>OY728162.1:407386947-408636947 GCA_963277665.1 Viscum album
TAGTATGGGATCAAGAATCGAGTGTCTACTACATATCACCCATAGACCAATGGTATAGGAAAGGTGTCAAATAGAGAGGTGAAACAAATTATTGGAAAAAAAAATCAACCCAATAGAAAATATCAGAGCCTTAGACTCAATGATTCATTATTGTCCTACCGTAATGCTTTCAAAGCACCCATTTGAATGTAACCATATCGGCTTGTTTTTTGGAAAGTGTTTCCACCTTCTTGTTGAGATAGAGCACCAGGAATACTATGAAATTAAATAATGAAATTATAATCTTTATAGTACAAGTTTTTAAATGAAACTACATATTCAGGAGTTGGAGTAAATGTGAAAGGATACATATAATAACTCAAGGATTTATAAGGAGTAGAACAAGGCTTCCCATGATTGTCTCATCCTTCATCATCAATTCCACATTTTTTATAAGGTCATCCTTTATAATGAAAATCTGAAGATTCATCTAGGTAAGATTCTTCCCCCCTGGTTTGGACCATACACAATTACTAATGTTTATCCATTTTGTGTTTTTTTAGGTTCAAAATGAAGAAAAAAAAATAAACCTTTATTATCAATCGGAAGAGGTTGCATCACTTTCATGAAGCCATCCCAGAGTCCCAGATGAAGGATCACAAAGTTCAAGAAGCATCATATAAATAATACTAACCAAGTTTTATCCTTCCTTCACACAATCTCTTTTTATATTGAGGACAATACATGCTCTAGGTTTGAGGGGATGGGTACAATCCTGGGTTAGTTATGAATTTTCATCATATTTCTTTTATTTATCTTTTTAGATTTCTAAATAGTATTTTTACTTCCCCCTTTCCCCCGTTAATTTTTTTCTAAAATGTTACTTTTCAATTCCCAATTTATCATGGAAAATGATTCCCTCTTAATCAGAGAAGTTATAGTAAATCCATGAGGAATTTCTATAATTTATGTTGTTTTAAAATTAAAAAAAAAAATCTAATGAAATTTCTATTTCAGCAATAATTAAATACTATAGTGTTACTTTCTCTTGAAATTTGGTTGTTTTTTGATGATATAAATGGTTGTAACATTTTGAAACCTTTGAGAATAATGGTACTCTTTGTGTGAATAGTTGAAGAAAACAATTTGACTTAATTTCTCCAAACATCTTCACAACCAACCATGAAGTATGACAATTTTTTATATAATAAAAGGTCAATATAAGTTAGGTTAATTTTTCCCTAAATTCAAAAATTATTTTTCCATACACTCATTCCTTATCCGATCTATTTCATTACTATACAAGATTGACCTATCCATGTGTACCTATTATCCAACTGTTGTATGCCCTCATAAAACCCAAAAAACAAAAAAAATAGATAATCATTGAGGGGAGTTATGAAATGTAAAACATATGGGGATATATAGGTAATGATATTATGGTTTTACTTTTTATAATTCTTATGTTAGTGGGTCTTGAAATTTTATTGCAAAGGATATAGGGATGGTTTGGTGGAAAGGATCATGTAAGAAGAATATTTTTAAAATAAATTATATTTAGTCAATAAAAAGTGGAAAGAATAGAATGGAATTGTTGTCACACTCATGTGGATAATTACTGACATTGTGATCTTTTGAATTATTTTCATTGATTGGTATCTTGCATCTCTTGTAATTTCATTCTCATATAATTTTTTAGGCATCTTTTTCCATGGTCATTGTGAATAACTCCTCTGTGTGATTTTTGATTTGATAACATATCTATTAGGAATTAAATTTTAATTGAATTTCAAATCTTTATGATGTTAGAAATATCTAAATGAATTATTTTGGTAAATATGACTATTCCTAGGAGTGAAAATGTTTAGGTGAAGGGGTGTGATCACACCGTGATTTGTTGTTTCATTTTCACACGAACACCACTATACTAAACTAGTTTTGTATTGAAAATTATAAATATAATAACAAATTTCACTCCATGTCTGATTCAATTATTCTATTTTTCATGATTAAAAAGGAAATTGTTACTTGTTTTGATAATTAAATTGTAGGTAGAGGTGAGGGCCCATGATGAAGTCTAAGAAATATGGGCCAAATAGCGCAAGATCCAAGCACCCCAGTGGACGAAACCATGAACTGCTACTAAACTGTGCTTCCAAATGTTCTTAATTTTTTTTATAATCCAAAATTTAAAGGGATACATTTCATATGAAGGAACCCAAGAATAATGGGTTCACTAAGAGGTCTATCTGAACTGATCTATCCACGGAATCAAATCTGTATAAAGTCAAAAGTGGTGTTTTGTATTGTATCAATATCTCGAGTTGTAGTTGTCCAACTAGTGCCAAAGTATTGGTGGAGATATTAAAGAGGTGGGTCTAAAACTCTATAGTTTTCTCCAATGCTAGATAAGACTTTCTAGAGGACTACAACAATGTTCCAAGGGGGTTTACACAAGGTGTGTGTCCAAAACTACCTTCTACATTGCCTATAAAATGATACCTTGGGCTCCTCATTTTGGATTTATAACTAGAAGAAATGATCTACCATTTTAGATTCCCAAAGGAGTCCTCTTATCATCCAAGATTTTTTTAGGCCCCTATCCTCATAGGGGGATCAATAACGAAGGAGGAATTCCACCCGAGCATCCTACCCCTCCCGATGTTGTTCTTAGTGGTGGGTGATCATTGCGAGAGAGCTACACACTTGAAGAGGGAGTTATGGCATATAATTCTCTACTATTTTTGTGTATATTGTGATTTCGAATTTTTCTTTTATATGTATCTTAACTTTTTTTGATGAATTTAATTGAAACACTTTTTAATTCATTTCTGATTGTTGTGAAATTTCAAGTTTGCAACTTGTGTTTTTCCGATTGGACAAAATAATACTCCACTACTTTCCCAAACAATTGAGATTTTACTGTTCCTTGACAAAACATAATTCATGATATGTGGATGGAACTTGACTATATGATTATTATGTCTAGTTTTAGTCCTATTTTCATTGTTTTAGGGTTTGTGGGTACCAAAGATATTTTTTAACCCTCAATCAAAGGATTACACCAAAAACCTAATAATAAATTAAGAAAAAGTAACTTCTCAAGTGGTGTAGTAACTTAGTAGTGATCACATACATATCATATATTTTCAAAATATACTTCTTTCTCAACTATTAAACTCTATAAATTAAGTTTGTTTATTAAACCTATTTTCAAAACAACCCTCCATCTTTTAATAATTTTTATTAAGAATAAACATTCTAAAACAATCTATTCTCATTTGGAGATGACCTAAGTCTGCCATATACTATAAATAGAGCTTAAAATAATAATCAATTTAACGTGTCATGGAAACTTATTCAAGGCTCTAATTATTTAGTCCATAAATATTTTCAGAGCATTATTGAGTCTAAAAGGAATCACTGTGAACTCATAATGTCTATACCTTGTTCGAAAGTTAGTTTTGGGAATATACTTTTTATTCACCCTTAATTTGTGATATCACAATTGAATATCCACCTTAGAGAAAAACTTATCCCAAAATAATTGATTGACCAAATAATATATCCATGGAATCAGATACTTGTTCTTGGTATTTATTTTTTAAAGTTCATAATAATAAATATAGTGGTTCATTGACTAATCTTCATTCTTGAAAAAGAGGACTAGTACACCCCACAGTGAAGCACTCAGGGGTATGAAACCACATTACATATTCTATTGTGACTGATTTTTTAGTTTCTCCTACTCAATATTGAGAATTATATAAGGATTTTTGTATATGGATAGGTATCCATGTATATGTTATATTGAGAACTCAACCTATCATTCATGAGGAAAATCATACAACTCTTCGAGGAATACGTTACCATAATCCCTCACAATGGACATGTATTCAACAATTATTAGTTTTTTTTCCTTTGTCATTTGAGGTATATATTATTCTTCATAAGGTAATAATATCCATTCATGAGTATAAGAATCCAAGGGAGATTTATCCTCTTCTATACACTTGTACAGAATCAAGGGATGATAAGGGATGTGAAGAGTGATCTCCCTCTCCCAACATTTGTTGTTGGATTTATATATTGATATCCAATCCAAGCCTAATATAGAATAAAAATCCACAAAGGATTTAAGATTATATTTTCTAGAATATTTGAGCTACAAACATTTATTAGAGAGTAGTTATATAATTGGGATATAATAATTTCTCCATTTATATTCTCACGGACAACTCATCCAGCATGTTTTGAGTTTATTGTCGAATAGTTCTAAAAATCATGAATGATATTGAAGAATTTGTAGAACCAAAATCAAAAGGTGTGTTCTCAATTATTGAATGAATATCCATCAAACCTATCACCACATATTTATTGGGATCCACCACAGTAGTAGTGATAAAATATGTCATTCTTTTCTCTAAAGACCTTTGAGGTTGTTCTCATTGATTGCCTCCAAAAACCCTTGGGTTAGAGAATTAGCTAGCATAATTCCCTTATTACATGTTGTTGAAACCCTAAACTGTAGTATTATTATTGATATTAACCCTATTTTATTGTTCCAAATTAGTGGGTTTCTATATTTACTTTCTTCATAGATTAGCCTAATGTTCATTTTTTAAAAATTTAAACAACTTTTGGTAACCTTCAAATAGTTTCCAAGGTTATTGTTCGCACACCATTAGAATAAGAGATGATGGGTTTTCCTTCCTCCATGAGAGTAATCTTTTGATACTATTGATGGTATATATATTTCTCTCTTTTTCCCTCCATTCCCATGAGACCACTGAGATTCATTGATCTCCATCTCATGTTTAAGGGAAATATGGACAATCTATTCATATCTTTCAAAGTCCCAAATCGATAAATGTTTTTATTGACTCATCTTTAATATACTGAAAATATAGTCTTTATTAATTTTAAAATTTATGAAATAGTCAAAGGAATACCTTGAAATCCTTATGAATATTTCCTCATATAACGTGAGAGAATAATCTTCCATTGGATTTTATCAAAAGAAATATTTATTGAAAATATTTTCTAAAATTCTCCCTATTCCATGGAATTAATGTCTTATTTGGAAACCATTTTCTTGATTAGTTTAACCCAATGATTGGAATCCCCCTCTATGAAATAAATGAATAGAACAGTATTATATTTTTCTAAATATTATATGAGAGAGAATATTTTTTTAATGGAGTTAATCAATTGTTCCTTGATGAGGGGATATTATGATCCCCTAAAGGTAGGATTCCCTTGTTGCATAAATGACTCGATTGCAACATGATATTTCTTAAGATAAGAATGGTGTTCTACGTGATTCAAGTTATTATTTATAACATGATCTAGTTGATCAATTTATTCCATGACGTTATCATCTCCCACACCCATAAGGTTAGGAAAATCATTGGGGAAATCATAAATTTATCTATCATGTTTTTTTCATGGTTTCTTCTATTTCAAACCATTAACTAAAAAAATATGAGAATACATTAACTAATAAAAATAAAAAGGGGAAATTATAAATATATAAGGAATAAATTATAAATGATAAGTATATCTTAATATATGAGCCTCTAGGTTTTAATCAAGGTTATCCATGGTAATATTTCTTATTAGGTTTCCTAAAATAACAAATTTTTCAAGTCCTTTATAATAGTTCATAAAACGTTTGTGAATATCTAATGCATATCCCCTATGATTGTCATACCATGTGTGAAATAATGTATCTTTTTCATGAACCATGTGATGATTGATTCAAATACATATGTTTTTTAAATTCATTACCCCTAGTTACTACTGTTCTAGAGATACATCCATTAGTAGTATCCAGATAGGGATGTAATTTCATGGAACTCACTAACTCTATATATCACTAAAATACAAGGATATTTTATTATACATATAATTATCCCTAATGATATCACATAAGTATTATAGTCCTAATCCCCAAAAAAATAGACCTTGCTCAGATACCAAATAAAGTGGACCAAGAATTTGACACATATTATTACATGTTTTTTTAAAATAAATATCCAATAATTACTAAATGAAGATCATGAGGCCTTGTGTATAGGGAAGACTAGGTTCATAATTTTTCAATATGAAACTAAACTGAAGAGTCTTTATTTTATTCTCTATTGTAAGGTCCTGAGCTAGGTGCCCCTAAATGATACCCTAAGATGGTGGGTCAAATGAGTTCAAGCGTGCCTCCCAAAATTATAGAGGCTTCCAACTTGTAGTGAGGTCCTAGGGTGTGTGTATTAGAAGATTATTATTTCATTTAAGAGTTTAACATAATGGTATTAATCATATCTTTCAATAAAGGATGAAAAATATTAATCATGATAGAAGATAAATATCCACGATAGTAATAAGTCAATAATTCCAAAGGGAATATCATATAAAAAATGATGTGCCATGTCATGTCTCTATAAAGTAGGAAAACACGAATACATGTATCCAGTACAATACATGAATCAAAAGTTATAAAAATATGAAATAGAACTATCTCAAGATAGGATCACAAGACTAGCTCAGTTATATGCTCCCATACTCTTAATCAATGAAACACTCATGCATTTTACAATGGAATATTTCCCTTATGCCTGGCTGAATCCATGAAGTCTATGTAGTTACCCAACTATGGTCTGAATAGGGTGTGAGATAACACTCAGTAGGCCAACACCAATGGTGTAATTAAAAAATCCACTGTATGTATAAAAA
This sequence comes from Viscum album, assembly GCA_963277665.1. NCBI lineage: Eukaryota > Viridiplantae > Streptophyta > Magnoliopsida > Santalales > Viscaceae > Viscum > Viscum album. The sequence goes on from OY728162.1 coordinate 407,393,656, forward strand.
TATAATGAAGTGTGCAATATAAAATATGCATAATAGTAGAATATGTTAAATGAGAAGACAAAGTGATAACTTTCAATCCTGTCAATTATAGTTAATAACCCATAATAAGGGAAGCTATAAAGTTTAAATAAACAAGTGTAGTATAGTCGAGTCAAACCACTAAAATTTGATACCCATACTAGGGATATATGTAAAGAATAGAAAAATAACCACAATGGCCTTTCTATGTAATCCAGTGTATAAAATCCATCACATCCATGTCGTATAATCAAAAGATTCAACAACAGCCATGCCATGTAATCATAAGTGTCAGACCATGAATGATCAAATCTATGTTATTAAAGACCAATTCATCCCCCTCGAGTCCCAAGATAATCTCAATGGAAACTCGATAACAAAATTTTTTGGTGTCTAAGGAGCTTGTCAACATACCGTGTCCAATACTAGTCCAAGAAAACTTTATCCAAGGGGTAATAAGGCCCTTGGAATCTAATGGAATTAGGATCCAATGAAAAATCAGTTCTTAGTAATACACTACCATAAACAATACCGATATAGTAGAAATGTTCATGGAATCCTTTTGAATCAGGATCCAATGTATATGTAGTTCCCTAGGTATGATCAAGACCACTGAGAGTGGGGGGGTGAAATCTATGTTACATTTTTCTTGTTAGAAGAAATTTATTAAATTATATCCAAAACTTTATTAAACTCTAAAACTTTTGAGATTTATGATCTTATAAAATATAATTTATCAACCATAACATTCATATGAATTAAATTTAAAGAAAAGGAAGCACGTGATGTTTGAAAGGCATAATAAAAATACCTACTCTTTTTCATATTTTATTGTCCCACCAACATGGATTCCTTGACTATAATTCTTTCTGGAAATAAAATCCACAAGAAACAAACAGTTCTAAAACCCAGTAGAAACTTTTTTTATATAGTTGGTTATACCCCCAACTATCCATTTCATATCCACTTTCCCACACCTGGTTATTTACCATAGAAAATAAATAGACCTTTTCAGCAACTAAAAAGTATACATAGTTAAAAGATTAAATTTCCTTCTTCTTTTCTGATCCACTTTAGAGAGTTCTTCAATTCCTCAAAAATTAAGATTAATCTCACGTCACATGTGTAAAATATTCAAGAACCTAAACAATTCTTGGAGGAACTTGTTGGTCTTGATACTTCTTCCAGAATCTATGTCTAGAAAACATCCTTAGTAAAATTCAGTCTGATCAGCCTCTATCTCATAACCTCTATCTGATGGCCTCCATCCATTTTTCCTACATCAAATTATTATTCTAACCTTCCTACTCCAATTAATTATAAAACCACTAAAAACCCACCACTTCTTCATCTGATGGATATCAACTCGATAGAACTATGTTTTATGAAGATCAATCTGATGGACCTCACTCCAATGGATTCTCTTCGATGAGATTGCACCGATGGAGCTTTGATATGATTGGATCTCACTCTAATGGATATTCCTCAGCTTTAACCTAAAACAAAACTTAGGATAAAATCTCAATACCTATTCCAAGGATGTTATATTTTAAGATTCTTTTCACTCCTGAACAATTTTAATGTATGAATGTACTATGCATCCATTTATAGGCATCTCATAATAGAGGAGGGAAACTAAAAAAACATTCCCACTAATTCAAATATTTGAATCCCAAATTCAACTATAATTTATTTCTTAATATTTGACTATTTCAACTATTCTCAACACTTATGGAGGATTATCAAATATTCTTGAATATTCTCACAAATTTTGACTTCTTTGAGTTTACAAACATTTCTACAGACTGTTTTTTGGAGTCCAGCAATCCTTTTTTTGTGAATACGATTGATTTTTATACCTCAGTCTCAGTCTGATGGAGATTCATATAAAAATTATGTCTACTAGACTATGTATTCACCACATCTAACAATATCTTTTCCTCTTAACACATATGATCCATCAAAAACAACTTATCATTATGATGAACTTCTAAGTAAATGATTTATCAGTATCACAACTAATCTAATTCAATGGTGCCAAGATGTGTCCAACAAATAGATATCAACCATCCATTCATTGAGAGAACCAACTAATGTGATTCTGCAATAAACATGGTTTCAACTTTATAAGACTTAAGATACATATGGAAACTTAAAATTTATCACATCAACAAATGATTCATTATTTTTATAGTTATCTCATCTTGATGTAATTATTCATAAAACTCTATCATACCTATGATTTAATGGTGTTTTCAGCATCAGTCCATCTGATGTTCTCCATATAGTGTTTGTATCGGTGTGAAGAATCCATCTGATGGATCGTTTCTTATTTATAATATGATGTATTAGATTCTTATTCTGTTCTGATGGTGACTCCACTCAACTACCTTGATGATCTTTAAACCTAATAAACTATTAATCATTCAGATCCATGATAAATTCTATGTATTATTCTTCTAAATCTGATACAAACATTTTTCTATTTCTTGAACTGATAAAATTATTATGATTCCTCTATTTCATCAAAATATGTTATCATGAGAATTATTCATGATTTATGAGAACTCCATGATATGAAATTAATAGTAAAAATTTATTAGAATGTTATATGACATCCTAGTATTTTTTCACCTTCCTTAATACGATTAGAACCACTTAGAAGACTATGAAAAACATTTCTAATTTTCTTTCACAATGCTTGGATAACAGGTATATCTAATTACTTATGATTCTTGAGAACTAATCAAAATGTAAAGAACTATCAGAATTACTTGGATTAGAATATAATTCTGATCATATGGGTCTAGAGTTCTATGTCTAGAATTGTGTTTACTTTTTATCTTGTGTCTGATTCCCTATGTATAGAGCATCTTCCCAGCCATAAAAATAGTGTGTTATAAGAAACTAAAACTCAACTTTTTCTCAACTTCAAACATAAATAATCAATTGAAAACAAATACCACAAAATCCTAACTTGATCTTAATAGTGTAATAATGAAGGTATCCACTACCATAACTATTTCATTATCTCAAAAAAATCACAAACCATGAGTTCTTTCAATCCATCCAACATTTTTCTATTTAATAAAATCTTTCATTTAAGAAATATGAAATCACATGAAATCGAATAATTAACCATCACATAAAAGTTCAATTCAATTCATTACATTAATTTTCAAATGAACAAGTAAAACAAGGCGGTAACAACTTTATTAATTTAATTAAATTATCAATATCTCTACCACTAAAATTGGCAAGCTCACACACACCCATATAGGTTGAAAAATATAAGGATTATACAGGATTACACCCCATGGGTGGCCTAGGTTTGGAAAAAACCTCCAAAAATTTCAATGGAACTAGTGGGAAATATAAAAAGGTTCTAATCCATTTTATCAAATTATTCAATTCATTTTTGGGGTAAAACCAGAATTTCCAATTTTTGGAACAATGAAAACTATGCTTATAAAACACAAAACCTTGAGTGAAAGGTATATACCACCTAAAATATGTCTTTATTAGAGAATTCATCTAGTATAGATATCTAATTCATTCTATATTGAGAAAAATTAATGAATGGATGAAAATACTAGAAATAGGTCAAATCATCTTGAACATATATAAATCTGTTGATGTGAAGAAATACTAATAACTTCAAAATATTATTGAATAACTTACCCTTGAGGATCCAACGAGGCCAGAAGTGTTTGATTTTGAGTCTAGATCAATAATTGGGACAAAATCATGTGAATTGGATTAAAAAAGATCTCCTATGACATATATTTCCACTATAATTAAAATATAATAATATTTTTAGGTTTTATAAAAATGAAGGGTGAAATATTAATTTCCCATCAAATCTCTGGTTCGCATGGTTTGGTCACACAATTGGACAAATTGTGCATCGATCGTGAACCCTTCACTATCTAAAGGGGGACTCACATGGTCATGGTTAATGATTAAAAAAACATCCATCAAACATGCGATAATACTTTACTAATAACTATATATGGATCACACAAGAATCATCCCCTAGCTGTATGGTTTATCCAAACCATGTGGCCAAGCTATTTTTCTCCAAAATACATTCTTCAATCTATGAACATGCCTCGGACACCCTTGAAACTCTCATGACCTCATTTGAAACTCATAATATATAAAAAAAAGGAGTTAATATGATAATAAAAATATCCATACATCATAGGAAAACATAAGATCATACCATCTTCACCGATTAAATCTATCTATCTATAAATTTCTCTTCTAATGGTGGTCAAGAATCATCTAAGAATATCTTCAAACACTGAGCATGTAATTCAACATCCCTTTCCCAAGTCTCATCCTATAAAAATTCATGATATTATATAACCTTTATTAGAGCAAATTTTAAGCCATAGAGTACCATTGTTATACTTTCAACAATATGAATAAGATTCCCCTCAATGGACACATCAACATATAACTCCACCTCATCCAGCTATAGAGTGTTAGATGGGTTAGGGTGATAATGGAACAAGTTAGATACATGGATGACCTCAGGTACGACCCAATACCTTTTGGGTAACTGAAACAGATAAGCTATTCACCTGAATTTCGTTTAAATCTTCAATGTCCCCACATGTCATAGTGAAAGATAACTATTTCTCTTAACACATCTATGTACCAGCCTCAGTGAGATATGTAAAAATACTAGATCACCAACCATGAACTCTAGATTTCATTGATGGTGATCATCATAAAATTTATATCTAGACTAAGGAGTATCCATCTTCTTTTTTAACAACATGATCTACTCTAATGTCTCCTGCATGAGATGAGGTCTGAGGAACAATCCCTTAGATGCCTCTAACCAGTACAGGGGTGATCAGAATTCCTACAATATAAAGCCTCATATGGATCCATATTTATATTCTACTGATATATGTTGTTGTAGGTGAACTCAACTAGGGGTATATTATTCTCTCAATATCCCTCAAAATTAAGTATTCATGTTCACAGCATGTCCTCAAAAACATGAACAGTGCACTCTAACTGGCCATTGTCCTGAGGGTGGTATGACATGCTCAGATGAACTTGTATACCTGACACCCTCTATGAAATCTTCTAGAAAAGAGATGTAACCTGGGTGTCCCTATATGATAAAAATATATAAGGAACCTTATGAATTTGTACTATCTCAATGATATAAAACCTCCCAAACTCATCAATTGAGAAGGTTTCCCTGATCGGCGGGAAATGAGTGAGATTCGTGAGCCTATCCACAAAAACCCAAAAAACATAAATTTCTTAAGTTGACCACAGTAATATAGTAACAATTTCTATCACAACATCATCCAATTTACAATCAAGAATATGTAACTTCAGTAAAAGTATAGTTGGTCACTGGTGGGCCAACTTCACCTACTGATAGGTGGAAAACCTCGTGATAATACCATTTACCTCTCATTTCATCCACATCCAATGATACATGATATGTAAATTAGGATAAATCATGGTGACATTGATATTATAGATCCATGCTGAGTCATGAAACTCTTGTATATCCTTCTTGCATATGTCTACTAGAACCCAAATGCAACCATCGATACATAGAATTTCATCCTCACCTACGGTCCAATATGGAGGTGGGTCCTTACCATCCACAATCTTCATTACGAATAGGACCTAAACATTATAAATATATATCAACCACACTCTATCTATTATAGTGTAATTCCCTATCAAGGATGAGATAATGGTCTGGAATTAGAAATTTTAGAACTCCAATTGCATATTTGAAAACAAGGCCATAAGCTACCACTCACTACTAGCCTCTTTAACTTCCTATATCTGATTCCTCTAGCTCAGTACATCAAGAACTGAATTACCCTTTCCTGGTGTATAGGAAATCTCAAAGTAAAAAGATTTTAGGTAATGAACCCAACTTTTCTGCCTCAAATTTATATCATAATGTGAAAATATATAGATGAGGCTTTTGTGGTCCTTGTACACCACAAAATTATCTCTTATTAATTGATGTCTCTAATAGTGCAAGGCATGTACAATAGTGTCTAACTCTAGATCATGCATCGAGTAATTCCTCTCATGTGTCCTCAACTAAGGAGACCCTTATTCCATGAATCTATCCCCCAATATTTGAACAGCTCATAGCCCGATACCTGATGAATTATAATACCCAAAGTAGATCCTACCCAGCTCTAACAGAAATAGGACCAAAACTGAATTCATTATCCCTTTCATCTCATGAAAGGCTATCTCATAGGTATATAAACATACAGTATTAACACCCTTCTTTTTCAATCCCAAAAGAGGTGTGTTAGGTCCACTAGGTCAAATACCCTGAGAAGGGGTGGGGGTGAATCAAGGTATGACAGATTAAAACATTCTCTCATTCAGATATTGTTTCGATGTTAGACAAAACACAATTATATCTTCCTCTCATAGAAATATACAAAAAGATATGAAATCATTCATAGGACCCAATGATTTTTACTTGGTTAGCCCTCACTGGGCTACGTCCAAGGAGAAAACAACGACAATGCGTTGATGTACCAAATTCGCTAAGGATCACTACCAATAATGAGTACAATGTTCAGGATAGATCTTTTACGCAAAAACTCACTGAATTTATAATGTTTAGGGTCTGCTCACTGCATTCCCAAGGGTCACTCCCTATGAATCTTTCTCTGGCTCACTGCTGGTGGAAAGGGTCACCGTTTTACTCTTCCTTCGCTCGCTGCTCTTGGAGAGGAATCCACACACAGTTTATTGACTTTTAAGTCAAACATAGTTTATGGACATATATATCCCTTCATTTTCATTAATTCCTACATCCTCATCTATTGGTAGATGCTCTGTTGAAGTCCCTCTTTCACCCGCAGATGAATTCCACCTTCTCGAGTACTGCTAGGTACTGGAAAACACTTACGTGAACTAATCTAAATCTTACTCAAGCTTCCTTAAGAAAACCTTGAACCAACTTGTTCCTCCGTGTACTATGTAGCGGGTTTTGTATGTGGAACACCTCTCCACATACGGCTTATTCCTTCTACAAACCGCTACTGCCTCCGCATACTACTGCCTTCACTCAGCCTCTACTAACTACCCTATGTCTGTAAATTGTTCACTGTTAGTAGAATATCTTCACTTCCGCGTACCGAAGCTCCCCCTTTGTGTACCGCTTGTAGAATTATCTCTCTCGCATACTAGAGATTCATCATCCACATACGGAGTCTTCCTTTTCAAGTTAAGAATCCCCACAAACACCTTCGACAAAATTTCTTCCGCACGAACCACTTCAGTTGTCGCAGAATTATTTCTCGGGAACCTCTTTCAGACTTTGCCAAAATCCTAGACCAAAAATAGGTTCTCTTATGATATTCCATCACATAGTAATCAGTGGTATTGAAGATTCTTATATAGGCAAATATTCCCACAAAATTTTTTAATCTATGATTTACCAAATCATCAATCCAGCCTTCACCGCATACCGATCCTTCTGCCGCCGAGAACCACAAGCCTTCCAATGAACCATTTATCATACGTGGTTTGAATACTGCCTTTTATGCTATGTGGTCGATCTCCTCCACCGACATCAAGACATTTTCGTACCACACTTCCTTCCACCACGAACCATTTTTGGTTTCACAAACTACATGTCCTTCGCTACAAACCGTTGTTGCGAACCATTTCTGTAGCTACGCGTATAGTTCCTGCTGCCTGGTATGTGTCACATACCCTTCCCAGACATGGTACATGATCCATGTCCTAGGATCCTCATTTCTATTCCTTTACCAATTTCATTCTACATTATTAACAAAAATCCCGATTTTGAGGCCCCAAAATTTTGAAATCACTGGGAAACTATGCCACCTTAAAAACATGTCTTCGACAAACACCAATCATACTCATTCGTAGTCATCTGGCTTTATCAACAAACACAACCACACCCAAAACACGCCAAGAGGACACCATTAAGGATTTTTTTCCAACAAGGTGCTTCTAAGCATGGTAATTCATGTATGAAATGATTGTAAAACCCAGCTAGACCTAATAATCTTATTATATCAAAGAAATTCTTGGGATTCTACTTGGAAAATATATGTCCCAAATTCATTTAGACAACTAATACTTCTATCTATGAGATAATATGTCCCAGGAAGTGAATCATATCCATAAAAAAGTGGCACATTGTGATCTTATCAAATAACTGATGCTCTCTTGTTTTATCTAAAATGATATCAATATTTTTTTCATGGTTCTATCAATTCTGATAATACACCAAGATATCATCCATGAATAACACCACAAATGAGTCAAAATAAATATTAAAAACCTTGTTCATAAATTACATGAAAACTTATAGTGCATTTTTGAGACTGAACAGAATAACTAGATACTCATATAGACCATACTTTCTAGGAAAATATTTATGTAGCCTTTATGATGGTCGATCATGTACTTGTTGATAACCTAACCTCAATTCAATCCTTGAAAAAAACATATCCCTTAGGTGCTGGTCAAATAAATAATCTAACTATGTCAAGGGATACAAGTTCTAAACAGTCAAATCATTCAATTTTAGATAATACACACATATACTTAGGATACCATTTTCCTTTTTCTCAAAATAACCAGATAACCCCTAAGAGAAGTACTAAGTCCTATAAAATCATTTTCCTCTAAGACCTCTAGATTCTTCTTGATCACTTTAAAACACCATAGTAGCCTTCCTATATAGAGGAATGGAAATTAGTGAATCTCCTGGTACTATCTCGATAGAGAACTCTAACTCTCTATCAAGAGGTAAACCAAAAATATTTTTTAAGAAGAAATCCTTGAAATGATCAACAACGAGAGGGAAATCTACCTAACATGATCCATGATCATTAAGATATAAATTACCAATATGGGCTATCATCTCACCTACACCATGATGTTATGGTCCTGATCATCTCTCCTAGACATCCCATTCAACCTTGTGAATAAAAAATTCTCCATCTGGTGATTTTAATGTCACCCTCTAGTGATAGAAATCAACATGGGCGCCATAATAAACTATCCAATCTATCCCAAGTATGTTTTTAAACCCTATAATCTCGAGAGGAAAATGATCCAAAACGAAGTGACACCCACCAATCTCAAGGGGGAACTCCTTGTACTAATATATTCCCTCAGTTATGATTCCCAAAAAAGTTTCCAAGGTCACAATGACATCATAAAACTGAAAAAATAGAATAAGAATATACACCATAGGTGAAAATATTAAGTTATATGAAGAACCTATATCGAAAAGTGCATATACAAGAATAGAGGCTACTAATATCTTACTTCTCACTGTATATAGGATGATGATATTCTCCTCATGTGTAGGATATACATAATATATTTGTCATGAAGCAAGTCCCTGTGAAACAATCTCACTACATGGAGCCATCCCACTATGTATTATAGGTGCAACTGGTTCTTGGATGCCTCTTCCATAACCGAAACCTCAGCTCAAAAGACTAGAACTGCTCCTACTCCCAACTTGATGTAGATCTATGAATACCGCTCTTGAACCAAGATTCGGAGCTGACCCCCTTACACTAAATAATGTACAAATGGTCCTACAAAATCATTGTATGTATCCAATCCCACGGTAATATCGACACTTGACTAGGTATTGATCATAATAATTCCTCATATTCCCATGCCTTCTACACTGACAGTAGAAAATAGATCCACTAACACTAATAGCCTAGGTGGTACTCCCTTCACGTGAAACCTCAAAATGAAACTCCATTCTCCAGAAAAAGAAACCCACAAGACCTCTCTCTCGTAGTCTTAAGGAAATGGTAATCATAAAACATGGATTGTAAATCCCTCTGAATGATATATAGAAATGTATCAACCTAGTTTAAAATGTCCCACCATCACTTAGATACTCTCCAAAGCATATATAATGTGAGCTATAATATCCTCTCAAGAAATGTCTCAAAATTCAAAAAATAACAACCTTTTTATATCCATCCCCCTAAAATATAGGAGGACGATGCTCCTAGAACATAAGAGTCAACTCTACCTTAGATGAGGAAGGTTGCAGTACTCGATGAATGGATTATATAAAGCACATAAAACACTCAAAAAACAGTACCTCATCACCCATATATGGTACAACTACTGGTGCCTCGTCTAGAAATACAATAGGATCTACTAGTATACCATGGACCACCACCTCTAGAGAATAGTCTTCACCACCCTCTTGGTCTATGACTGTAGTTCTTCATGGTGTCATGTCTCTACAATGAAAAACACACGCATTAGAAAAGGTTGATAATGAAAGGACCATAGATATAAATGTATAACATGTCAAAGCCTTCCAATAAATAGGTCACATCCCTCTAACTACTCCTAAATATGGGGATGGGTAAAAACAAATAGTTATAGACATCACTAGAGATATTGCATACTCTCCACTCTAACGCCAGGTTGATGTCAAGTTCTTTGTTTCACAATTTTAAATTTCCATTTTAATTCACATTTATATCATAATTATCATTAAATAGTTGAACCCAATGGGTCAAAACTTATGATGAATAAGGGTCAATGCACCTCATAAACTGAAATGTGACATCCCCTTAATCTATACCATAACATGTTTCATTATATGAGACTAGTGTTCCATGAAACAATGGTACATAGATGAATGTTTAGGGTTTCTATTGTAGACTAAGTATGAAAACACTATTTAGGTTACAGAATGTCATGAACCAAGATAGTATGCAATCTAACCTAACATCCGACCTAATATGAGACATGGCCCGAAGGGCGTTCCTTATCCCCAGGGACTGGAAACTTGTGTCAGCCATCAATGATAATCTAGATGGAACGATTTATCCCAACAAATAACCAAGATAAAAATAAATTAACTAAACACGTAGAAGCACCAAAAATATTTAATTTTAATAAATGAATATACAAACTTATCCAGGTAAAAAATATATCTGAACAAACCAAGAAACTAAATCCAAATCAATCCAAAAGCTACCAACATGTTCTCCATGCGACCCCATGGTCACCACCGTCCACAAAACCAACCCACCAGAAGACCAACCTACTCCAAAAACGATCACTATAACAAAAAACTTGATCCTCCAAACAGCTTGAGTCTGTCGACACTGTATAGTACAAGTAGGGTTTGAGCCACATCAATTTGTAGGTAATCACCACATAATATATGTGTTTCATTTCCCAAACATATTTCATTTACAATATTTTGAAATACATATATAAAAATAGGTTTTTATCATTTTCAAAAAATAAAAACTGCTTTTATTTTTAATTGAACACACGCCACTTTCCCATTTTCAAAATAATTTCACTATTTTAAAACCAAAAACCCCAACCAGAATCTAGGTAAGAAATAACAAGCTATAGAAAAGGTAAACAAAAGTATAAATAGGAAACAAAGTTAAATAAAATAAAAAACATATAGATATCAACCCTGGGATTTTCCTAAACATCTCTTGAGCGATCCCTAGATGTACTCAGATCAGGACCATCTATTGGCGTATGGTGCAAATCCATATTCAATAACCAAATGATTTCTCTAAACTATCCAATCCAGTGGAATGTTCTACCAAGACCTATAAATTCAATGGGTGTACCAACCCATCTAATCGATATTGACAAGAAACCATCACTCGAACCTCTAAAAGATTCATAGGAAACCCATGGTAATAGTACACCATGTAAGTAGGAGGTCCTTACATGTGTGACTCACTTTACCTTCCGCCACCACACATGCCTAACCCAGACACTAAAACCACCCATGAGATATCCCACATTGGGTAAGTCCTCCATAGCGGTGACTGTCTCAAAAAAAATCATGCATAAATGTGAATCAAGTCGTCACATCATACAAGATTTCAAACCATTTCTTAAAATATGCAAGGTTTCAAACTATGAATTTATATTTCTCAAGACCACATCCATTTCCCAAATAGTAAAAATTTCCAATCAAGCCTTACATCATGTCCATTTCATATACACTTGCAAAATATTTCCAAAACATTTCCAGAATAATATGAAACACCACCCTTTGTGAAAAATGCTAAACAGCCCTTTAACATTTCCAATCCCAATATATTTACAAAACCATTTCCAAACTAGAGTAAATCGTAAGACTTTATGAAATATGTGAAATAATCCTTTATTCCCAACATTCCCCAAAACATGTCTCAATTTCCCAATGGGCAGGGATTTGAGGAACACAATTGAGTCCAATTTGAAAATCACAATGGAAGCAAACACACAAACTTGAAACCAATTATGCATTTTAATGAAAAAGGGGATCACTCATAAGTGTCATCATTGTTAGTATTCTCATCCACGTGTGTACCCTATGCACCTATGGATGTGCCAAAATCCAATGAAACACTTAGAGTGTCCATGAAATCATACAAAATCCATCATTAAAAAATACCAATATCTTTTAAACCAACACAAAAGTCACACTCAATCAAAAAAATCACCAATAATCATTTAAGAACCAAAAGATAATTTTTAATTAATTTTACCATAATTCAAAAAACCATAAAGTGGCTCCCAAATCAAATAACATACTAAAAATGTAATAAAGTCCATGCCACAAAATATAACCAAGGATAAACATCATCATAGATGCTCAATTTTACTTTAAGAAACTAATAAACTTTTATCAAACATGTTATGTGCATAATTATATAACTTTCATCGAAAAATCCCTTATGAAACCACTTACACTAATTTTTTCCAACACAAAAACACCATACTAAGCCATGAAAATACACTAAAAACAAGTGAAACACATTTATATATCATTTGAAAAATACCCAAACATCAAATTGAATGAATCGTAAAGGAAATGAATGGAAACACATACCTCCATGGAGTGTAGATGCGATGAAACATCGGGAGAAGGGGGATCCAAGCACATGACATGATACACACACCCTAAAATCCACAAAATCAACCAAAATCATCCAACCCTAACACTAGGGTTTTCCCAAGAGAAAACCCCGCCAAGGAAGGACTATGAACCATGAGGGAAGGGAGATGGTAAGAGGAAGATGAAAAAAATACAAGGTACTCACCTAGTTTTGGAGGGGGAGAATCAAAGATCCCAGGAGAGCCATAGGGGATTCAGAGCCCTCTTTTTCACCAAAACCAAACTAGGGAGAAAAATCATGAATTTTAGGTAAAATGAGGGAAGGGGGGAGGTTAAACTTGAACTTTTTAATTACCTAGAGACTCGTATTGTTTTTCCAAATTGTGTGCCAACCATGAACCCTCTACAAGACAAGAGGGTAACCACTCATGGTTTGGACACACAGTTTCCCAAACCATGCTCCAACTGTGCTAAATTCTTCTGTCTTGTTCTAGAACAGAACCACACCCTTATCACACGTTTTCCAAACATTTCACAACCTATGCACCATGCCCCACACCACAACCCTCGGTCGTACAGTTACCTAGTCAAAGCCATATACTTTACCCAAACTATGCACTAACTGTTCACGGGCCAAATACATACTCGAGACTTAAAAAAATCAAAAATTTAAGCTTTGGATCAACTCAAACCTCAACAGAAAATATTAAAATCCAAGAAAATAATAAAATAAAATAATTTCCAAGGTCCGGGTGCTACAATTTTCCCTACCAAAACACTTTCTTCCCCTATAAAGTCACCCAACCAAAAGATAAATAAAACTCAGTCCCAAAACTAGAGTAATATGAACAAAATCACAAGCCTCAGGGTTACCTATCATTCCACAAGTAACACCCAACCATTTTATAGGAAACCAAAACACAAATAACAATATGAGAACACAAGAGGGTTCTTCCTACAAAAAGAAATCAACTAAAAACACCAACATCAGAATCCAAAAATGGAGAAACCAAAGCAGAAATACCACCACAAGACAAAATGGGAACTCCCAAAAAGGACCAACCCAACTTCTCCTCAAGCTAAACAAAACTACCTCCAGAACTGAAAATTTCCCGCATAAGAAAGAAACCCCCATAATAATGGGGAAACCTACTAAATGAACATGAAATGAATAATGAAACCAATCATAAAATTCAATCTATGATTCCTACAAGCATAGAAATCTCCAAATTAGAACAACAGAAAAGAAGAACCAATCTGCACAAGGTTTAAGCTCTCACAAGATGGAACACAAATTCAAGACTTGTATGAAGGAAAACTTTTTAAAATCACAAGAGGAAAAAAAACAAAAAACCTTTCATAGATGAAGAACATAAAATAATCAAGATAAAAGAACAAATGAACTTTAATCGTCTCCACTCCAACACTTGTGAAAAAACAGGGCCAATGATTTCTGCTCCCCTAGAAATTCTGGACAAAGTGTGAGCTTCACTCAAAGGACTATGGATGCAGCTGAGGTGACTGAAGCATACACTTCCTCACAGTCAGGAACTGACATCCCTTGATCAAAACTTCTTTAGGAAACTCCTCTTACAATACTTCTCCAGATGACCCAAATGGCCACAACGACAGCAGGTTTTTGGTGGATTCTTTTAAGACGGATTAAACTAGCCAAACTAACTGCACTGTAAGAACATGGGAGAATGGTCTGACTAGATAGAACCTAAATACAACAAAGGATACTTTTAATAAATAGTATCCTCTGGAACACCCCTCTCGCTAGACAGGGATCCTTCACGGTTTTTAGGGATTCTAGATTGCCAACTACCTATGCTCCAAAAACCAATTTGGAAAATAATGTTTTGTCCACTAGCTTACCAAAATAGATATTCTTGGAGGAGAGGGTCACTCTTTGATATCTAGATGAAGACAAAAAATGAAAAAATAATTATTTCATTAGATATAACAATTCTATCTCCAAGAGAGAATGAAATTAACTCCATGAAATGTTCAACGTAAGCCGTCACCGTCTTCTGACCTTGCTTAAAATTCATGATCTATTCCACTTTCTTCATCTTCACCTCCTCAAGTATAAACCATTGGACAAAAACGGATTTAAAAACATCCCATTTCATCCCAACCTGCATTGGAGAGGGACAAATTACCTTACATTCCTCCAAATATGGGATAATAAACAAACCCAGAACCGTACACTCTCTAATAACTTTGAGAGTTCCCAATGATCTGATGGCACTCTCGACTCCATCAACCCAATCCACTCCCTCAAACATTCCTCGATCACCACGATATACATGAAACACTATAGATGAACCCTAAACTAGGAATGACTCATTAAAAACTTTGGGGACCTTTCTGAGAGGTATATTCTGAATAACACAAATAACCCCAATTGATAACCAACATCAATCCAAAGCAAAATCGGGAAGAACATCCTGGGCCAAAAAACAAACTCTCAAACCAAACACATACAAACACAATGAAAAATACTCTTTTAAAAAATCACCACATCCATTTATATTTCAAAACATCCTTCTTCCAAGGCCACTTTCTGGAAACTAAAATTCATTTTTAGAAGACAAGAACCCAATTTTCCATAAAAACTCAAACCGAAATCATTTTCACTTTCAGAAACCTATTTGGGAAAAAACATGCAAAACTTTAATTTCAAATACATTCCCATGGAATCCTGTGAATCTTCACATATGTGCTAATCCCACTTCCACTTATGCAATCCATGACCACATTCCAATATGTACTTCTCATATACAACAACACATATGGGATCGTTCTTAAGAAACACTAAGGGTCTCACAATCCATTCCATCATCCAACCCAAGCATTTATCAATTTATTAACTCAAATTTCTTTCTCTTTAAAAACTGATTCTTTTCTATTAAAAACCCATTTAAAGGTACAGTTTTCATTCAAAAAATCAATGTCATTTCAAAACCACTTGCACCGACCGAAACAGAAAAAAAACTCACACCAAACTACCAGATCAAGGAACGTGTGGCCATGACTAACCTAGAAACATTGTTAGTGGGCCAGGCCCAAGGTAATCATCAAAAACTAAGAGATGATTGATCCATGTAATCGGACTCCACATGGTCCACTACTCCATATGATATCACGACATAACATCGTCCCACCTCCATTGTCATTCATCAACCAAAAAAACAAAAACCCAAACAAAGAATCAAAACCCGAACCACCCTTGGATACTTGAGGATTAAAACGAGAAAGTGTTCATTAGTATTTTGTTGTACCTAACTCTTGAGTCCCAATAGTCCTAATCTCTAATATACATGGCTCCCAAATAATAAAGAACCTTCTTTAATACCATTTCTTCAAGAACCAAGTTGAGATTTCATCTTACATGACATCTGACCCGATCTGAGGCATGGCCTGAAGGGCGTTCTCAATCACCAGGGTTCGGAAAACAGTTCTTGGAATCAATGATAATATTTAGGGAATATATTATCCAAATTAATAACCAGGAACAAAATAAATAAACCGCACACACCGAAGCACCCAAAAAAGATAAATTTGAATAAATGAATATAAAAACTGATCCAGTTACAAAATACAACTAATCGAACCAGAATCTAAATACAAACCATGCCAAAATATACCAATGTGATCTCTATGTGACCTCATGGTTAGCTCTATCCACAAAACCGACCCACAAAAATACAAACCTTCTCTAACAATGAGCACTCGAACGAGAAACCTAAACCTGCAAAACAGCTTGGGTCTACCAACACTGAATGGTACATGTAGGGTGTATGTGTCACAGATCAGTATGTAATCAATAAAGAATCGATATTTTTACTTTCTCAAAAAAATTCCATTAAAAATAGTTTGAAATACATATACAAAAATAGGCTGTATCATTTTGAATAAATAAACACAACTTTCCTTTATAATATAACACAGAACACTTTCCATTTTCAAAACATATTTACTATTTTAAAAACCAAAACCCAAACTAAAATCTAGAAAAGAAATAGTAAGCTATAAAGAAGGTAAATTCTAAGTTTAAAAATGAATCCAAGTGAAATATAAGATAAACAAACACATACGATAGCAACTATAAGATTTTTCTAAACATCCCTAGAGAGATACCTGGATGTACTTAGATCGGATTGACCTGCTGAAGTGTGGTGAAACTCCATAGTCAACAACCAACTAGCCACTCTAAACTAGAATGTCTTATAGTGAACCTGACTTTTCAAACATTAACATTACATAACTTATGCGGAATACATAAAACATCATACAAAGATACGCCCAAAGACCATAATTGGTCTAGTGCCTTTGGAAACATGGAAACATAAACTCTGATACCTATATGAGATACATTATATCCCACTAGGTTCTTCATGAATATAATCCTTCTTAAAAACATCAAATATAATAAATATCATTATATCATGGGGAAGGATATATAAAAAGAGGTGAACTGAAATGCTCAATAAGGGTAAACAAGCGAGATATGTAAGCATATTCATGAGCATAAGGTTATGTGAAAAGGGGTATTAATACATGGGTATATCATGAATAAATAGAGGATAAGGAAACTCATAAGTTTTCTTGAATGATGGATCATAAGCTTCCATTAATGGAATCATAAACATAAACAATCTCGAAAAGGGATGAGATTTTTTCAATAAACCAAATACGAGAGGATAACTTGTGATCATATTCCCCATGTCAGAAAAGGGAATTAAATTAATCATAAAATATCATGAATGAAAGAAAATTCATGATATAACATGTAAAACAGAATTATATACACCTCAAAAAAAATTAGGTGCATAACAAAACTTGAGTCTCAACGAAGGAAAATTGAGACAAAACTATTTTACCGATTTGGTATCTTTTGAAACATAAACCTCATGAAATAAAGATCATAAAATGGATATATGAATACTCATAAATTTAAATATAATATATATATAATATTATCATGGTAAGTATATACACCACACAAAAGGACATATTGATGAACGAATCATATATCTCACAGAAATAAAAATTGAGATGAAATCTTCGTACCATGTGTCTTGACTCTCATCATAATCGTTCAAACTACCTGTATAATAATTATAAATTTATTATACATATTTTAAAGATCTATATTCTTATATATAGTACCATATATGGTTTTATTGTGACCTTATATTACCCGCTCGACAACAATCATATATTAAGGTTTCACTTTGGATAATATTCTCTTTGTTCTTCACATGTGTCGTAATTTGTAATATCATTGACTGAATGGCCTGAAGGCCTTCTTTTTTATTGATTTTCTGATAACCCCCCTTTCAAGGGATGAGGGGGAACCCTTACAAGGCCCATAGGCTTAGGAATTACATTGCCCGTGGGCTTTTGGAGACATTACATGACCCTTGGGTCTTAAGGAAATCAAACAGACTATGACTACTTGAAACTGCTCCTCCCCAGCATCTGCATCGTGATTAGCTCTCCACCTTTTCATGACTATTCGGCTAGCATGACCATGTTCATTTGTTATTATAATTATATCATGATTCCATAAAATAAAACATGATATAAAAAATTTATATTCATCACATGTGTATTATAATAATATATTTAATATATAAGTATAAGATGGAGTGTATCGTTCATGGAGACGGTAAGTCGTACATAAGCATTAACGTTGTTTCCTTTTAATTATCATATTGAAATAAAGAAAATGACTTATATGTATATATTTATATCATTATTAAAATATTTTTATGATATCACATATATATATATATATATATCATATATAATCTCCAAAAATATTCTTAATACATTTCATGTAGTGTATGAACGAATCATATCGCTTTGAGGGGGCAGTAGTCCACACTTTCTCAAACAAAATTACCGTATAAACACACAATGGAAATTAAAAAAGATATATGTTGTAAAATCAATAAAAAAGATTAAATAAATAATAAATATAATATATAACAAATATAAACAGAGTTTCCATCTTAATTTCCACCATGAGAGGAGGTAAAAAAATAGCAATCATATATTGATGTCATAGTACCCCGTACACATAAATAGTATATTCGTTATCCATTAGATGGAGGTGTGTGTAATAGTAGGTTAAAAAATTATAATAAAAAATTATAATATATTGATGAAACTAGTGATTTTATACAATAATGGAAAAAATAAATTGGTGTGGCAGAGAAAGAAAATAAAAGAAATGACTTCAGAGAAAACGTTACCTCTTAATCAGGTAACTCTTTTTGGTTTGTGCCAAAGGATTCCTTGGATTGCCATCTGCCCAAGGGAAGGATTATATGAGAAAAGAAAAATTTCTAGGAAGTGGATTGGGAAGGTATTGGAAAAACATATTAGGTTTGAGAGATGTGAATAAGTGAGAGAGTTTGTGGCCTTTTATCAGGAAGGAAAATGACTCACATGGAATTTTAAAAAACAAGTTAGGTGTACACATGTTATTACCTAAAAAGTCATAGAAACCAATATAAATTAGTAATGGAAGGTTTATGTCTAAATATTAGTAAGAAAATTGGTTTTGAAAAGTGGCTAGGTCATTTGGCCCCCAAATATTAAGGTTTTCTCCCTAATGAAGCGTAATTTGACCTTAATCGATGTGATTAAGTTTATTACATTTTTATATTCAATTTCAAAGTGAAAATTGTTATAATCATTTACATTGTAGTAATAGATTTATAATTTAAATAATATTTCATTAAAAAATTAAAAAATAATTTGACCTAAATTTTTATTTAAATGAAAAAGAAGTATTTAACCTAAAAGTAGTATTTTTTATTATTCATCAAAAAAATGAAGTTTCTCAAAAAAATCCCAAAAATTCAACCTAAGATAAATTTGGAATTATACATTTAAAAATGAGCTTAATTTTATCAAATTAAATTTCTAAATGTGTATACAATTAATTTTATTATTAGAAGCAGTTCATTTGAGAAAACAATATTTTTAAACATAAAATAAGTTTACCAAAAATCATATCTTTCATTATCAATATGTTTTATTTATATAAAAAAAATTATAAAAAATATTTTGAAAGTTGTTATTACTATTCATATTACTATATTTAACGACTAGGTTATAATTATCATATTTAAATTATTATAATAGCAACATGATGTTTCATAGAAACATCGGTGTTACATGTAATGTATGTCATGTCAGTGTTGTGTGAAAGGAATGTTTGACTTAGAACATTGAATGAAAAAAAATGAAAATTTACATTAATTTAAAAAAGGCCCATAAAATCCAATGGTGTTACATTATACCCACCTTAATATGAATTTATCCCTCCAAATTCATCACTCGGGTATAAAAATGAGGATACTTCTGCGTCATCATATCCTCATGTTCCCATGTAGCTTCCTCTAACTGGTGATTTCTTCACAAAATATTGACTAGGTTATTGGTCTTTTTTCGTAGAACTTTCTCTAATCGATCAAAAATTTCAACTGGTTGATCTTTGTAAGATAGATATTTCTCCATCAGAATGAACTATGAGTTCAGTACATGTGAAGGGCCAGGCATGTACTTCCTTAGGGGGGGTGTATGGAACACATCATGGACTTGAGAGAGATTTGGAAGAAGTGCGATGAAATAGGCTACTATACCGATATGGTAAATAATTTCAAAGGGACCAATATACTTAGGGATTAGTTTCCTTTTCTTCCTAAATCTCATAACCTTCTTGCAAGATGATTTTCATAGAAACACATTTTCACCAACTTCAAATTCCAGATTGCGCTGACTGTTATCAGTGTAAATTTTCGTCGTATTTTGAGGTACCATGATATTCTAGTGAATGGTTCTAACCTTCTCAACCATTTATTTAGTAATCATATATCTCAATAGCTTTCTTTCTTTATCTTTATACCAACATGTTGGAGCACTCTATTTATTATCATAAAGGACTTCACAAGGTTCCATCTGAATGATAGAGTTAAATATATTGTTGTAAGAAATATCAACTAGAGGAATGTGTTTATCCTTACCACCTTTATAATCTAGAGAACAACATATGGTTCTTTCAGAATGAACATCTGTATGAGGATGAGAAGAAGTTCTAAAACTAAATTTGTTATTAAGTGGTTGGTAAAGACTTAGCTAAAAAATTGAGGTAAACATAAGATCCCGATATGATACAATGGAATGTGGTACTCCATGCAACCTTAACACTTCCATAATGTATATCCTGGCAAGATGATCCAGAAAGAAGTCTTATCTGATAGTGATGAAGTGTGCTGACTTAGTAAGGAAATTGACTACCGCCCATATAACAATAAAACCTTTAGAGGTTTTTGGTAGTATAATGACAAAATCCATAGTGATGTTCTCTCATTCGCATTCTGGTATGGGTAATGGTTGAAACATCCACTTTAACTTTTTTATTTCAGACTTAACTTATGGGCATACCAAGCACCGAGATACAACCTCTGCGATATCTCTCTTCATCTTGTCCCATCAGAAGTATTCGTTCAAGTCTCTGTACATCTTTATACATCCTGGATGAATAGAAAATGAAGAACTATGATCTTCCTCTAATAAATCCTTAAAATCTTGTATGGAAGGAACACATTCACAGTTCCTAATCCTTATCATTTCATCCTGATCGAAGTTAATCTCCGGAACATTTCTAAATATCTTCTACAGCTCTTCATCTTCATTCTACGCCTCCTTAATCATCACATAGATAGTGGGTTGAAAATTCATTTGAGAAAGATATGATTTTCCCCTTCCTTAAGGATTTCCAGATCCATCCTTTTCAAATCCAGAAACATTGGATTTGTTTCAATCCTCATAATGGATAAGCTAGCATGATCATTCCGACTCAAAGCATCAACCACCTTGTTCACTTTCTCATGGTGGTAATGTATTAATCAATCATAATCCTTTATCACCTCTAACCATTTTCTCTGGTACATGTTCAACTCCTTCAATGTGAATATATATTTGAAACATTTATGATCAGTATATATATCACACGTTTCTCCACAATGATAATGCCTCCATATATTTAATGAAAAAAATTACTACTGCTAACTCCAAATCAGGATTTTTTCAAATCTCAGGAGGCATAAGTGATTACTATGTCATTCAACATAAGAACACATCCCAATCCCTTATTGGATACATTGCTAAATATTACAAATACTTATCCACTATTGGGTAACGTGGGCATAGGTTCATTGGCTAACCTTTTCTTTAGTTTGAAATTTTCCTCACATTCATTTGTCCAAAGGAACTTGACACCCCTGCGAGTAAACTAGATCAGATGATTATACAGTCGCGAGAAATTCTCCAAAAAAACATTGATAATATCTAGTTAAACTAAGAATGCAATGGATCTCACTCACCATTTATGACGACCCAAAAACATGATCCATTTTTTTATTTTATTTTTAAAAAACATTAATTCATTTATTTATTTAAAACACAACCAGAGATCCCAAATGCATAGAGTTTTAGAGAGTCCGGATACATTGAAGAATCCTCATGACACAACGTATAAAGGTAAAGAAAAAAAACTATTCTTTACCATGGTTAAACACCTTAGCGAAACTTCAACCACTATCTCACTTCCACGCATCGTTCAGCCCGATGAAACGAGATTTTGAAAACATAGGGTGAGCAACAAAAAGCTCAGCAATGGGTTTTCAAAATAAAACAGGGTAACAAAATAGAGTTTTTCAACTCGAAATAAAGAGTAAAGAATCTTATAATGTTCGTTAAAGCAAACATAGGAAAACATGTATACTTTTCAAAAATAAACATTTTAATGAAAAACAAATTCAATTTATATAATAAAAATTTGGTAAACACTCTTCGATCATTAATATAGTACTATTAATTACACTTGGGAACCATATAAACATTCATAATTAAATTCTCAATGGAAAATTGAATCTTGACATGGATTTTTGGTTCACTCCCGAGACATGGAACATGACATAAGAATGATTCGAGGGTCATTGTACATGAAAGAGCATGAGTCATGAATCATTGCACATGGATTAGCATTAGTAAACCCTCATTGCATATGATCTTGCATGAGTATACCCTCATTGCACATGCATTAACACGAATAAACTCCTATTACACATGATTTAGCATGAGTAACCCTCACTGCACATGATTTAACATGAGTATACCCTCATTGCACGCGATTGAGCATAAAATTTCTTTTAAGCCATGAGTTTTGAAAATCATTTCATAACAGATCTTTCACATACCAGGATAAAGGTTGTTTCTCATGAAATTACATAATTATACTATCATATACATGCATGCAATACTTTTTCACAGAAGATGCATATATATATAAACATGATAGAATACTCATACATATGTATCAAATAAAAATAATAATGCTTTTACATAAAATGACATATAATCATACATCTTTAGTAATAGACATGTCTTAAATAAAACTGTTTCATATGAAATGATACGTGTATATATATACATCCACTTGTTTTGAAAGAAAAAACATCATTTGGGATGTTTGAAAACTTAGCTTGCACTCATAGGGGTCTAAATACATTAAATTTATTTTATAAAAGAGAAATTCATGGGAAGATGTGATTTTAAACATTCCATGATATACATATATATTTATAAATATATAAACACATACTTTTGAAACATTAATAACAAAATAATATTTTCTTAGGATCTAATAATATAACTCATATTTGTAGAAGCCCAGTAGAAAGTCTTTAATTATTCAAAATAATTTTAAGAAAATCCATTCTTGCAAATCAAATAGATCCTAAATACTTAATGCTTAGTATGAATGTTTAAGGCAGAACGTAAAAAGGATCACATTACCCTCTCAAAACGCTAAAAATATTATTATAAATACAATGTTGATAGATTAAAATGAGTTTGAATCTAAAGATTGTTGGGATCGTAAATGATTGGTCCACCGGTGCAGCGATAATCACGAGATAAAATAAAGTGCAAAATGGAGAAATAAAAGGGACACCAGATGTAACGTGAAAACCCCCCAAATGGAAGGGGTAAAAAACCAGGGGCAAATAGAAGGATCACTATGAGGTAAAAGTGGGTACACACTCCCTCACTTGTTACAAGGAGAAAACCCTCGTAAAATCTCTCTTGAATAAGTGGGGAAATAAACCTCACAAAACCGCTCAAATAATTGAAGAACGTCTGAATGAGATGAGATTGCCGAAGCTGATGAGGTGCTGAAGGGAGAAGATGCTTGTGCCTTTTATAGGCAACCCTCACCCCTGTCCTCCTCCTGCTGGAATATTGGGTGGGTTGGCCACTCACCATCTACCACCAGCCCACCTCCTTTGACAAACAAGAAGGGGAGGCACAGTCCTCCAAATAAGCTGCTGCCAACAAAGATAATATGTATACGTATACATTATAATATAATTTTAATCATAGCTTTAACAAAATCCCTCATATTATGAATTACATAAGTCATGAATTAAAAAATAGTAAAAAAAAACACATAAATTGCTTGGAACTGTTTGAGAAGATTTTTCACAAAATAAACACATCATTTCACAATTATAGATTTAAAATAAATCAACATTGTAAGAAATGTTCGAAAGAGAAGAATGAAAGAAAAATGTAGTTCATATACAAAAAAAAAATGATTTGCACAATAAAGAGACATCGTAAAAAGGTTAAAACTAGTTGGCATATAATGCATGGATTGCACAAAATGCTTGAACAAATTTGACAAAAATAAAATTTATTATCATGCGGGTGAAACATAGAAAACAATTGCATAGCGAAAAAGGGTTAGATAATACTGATAAAATTGGAAATAGTTTGAAAATACAAAAAAAAATTATAAAAACAGCATCCAGTCACTATGCAGATGACTCCACTGCTTCGCAGAAGATAAAAAAATATTTTCAGGAGGAGGAAAGATTAATACTGCATGTCAATTGTGAGCAATTATAAAGAAACAAGAACAAACTACTTGCTAATTACACAAGGCAGAATTCCCCTAACATTGCAGGTGTTTTAAAAAAATTCTGGAAAGAGTGAAATTAATTGCACAGTATTGTGATTTAAACACTACCGATAAACATGAAAACAGTTTCAGGAAATACAAGAGCTAAAAGAAGCAGCATCCCCTTACAGCGAGAATCGAAGCAGCAGCTCCTCGGTCTCAGAGCAGCTCCTCAGTCTCAGATCACAATGACGAATCAGGAAAAACAAAACACATTTAATGATGAACTACACTAAACTACAGAAGGTAGATTCAAGAAATCCACCTCCATACCCCTTCTTTCATCACAATAAGGTCTTATATACACAAATAAAACACCAAAAATCCATTGTGCAAACACAAATATCGGTGTGAACAGAGATATTTCCTACCCGAAAAGAAATCATCACATTACCCTAAAATATAAACCTAATTAGAACCTAACGGGATATGTGGGGACCTAAACCAAAAGAAAATTAAAAACAAACACTCAATCGATTCATTTGTTACAGAAATATGACTCACCATCACAGAAACGAATTCGTAGGAGGACGATTCCACAAGCAAGAAGACACTTGAGATCATCACGCGTCACCGACCCGAGTTGCAGGCTGACCGAACGCCATCGGGGTTTCGATTTCGTGCACACGCGTCCTCTCCCAAGTCACGGTATCCAAAACATGACGAGTGAAAGACGACGAGTGAGGACCATCGTGATTGAGGTGTCGTGAGAGTGGGGCGCAACCAGGAGATGGAGTTCGACCAACGGTTTCGAGAGGATGAAGATAAAGACGGTGGGGGAGGGTTTCGTTCGGCACTACCTGAATCAAAAAACGGGATTCCCCCTTTTTTCATCCATCCCATTATACATGTATTTATCTATTTTATATTTTATTATTGTTGATACACATATATTAGTATATTTATACTTAAAACTAATAATTTTCTACTTAAATATAATCAAATATATATTATTATTACTATTATTGATATTTTAAAATAATCAAACTCTCCCTCCAGTAACTTTTATTTATGAAATAATGTAATGTGTCCAAAAATATATATATCAGGTATTTACCATGTTCATTATAATAATTTTTTAATTAATAAAATAAATTTTTATATTAAAAAATAGATACTATCAAAGTCAACAAAATTATAAACTTTTGTGTGTAATTTTATTTCTTGAAAAACATAAAAACATTTTGTATAAAAAATTTATAATATTTTCATTTAAAATTACATTTTTTGTTATGAAATTCTATATTATTTGAATTAAAAATATAACATTGAAAAACATTATTAAATTTAATCAACATAAACCTTCAAATCAAATTAAATATTCATTATAATTACAAATATACATATATGTATTTAAATAAATTATTATTATAATATATATATATTTTTAATTTACGTTAATTAGTCACAAAAAACTTTTGCATATATTTTAAATAAATATTTATTGAATAATCTTGAATAAAAGGTAAAACTGATATATGTTAACTAATTGATTCATCATATATTCTAATTCAATAAAAGTTTTCTACTAGATTTTACTTATATTTATACAAACAAAAAGTTATTTTCTTATGAACCATATATATATATATATATAATTTATCTTATTTTTTTAACACATATTAATCCTAATATAAAAGAAATTTATTAATATTATTTTGAAAGCATTAATTTAAATGTGAAAATGTTATATTTACTAAAACTCGGGTCATTACACCGTTCTTGGTCTAGGCCAGCATTCAGTAGCCTCCATCTTTTATGGATCTACTTCTATACCGTCTCTTGAGATTATTTGGCCAAAAAGGAAAACTTTTGGAGCAAAAAATCATACATTGTAAAATTTTCATATAAAATCTCTTTCCTTACGATCTTTATTACAATTCTCAAGTATTATTAATTCTCTTCTTTGATCTTTTAATAGACAAGAATATCATCTATAAAGACTGCCAAAAACTGATTGAGGTAATCTCTAAATACTCTATTCATTAAATCCATGAAGATAGCAGAGGAATTAGTAAGACCAAAATCCATCACTATATATTCATAGAGTTTATACCATATACATAAGTCTATCTTATGAATATCTTTTTTCTTGATGATATACAGAACAGAGGTCAATCTTGGAAAATTATTGAGCTCCGCAAAGTTGATCAAACAAGTCATCACTATGGGAGAGAGTATACTTATTCTTGATCTTGATCTTGTTCAAATCCTGATAATCAACGCAGAGTCACATTAATCCATCTTTATTTTTCACAAAAAGAATCAGTGCACCCCAAGGTGACACACATGGTCGAATTAATCCCTTATTAAGGTTTTCTAGGAGTTGCTTATTCAATTACTGCAACTCAATCGGAGCCATTATACTAAGAGATTTTGATATTGGTGTGGGACCATGTATATGTTTTATTGAGAACTAAACTTCACATTTTGGTGGAAGACTAGGAAAATCTTCCGCAAACACATACACAAAATACCGAACAAAAGGAATATCATTTATGTTGATT
Source organism: Viscum album (assembly GCA_963277665.1). Lineage (NCBI taxonomy): Eukaryota > Viridiplantae > Streptophyta > Magnoliopsida > Santalales > Viscaceae > Viscum > Viscum album. The sequence continues at coordinate 407,421,143 of OY728162.1, forward strand.
CCCCCCTGCCATTTGAGATAAACAACACTTTTGAATCAAAATTAAGACCCATACACTGAATATAATATCCACAGGAAGTGCATACCTATTGTCGCATTAATGGATGATCATAGGAGGGATTGAAATATCAAACGTAACCTCCCTTCCTTGACAATTGATGTGGGATTTTTGGTGAGAAAGAAAATCCATGCCTAAGATGACATCAAATTCAAACAAAGGAAGAACGACATGATTTTCGGGAAGCACATCCCTGAAAACTTCAACCGAAGATAAATCATAAACATGAGATGCAATCACCATGCCATTAGGGGTTTCCAATAATAATTCCACATATAATTGTTTTGGTGGAACCTTACCACCCTTAGTAAATTATTTAGATATAAAAGAGTGGGTAAATCCAGAATCAAATACGACATTAGCAGTTCTAGAATGGATGGTAAGTGTACCTTTCATAATGTTGTTATCCCACCCCTCATAATAAATACAAATTTCATGAGATTTCCCATTGTTCATCTTCTTAATAGGTTGTCGACATCGATCATCATCACTAACCCTTGGGTTTGGGCAGTGGTTAGAATAATTCTCATTCTCCTTACACATGTAGCACAAAATAATGGGATGTGCATTCTTTGTGGATTTTCCCCTTTCACAATGTTAGCTAACTTTTTCCCATCACATCAGCCATCAATTCCCTAATTACCTTCCTTTTTCTCACTTAAAATATTAACTCGACCCCTTAAGAAAAATACCTTCATGCTTCTTTCCACACCTAGATCATAATGGAAAACTCATCTCATTTTCTCCATGGTTATTAGAGTTTCCTTTGAACCCCGTCTTCCTTTTCTTGTCAATACCATGAGGTTTATACATGACCCCAACCCCCATTTCAACCTTGATTTCATAATGCACTATCTCTTTGTATCTACTAAAGTCTCTTACGGACAACACCCTTATAAGACTTCTCTTTAAGCCACTGAAGAACCCACCCACTTTACTTTTAGGCTGGATGATAATTCTTATAGCATACTTTGAAAGTCTAATGAAATTATCCTTGTAGGTACCAACAGATTCATCATCCCATTGCTTCAACTCAAGGAACTCTTTCTCCATATTAGTATATAGAATTATAGGAAAGTACATATTGAAAAATAATTTCATGAATTCATCCCAATCCATGGATTCAATGTCATATTGATACCTCATATCCGTTATTAGAGTCCACCACTGGTCTATTTCACCTTCTAACCAATTGACAAACTGAATGAATTTCTCATTCTATGAACACTGGAGAACAAAGAATATATTTTCAACAGTAATGATCCATTTTCCAGCAACAAATGGATCAGAAGACCCTATGAAATAAGGTGGATGTTTCCTAATGAAAGAATCAATATAATGTTGTTCTCTCCTTTGCTCATTTATAATTCCACCATGATTCATATCTTGAAAAAGTTGTGTGAGCATAGTAATGAGGTTTTTCATCACATCTACCATAGCATTCAGTGGCTTAGGAGGAAAATCATTTCATTTTCCATCACAATCACCATTAATGCAGTTCCTTCAGGTTACATCCATTAACTATAACCAAAAGCATAGAATAAGAAATAATTATCATATTAAGGAATCACATAATCATGAAATATCACTTATAGGATATATAAATTATGACACCTTCTTTAATCTATGACACCATAGTTTTATCATAGGTTATTCATAGGAAACTTCTATTTAAATCCATCATTATGGTTCGTGAAGTGTTTTTTAATTTTCAAAGCATACCCCCCGGGAGTGTCAAACCAGGTGTGCAGCAAGGTCTATTGTCGGGTACCAGATTACCCTGAGTCGGGCCTAGAATATATTTTCTGAGTTGTTACCCCTAGGTACAACTGTGCCAGATCCACATCCACATATAGTATCCAAATTTGTATTTATTTCTAGGAAACCACCCACTACACCCTTTAACAAAATTCCAGTACATTTTTCAATACTTTTCCTTATCCTTAAACTTATACATATATATGTCCTTAGGGTTCTCACTAAGATTCTATCATCCTAGATTTAAAAGGTTAACTAAACACTTGGCTATGGTACCAATTATAGTGAACCTCACTTCTCAAACATTAACATTACATAATCTTTTAATATTACTTAAAACATCATACAAACTGACCCCCCCCCAAAGACCGTAATTGGTCTAGTACCTTTAGAAACATAGAAATATAAACACTGATCTAAAATTGAACTACATTATCTCCCACTATGTTCTTCATTCCTAGAACCCTTCTTAGAGACATCAAACCAAAAAAAACTACATAACATGGGTGAAGGAAACATAAATAGGGGTGATATCAAATGCTTAGTAAGGGTAAACAAGGGATATATGCAAGCATAATCATGAGCACATGGGTATGAGAACATTATCATGTAAATAGAATATTATACCCTGTGTTGGACTCCTCATGTATTAATCATGTTTTAATGATCACAAATCCTATTCAATCTATTAACCTTGTTAATTCTGTGTAATATATCTCACATCATATATACAGTTGTCTAGTATCCTTATACTTTAAGTAAAGTTATCCAAAGATATTAAGTTCTATACATTCAGTTTGATTACTGTACACAATCTTTGATTTACTTTATAATGATTTATTTGATAAATGATTAAGTCTAAACCATTTTATGAATATCACTGCTTAAGTCTGAATACAAATATTTGGCTAAGGTTGAGACACCGTGAGTCTACCACCGATTATGTTTTCCTGAACCAGACACCGTGAAATAGACACCGTGAACCAGACACCGTGAACCAGACATGGTGAACAAGACCCCATGAACCAGACACCGCAAACCAGACCCTGTGAACCAGACACCGCAAACCAGACACCATGAACCAGACACCGTGAACTAGACATCGTGAACCAGATATTGTGACTATGATACACCATGACCAACCAGACACCATGACTATGAGACACCATGACCAACCAGACACAGTGACCATGAGACATCGCTTCAAGAAGACATCGGTTCAAGGAGACACCGTTCCATGACATACTGTGACACTATTTCTTAATCTGTTTTGTTGTTTTTCAATTTAATCTCTAAAAGTCATATTTGAAGTTTTTAAATGCACTGACATAATTAATGTTTCTTTGTAGACATTTCACCTAACAGTACGAGGTACGAGGTGAAGAATACATGAAAAATGTCAGCTACAACACATTCACTCCAAGATAAAAGAGTAGTGTAGCCTATAAACAATATACATGGAAGATAAACAAGCGGGTGTGATCACGACAATGAAGAACACACTTAGAGCATTTTTTAAGATAGTCTTGTCACATGAAAATAGACACCACTGAAGGACACACGAAGCATACTTGAATCCCAGAGTGGATGATATCTTCACCACGAAAAACACACTTTGATCTACTTATATAGAAATGATTACCAGAGGTGCTTCCTAGTTGGTGGCCAATGATCCTGATGTGAGGTGTCATTATCTCTCTATGGGGTGCCCAAAGGTTCTTCCTAGGATCCATCTCTTGATCCAAGTAATTTTTTATGTTTACTGGTATACCCAGAGGTACTACCTGAGACATGGATATTGAGCCTGTATATTTTATTAATATATTATTTAGATTTCTAGAGGTGTTTTATACAATCAGGATATTTAGCGTACTACTATGATATATGAGTATGTCATACCTAGTAATGATACCCGTAGATCATTAAACTCACCAAAGTGATGAGGATGATTCTTATCTCCTCTAGTTTTATATGATGGTGATGATGATTATGATCTCCTCATTTAATGGGTTAATTGAGGATGATTACACTCTCCTCAACCTCAAGTTATTAGTGGATGATTATGATCTCCTATAATTGTGGTCTATAGAGAATGATTATGCACTCCTTGACTTGCAACATATGGAGGATGACTACGCTCTCCTTAATTCATCATATGATGAGGATATATATGGACTCTCTAGGATTACGATTGTGTGACTTTTTTCTTATAATGGATGTTATTCATGGAATCTCACACCTATGATTGGTGTTCACATTTGGATATCGAGCGGTCGGAATGAAGCATCACCTGTGATCTCTCCTAACAAATCACCTAAGGTTTAGAACCTTAGGGTTAATCTGAGTCTTAATATTGTGACGACATACGGACAAGGGCCTAGGGCTCAAAAAATAGACTAGATTTTCATAGCATGAGAAGTATGGAATGAATATATTGTCCATTTATATGATGTTTGGATTTATTTCCATGGAATACATCTTTATAGTGATCAAAGGTGAGTACGAGCGAAACCATAGTTAGGATGAGTATCCCCTATGGCGACATTGCATGCCAAGATACATTTCTGGAATTGGATGAATCATGTATATATTGATTGGGATTACATACCAAAAGATAAATTTAATTATACATGGATTGATTGGAAAGATTTCAATCTCAATTCCCTTGCACAGGATGTCCAGGCGATTGAGATTATAGACCCAAGGACCGACTACTAATAGGTTTTATGTAATTTCTTTCACTATAGTCATAAACATTTATTTATATATATATATATGGGACTATAAATTTATAAGCAAATAGATATACACATCTATAGTAGAACTTGTACAGTTGACTGGGATTACATAACCAGGGTTATACTATGGTTTCATGTTATAAAATTTACTCATCTTTTCATTTATGTCTCAGTTAGGCTGATATTTTTTTCTTTTTCATGCTCTTATGAAATCATATTTTATAGGTTCATCATTGGGGTGGCCTACATAGATTATTTCTCACCCCTTCGTATGCACCTTAGTGTATGTGCATACCTTATGTATACTTTTCAGGTTGAGAATGGTTTGCATAGTGGATAGGGCTAAGTCCTTGAGTTACATAATCGTGTAGAGCAGCTCGCGTGGTTCTTCTATTTGGGCTGGTGTAGTTCGATTATGTCTGGAGACCGGTTATGTGGCTTGGCTCAGAGTTAGTAGTAGATCCCTATAATTTTTTATTTTTTATTTTGTAATCCAATATATGTATGGTCGACCCAGTGTGTGATTATTGTTGTATGTATAAAAAATATGTTAGGTATTTTATAGCATTTTAATTTATTATTACTGCATATTTTATTTCATATTATTTACTAATTCAACATGATGTTTATTTACTTTTGTGTATGATACTTAACTATTTTCGCTACTTTTATACACTAATATGAGTGTATAGTACCCCAACTATACCACATTTAGACCCTCTCTAATATTCGGTAGCCTATGGTGTATGGGGAGGCATTCTAGAAGCTTTGTAATGAAATGGCTTAGAGCACTGATTTAGTGGCATCTAGTCCGGGATGTCACATTTGTAATTAGTATTTCATATTTCTATTGCTTAATTTATGTACATATTTGTGCATTATATTTCTATTTTAATAGATAACAAACATACTAGTTGATTTTATTCTATTTTTTAATCTTATAGTTTAGATACAATGATAGTTTATGAATGTTTTATAATTATTTTTTCATAAGAAACTTTTAAAATTCTTCTTGGTTTAAAGTGGATCCTTGAAACATGTTTTGAAATATACATGTTTAGAAATATTTTTCAAAATGTTATTTTAAATTTTAATGAAATATAATATGTTAAATAGATATAGGAAAAACATTATATTTTCAAAAATAGAATTTAGTTATTGAATATTTACATTTTTGATAATTTCAAAAAGGGGGAGAAATTTTGAAATTATACATGGTTTTTTAATTATCAAAAAGAGGGAAAATGTTCAGTGGATCCTCGAACCACTTTATGTTTTGATAATTAAAAATATTTATTGGTTTTATTTCTCTAACATAATTATTTAAAATTTTAATACATTTATTTGATAATTACCAAACATTTCTTGTTTTATTTGTCACAAGTCTAAATACTTTGATTTGTGTAATTATAATTTCTCATAGCATTATTATGCTTTAATATTATTTTAGTTTTTCAATATTTTTTATTTATTTTTTTATTGTTTATGTTGTTTTATTATAGAATTATTAATTTTTTTCTTTAGTTTATCTTATTTATTAATAAAAGTAATTCTTAACTTCGGTTATATATTTTTATTCTTTATATAATTTATTTTGATATTTCATGTTTTGATTAATTATAAATTGTTTTATAAGTCTCATAGAGTTTTAATACGATAAAAATTCCATTTTAGACCTTAAAATATCATTTATATAGGATTTTTTTCTATTCCCATCTAGCCAAATTATAGTTCCCATATAGCCAAATGACGCATGTAGCCAAAACCAACTTAGCCAATTATCCCACATAGTCAATTTTATATAATTGTTAACCTTATGTATGTTGACCATAACATTGGATAAAAAACTCTAAATTTAGCATTTATTGATGATTTAGAAATATAAAAAAAATTTATTCATTTTATTAGAATAAATGATTCCATGAATTGATCTCTATCATGTTCCTAATTAGTCTTGATGTTAATGTATGTTTTCAGTTTGAAATTTGCAATTTTAAGAGCTGTTTTTTTACTGTGTTTTGATGAAAAAATAGGACACATAGCATTGGTTAATTTTATTCTTTATCATTTGTAAATATAATTAAATTTTATAAAAAAATAAACTGGTGATAAAAAATATTCTTTATTTTAGAAGGACTATTTTATTTCTGAAATTTGTTTAGACAATATGGTTTTCAAATTTCTAAAATCGTCTTTGTGAATTCGAATATATGATAAACTCACTTACATGAGAAACAAAATATATGGATATTTATCTATATGAAATTATTTCCAACTTGAATGATTTGGATACATATTAAAAAAATTACATCAATTTTCTTACATGAAAATGATACGTAAAACCCTGTCTGTAAATCAGTTACCTGAACTCCCTTACCTGAATTCCCTTATATCATTTTTTGGATATGTAATGAACGTTCTTATGTGGTGAATTGACTATATGATTAGACTACATTATTCATATGTGTGGACCCCATATGTGAAAATAATTTATGTTAATTTTTCTAAATTATTATTCAAGATTATGTAGGTTTTTCTAAAATACTAAAAATATTCTCTAATTTATGTTATTTTTCTCATTTTATTTTGATTCATGTTTTTTATAGATATAATTAGTGTTCTATTTATTCTATAATTACTTATTAATTACATGAAATCCATGAGAATTTTTTTTATATTGTTTAATAATGAATTAATAATCATTCTAATGTGATTTAGTATAAACTAAAATTCACGCTGAATTTTTAGAACATGAAATATCCAAATTCAAATATGTTGAAATATGATGAGTTCTCTCAAATAATGTTAGTGAGTTTTTAAATAATATTAATATTGATTATTGAATACTCTATTTATATAATTATAATTTATAGTTCACATGGATATTAATTATCTCTCTTTTCTTAAAAATACACGCAAATCATTTATCTGAAAAATAACCACGAACAAATTTAAAATTTGAATTTGGAATATTAAGAGTTAGTCTCAAATTATTTATGTACGCATTCCAACTAATTTATTTTCAACTTTTATGGATGTATTCATTGTTATTTTAATTTTTTTTATTTTAACTAGATTATTAATACATAATGGTATTTATTTTAAACATTCATTGAAGCTAATTAAAAGCTACCAACACGTTATGTTTTTAATATATGAATTAAAGAAGGAGTATCACATATTCCAATGTGGAGAAAATAGCCATTTTATTTTAGTGTATCAAAATACTGAGTGATGTAGTAAAGATAAAAGGGACATGACTCAACTTTTCTTTAACATGCTACATAGATCAAAACTAAGACTTAGAGCATTATTATTCATTTTCTTGTTGAAGGTGCATTGTTAAATTCTCGAGATTCACTATTTTGACATCAAGAAGGTTCTGAGAATTACCTAATCTAAACACCAGCTTATCCATAAACAATCCATCATCGAGTTAATTTTTATTATTCTTTTGTTGATCTGTAACTATATGTGTTGTATTTTCACACTTTGTGTGTCTTGTACAGGGTTATACTACCCTAACAAATGTTATGTCTAGGTTTAGTTTATGCACATAGAACACCAGTTTTGGTTTGTCCTTTTCGAAGAGTGGTTTCCAATTAACCCATAAAAAGAGTATAGGAATAGCTTCTCATATAAGGGTATAATTTTAGTCTATTAGCTCAGAACAACGGGTTCCTATTGACCAGTTATAAAGAAGAGGTTAGGACTAATCTTGTGAAAGTTTAGGTTGGGTCTACCCCTATAAATGAATCTGTTTGGTTTTCTTCTATAAAATACTGGGTATAATATAATCCCAAAAAAGGAAATAAGTTAGGATTGATACTAGAAAAGTCAAGGTTGATTCTTCTCTTATAAAAGTCTTAGTTTTTATCTTAACCCGTGAAATACAAGGGGATTGGGTTGAGCCTCCAGGTGTAAAAAAAGAAGCACATATAAGGCTTCACTCTCCTTCAAAATTGATATACCATTGTGGGTCCCATACACCGGGTCAGTGTGTGAAGAGTAGATGTAGGATCATTTAGAGCTAAATAGCTATAAAAAACACTTATGTTCATTTTTTTTACTTTTCTTCATTTTCTTTTCTACCATTTTTATTAGATTATAGTGGTAGAATTTTTTAATATTTAAACCAATAAATTTATGCTCTTAATGTTTAAAAACATTCTAATTTTTTAAGAAAGTCAATTCACCCCCGTCTTTTCCATTTCCATAACCCATTCAGGACCAAACAATTGGAATCAGAGGGTGGATCATATAAGGATAAGTGTATTTAGATGATCTATCTAATACCTAACATTTGGTATCTATGCAGGACCCTTTGAAGATAAATTATTTTTTCACTTTATTTGATACCTCATACTTTATATCAAAGGTTAGATCCTTTGCAATATATTCTGGTTCATTTTCTATATTTATTGTTCTAACTTTTCATACTAGTCTTTAACAATACAAAGGGAAATATACTTTTAAATTATGGTTAATTTAAGGAATAAAAGTGGTTTGAATATGAAATTTTGACCATGTTTTAATGGTACTTAGTGTACTCAATGAAATATTTGGATATAATCTTACTTAAAGAGTATTGATATTTTATTTTGGGAAATTATGATTATATCTTTTTATTTAAATTAATTTGATCTGGTTGATTTTAAAGGATATGATGCTGTTAAAAATGATTCTAATTATAAGGACATGAATATTTTTTAGTGTTCTTTTTTTATAAATATTTATGAAAAAAATGTAGTAGTAGTACTACTTCTGAGATTTGGAAACATCTTGAGAGAACCAACATTGATGAAGGATATTCAATGAATCTATGCACTCCAATTATAAAAAGTATGGATAGAGGAAAAGGGAGTTTCTAACCATAAAAAAGGAAAAAAATAATTTTCCTAAAGGAGATATCATTAATGTTAAATAAAATTTGAATTTATATTGTTATATTATTATTTTTTATGGATGCAGGAAGAGAGGAAATATTAACCCAATTGTCTAAAGCTTAAAAATCCAAGGAAGGTGAAGAAGAAATAAAATAGATCTATGACTACTTGGAGTGATTTTTAAATATCTTACAACAAGGTTAAAATTACAAAAGAAACTGTTAATGTTTCATTTGTTTTAAAATATTCGAAGGTAACATTTTCTCTTACACATTCTTATTCAAGTGACATTGAATCATATTCTAGAAATGTTGGAAATATATGTGTGACAAGTATAACTAGATAGTGATTATAGTTTTGATTCTCTTTCTTCTATAAATTTTGAAAATAATGAGCTGAGTATTGAATATTTTAAGGAAATATTGATTCATATGATAATAAAATAAAATAACTTCTATACATGTTTCACTAAATGATAAATAGAAAAAGAATCATGAAAACAAAAATGAATTTATCTCGTAAATAAAATAATGATGATTCTAAAATGTTAAAGCATAAATATTAAGATGATAGGATTGAACATTTTATTTCTAAGAATAATTATTATCAAAAAACGATATTTAATTTATTTTTGGATGATATGTCTAAAGTTTAGGATCAATATAATACTCTTAGAAACTAAAATTAAAATCTTAGTAACAAAGCATCTTTCTCACATAAAAAGGTTTGTGATGATTTGGATTTTTGTTCAGAAGTAAAATGAAAGGCTAAAGAATGAATTAGATAAATGTAGGAATGAGTATTTTTGTTTAAAAATAAAAATTTATAATAAATATTATTCAAACACAATATTAACAAGGCTGCTTATTTTATAAAAATGGGATAATAAAAGGAATGAATTTAGTTGTGATTCTTTTGTTCATTTTATGATTATAAATAATTTTTTAAAAGGAAAATATGAATTAATTTCTTTAGTTAATTTCGTTAAATGTTTATTATATGGTCATTATACTTGTGATTTTCCTTTGAATTTCATTAAATCATTTGGGATAAAAAATAATTCCATGTAAAAATTTGAAATTAACATAAAACTATAAAAACCATCACTTATTGGTTACCTAAATTTATGAATTCTCATTCTTATGATATTAATCCATTATTTATACATAATTGATGTGAAATTAAACAATTTACTATACCCCGGTCATATGTATTTTCTGATTCTTATGTCTAATATCCATGTAATTTTAGTTATACATGGAATATTTTCATGATATTTAGAAAGAATATTTCATCATTTTTGGTTAGTATGAACTTATTTTATAATTTTAGGATTCTACCCTATCTTTAGTTCTAGATTCCACTTTAATGTGGTTAAAATCTTTATATGGAAAGTGAATATATATTTTAGTCTTAAATTATGGTTTACGTTTATGATATTATAATTTGGTTAATTTCAAAATTCTTTGAATAATGTATGACATATTTTGTGGATCCTTGTGATATGTAACTATTTTTTGGAAGAGTGTTAACTTATAAAATTAAAATTATTCTCATAATACTTCGACTATTTTTCATTTTAAAATTACAGGATCAATTTTGGGGGAGTTATACATTTTTTAAAATTTTATTTATAAATGTAAATATACATACTTTAAATTTGTATTCATTATTTTATCTGAGAAATAATTTAGGTGGAGATTCTGATTTTAAATTTAAATTGTTTTAATGGATATATATATATACAAGGCATCAATTAAGGGGTCACATACCTTATTTTAATTCTGAAAGTTTTCCTTAGAATGTATGTTGTATTAAGTATATATTGAGAATGTTCAAATATAATTTTAATTTGTGTTTGGAAATGTTGAAATACTCAATATTTAGAAACATTAGATTCAATTACACATGGATATTTATATCTATTTTTATATCTCACAAATTTAGGAGGATTTTTTGTGTGATTATATGTTTAAAATTTATAATATGTGAAATCTAGATTCATTTTTTCAGATTAATATTGATTAATTTATGTATATATTTGTGCATTATATTACTATTTTAAGAGTTCCCATACATATTATATGATGTTATCTTATTTTTTAATCATTTAGTTTGGATAATGTTTTTTTTATGAAGGGTTTCTCATTAATTTTCATAAAAACTATTAAAATTATTCTTAGCTTAAAGGGGATCCTTGAATCATGTTTTAAAACATACATGTTTATAAAGGTTTTAATAATGGTTATATTAATTATAATTAAATATAATATGTTAAATATATAGAGGATAAACATTTATCTTTTCAAATAGAGAATTTATCGATTGAATCTTCACCGTTTTGATAATTTTAAAAAGGGGGATATGTTTTGAAATTATACTTGGTTTTAAAATTATCAAAAAGGAATAGATTGTTGAGTGGATCCCTGAACCAATATGTTTTGATAATTAATAATATTTATTTGTATTATTACTCAAACATTATTATTTAAAAATTTTATACAATTTTTTGATAATTACTAAACATTACTTATTTTATTTTTCCATAAGTCTAAAAACATTGATTTATGTAATTATACTTTCTTATATAAATATTATGTTTTAATCTTGTTTTAATTTTTCAATATTTATTATTAACTTTTTCATTGTTTATATTATTTTACCATATATTTATTAAGTGTCTTATTTACTTTATATTAGGTATTAATTAACAGAATGGTTAAATTTAGAAATATCTTTTTTATTCTTTACTTAATGTTTCTTGATATTTCTTGTTTGGATTGTTTATAACATGTTCTACAAGTCTCATGAAGTGTTAATAATATCAAAATACCATTTGTGACCTTAAAATATCATTTATATAGGATTTTTACTATTGCCATGTAGACAAATTACTTTTCTCATGTAGAAATATCTTCAACATTACCAATTTTCTCACATTGTCGCTTTTCCAGAATCAGTTACCTTATCCATGTTGGTGATAAAATTGGATAAGAAAATATGAATTGATTAATTCATGATGAGTTTGAAAGATACAAAAATTTTCTACATTTTTTTAGAAAATAGAAAACTCTGTATCGATCTATATCATGTTCTAAATTAGGATATAAATTACTTCATGTTTTTAGTATGAAATTTAATGTTTTATAAAAATAGTTTTCTACTGTATTTTAATGATAATTTGGTATACATAGCTCTAATTAAATTTATTCAGATTTATTTTAAAATATAATGAAATTGTATAGGTAAAATTAAACTTTAAGTAAATCTAATTCTACAGTTTAGAAGGACCATTTTAAGTCTGAAATTTCTTAAGATAATCTTTTATCTAGATTTCCAAAGCCACCTATGTGAATTTGGATACATGATAAATTTGATTATATGAGAAACAAATATGTTGATATTCAGATAGGTGAATTTATTTCCTACGTAAATGAATTGGATACATATTGAAAATGGTTACATGAATTTTTATGTGAAATTCCTATGTAAAGTACCTTACATAAACCATTTATTTGAATTCCCTTACTTGAATTACCTGATGTTGATTTTTGGATATGTGATCAGTTTTATAAAATTTTTAATCACATTAATCTTTTTCCTATGTGAATCCACTATGTTAAAACCAATTATGGGCATTTTCCTACATTGTTATTCATGTTTCTTTAGGGTTTTCCAAAAAACTAGAAATCTTCTCTGTTTTACAATATTCTCCAAATTTCATATTGATGTATGTTTATTATAGATATAGTAAGTGTTTTGTCTATTTTATAGTTACTCAATAGTTATATAGAATCCATGATAAAAGTTTTAATTTGTTTAATAATGAATTAATTATGATTATTAGTGGATTTATCATGAATTAATATTCCCACTATTTTTTTAGAATATGAAATATCAAAATTCAAATCTATTGAAATATGATGAGTTTGTCTCGAATTATGTTAGGAAATTTTTCATCAATAGTAATATTTTTTATTAACTACTCCGCTGATATAATTTCAAGACATGGTTTATGTGGATATTAATTATATCTACTTTCTAAAAAATACACATGAATCATTTATCTAGAAAATATGTTTGAACGATGTTCAAGTTTGAATTTGGAATTTGAAGAGTTAGTCATAGGTGTATTCCAAGGAATTTATTTTCAAATGTTAGTGATAAATTCATTACTATTGTACATGTTTATTATTTTAACAATATTATTTGTACAAAATAATTTTTTTTACACATCATTAGAGAAAATTAAAATCTACCTACATGTGAAGGTTTTAACATTATAATTTTATAGCTGTATCTCAACTTCCAATGTGGAGAAAATAGTCATTTCATTTTGGTGTATAAAAAGAATAAGGAATACAGTAAATATGTAAGGGATGTGAATCTTCTTTTCTTTTACATTCTACATATTTTGGAACTAATTCCTAGAGATTTATCATTCATCTACTTGCTAAAAGTACAATATTGGATGCCCCTAGCTTTACTCTTTCAATATCTAGAAGGTTTTGATCATTAATTGACCCAAATTTCATATTCTCTATCAACAATCCATTATTTCATTTAATTTTTTATTCTTTTATTTTTTTGTAACTATCTGAGATGTATTTTCATAATTAGTTCATCTTATATGGGGTTATACTACCCTAATAAAAGGTATATCTGGGATTAGTATGTTCCCTTAGAAGAATGGGTTTGGTTTGTCCCCTTAGAATAACATGTTTCAATTAAACCATAAAATAATAGAGTAATAGACTTCTCTTGTGAGTGTTCTGGTTTAGTCAGTCCCATTAGAAGATTGGGTTCCTCTTGACCCATAACTTAGAAGAGTTTTGTATTGATCATGTGAAAGTCTAGGTTGGGTATACACTTGTAAAAGAATTGGTTAGGTTTTCTCCCATAAGATATTAGATTTTGTATAAACATAAAAATTCTAGAGGTTAGGATGGATCCTATAAAAATCAAGGTCAATTTTCTCCTATAAAAGGATGGGTTTTTTAATGAACCCGTAAAATACAAGGGAAATGAGTTGAGCCTCCAGGTGTGAAAAATGAAGATGAAAATTGTTTTACTCTTATTCAAAAGTGATATACTACAATGGGTCCAATAAATTAGGTTGTCGTGTGAAGAGTAGATGTAGTATAATTTATATCTTACTAAGAATAAAAATCTCTCGTGTTCATTTTTTATACTCTTGCATTTTATTTTCTATAATTTTTTCTTATATCGTGGTGGTTTAATATTTTTATATTTGTACCGATCACTTTACAATCATAAACATTAAAATCTTATTAATTATTAAAGAAATAATATTCTCCCATATTGTCCATTTCTATCACCTCTCTAGGACCAAATAATTTATTCATGCCATATTATGCTCGAATTATTGATCAAATGGAATGTGTTTCATTTATTTATAATTCCATATTGTTTATTCTTATTTATGATCACTTCCATTGTACACATACCATTACTGAGAATCTAAACTCACCCATATCTTATGTAATATTTTATTTACGATATGAGGATGTGTTTTTTGATTGATATATAGGGATATACTAAGGAGAATAATGAAGTTATCAATTAAAAACATAATATATTTTATTTTTTTTAAAATGTCATGTGAATTTTCATGTATGTATATCATTTACCTAGACTACTAAACTATTCAGTCCTTTAGAATATGATTCCTCATTTCTTATGACAATGTAATTATGTAACCACCGACTCTTGGAATCTAGGGTCAAGGTCCTCTACTTGGTATGAGATGAAGTTTAGTAGAATCCATGGAAACTAGACTTATGAAAACATAGATCAGGTAACATAACCATATGATTGACTTTGAAGATAAGTATAAAAGAACATCATAATGTTTTGGTGAGGAATATATTATATGGGTTTTCCAAGCATTAAATCCCCTATCAAGATACTACAACAGGATATGGTTCTTAAATGGATGTACCTAGGGGTAATGACACTGAAAAAGGAACATTGAGCTTGAATCGAGCATTACCTAGTACACGACATCAATCCTTTCTATGAACCTTGTTTGAAACTCTATGGAGATATGATTTGTATAATTCACATTATATTTAAAAATAATAATGCTGAATATGAATTGATGATGAAAATTAAAGGCCTATTTTAAACCTAAGGTTTTGTATTTTGAAAAGAATGTGTCATGTGTTATACATCCTATAAATGATTATATATTTTTTCCATTATGATTATTATTTCTCAAACAATTATTATTGTTATTAGTCAATGGATAGAGCCCAAAAGAATAATGTTATCATTGAATATAAAGTAAAATACAATGACTATAAAAAATAAAATGGGATGACGATAAGAGTGAAAGATATCATGATTATGCCTAATTAGTTATCTTGAAAGATGATTAACATATTGTACCTTAACTGACTCTTAAAATCACTAAATAAGAAAAGGATAGAGTTCAGTAAGATCTTGAGTGATGAAGACCATTGTAGAAATATTTCTTCATTTATATAATATTAGAAAAGTGTAATAAGACACTGATGATTTTTTCTCAAAGGAATATATTTTTTTTATTTGTGGAAAATATGGGAATAAAGTAATGAATTGCTGAGAAAAAATGAATAGTTTGATGGTAGAAAAAAATTCATCCAAGGGATCCATTTAAAGTTATTTGCCTTACATGTTGGTAACCTGAGAATTATCTGAGTAAATTCCATCTTATAAAGGTTAATAAATAGACCAAGGGATAACCTCTGTTTAAATAAAATAGTTGAAGTATTTATGTCTTAGGAATCAATAATTAAGTAGTTAAATTATGTTTTACCAATGGTATTTTAGTTATAAGATTCATTAAACATCGAAGGATTGTGATAAATTTTAGAAGCATACATGTATTTATTAAATTAAGAATTAGGGATACCATCATGGGTTTATGAGTGTAAGGTTGATCATAAGTTCCAAGTATTAAACACCACTTTTTAGATTTTATGTGATGAGAATCTTCCAAGATTAATGATATTTTGAGAGACATTTGCGGAATGAAAAACTATTGGTTTAGTATATATTTCAGTGAAAATGTTATTTAAGGAATAATGGAATTACATTTTGTGGGAATAATTTTAAGGTATTGGTAACCTTTAGGGTTTATATTATCTTTTATGTTGAGGTAATTATGGGTTAATATATTTTGGGAACTTTATATGAATTATATTAATATAGTTATAGAAAAAGTAAAACCCACATGTTAGGTGACAACCTATCACATCTAGAAAGGTAATGGGTGTTGAAACCACAACCGAAGTGAGATAAGGGTGAAATACTTACCAATAGACTATGGGATGTTTTGATCAATATTATAGTTTTTTTTACTTAAATTATATTATTTAAAAATAATTATAAAATGGGTTAAGTTGAACATTGGGAGTTACTACTATGGTATTGGATATGAATCTATTATTGGATAAATTGTTCCAACAGTATTAGTTTTGAAAAATATTTAGAGACATACGGAAATACTTGTCACTATTTTTTGGATCTTACGACATGTTAAAAGTTAATTTTAGTGCGTTAGGCATAAAAAATTCATATTTTTATATATTCATTTAATAGAGTAAGAGATGAAGTTGAAATTAATTAAAACACAAAGAAAGGGTGAAATTATGCTTATGAAATAGAAATATATCAACTAATCACATTTCCTTATATTATTAGAGAATAATAGAATTAATCATCCTTGGAAAAAGGATCATGAAAAAAAGTTATCATATTACATTCATATATGATGAATCAGATAGACTTTTAAATTATAATGATTTATGGTTTTTATTTCCTTAACTTTCCCCTGATCAATCACTTTCTAATGATCATTGATATCTATCAGTCTCTATAATTATTTTCACTTTTCTTCTATATCTATATCTTCACTTCTCACCAAAGTTATCTTACATGGAAACATAGTTTTTTTATTCTAGAATACTTTTTTTTACTTCCCTTTAAATTTTATCAATACGATGTTTTATTAACACTTTTTACTATGTGGGTTTCTGAAAAATTTATTTTCAAATGCCAAGCCCTTAATTTTTGGGATCATGATTAAATTGTGACGACACAATTTATTTAAGGGGAACAAAATATAATACCCCAATATTTTAAAAGAGGAACATCATCTTTCACAGAATATATGACACAAAATACCAAGCTTAGAATATATGGAAACACACTAAGAATTTATGATATATTTATTTTTAAATAAATTCAACATCTTCAATATCTTGAGGAACCCATAACTCCGAGTCTAAATGAACCATAATACAGTATGCTATTAAAACCTAGCCCTAAAATTGGACGGTAAAAATAGTACAAACTAAATTATAATAATCATATGGTTAAACACATAAAAAATAAATACATTGTTTATCAATTTTTTATAAATGAAAATAAAAATCATTCAAAAAAATAAATGTATTCTAGAAAACTGTATTTTTTATAAAATGGTTTCATCGTGATTTGTGCATAAATTTGAAAATTAATTCATAAAAATTATAGAAAATATATTTTAACAAATAAAATTAATTTATGAAATCTAAATTTTAAAATTATCTTTGGTTTAGTTTTTTTATAATTCTATGAAAATATTATTTTTTAATATATATTGTAAAATACTGATGTTTAATGAAAATTGCATTTTCATATAATTTATTTAAAAAGTTAAATTATATTTTAAATTTCTTTTGAAATAAAATTAGTTCAATTATATTACAATTTAATTAATTTAGGCCACTGGACTCAATTTTATATTAAATTATGAAATAACAACTTTTTAAACTTTTTATGTTTTTCTTTGAAAAACCTATTTTTTATGCATTTGAATATTTAATTTTAAATTGACTTCTGTCACTTTTTTGAATTAAATTTCAGAAAATGCATTATATATTTGGTATCAAAATTTTTTTATTACCTAATAAGTTCCAATTAAATTTTAACCATAATGAATAGTGAAAATAGTGAAATTAATTAACTTGGTTAAGGTAAAAATTAGTTTACCAGGGCTTTAAAATAAGAAGATAAGGGTTAAAAACAAAATAAAACTTTTAAAGAACCCATTTTATTGTCATATTTAGACCATTTAACATCTTATGTTTTATAATTACCCATTTATTGAGGATTCTTTCATGAGAAAGATATGCATATCACATTTTCTTTTCAAAAAATTCTATGTGTGTCCTCTCCCAATTTATAAAAGGCTACACCCTCTCCTATCCTATTCACACTCCCAAAACCATTTTATTGGTAAATAAATACTCATATATATTAATTAATTACACCCCTCAACCTAGGGGCCTTAATTTTATTTTTAAACCCTACAAAAAAGAATTTAGGTATAAACTTAAAGAGTCTCTCTAAAGAAGAGGTAAAATTCTTAAACTTGTGTTTTGTTTTGTTTCTTATTACAACTTATTAAAATATCATTAAAATAATTAAATATAATAATACTATTATATCATATATACTAATATTTTATTATGTTAATTTCATATCCTACATCCATTTACCCTTCTATAAAATGTAAATCAAAATCGTTGACCGTGTGTATGGTGAACTAACACCTAGTGAACCGATGTAATTCGTCTTCCATCATCACCATTAAAGGCTGGATATAATGATGTATTTAACATTTGAATATTATATTTATGAAATTATTATACTTCTATAATTATTATATCACATATACATTCTTATCATCAATTCTGTGGGGGGGATATGATAAAATCGCTCATGTGTACGGTGGAATACCGCCTCACAAACCGATGTGATTTGTTTTTCAGGTAAAAATTTCAAGGAATTTAGTAAAGATAAATTAAATTAATATATATGATATTTATTACCTGAAAATACTTCTAAAAATATAATATCACAACTAACTTCTTATCTTTTAATCTGTCAAAAAACAATAATTTCACTTGTGCGTATACGTGGACTATCACATCCACATAGAAAATTGAAATGTTCATCATTTTATTTTTTTCATGGATGGTAATAAGGATGTATTTGATTAATATAAATTATATATATCACATAATAATGATATTGGGATGTTTAATTAATTTTTATTTTTATTTTGATCCATCGATCAAGAAAACAAAAACAGCATTCATGCATTTGTAGGGCCTACCATATCTATGAACGGTGTAACACATTTTCTATTTTTATATTTAATGGATTAATATAAATACATATATAATTAATATATATGATATTATGTCTTGGTTTTAATTTTTTATTTGATGGAATCACAATCAAAGTAAAATGAATGATATTACCAAACTAAAATATACAAGAAAAACAAAGCAATTATCACCTAAAATAACGATTTCAACAAAGAATAATTAATAAACTATTGATAAAACACTATAATTAAGTAATATTTCATATTATATATATGATCATAGTAATTTAATAGATTTATAATAAACCTAAATTTATTATATAGTATTTTCTATCTTGTATGAAGGAAGTCCGGCCTAAGGTAAGAGATTTTGTCTCAATTCCTTTTCATTAAGGCATATTATAATGTCATGCACCTAATTTATTTTATATGGTGTATATAATTCACCTTTTATGTTTAATATAATGAATAAATAATAATTCATGGTATTTTATGTTTCAATTTTAATTATTTCGTCCATATTGATATGAATTTAAAATTACCAGGTGGTAAAAAAAATTATGAATCAATTTATTTCCATTGGGTTATATAACATATTTATTTTTCATGATATTATTAGATTATGTATTTAATGAAATTTTATTATATTATATTTAATTTCCATTTTTTATATAGGGATTTAAATTATGTACACATAATTGATTCAATTATTAATTATCACTTAAACGTTATGAACATTCTAAGGGTTTCACATATCGCTTTAACTTATTTATTACATATGTAATATTCACCACTTATTCCTTTATGTGGTGTATATAATTCCATTTTTGACATTTTGTATCATGAATATATTTATAATAATTTTATTTAATGTTTCATTTTAAGTTATTTATTTTATGGGAATTATGATTCAAAAGTTACCAAAGTGGTAAGGGTTTATTTTGTAATCACAAAATTATTTAGGATTGTTTATGTTTAGATCTACCTTGGTGGAAATATTTGATATTTATATATTAAAATAAATTTATTTTCTTATCCACTGGTTATGTTGAGTCAATAGAGTTTCCTTATGACTTTTCCATTCCTTCATGTTTGGGGAGATTGTTGAGTCAATAAGGTTTTCTTATGACTTTACCATTCCTTATTATTTTGAAAATCACAAACACCTTATCTTAAGGAAAATTTAATTTTCCCTATGTTTTTACTTTATAAGTAAAATTTTCCTTCCCTAAGGAAATTTATTCTTACCATGATTTCATTGTTCATATTTTTTCTAAGTGTAAAATTCAGTTTGGTATCCAAAACCTCAGAATCATACATATACTTAGATATAAATAATTCTATTTTTAGGATCCAAATTCAGGTTCCATACTCTCTGAATTCAAACTCAGAACTCTTATGAGTTCTAAATCCTAGTTCTCTAAATTTAGACTCCAAACTCTTCTGAGTTCTGACTCCGAGTTCTCTGAATTCAGACTCTGAACTCTTACGAGATCAGACTCTGAGTTCTCTAAATTCAATCTCTAAACTCTTATGAGATCAGACTCCGAGTTCTATGAATTCAAACTCTGAACTCTTCTGAGTTTAGACTCCAAATTCTTATGAATTCAGACTCCTAACTTTCTAAGTTCAGGCTCCTAATTTCCTTGAAATTTAGACTCTGGAAATCTATAGAATTCAGGTTCTGAATTATTTGTAAAACAGAATCTGAATACCTATGTATTATGGACACCGAATGTGTTTTTGGTTAGACTTCGAACTTTCATTTTTTTCTTAGACTCCGAAAAATGAATTTGTTCAAGCAACCTTATTTTTCTTATTCTTGATATAGTCATGAAACGATGTCGTGCTTTTTGTTAATAACTAACCATTGTTTGTGTGACACACGTACAGGTCCCTCTGAAATTTAAGGAAAAATATGACTATTGGAGGAGGGAGCCAACCACTGGAGCTGTGCCTATAAATAGGAGCTCATTTTAAAGATCTCTTAATGTGAAAGTTGATCAATCTAGAGATTGCATACTGTTGAAGTGATTTCTAGAGAGAGAGACTTTATTACTTTGTGCGTACTGAACATCTTGTTCAGAATTTCTTCGTGCGACTCTGAATGTTGCTGAGTACATTCGAGGACTTTCAGGGATAGGAAGATAGAGGTTTCGACTACCATAAAGTTTGAGGACTTCCTTGCTGAGGAAGACAAAGGTGCCGACTACCTTGAAGTTGAGGGCTTGCGGGGACAGCAAGACAGACTCCGATATTCATATCAAGGTCTTACCCTGGTGTGGGTAAGACAATATTTATTGAAAATATAAATCAAGGGACCTTTATCCAAGGTTTTTGTATACCCTAATCTTTGGGTTAAAAGATTTACTATGTGTTACTTGTTTTGTTTCATGTTTTTTGCAGCATTTTGATTGTTAAGGAATGTATAACTATATTATACTTTCTTATACTTGTACTATGATTTAGTAAGATTCTATATGATTTGAGGTAGAATCTTTATCTTTTTAAACTTTTTAAAGTGTACAGTTAACCCCCCCTCTTGTATTTTTAGCATCATTAGATACTTTATTCAGTATCTATATCATTTCGATCCTACATTTGGTATCTAAGGAGAATATTATTCTCTATACCATCTTAACAATTGGTATCACAGGAGGTCTCTGAAATACTTATATTCACATATATGTTTTCTTGATTAAGTTTTCATTGTTCTATATTTACCTTTCTTAGGAATATTTTCCATGTTTACAAACTTTTATTACTAACAAGTTTGTCTGGAAAGATATTTTTTTCTCAAGATGACAGGAATCAATGTTGGTTCCATAGACAACCTAAATCCTACTAGACAACCTATTTTTGATGGAAATTATTATGAATATTGGAGAGATCACATGAAGACATTTATTATCAATACTGAAGTAGATAATTTTGTTATGCTTTCTGGAGGATGTAAAATCCATGACAAAGAAGTTAGCACTTTTACCAACCAAGAAAATCATGAATATAAACTGAATTATAAGGTACCCAATAATTTGCTTTGTTCTATGACTAGAAATATATATGGCCAAATTTCATCTTGTAAAGCAGCAAATTGTATTTGGAAAAATCTTGAAATTACTCACTTTGGAACTTCAAAAGTTATTGAAACTAGAAGATCCAGGCTAAGAGATGAGTATCATGGTTTTTTATTTCCTTATGGAGAACCCATATGTAAGGTGAAACAAAGATTCATGACTATTGTTAATATTTTACAATATATGGGTGAGAAAGGATTAGATGATGAAGCTCTTGTGTAAAAGATCATAGACATCATGCCCAATGAGTGGGAATCTAAGAGAACAACTATATATGAGAATAGGAAGGTTACACAGATCACTCTTGATGAAATTTTTGGAACTCTTGTTCAACATGAGAATAGAATGAAGAGAGATGCTGATAATTTTAAGAAGAAGAATGAAAATGGCAGTGTTGCTTTTACTACAACTTTAAATCATATAAAATCCAAGAATTCTGAGAGAGTTACTAGATCTAAATCTAAGAAGGTTGTTATTCAATCCAAATCTAGTGGAAGTGATTTTTCAGAAAATGAACTAGCAATTCTTGCTCGAAGGATGAACAAGATTGTTGGATAGAATAATTTTCAATCCAGATACAAGAAGAATGAAAGGAAAGATAAAAAATACTCATAAGTCACTTGTTATGAATGCAAAAGAGCTGGACATATAAGGCCTTATTGTCCTATGCTTAAGAGAAAGGAAAGAAAGGAAAAGAATTCTGAGAGATATATAAATAAGTAATACAAAGATAAAGCTAAGAAAGTCCGGAAAGCAAATGACACCTAGAGTGCCAGTGGTGGAGACTCTTCTGATGAATCATCATATTAAGAATCTTTAGGATATAAGAATCTTGGTTTAATAGCCAGAATACCTATTGTAAATCATTGTTTGATGGCTAAGGTACACAATGCTGAATCTATGACCAATGTATCCTTAAATGCTAATTATAGTGATATTGAATATTATAACTCTTTTAATGAAGAATATTCTTCTGATGAAGATAATACATTACCCACCTATGAAGAATTTTCTAGGTTTTCTAAGTTCCTTGATAATGAGAATTCAAAACTAAAGAAAAATATTGATAAGGAAAATTCTAGGAATACTATTCTTACTAAGGAAATATCAGATCATTATAAAGATTTTGATAATAATTTTATTTATTTTTAAAGTATTTCAAAAAACCTTGAGGAAGTAAATTCTAAGAAGGATAAAATTTCTAATGATTTAGAAAAAATAATTTCTAATAAAAATGTTTTCGAGCCTAACTCCAGTCCCAAATCAAATGTTTTGTAAGACAAGAACTTGGTTATTAGACTGAAGTCAGAAATATTTTCCTTGAGGGAGTTTTTTTCAAACTTTAACTTAGGTAAGTAAAATTTGGATAAGATGTATTCACAAATCCAACCTCTAAGGAATAATTCTTATTTTGGTTATACTAGTTCAAAAACGTTTTTTAGTAACAATTATTTTGTTCCACAAAGTGCTCCTTTCTGCACTAAGTGTCAGTGTGGTGGGAAATGGGTAAGAAATTGTTCCCTAAACAAAACTCAGTCTTTAGGATTTCATAAGGCCTATTTTTCAAAGAAGATGTGGATTCCTAAGATTTTGATTTCGGAAGTTTCCAGATCCAAGAAAGTTTGTATTCTAAAAGTCTAACTATTTTATTTTCAGGAAAATAGAGAAGGTACAATAGAAATACATGGTACATGGATAGTGGATGTTCCTGGAATATTACTGGTAACAAAAACTACTTTGAAAAGATTATCAAGATGAAATGAGGAAAAGTAACTTTCAAAGATAATGCTCAGGGAGAAATTATTGGTATAGGTAACATCATTCTTCTTAGAAAAACTTTGATTTCAAATGTTTTATTTGTTAAGGGTCTTAAGCACAACCTCATTAGCATAAGCCAATTATGTGATGAAGGTTACCTTTTGAATTTTAGGAATGACAAGTGCTTAGTACAAAATTTCAAGGAAGATTTTATTCTTTCTGTCCATAGGAAAGAGAATGTATATACACTAAACTTGGAAGACCTTAGAATCCAAGAATTACCTTGCCTTAGTGCAATGGAAGATCATTATTGGTTGTGGCATAAAAGGTTAGGTCACTGTAACCTTAGGAACCTATGTAAACTTTCTAAGAAAAGACTAGTTAAGGATCTACCAGAGCTTAGATTTGATTCTTCAAAAGATTGTGATCCTTGTCAATATGGAAAGCAACATAAATTAAGTTTTAAATAAGTTGGTGAAGTCTCAACCACTGATGAATTACAGTTAGTGCACATGGATATTTTTGGTCTAACAAAAAATTGGAAGCATTTGAGGCAAATATTATATATTTTTCTTGGTTGATGATTACACTAGATTTACGTTGGTCTATTTTCTAGAAAATAAGTCTAAAGATTTTCCTTATTTCAAAAGTTTTAGAGCCCAAATTAAGAATGAGAAAAAAAATTCTTTGATAACTATTCATAGTGATCATGGAGGAGAATTTCCAAATTCTGATTTTGAAACTTTTGTAGTAGAAAAGGCATTACTCATAACTTCTCAGCACCCAGAACACCTCAACAAAATGGTGTTGTTGAAGGAAGAAATAGAATTCTTCAAGAGATAACAAGAACCATGTTGAGTGAGTATTTGGTAGACAAAAATTTTTGGGGTGAAGCTGTAAGTGCTGCTAGTTATACTATAAATCGAGTTTTGATTATACCTTTTCTTAATAAAACTCCTTATGAGTTATGGAATGGTAGAAAACCTAGACTTTCTTACTTCAAGGTTTTTTGTTTCAAGGTATTCATTATGAATACTAAAGATAATCTACAAAAATTTGCACCAAAATATAATGAAGGAATTTTCTTAGGCTACTCCAAAACTTCTAAGGCTTATAGAGTTTTCAATAAAAACACTTGTACTGTTGAAGAAACAATATATGTCAAATTTGATGAAACTGATCCCTTTGTTTTTAAACAACCCCAACCTACATCTTCAGATGTATTTTCAAAAACTGATTACTAATCCTTTATAGAAGATCCCTCTGATAAGTAAAATTTCCAAGAAGATATTTCTGAAACATTTACCCTAGAAGACTTCCTACCCTATGTTGACGAACAGGTTTTACAAAACCCAAATCAGTTGTTTCTAAAGAATCATCCCAGTGATAGTATCATTTGTGATGTAGATAAACCTGTAAGGACTAGAAGTTCCTTAAGAAATGAAGTAGAACATCTAGATTTTCTTTCCCAATTAGAACAAAAAAGCACTGATGAAGATTTAGGTGATGATGATTGGATAAAAGCTATGCAAGATGAACTAAATGAATTCAAAAGGAATAAAGTCTGGACCTTGGTTGAAAGACCTAAGGAAACTTCTGTTATTGGAGTCATATAGGTCTTCAGAAATAAGTGTGATGAAAATGTAATCATAGTAAAAAATAAAGCTAGATTAGTTGATAAAGGATATAATTAACAAGAAGGAATAATCTATGAAGAAACCTATGCTCCAGTGGCTAGACTTGAATCTATTTGTATTCTACTTTCCTTTGCAGCATTATTCAATTTCAAACTTTTTAAAATGGATTTGAAATGTGATTTCCTTAATGGTTTTGTACAAGAGGAATTTTTTGTTGAAAAAACTCATGGTTTTAAAGATACAAAACATCCTGAACATGTTTTCAAACTTACCAAAGATTTGTATGGACTTAAGTAAGCCCCTCGAGCCTGGTATTATAGACTTAAAGGATTTTTTCTTCAAAATAATTATGTTTAAGGAAATTCATATCCAACCCTTTTTATAAGGAAAGATAATAAAAATGTTTTGATTGTTCAAATTTATGTTGATGACATTATATTTGGTTCAACTCAGCAATCTTTAACTAATTCTTTTACAGATCTAATGAAATATGAGTTTGAAATGAGTATGATGAGTGAGTTAACATTTTTCCTTGGTTTTGAAATTTCTCAAAAACTAAATGGAATCTATATATCCCAACATAAGTATATTAAAGATCTTAAAAAGTATGGATATGACAATACTAAGAGTATAAGTACTCCCATCGGTACCTCAAATTCACTTGATCTAGATGAAGTTGGGAAACCAGTAGATCAAACATCTTTTAGAGGTATGATAGGAATTCTACTTTACTTGACAGCTAGTCGTCCAGACTTAATGTTTTCAGTATGCTTATGTGCAAGATATCAATCCAATCCTAAGGAATCTCATTCAAAGGTAGTGAAATGAATTTTTCACTACTTAAAGGGAACCATGGATTTATGACTCTTTTATACTTCTAAAAATGATTTTGTTTTGAAAAGTTTTTCATATGCTAAATTTGGTGGATGTAGAATGGATAGGAAAAGTACATCAGAAACTTTTCATTTCTTAGGAGATTAATTAGTTTCTTGGTCATGAAAAAAGAAACACTTAGTAGCACTTTCCACTACTGAAGCTGAATATGTAGCAGCTGGAAGTTGTTGTGCTCAAGTGTTACTGATGCCACATACACTCACAGAATATGGTATGAGTTTTACCAAAACACAAATTTTGTGTGATAATAATAGTGACATTGATTTAAGTAAAAAACCTGTACATCACTCTCCTACAAAACACATAGATATTAGGCATCACTTTCTTAGGGATCACACACAAAAAGGGGATATCATTATTCAATTTATCAGAACACAAGATCAACTTGCTGATATTTTCACAAAATATTTACCCTCTGATAGTTTTGAATACATTAAACAGAAGTTAGGAATGATAACCATAAAGTAATATTCCTTGTTAACTTTCTGTTGAAACCAATCTATTTACAATAATAAACACCTTTTCATAGGAGGAGTACATTTTCTTGTTAGTTAGATCAAAATTTTGCGTAATGAAAATTTTCGTAGTCAGATTGTTTTTCAAATCTTCCGTAATGGAAATTTTGGTAGCCATATTTTTCAAATCTTTCGTAATGAAAATTTTTGTAGTCATATTTTTTTTTTCAAATCTTTCAAAATGAAAATTTTCATAGTCATATTTTTCAAATCTTTCGTAAAGAAAATTTTTGTAGTCAGATTTTTCAAATCTTTTGTAATGGAAATTTTCATAGTCATATTTTTCAAATCTTTTAAAATGGAAATTTTAGTAGCCAGATTTTTCAAATCTTTCATAATGAAAATTTTCGTAGTCAGTTTTTTGTCAAATATTTCGTAATGAAAATTTTCATAGTCATATTTTTCAAATCTTTCATAATGAAAATTTTCGTAGTCATATTTTTCAAATATTTTGTAATGGAAATTTTCATAGTCAGATTTTTCAAATCTTTCGTAAAGGAAATTTTCATATCCATATTTGTCAAATCTTTCGTAATGAAAATTTTTGTATTAAGTTTTTTTTCAAATCTTTCTTAATGAAAATTTTCATAGTCAGATTTTTCAAATCTTTTGTAATGAAAATTTTCATAGTCATATTTTTCAAATATTTCGTAATGGAAATTTTTGTAGTCATATTTTTCAAATATTTCGTAATGAAAATTTTCATAGTCATATTTTTCAAATCTTTTGTAATAAAAATTTTTGTAGTAAGATTTTCTAAATTTTCCGTAATGAATTTTTTTTATATAGTCTAAATTTTTTTCGTTGTCTAATTTTATTTTGTAGTCTAAAATTTTTCGTAATAAAGATTTTCATACTTAAAATTTTCAAAATAGAGTTTTTTGTTTTTAAATTTTTTTTGTAATCAAATTTTTTGGAATCTAAAGTTCTTCAAGAAATTTTTTTTTCTCACTATGAATAATCTTCCTAGCAATCCGAAAGGAATGTTTTCTTTCTTGAGTTTTTGTAATCATCATTTAATTGCTGGTATTTTCTTTTGTTTTTAAATTTTTCAAATTCTCTTTTTCTTAAATCCGGATGTTTTTATTAAAACCTCAAAAGATCGGATTCTGTCAAAATCTCCTTATGGATATCATCTCAACCATAATATCTTATCAATAGGTTTGTCAGACATTGGATCAATCAGGGTAGTTGAACCGTCGCTTCAAACACCTATATAAAGGACCCCCGATGGTTATCCCACATTGAAACTCAATCTCTCGCATGCTGAATCTCTACCCTTATACTTAAGCCCGTTATGAACTTCTCAAATCTTACTTAAATTAGAATGTCCTTCGAAGAATCTTTTCAGAAAGATATGTCTACTGTCAAGCCAATATCAGAGTGGATGGTCTATAGAGAAAGGTTGGTGCATCCGAACCTCTTCGCTAAGTATGATTCAATCATCTCGAAGAACATTAAGATGAATGGATGAGAGAGTGTTTTTGTATCGAAGCTAGGGGATCAAGATTTAGTATATCCAGAATTGCTAGTTGAATTTTATAAATCAGTCAGTTTATTTAAGGAATAAGGAAGAGAGAAGTTTTTGTTCAAGATCTTTGGAAAGACTTATGCTCTTTCATATACAAAGACATCTAATTTGGTTGGTATTCCATACGAAGGGGAAGCTGAGTTATGTTATCATAAGTTTCCAGATGTCAAAGGAATTTTTGTTAAGGAGAAGGCTATATCATGTCTTGGAATCTCTGATGTAAAGACTCTGAAGATCACCCACTTGTCTAAAAATCATCAGATTCTAGAATTATGGGTTCAAGGATTCATCATTCCAAGAAAAGGGTACAAGGACATATTAAGGAAGAGTGACATGTATATCTTGGATTTCTTGGTGAACCAATGGAAGATCAACCTAGTTAAGAATATTCTCATTAAGATTGAGAATATTAAGAATGGAAACTTGAAGGCTCAGATAATCATGTATCTATCCATTCTCTCCAAGTTAATTTTTCGGTGCTTAGAATATTTTAAAATTACTTGCAGCTCGAAGCCAAGGAATTGCAATGTCATACTAGTCAATGATGATACCCTAAAGAGGATGAACATTGGTTTTTCTACAGACTCTAGATAATTTTATGACTTACCAAAGGAAGAAGCTGAATATATTCTGAAAAAACAAGAAGTGGTTGAACCGTCCAAAAAGAGAGGAAAGAATAGGAAGTTGAAGGAAGTAGAAGAGAAGGTAAAATCTCATGTGGACAAGGAAGTTCAGTTAGCACCCCCGAAACCAAAAAAGTAAAATGCTTATCCAAATGAGGTAGTAACTAAATGGAGGGAAGATAAAAATAATAATAAAGAAGGGGAGCCCAAGTTTGGAGTAGACCCTACTTAAGAAAAATCTCTAAAGGAGAAGACAAATGAGTATCTAGAAAGGGAAGAGAACAAAAAGAAACAAAATAAGAAAATGGCTGAAACAGAGATTGTGCAATCCCTTCTGAGGGATACTGAGAAAGCATTTAAAATAATTCTGGTACCAAAATCCTTTATGGTAGAAGCTTTACCTGAAACTACAGGGAAGAAATTTGTGACTCCAGAAAAAGTCAAAGAAGTAAAATAAGTAGAAGAAGTTGATGAAGAAGTAGAAATTAATGGTGACACCGTAGAGTTGATTAATCAAGTTGAAGATTTTCATGAGAAAGAAATTCCATATGAGAATCTCTCAATCCAAACTTCTGAAGTAGAATCTTCAAAGCTGGCTATAACTAGTAAAGATGAATAAGGATAAGATGAAAAAATTGAAGAATAAGTGAATAAGATATCTGAATAAGAAAGTTTTAATCATCATTTCATTCACCCTGAAGATGTTGAGGTAGGAGATGAGAAGGAACAACTAGGTGAAGATAAAATTGTTCAGCTGTCTGAAAATGAACATGAATCTCCAGATGAGGAAGACATTCCGAGAACTGATAAGGGAAAACAGGTGGTTGTTTAGACACCTAGTAAATCTATTGTGAAGAAGAAGGAAGCTGGTGGATCTTTAAAGAGGAAATTTTCTGAGCTAGAAAAAGAAACCTCACCAAGAAAAGTTTCATATTCGGAATCATCATCCCTTGGACATGATTTCGTTGTTCAGTAATTGAAGAAGCTTGTTGGGACCATTTCGATTTTTCCAAACATTTAATCAAGATGTCAGATTCTTCAACACACATTGATACAGAAATCAGATTCAGTATCCATGGTGATGGATAAGTTTGTCAAGATTGAGGCTTGTTTCAAAAAAAATTTCATCAATTACGAAGCCCATAAAAGATCATGTAAGGAGATGAACAATTGGTCAAGGAAAACTATAGAGGACATGAGAAATCTTGATTAGTTACAAGATAGTGTCAAGGAGCCTTTTGACATTAAAGATGGTAAGATCAAGGATCTCACAAACAGTTTTCAGAAGAAGTAAACTCTGGAACAAAATTCTTGGATCCAAGAAGTGAAGGATTTGAATGGGAAATTGTATTCAGTTTCCCAAAGCTGGAAGAGAGAAAGAGATATCTGGATTGAGATAGAATAAAATCTTTCAAATCAAGAGGAAGTCTTGAAGGCTCAGGCAGAGGCTTTTAAGACTCATGAAGAAAGAATCAAGGCTCTAGAGAAGAAAGCAGAGGATCAGGATCAACTTCTTAAGAGAGAAGAGGAAGATCATAAGGAGCTCAAAAAATGAAGTCCTTAGTAAAGAAGTTTATGACCAAGGAAAAGGAAAGATTATCTTGTTTAAATCAGATCTTTTGTTGTATTCCTTTACTTGTACAAAATTTTCCTATCATAATGAAATTCTTGGTCGCTTGCCTTTTGGATGTTTTGTACTAATCTTTCAGGTACCATAATTTCTTTTCCATTCCCTCAAATTAATTTTTAAAAATCACAAAAGGGGAGAAAGGAAAAATAATACGAATTAAAGAAGAAATATCCCTAAGTAAGGGGGATTTATCTAAGGAGGAGTTTTCATTAAAAATATTTCTGTAATCTCATTCAGGAAATCAAAATATGACCCTTAGTGGTTCCAAATCCTAAGGGGGAGTTATTCATATTCATCTTTTCCTATATGATAAGGGAGATAAGTTTTACTTTTAAAGTTCAGAAAAATATTTTATAAGACCTTATATTCTTTTTCGTAAGGTTGTTTGTGCTTTCCAAAAATGGGGAGATTGTTGAGTCAATAAGGTTTCCTTATGAATTTTCCATTCCTTCATGTTTGGGGAGATTGTTGAGTCAATAAGGTTTTCTTATGACTTTACCATTCCTTCTTATTTTGAAAATCACAAACACCTTATCTTAAGGAAAATTTCATTTACCCTATGTTTTTACTTGATAAAGAAAATTTTCCTTCCCCAAGAAAATTTATTCTTACCATGATTTCATTGTTCATATTTTGTTTAAGTGAAAAATTCAATTTCATATCCAAAACCTCAGAATCATATATATACATAAATATAAATCATTCTATTTTTAGGATTTGAATTCAGGTTCCGAACTCTCTGAATTCAAACTCCGAACTCTTCTGAGTTCTGACTCCGAGTTCTCTGAATTTAGACTCCAAAATCTTCTGAGTTCTAACTCCGAGTTATCTGAATTCAAACTCTGAACTCTTACGAGATCAGACTTAGAGTTCTCTGAATTCATACTCTGAACTCTTACGAGATCAGAATCTAAGTTCTCTGAATTCAAATTCCAAACTCTTCTGAGTTCAAACTCCGAATTATTATGAATTCAGACTCCAAAATTTCTAAGTTCAGGTTCCGAATTCTTGTGAATCCAGATTCTGAATTTCCTTGAAATTCAGACACTAGAAATATATATAATTCAAGTTTTAATTATTTGGAAAACAGAATCCGAATACCTATGTATTATAGACACCGAATGTGTTTTTGGTTAGACTCTGAACTTTTATTTTTGATTAGACTCCAAAAAATGAATTTGTTCAAGCAAATTTTTTTTATTCTTGATATAGTCATGAAATGATGTCGTGCTTTCTGTTACTAACTAACCGTTGTTTGAGTGACATGTGTACAGGTCCCTCTGAAATTCAAGGAAAAATATGACCGTTGGAGGAGGGAGCCGACCATTAGAGCTGTGACTATAAATATGAGCTCATTTGAAAAAGCTCTTAACGTGAAAGTTGATCAATCTAGATATTGCATGCTGTTGAAGTGATTTCTAGAGAGAGAGACTTTATTACTTTGTGCGTACTGAACATATTGTTCAGAATTTATTCGTGCGACTCTGAATGTTGCTGAGTATATTCAAGGAATTCTGGGGATAGGAAGACAGAGGTGCCGACTACCTTAAAGTTTGATGACTTCCTTACTGAGGATGACAGAGGTGCTGACTACCTTGAAGTTGAGGGCTTATGGGGATAGAAAGATAGACTCTGATCTTTATATCGAGGGCTTACCTTGGTGTGGGTAAGAAAAACTTTCTTGAAAGTATAAATCAAGGGACTTTTATCCAAGGTTGTTGGATACCCTACTCTTTGGGTTAAAAGATTTAATACGTGTTACTTGTTTTTTTTCAAGTTTTATGATGAATTTTGATTGTTAAGTAAAGTATAACTATATTATACTTTCTTATACTTGTACTCTGATTTAGTAAGATTCTATACTCTTTAAGTTTGAATCTTTATCTTTGTAAACTTTTGTTAAGTTTAATTTCCAGAACCACTTTTCTGGAATTACATTCTTGGAATCGTATTTCTGAAATCAAGCAAGTGTGTAGAACTAGAGGTTTTGTGAATTTCCTTGTTTAACTTTGTTAAACATAACCATATTTAAAAGTTGAAAATGAATTTTTTTAAAGTGTACAATTCACCCCCTCTTGTATTTTGAGCATCATTAGATACTTCATTTAGTATCTATATCATTTTGATCTTACATTTGGTATATAAGGAGAATATCATTCTCCATACCATCTTAACAGGTTATTCATGGGATATTTAATGTGATAGTACCATTTCTAGTCTATTTGGTACTTAAAATGATTGATAATTTTTTGAATCAAATCCAAATTTATTTCTCTCTTCAGTCGAAAATGATTTTTAGTTAAAAAAATGTGTTTCTAAAAATGTGTTCAATTTTTTTATCATTATCCAAACAATTTTTTAAATAAAATTTACCCACTTTTTAATTTTTACAAAACAATTATAAGGAATATTCATGTTTTTGTTCCAAATGAGGCCCGTTTGGGTTTTACAGAATATATGAAAGGAATATTTTTTTAACGTGTAAAAAATATACCGAATTTACCACCATCATGACAACTAAATGTTTTAAATTTTACATTATAATTTTAAAAGGTTATTTTCAAAGGAAATTATTTTCAAAATAGTTTTGTGAAATTTTATTTTTAAAAATATTTTCAACGAGAAAAGAATATTTTCCTGAAAAATATGTTTAATAGATTTTTATGGTATTTCTATTCATCAATGATGTCCACCCATTATTGTAATTATGATACATTGGTGATATATTGTATTTATATAACCATTATTATTATTATAGATGGTTTGTGATTAGTTTTACTAGGAATGTACCATTTTTTTCACCAATCATATTACTCAAGATTGATTATGATTATGTTTATTGATTTTGGTAATTATTAAAATTTCATATAATAGTTTTTTAATATGAATATTTATGTTGATTATGAATCACTCCTTTTATATTAGGAATTAATTTAGCACAATAACTAATTAGAAAGGCCTGTTATTTCACCTCGATGCCTCAGTAGTCTCATGAGACCATCTAGATTGGTTTTTTAGTCTGATTCCATGCCCATTTATGTAAGATATATTTGTAATAGACCTTGATAGTATTATTATGATGTACATAATTACACATTCCCACATTAGGAGATTAATTATTTATGTTCCATATCATTATTCATTTAGTTAGAATATATATGGTTAGGTTTCAAGATCATGTGATTATTTATAGGGAATTATTTCATCATCATTTATTCCTTCCATATTATGGTCAAGTTATTGATTAAATTTAACATTTTTTAGTTATTTACCTTATCATATGGATTATACTTATTTATTCATGATAGATTCTACTATATTCATACCCTTACTGGACTTTTAAGATCACCCCTTTCTTTTGTTTTATTTTCCTTAGGATAATAAGAAGTGTTTTGAGATTTATATACAAGGCAATTCTATGGGGAATAATAAAGTTCCTAAAGAAAACACTACATGTATTTTATGTTTTTAAAATTTAATATGAATTTTCAAGTACATATCTATTTTACCAACACTATTAGACTATTTAGTCCCTCAGGATGCGATTAATTGTATCTTATAGAAATGTAATAATGTATCTATTGGATCTCAGCTACTTGGGTCAGGGTATTTACATGACATGTGTTGGATGTTATATTTTGTATTATTTATATATGTGTTGAAAAAAATGTTTTTTGTGGAAAAAAGGAAAAGTTTTAGTGAAAAATTTTATTTTAAAACTAGATTTTTTGTGGTGTTTTAAAATCTATACTTGATTTTGTGAAAAGGTTTATTAGAGAAAGGAGAAAAATTATGGGGTGTTTTGGTTCTGGAACCAGATTGTGTGGGTTAATGTAAATATTTACATTTACATTTAAAATAATCAAAATTAAAATGTTTCTATAAAGAAACTTGTAAAGAAACATAGAATTTCTATTTCATGGAAAATTTAAAATAAAATAAAATAATTTTTATGAATTTATTGTTTTCAAAGTGTCTATGTTTTGAAAAATGAATCTTTATATGAATTTTTCCATGTAAAGTGGTGTATTCTTGGAACAAATTGCTTTTTGGTTGGGTTATGTGATTCAATTTCTAAAACATGAACCGATTGAGTTCATGTTTCATGTTGTTTATAGTATACATCCTAGAGAATATTTAATTAAATAGTGGGATGTCTATTCATTGTGATGATCTTTAATATGGATACTATTATCACTTATAAATCTTTTCCATATTTTTTGACTCTAACTAGACCTGAGATTGGTTGTTGGAGTTGAAGTATTCCTTACAATTGGGAATCATAATTTTTTTTTGAATAATCATCTACCTCCCTTATACTAAAAAATGATTCCCTCTTAAATAAATTAAGTGGATGGAGAATGTTGAGGGAAAACGTAACTCTTGGATTCGTCTGAAGCTTCTAGAGTGAGTACTGTTGTTATTTCTTCAAAATACCCTACTGAGTGTTATGGAAATATATTGTTCTTTGGCATATCTATGGATTTTTTTAGATTAGGTGTACTCAAATAGTTTCATAGGATTATGGGTCATTTCTATAAAACTAGTTAAAAATGGTTTCTTAAAGTCTCATTTATTTCTAGATATACATTTGTTTTGATCTTGGGGTGGTAGTGTACATTTTTACTTAAAATTTTTTAAGGAATTATTTTTAAAGTAGTTTTTATTAGTTTTTTATTAGGAATATAAATTCTTGAGGATTGTTTACTTGATTTTAGTGGATTTATCTGAGAATGTTTCATTTATTAAGGATTATAGGTTTCTTATTTTGGAATTTTTATTTTGGAATATATTAAGGATTCCTTGGTTGTTATCTTATGGATGGTAATGAATATTTTTTTGTGCATTCCCCATTGTGTATGTTGTTTTTACTTCATGGTTATTTATTTTTTATTATTGGTTTATTTGATTTTGGGATAATGATGAGTTGAAGATGGATGGACATTGGGTCTATATTTGGGTAATTATAATTTATATTACTTTTGAGTAGTTGAGAACTTGGTATTATAGCTTTTTATTTTGATGGATTCATCGTGAGATGGTTCTTGGAGTCTGAGGCCATTGTTTAGCCACTAGGGTACTATGAATTGGGGTCTAGATCCCATATTGTTTCTTTTTTATGCATGGTTATTAATTATTCTTCATGTATTTCATGGTTGAGATGAATTTCTGATCTTGGTGGTAGTGTGACCATTATTTAATTTATCCATTTTATATGATTTCTAAATAGTGGGGTGACCTATGTTATGTCTCCAATCCCCTTAATATGGGTGATTCTTATTCATTACTATGTTTCAATTGGAGATGACCCAATATTTTTTTTGGATTTAATCCATGGGTTTATAGGTGTTGGTTGTATTGATAATTTCCATCATTAAGATCCCCTTTAGTTGTTTCACCACCCACTCACCTAAGTGTTTAATGTTTTGTGTTAGTCACTTTTGGGATTTTATAATTTTATCAAGTCCTTATGGGGTCAAAATGTAGCGTGGAAGGGATATAATAAAACATCATGTTATTATTGTGGTGTATTAACATTATTTTGGAGTTCCTATGACTTTTTTGATGTCATAGGGTAGTTAGGTTGGGACTGAGAAGTTGTAGGTATAAACTTTCATTAGTTAACATAATGAAACAAGCTTCTCAATGATTTGGATGTTATTACTAGTATATTTATCCCCATAAACTGGTGGTTTACACTGTAACGACTCGAAATTTTAAATAAATATTGTTTCCTAATTTTATGTGTTATTTTTATACTCAAAAAATGTTTTATTTGATAAACATGATTATAATTAGAATGAGACCATTGGGTTTTGACTGTTATATGACCATCGGTCAATATGACTGCTGTGAACAAAATGTTTTGATTATTGTCTCTATATATAAGTAATCTTGGTTGATTATTATAGAAAGAAGATTCGATGGCCTCACCTAGTAGTCTTGGACCGATCGAAGCCCATCTAACAGAGCTTGGGAAGGAGGTAGCACCATTGGGCTTTGCTCTGGACCAAACCCAAGCCGAAATTCATCATGTGAAGCTAGAACGGAATCGCCTTCGCGAGAAGTTCAAACTGATAGAAATTAC
This sequence comes from Viscum album, assembly GCA_963277665.1. NCBI lineage: Eukaryota > Viridiplantae > Streptophyta > Magnoliopsida > Santalales > Viscaceae > Viscum > Viscum album. Next base: position 407,458,497 of record OY728162.1, read on the forward strand.
TACTCGGGCAATGTTGACCGAGCCGCCCCAAGATTCTATCACCCCAGCACACCTTACTCTTAGGTCCTATGCTGGTATTATAAGGGGCTATGTAACGAGACCGTAACTGCCTTGTGTAATCCTTTTTTTAAATAAAAATTGGGATTTCTGCTTATGATGAAGTTTATGAATTTTCAAATGACCGGATGAAAATAGTATGCATATTTTTGATGAATTTTCAAAAGAATATTTTGAAAAAAATGTTTATGTAAACCTTAAATAACTTAAAATGTGTAATGATTTTCAAAAAATGGTCTTCTACAATTATGTTCAGTACAAAATTTTGAGTCTAATAAGATCAACTTGATTTTTGATGAATAGTAAATTATGAATAGTGATTTTATGATTAGGATTAGTAATATGACCAAATGGATTAGTAATCTAACTTAAAGAAAGTTTTAAAATAATCTAGGCACCTTGATTAAGTAATGTGATTCAATAAAATGGTTAAATAATGGTTTCATAAATTATTATTCAAGTATTAGTTTTTTTCGGGTGAATAGTGTTTTTTATTAAAAATTTAATTAAAAATATTTAGAAAATTATTTTTATAAAACAGATTTCATTTTTGAACTCAGAGCACCGATATTATGCTATGGTAATTTTTGGGGTTTTTTTCTGAAAAAAACGAATTTTCGGTGAATAGTGTTTTATTTAAAAATTAAATTAAAAATATTTAGAAAATTATTTTTATAAAATGGAGTTCATATTTGTAATCAGAGCGTTGATATTTGATTATGGTGAAATTTTGGGATCTTTCTGAGAAAGTTGAATTTTCAGTGAATAGTAAAAATGCAGTTTTAGGGTTTCGGTATGTTTAATGACATCATAGCTGTGTCATGATGATTTCATGAGTTATTTTAAGGGTTGGACGGCCAAGGGTGATGAATTATTGTTTTGGGGGCCCCATGTGGCCTAACTCCATGATAAATTCCAAGGGAGAGCACATAGGTTTGAGAAAAGCACATGTGAGGTGTCCTTTGGCCATTAATGCCTTGTCCCCTCACTTTTCCTATAAATACCAAGCCCTCCTCTCATCCATTCGACTCCCCACTCTTCCCCAACGAAGTTCTGGTCTTATTACCTCCCAAGGAGTCCTCCCAAGGTTCCCCCAAGCCCTCAAGGTCCAAACCTTTTAGTTTTAAGAGTTACGTTTTAAGGTAAGGGATCCGACCTCTCTCTTTCATTTCAAGTAATCTCTTTTATGTCATTCCTTTTATGATCCATGTTCTTATGTTGGAGGATGTTCTTTTATACTCCTCTTACTGTCCTTTTCATGTTCATATAATGAGAGATCCCCTATTACTCTCATTATTTCGTTTTATGAAGTTTTAAGTGGCGCCGTTAGGCTGCCGAAAGTTTTGTAACAGATTCTTTCTCCCTTCTCATTTTTCAAGATCTATTTTCATGTAAAGTATTTCAAGTTACTTTTTATTATGTTGGGGTATGATCTATAAATTTATCATACTGATCTTTTATGATCATATTATGAGAGACCCCATTTTATCTCTTCAATTCAGTATTTTGAATTTTTAAGTTGTGCCGTTAGGCTGCCGAATTTTTAAGTGGTTCTTCACCCTTCTCGTTTTGAAGTTCTACTTTCATGTCAATTCTTTCAAGTTCCTTTTTGTTATGTTGGGGTATGATCTCTATATCTATCATACTGGACTCTTATTTTCATATGATGAGATACCCCATTTGATCTCTTCAATTCATTATTTTGATGTTTTAAGTGGCGCCGTTAGGCTGCCGAATTTTTAAGTGGTTCTTCACCCTTCTCGTTTTGAAGTTCTACTTTCATGTCAATTCTTTCAAGTTCCTTTTTGTTATGTTGGGGTATGATATCTATATCTATCATACTAGACTCTTATGTTCATATGATTAGAGACCCCATTTTATCTCTTCAATTCAGTATTTTGAAGGTTTAAGTAACGCCGTTAGGCTGCCGAATTTTTTAGGGGATTCTTTCACCCTTCTCATTCTTTTCAAAGTTCTACTTTCATGTCAAGTCATTCAAGTTCCTTTTTAATTATGTTGGGGCATTATCTCTATATCTATCATACTGAACTCTTATGTTCACATGATTAGAGACCCTATTTGATCTTTTCAAATCATTTTTGTTGAAGTTTAAGTAACGCCGTTAGGCTGCCGAACTTTCATAAGAGAAATTTAATTTTTGTCTTCCTTCCATGTTTTTCATTTCAAATGGTATGTCCTTGAAATTTCATTACCATGATCATGTATCCTTCTTATTCTGTCCATCTACTGTTTTATGGGTCATTTATGAATGTTTGACCCATTTTCCCTCTCTTTTTAATGTCTTCTAAAACCTCGTAACATAGCCGTTATGCTGCAGAATTTCCGTCTCAAAATGTCTCTCTTTTTTTCTAAAGTTCTTTTATATTATTAAGTGAATACTCAAAGATCTTTCTTCTAAAGGGGTATTCACATATATACCAAAATGTCTATTTTAAATTCTGGGATTTACATACATGAGACCCACCTTCCTTTTCTGTGGGTTTTAAAGTGATGTAAAGATCATGTCTTTAAAGCAGTTTTTAAAACGTTATGATTACGAAATGAAACCCATTTATTTTGTGCTACATGGGTTATTTATGAAATGTTTGATGATGATATATGTGGCTCACATGATAATAAAGGCAAATTTAAGGGTGCGCCCTGATAGCGCTCCAATGCATTGGGTAAAGACTTAATCTCTAGAGATGACCATTTTTTAACGACGCCTTGGTGAATAACCTTTGTAATTTTTAATGACACCTTGGGGATGGACCTTGGTGAAACGAAATGATTGTCAATATTAAATGTTGCAGCCACATCTTCAAGTTATGAAAAATGTTATTTTTATTATGAAATGCCTCATGATTTCTTTCACATTCCTTAAAGTTCTTTTCATGTCCTTATTGAAGTATCTCAAGTTCACATGTAAAATGTTCATCTTGTTTCCCTTACTGGGCCTTTTGCTCACCCTTTCTTTTGATGTATGTCCCCAGGTTATAAGATGCAGTAATGAACCTAGGATGAACATAAGGATAAGCCTTTCAAGTGTTTAAGAGGAATGTTTTATGTTGTTTTCATGTATTATGTTCCTAGTTTCCAAGACACTAAACCTTAAAGATCCTCAGTTTTGTGTAATGAAATGAAAGTTTATGTTATAAAAAGGCGGGATGCTATAGTTGGTATCAAAGGATGGTTTAGTTATTTGTAGAAATTAGGATATGAAAACTTTAGGAAGAACCCTATAGAAAAGTTTAAATATAGGAAATCTTCCTGGTATTTTGGTGAGTATTGAGTAAGGGGTTGCCAAGAAAATACATCCCTATCTGGATACGAGCAGGTAGAGGTGGCTCTGGCATAGATGTACATAGGGGTAAAACCTAAAAACACCGCTTTGAGCTAAACTCGAACGGGAACTGGTACACGACAACGGGCCTTGCTGCACTCTTGGTTACGACACTCCCGGGGGATATGCTTTGGTAAATTCATAAGCTTAGTATGAACCATTACTAAAGGAACAAAGATAAAATAAAATAAATATTCACATAAGAATATATGATCATGGATAACCTAGATTGGAACCTAGGGGATCACAAGTTAGGGTATACTTTTCTTCTACAAGTTATCCTTATATGAATTAAGCTCCTTTTTATGATTATTGGTTAAGTATTTAAGCCTCTAATTATAATTTATCTTCTTAGTTAATGGTGGGAGATGGAAGAACATGTCCCAATAACCAATGTGATAGGAAATGCAACGATTTCCATATTAATATGAAAGAGATGATTAGGGGATTAAAAGCTGATTATTATTTTGGAAGATGTTCACTATTTTGGGGACCCTATATGATCGAGGTAAATAGACTACTACGGTATTTTCTTTGAAGAGTAGGGTTGACTTATATTTTGAAGAATCGATGAATTTAAGGTGGAATTATAGTAATTTATTTTACTTATGGAAATTATTAACCTATATTAGGGTAAATATGTTTAGGTTAGTTACTTTTTTTATAAGATGTTAGGAGTGGTTGATGTTGTTTGGAGATGAATGATAAAGTTTACCTTGGAAGACTATGTTATCAAATCCTTCTTGTATTTGGGATTCAATCTTAGTTTGGTTTATTTTGAGGATTTTTAAGGACAGTTATTTATGGAATGGACTATGATGAACTTTGGGTAGTACCATGGAACTTTGAAGATTTAAAAGTAGTTTCCATTCCTATGGGATTATTTCTTTTTGAAGAGTTGTTTTACCTTACCCTTTCTGTTTTTGGGATAATGTTTAAAGATAGAAGAAATAGATAGTTAATCTTTTGTGGATTATGAAGATGATTCTTGTGTTTTGATGAGACCAAGTAGTTTTGAATGCTCATAATTTGGAGAAAAGATTAGTTTTGGGTAGAAACTTATTAAAGGATGAAACTCTACATGAAGATAAGTATATTTCCTTATGTTTTTGTTCTATGTTGTAAATAAATTCCTCAAAATTATGAAAAGGAACGTAAAACAAAAACGTTGTTGGTTTACGTTTCCTACTAGGTAATCAAAGACCATTTAAACACATCATAAGTTTGGGATTTTATCATGGTTAACTTTCTCCTAATCATGTTCTCTATCACTCTCCCTCAGAACTTGACCCTTTGTTTTCTCCTCCATGTCCATGTTTTCCTACATGGAACCCTAGTGTGGGTTAACTCGGGTGACCTTTGTACTTCCCTTTCTTTCTTTTAAAGTAATAGTTTTACTGACTCCTTTTCTGATGTGGGACTTTCAATGAAATTTCAAAACCCAATTTTAAAAAAATTGCGAGGACGCAATTTCTTAAGGGGGGAAGATTGTAACGACCCGAAATTTTAAATAAATATTGTTTCCTAATTTTATGTGTTATTTTTATACTCAAAAAATGTTTTATTTGATAAACATGATTATAATTAGAATGAGACCATTGGGTTTTGACTGTTATATGACCATCGGTCAATATGACCACTGTGAACAAATTTTTTTGATTATTGTCTCTATATATAAGTAATCTTGGTTGATTATTATAGAAAGAAGATTCGATGGCCTCACCTAGTAGTCTTGGACCGATCAAAGCCCATATAACAGAGCTTGGGAAAGAGGTAGCACCATTGGGCTTTGCTCTGGACCAAACCCAAGCCAAACTTCATCATGTGAAGCTAGAACGGAATCGCCTTCGCGAGAAGTTCAAACTGATAGAAATTACTACTCGGGCAATGTTGACCGAGCCGCCCCAAGATTCTATCACCCTAGCACACCTTACTCTTAGGTCCTATGCTGGTATTATAAGGGGCTATGTAACGAGACCGTAACTGCCTTGTGTAATCCTTGTTTTAAATAAAAATTGGGATTTCTGCTTATGGTGAAGTTTATGAATTTTCAAATGACCGGATGAAAATAGTATGCATATTTTTGATGAATTTTCAAAAGAATATTTTAAAAAAAATGTTTATGTAAACCTTAAATAACTTAAAATGTGTAATGATTTTCAAAAAATGGTCTTCTACAATTATGTTCAGTACGAAATTTGGAGTCTAATAAGATCAACTTGATTTTTGATGAATAGTAAATTATGAATAGTGATTTTATGATTAGGATTAGTAATATGACCAAATGGATTAGTAATCTTACTTAAAGAAAGTTTTAAAATAATCTAGGCACCTTGATTAAGTAATGTGATTCAATAAAATGGTTAAATAATGTTTTCATAAATTATTATTAAAGTATCAGTTTTTTTCGGGTGAATAGTGTTTTTTAATTAAAAATTTAATTAAAAATATTTAGAAAATTATTTTTATAAAACAGATTTCATTTTTGAACTCATAGCACCGATATTATGCTATGGTAATTTTTGGGGTTTTTTCTGAAAAAACGAATTTTCGGTGAATAGTGTTTTATTTAAAAATTAAATTAAAAATATTTAGAAAATTATTTTTATAAAATGGAGTTCATATTTTTAATCAGAGAGTTGATATTTGATTATGGTGAAATTTTGGGATCTTTCTGAGAAAGTTGAATTTTCAGTGAATAGTAAAAATGCAGTTTTAGGGTTTCGGTATGTTTAATGACATCATAACTATGTCATGATGATGTCATGAGTTATTTTAAGGGTTGGCCGGACAAGGGTGATGAATTATTGTTTTGGGGGCCCCATGTGGCCTAAATCCATGATAAAGGCCAAGGGAGAACACATGAGTTTGAGAAAAGCACATGTGAGGTGTCCTTTGGCCATTAATGCCTTGTCCCCTCACTTTCCCTATAAATACCAAGCCCTCCTCTCATCCATTCGACTCCCCACTCTTCCCCAACGAAGTTCTGGTCTCATTACCTCCCAAGGAGTCCTCCCAAGGTTCCCCCAAGCCCTCAAGGTCCAAACCTTTGAGTTTTAAGAGTTACGTTTTAAGGTAAGGGATCCGACCTCTCTCTTTCATTTCAAGTAATCTCTTTTATGTCATTCCTTTTATGCTCCATGTTCTTATATTGGAGGATGTTCTTTTATACTCCTCTTAGTTCCCTTTTCATGTTCATATAATGAGATATCCCCTATTACCCTCATTATTTCGTTTTATGAAGTTTTAAGTGGCGCCGTTAGGCTGCCGAAATTTTTGTAACGGATTCTTTCTCCCTTCTCATTTTTCAAGATCTATTTTCATGTAAAGTATTTCAAGTTCCTTTTTATTATGTTGGGGTATGATCTCTAAATTTATCATACTGATCTTTTATGATCATATGATGAGAGACCCCATTTTATCTCTTCAATTCAGTATTTTGAAGTTTTAAGTGGCGCCGTTAGGCTGCCGAATTTTTAAGTGGTTCTTCACCCTTCTCGTTTTGAAGTTCTACTTTCATGTCAATTATTTCAAGTTCCTTTTTGTTATGTTGGGGTATGATCTCTATATCTATCATACTGGACTCTTATTTTCATATGATGAGAGAACCCATTTGATCTCTTCAATTCAGTATTTTGATGTTTTAAGTGGCGCCGTTAGGCTGCCGAATTTTTAAGTGGTTCTTCACCCTTCTCGTTTTGAAGTTCTACTTTCATGTCAATTCTTTCAAGTTCCTTTTTGTTATGTTGGGGTATGATCTCTATATCTATCATACTGGACTATTATGTTCATATGATGAGAGAACCCATTTTATCTCTTCAATTCAGTATTTTGAAGTTTTAAGTAACGCCGTTAGGCTGCCGAATTTTTTAGGGGATTCTTTTACCCTTCTCATTCTTTTCAAAGTTCTACTTTCATGTCAAGTCATTAAAGTTCCTTTTTAATTATGTTGGGGCATTATCTCTATATCTATCATACTGAACTCTTATGTTCACATGATTAGAGACCCTATTTGATCTTTTCAAATCATTTTTGTTGAAGTTTAAGTAACGCCGTTAGGCTGCCGAACTTTCATAAGAGAAATCTAAATTTTGTCTTCCTTCCATGTTTTTCATTTCAAATGGTATGTCCTTGAAATTTCATTACCATGATCATGTATCCTTCTTATTCTGTCCATCTACTGTTTTATGGGTCATTTATGAATGTTTGACCCATTTTCCCTCTCTTTTTAATGTCTTCTAAAACCTCGTAACATAGCCCTTATGCTGCAGAATTTCCGTCTCAAAATGTCTCTCTCTTTTTATAAAGTTCTTTTATATTATTAAGTGAATACTCAAAGCTCTTTCTTCTAAAGGGGTATTCAAATATATACCAAAATGTCTATTTTAAATTCTGGGATTTACATACATGAGACCCACCTTCCTTTTCTGTGGGTTTTAAAGTGATGTAAAGATCATGTCTTTAAAGCAGTTTTTAAAACGTTATGATTACGAAATGAAACCCATTTATTTTGTGCTACATGGGTTCTTTATGAAATTTTTGATGATGATATATGCGGCTCACATGATAATAAAGGCAAATTTAAGGGTGTGCCCTGATAGCGCTCCAATGCGTTGGGTAAAGACTTAATCTCTAGAGATGACCATTTTTTTAACGACGCCTTGGTGAATAACCTTTGTAATTTTTAATGACACCTTGGGGATGGACCTTGGTGAAACGAAACGATTGTCAATATTAAATGTTGCAGCCACATCTTCAAGTTATGAAAAATGTTATTTTTATTATGAAATGCCTCATTATTTATTTCTCATGCCTTAAAGTTCTTTTCATGTCCTTATTGAAGTATCTCAAGTTCACATGTAAAATGTTCATCTTGTTTACCTTACTGGGCCTTTTTCTCACCCTTTCTTTTGATTTATGTCCCCAGGTTATGAGATGCAGTAATGAACCTAGGATGAACATAAGGATAATCCTTTCAAGTGTTTAAGAGGAATGTTTTATGTTGTTTTCATGTATTATGTTCCTAGTTTCCAAGACACTAAACCTTAAAGATCCTCAGTTTTGTGTAATGAAATGAAAGTTTATGTTATAAAAAGGCGGGATGCTATATACACCATGAACTAGTGGTTCACCTCAAAGACATTTCAAGGGGAGACCATTAACCCCATGAAACATGATTCACACCCTGAATTTGTCTACCCATATTTTTGGTGTTTTCTGATTTTACCCTATTTAAACATAAAGGGTTTAAATCCTATACTCCCCAATTCATATGAACCATCCATAAAACATATGAGAGAGATCATTCCCCCTATCCTTCTTGATTTCCAAGAACTCCCTCCACATTTTCAAGAGATTTTACAAGGTAATAACCATCCTAATTCTTATACAATCCTTATTTTCTCCTCCAAGATTTTATATTTCAATTAGGAACCCTAATCATAATGACATTAAATTTTTAGGTTTGGATGATCTCTAATCATGGGGATTTTTGGTGTTAGGGTTTGAGAAGGGTGTTTTGTTTCTTGGGTTAACTTCAGTCATTATAGTGGTTCTGCTTGTATTAGCTTATATTGAGAGATTTAGTCTTTTGGTATTCATTTTTTTTAGAATTTCATTCGTTTATTAATTTTATAAAATCATTTTATATGAAATTATATAGATATTGGATAAAAATAATAGCTTTCATCAAAATATTCAGCTAATTTTACCCTTGGAATAAAGGAGTTTTTAATGGTTTTCCTAGATTTCAAAGTGATATTGAGTGTGTTGGAACCAGAAAACACATCCATGTAATTCAACGAATACTTCTATATATGATACTAGAGTATAGATCATTCCGAAATCTTTGATTTTATTGGTTGTAGAGCCCAAGTGGAGTTACTGATCAGGAGTTATGGCCGTTCGAAGTCGGGCTGCTGGAAATGGCCATCCAGGACGGTTTTGGGGCAAAGTATGGATTTGCGCGTAAAAAGAGAATTTTGTGCGTAAAAATGGAATCTTGCACATAAAAATGGAATCTTGCACATAAAAATTGGATCTTGCATGTAAAAAAAGAATGATACGCATAAAATGACTATTTGCGAAAAATTGGAATGAAATTTTACGTGCATCGACATTCAAGGCTTCACCTATAAATACAAGTGCCCCCTTCTTCCTAGGAGGCCCCCAGAGGTCGGACACCACTCTAATGTGCGTAAGTCCACATTTTCCACGCCTACGCGTAAAAACCCCTCTTGCACGTAAAACATCATTTTTTCACGCAAAAGCACCAACATGCCCAGTTTTGCGTGAAAAACATTATTTTTTCACCCAATAGTGCCACTATGACCAATTTTCTGCACACCAGTGCTGAACCTGTCCAATTACACACACACATTCCCTATTGCATGCAAAGATCCCCTATTGCGCACCAACCTACCATATTAAACACAATTCCTTCCCTATTGCACGCACACCCCCTATTGCGTTCACATTTCCCATATTGCGCACACACCTCCCTTATTGCGTGAAATCATTCCCTCTTGCGTGAAAATACTTCCCAATTGTGCGCTAACCTTCTCTATTAGACACAACAGTGCCATGATTCCCAATATTTCACACACCTGTGCCGCACAACGCAATATTTCACGTAGCCAATCCTGCATGTTGCACATTTTACGTGCAATAGTATACTGGCCTGCACCCGCTGGTCCATACCGTGGGGGCTATGCCTCCACCCCCCCACTTAGTCTCACTGCCGGGCTGCGATCCTATCCCTCCGAGCTAGTCCATTCGCTACCGTGACTAACCCCCATGATAAATGGAGAGTCGCACCACAAAATTTTCAGGTAGGGATGCCGACATTTTCGATCGCACCCTTACGTGTATCTATCTTCCACCTATGGAATACCGTGATTTGAGATACTCCTCTTCACACCATGAAACACCATGAGTCAAAATATTACTCTTGGTTCATTTCCCACGTTGTGAGTTGAGATTCTCATCATCGATTCCCCGAGTACCTTGAGTCGATCCATTCCTCAAGTAACTCATCCAAACCCCATCACCTGACTCCTATGCCAGGTTGAACCAGAAAGGGTCACTCTCGCGTAAGCCCCAAAACCATCCATTTCTAGGCGCCTTATGCCTAACAATCCTCTCTATATGACTATAAACTGTAGTACACCCTATGTGAAAAACATAGGATGCCTCTTTCTCTAAATGAGAGAAGCCTTATGCTCAATGCATAAGATGCCAACAGTCCTCTCTACATGAATTTAAAGTATAGAATGCCCTATCATTCAAAAATAGGATGACTCTTATTCCAAATAAGAGATGCCTTATGTTCTAAGAATAAGATTCCTCATTCCATGATCATAGTGGCATAACCTTAAGAGCATTAAAATCAGTTCAAACATTCCATCACACCACCTCACGCTTTGCATGTCCTTCATTCAGATCTTCATCCTCTTTCATGTCTAAAGGGACCCTCTAACGGTCTGGTCCCATGCCACCTCAGCTCACCAACCATTCTAGGCCAACGCCCTAAAAGACTTTGGATGACACTTCGAGTCGGGTTTTGTGTTTCGAACATGGTCAACATTCAACCCTCATTTTTTGTCCCCATTTCAGGCTAACGTGACATGGATGATGTGTTTTGAACATGGTCAATAGTTATACTCCATCAACATGCCACCCTCACCGTGTTCCAAATGTCAGGCATGTGATTCAAAATTTTCATCTGCCTTTTTTCGGACTGATTCCAACACCTTTGGCGTTATCCCGCTTGTGCACTAGTGCATAGGTGTGGGCCTCAATTATATTCCTCATGGCCAGAAATGAGGAATACATTACGAGTAGCTTCCTTGTGTAAGTCTCATTCACTATTTCCACTCCTTACCATGTAAACCCCACACAATCCCTAATAGGCATGCTAAAGACTATTACTTCTTTTCATAGCCACACTAACGTGGAACCACCAATAGATCACTCCATAACACCCCTTATCCAAGAAATTACTGATGCCTTCCCTTCCCCAAGGGGTGGAAGGTATCATTTATGTATGTCCTAGGGGTGCGGAGTGCACCCACATCATCAAAGCTGCAGGATGTCAAACTGCCAAGCACAATCATACTCACCACACGACGTTAAACTATAACCTTGCCCCGTGCGTCGTACGTGGGGTGCCCCACCTTGGACATTTTTCATGACCACTGGTCTCCATGGGAGTTAAATAATTCCTAAAATGGAATGAGATCCTCTTTATTGGAGTGACGTTTGTCCGTGGGGGAAGGGCAACCACTTTGGTGTAAGCCCCTAGCCTTTCTTGTGGGAGGTATCATTCCTACTCCTCCTTTCATATTATGTCCCAAGTACCAGAGAGGGGGGGGGGGATGGGCACCAGATCCCTCTTTTCTTTGGTACCAAATCCATCTCCCACTGGGCTTTGTCACCACCAGGCCTCCACCCTAGAGTAAGTCCCAATCTCCATCACCCTGGGATGCTAACCATGCGTAATCCCCTGTTTCCTCTATGGGTTGTGGACCATGTGTAAGTCCCTATTTTTTAGACCACTATCCACGTGTAATCCCCCATTCCACTTCCCACGGATGCGCCTTATGCAATGTGATTATCAGGCTTTTGCTGCCTCTTGTTTTTTACACCGAGCATGACTCACGTGGGCTTAGAGTAAGCATCGACCGTGAAATCCTCTCTGGGAATCTTAGAGTGTAATCCCCACATTCATCCCAAACTACATGGACTTTGATCCTTTCTAAGGAAAGGTACGTAAGAAGCCTCCATGAGGTTCAAGCCCAACAACCATTGGTTTCGACCCCCCATTCACATCGGTTTCCACTCCATCCCGAACTATGTGGAATTTGATTCTCACCAAGGCAAGGTACGTAGGAAGCCTCCCTGAGGTTCAATCCCAACACCCATTGGTCCCAACACCCTTCATGTCGGTTCACCAAAACCTATTCTGAACTACAGGGAATTTGATCCTTGCCAAGGAAAGGTACGTATAAAGCCTCCCTGAGGTTTAAGCCCAACACCCTATTGGTTTTGAACCCCCTTCATGTTGGACCAACTTTGTCCCAAATGACGTTAAACTATATACCCCCCTTTTCATCCTGCTTGACGTTAAATAACATCCACCATCCCAAACTACATTGGCTTTGATCCTTGTCTCCTAGAAAGGGAATGTAGGAAGCCTCCATGAGGTTCAACCCCATCAAATGGTAAGCCGTTGTGACCCCATCCAGTGGTAAGCCATTATAAACCCATCCAACAGTAATTTGTTGTTACTCCATCCAGCGGTAAACAATCATGATCCCATACCCAACGACAATCCATTGTGGACCTCATGCAACAGTATGTCGTTGTGAGTCCATGTCAACGGTAAGCCATTGTCAATCTGAGCCCGACAGTAAGCCACCGTTGTTGCTTATGTTGGGACCCATATCACTGGTCCGTCCCAGTGGAATCATACCAACTCTCGGGACGCTAATCATGCGTAATCCCCAACATGTCATCAGGCCTCCGTCCTTCATACACACCCCAATTTCATGACCAAACCTAGAGGTCCCACTTCTTTCAGGTCCCATCCATACGGTTCTCCTCATTAGGTGCCCCATCTTTTCACGAACTATGCAGACTTTGATTCCCAGCCACGGGGATACGTAGGAGGTATCTTCGAGGCTCAATACCAACACCACTGTTTCCCTCAAGTCGACTCCATCTCATTCTCCATCCAATTCATTTAACCATCCATCATCCATCCTGATTCTTACCAGGGCCACCACATCCCAGTGAGATCATGCCAATTAACCTCCTAGCATCATTGTTTCCTCTAGGGGTCACACACATCTGATCCACTCTAGTCAGTGTTCCGATCAGTCCGATCCATCTCCCCTAGACATTAAACCTACGACATACCCTGTGTTAAACATAAGAAGCTGAGGAAAACCTCAGATACATGAATATGGAATATAATTCCCCGCATTCAACGTGGGATTCCTTGGGCTTCCGTGCCCTCGAGAAGCCCTATAATAACAGAAAGAAATCCAGATGTGCCAGTGTTCCATCATCCAGACATGCCAGTTATGTCCAATGTGACTACTCTATTGAATGAAGGTTGTTGTCTTGACTGGAACCCTTTTAATGTCCCAATAGAAGCAATGTAATTAACCGACGTCCATAAAGACATGGCACTAGGAAGAGTTTCAAAAACAACGTCTTAGTATATAAGGGAGACCCAGACTAAGTGATGAGTTCTGAGGAGGAATCCATGGAAGGAAGAAATGACATTCCATCATCCTATTTCGATCAAGGAGAAAACATCCCTGAATAAGCAACGAATGTCGCCCGCCTTTAGAATGCTGGAATGTGGGGCCACAAATGCGTGTCCTCCACTGACGGATGTGCGCACCCAAAATAAAGAATCATAAACAGAGTGGAAAATGTTTTATAAAATCCTTAAAAGGGGTTATTTAATATAAAAATTTATGCATAAAGTTTTTTTAGTCTATTTTGTTCATGAAATAGATAAAAGATAGATTTTCTAAAATTATTTAGAAAAGAGGGATATGTTTGGCTTATGAAATTGTTTTATTTGAAATGGTTCATTGATTTAAAATGGATTAAACTTGACATTAAATATTTTATTTTAGTGAAATATTTGAAAAGTAATTTTAAATGTTGTAAAAATAGATTTATCATCCCATGTTAGTTTTGTTAAGGCTCTTTTGGAACCTTTTATTAGTTTTCAGGTTGTGTGGGAGCATGAGACCATATTATTACCCCCATTGTTTATTTTTATTAATATAAATTATTTCTCAGAGTGGGATATTATATATATATATATATATTATAGTATATATGATAAAAATTTGTTGTTTCTTATGATGGTGTTAGAGGTGAGATAATATTTTTATTCTTTGTTGATTTATTTGTTGATAATGTGATTACATTGTTTCCTTAACTCAAATTTATTTCTTTTTTCATTGGAAGAACTAGGCACTAAGGTTGGTTAAACTAGATTATATGAGTTCCCACATTGGTGGCTATAATAGTGAAGTAGTTATTGACATCCTTGTATCCAGATACATAATAAAAAAAATAAAAAACCACTCCTATGGGGATGTAAAATTTATAGGTATCTCAAACCTAGTAGTTTTAGGGTAACCTACCATGATATATTATGTTGTTGAGGATAAAATATGGGGATTATAGCTTGGTCTTTATTTTCCCCATGTTAGTTTGACTCATATAGTTTTATTTCATGTGTGGGGTTTATCTTGATCATTTATTGGCATGGTTCCATACTGTGCGTATTTTATTTTCATATGAAATGATCCATTAATTAAAAGAAAGTTTTTATAGATGGATTTTTGAAAAGTATTTAAAATTAATGAAATATTTTTTCAATAAATTTTTGGTATTTTAATGAAAATTTTGAAGAAGTTTTTTTAGGTGGTTCATTTCATTTTAGTTTTATAGAAGAAAATGGTATGGATTTATGGAATAAGGAATAAAAATATGATTAAGTGTTTTATACTTACTCTTAAAAACTAATTTTATAATTTTAATTTATATTATCTTAGAAGAAACTACATTTTTAAGTAATTTTAAAAAATATTTTGTTAAATCATACGTAGATCAGTTTGGCTCACACCCTACACAAAATAATCATTTTATATAGTTATTTTTTTGTTTTAGTTTTTAGAGTTTGTGATATATTTCTTATTAGATACTTGGGTTAGTCTCATAAGAGATGGTTTGGGATTTGGCCAGTGATGATGGGTCATATTCAGGTGATCAGCATCATTGGTCTTGGTTTTATTTTTATTCTTGGGATGTTTATGTTTTAGCCCTTTTTCCCAGTACTTCTTTTTTTCTTCTTTTATATATGTGATGTTTTTTAATTACTTTATGTTAAATTTTTGTTATGTATTATTTATTCATATTGTGTTTACATTGATTAGATATATATTATTATTTTTATTCATGGGAATCCCATGAAAAAATTGGCCATGTTGTATTTCTGGAAGGAATCCACGGTATAATTATTATTATTTGAAGGTTAAATAATTCCTAATAAGTTAGTTTTGATACCTTGGAACTATTTTACAATATAGGTAGATTTGGAGCATGCCTCAGGCATGTTATTTCCATCTCGAGTGCTTGGTTTAGTAGTGGACCATGTTGTTTCATGAAAGAAAATGAGACCATGCGTGCGAATGATTAGATACATTATACATCATCATAAAAATAAACTACATCATTTTTATTTCCATTTTCATATTGTTTTATAGATATCATCATACTTCTATCATTGTGTGGGATATCATGGGGACACACATAAAAGGAAAAGTTGAAATATAAATCCTTATAAGGGTATGATAAATGAGTAACATGGAGAGAATAATCAGTATGAGAAAAATGTCCCATAAAGGGGAATAACATATGGTCATGAACATAAAAAAAATATGATTCAAAAAAATTTATCATAATATAACGCTAATCATGGTTATGTAGTGATGACTTTAAACATGATATCATATATATATTTTAAGGTTCACTACCAAGATAACATAATATAGTGTTCTAGGATCATTGGTTGTACACCATATATAGTATCTCATGTAATAAAATCACTAACCAATGTATTGGGGGTAATAAAATTACATGAAAACATATATAATTAAAATATATAAATGAATATATATTCCTCATAAAAAAATAAATTGTAAATCATAATTATGAGAAAGACCAATGTGAAGGAAATAGTTACATATTAACTTCTCAAAGAATAACCAGAAGATATATCATAAAGATTCCCAAGAAAATAAGAGATGAATAAATTTTATACATTCATAATTGAATAAATATGTATAGGATATGGAGATAATTAAAGTTAAAGAAAATCAAAAAAAAAAAATGAAAAAGTATGTGGGGAAAATGAACCACCTTTAATAATATTTTATAAAATTGGTGAAAGAGAAAAGATCATTGGGTTATCCGTATAAACATAAATGAAAAATAATATTTTTCCTAAAAATAGTTAATATTTTTTAGAAATCAAAGAACATAAATTTATTTAAAAAATTGATATATTAAAATGAAATAATAAGTAGAAAAGTTACCTTTTTTTTTGTTTACATTAAATAAGTTATTGGGAAGGGAACCTAAACAATGCATAAACCTAAGAAATAATTGGAAAACAAGACATGTAAATATAGAGAAAACATATATACATGGAATAAAAGAATACTATTTTTTGAAAATATTTATAAAGAGTGATAAATAGAGGGAACATAACCCAAAAAAAGAGGGTGAGTGTAAAGAAAACCCTTATATTGAGTCCTGGTATAAATTTGTACGAACACCTAACCTCCTAAATAGTAAAAATAAAATCATTAAATACATTATTAAGAACCTTTTAATGTTTTTTCAACTTATTATTTCTCATTTATGTTCCTTTATATTCATTTTATTTAATATTTTTTTCATGTTCATCATCCCAGGGATGTTTGTTTCATGGTTCCATGGTAACATCAATATATTGGAAACATTCAAATTTCATATTAAAAATTAAAAAAGTATAATTATATGGAGTTATGTCTTTCCAAAAATTAAAATAGTTCCAAATTTAAAAATGTTTTCAATATAATATTGGTTCATTAAGTATAAATGTTTTCATTTTATGCTCTATGTATTTCAACAATTTTACCGATCATGATGAATTAATTTGATAGATTTCATTTTAGGATCATTTACCCATCACATAATATAAATCAAAATATTGTAATATTATTAAATTTATATCTAACCATAAAATTATTTATTATAATCTATCATGATGTAATTAATAGTTGTTTTAAAACATCATCCTTATAGGAATTTATACTGGCCATGAATGGATGCTTATTAAAAAAACAATTATTGTGGTCATTATACTATTTTAAAATACATATTAGAGTATCTTGAAATCATTTATTTTGTGAAATATAACCTATTTATCATATTTATAAAGTTTAATAAGAAGAAATAATTGAATGATAAAGAAAAATAGTGATTATGAATTCTCACATTGCTCTTTGGGATGATTGTTTTGTTAATCAAATTAGGACTTCATGGGGTGTAACCAGATGAGACCAAAATCTCCACAACATGTATAACATGGATAAGGGAGAAAATATGGATTAATTTTTCATTATAATAACCTCAAGGTGTTAGAGTGATTTGGTATATTTAAGGAGAATATATAGGTTTTTTTGAATAAAATATTTTTTAAATATTAATTTTTTAACAATATTATAAATAGCGGAGATTCTTGTGTCTAGGTATAATAATTTACACATTTGATTTTGTGATATTGTATTATTAAATCATATATTATAAAATTAATCATGTACTTAATATATAATTTAAAATATTGTATTTTTCACTATCCACCTCCATATTTTATTATTTATGAAAATTTCCAAAACTTTACGCCTACCTAATTTTGATTTGATGAATTAAAATACTAAATCAATTTTTTTTAAAAAAATTCTAAATTGGGTAATTTTAATATTTAATTATTGAGTAAAATATTTTATTTTAGTAATTAATGGAAAAAAATCTAAAAATGCACACATATAGTAATATATTTTTTACATTGATTGAGTAATTATTTCACAAAATTTGGATATTTATAGTTTTTTATTTAATCAATTAAAAAATTATTTAGAAATTTATTTCATCATTTACCCTAATGTTAATTTTATTATTCCAAATCTTAGGTTACTATCATAATAGAAAAATTATTATTCCAATGGTCATATTTCCAATGGCTATCCCCCGAACTTATAACCATCATAAAAACCTTATAGATTTTATAAATATTTTATGTTACCTTTATTCATCATTAAATAAAACTCCCCTTATAGTTTTTTGTATTTTATTTAGAAAATTATAATATAGTTTCAAATATTGTGTCTACATATTATTGTATTCTTCAAGTTTGTGATATTTATAAGAGACCATAATTCACATGAATTGAATCTTATATCTTTTTTATTTATAGTTGTTTCTTTTCATAGTGCACTATTTGTTGGAACCAAGATTTTATAGTTCTTTTTGAGGGAAATTTAATGGGACTAACTACCCTATTGTGTGATTTATAGACAACATGCCATAACCCTAACATGTCATGCAGTGTTGCTGAATCTTTAGTCTTATATGGGGAGAGGGGGAATTCATGTGTTTCATAACTATCATATATGATTTCTCCCCTACAGGAGGCCTGTTAAAGTTGTGTGGTTGTGATATAAAGTAAATAATATCATCTATAGAGGGATAACATGACCTATAGCTAGAATCATAGTGAATGGAAAATGTTTGGACCACTACGATAGTAATGATAGGGAGATTATTGAGACATGGGTTTTATGTCACTCTTATAGGTCCGTGATATGTGAATAACTACCCTCTTGATTTATAGTTTTTTAATCCATTAATAAATAAACATTTATCTCTTAACATCATAATTTATTATTGAGAAAGGAAGGATAAGAGAATATATATATGTATACACAATTAAGGACATATTTTTAATCACTTTTTTAAAGTTAAACTTTTGCACAAATTGATAATTCTTGGAAGCTTTTTAAACTTATACCTCTCAAGGGATAAAATCCTTCTTTAATTCATCAAGGTTGATTTATACATCAAATAAGCTGAAATATATCAACTATTTATATCAATATAATATGGAAACTTTCCTCATGTTTATAATAGTTATTCCACATTGATAAATCTTTAATTGTTCCCCTTAATCATACATAACCTTTAAACCCACTATATATAATGAAAAAACACAATATATATGTGAATAATCTATAACTCCTTTATTACTTAGTAAGAGTTACAAGGTTGAGAGTTTTTTCTCAACCATGATACACTTTTTGATTCATACCTATCTTCGTGTGAAACATTAATTCTTACTTTTTCATTTTCAAGGATGTTTTCTCTTATAGTAGAATGGTTTCCTTGATTATTCCAACTAATATTTTTCATGGTAATTTATTCATTTAATTTACCAACAAAGCACATACATCTCCTAGTGGAAGCTTCATCTTATTTAGAATTTATAATTAATCTAGTAATATGACTATGTAGTATATTATGAAATGTCCATCATACTTGAACATACCGCATAAAAACTCATGAGCTCTTGGGTTATCAACCATTGGAAACCTATTATTATATGTGATTAATTCATATGTAATAACTTCTTTTACTTTATCAAATTAATTTACCTATTCTAATTCCATTTCTCATGTGCATTCCATTTTAACTGGACAAATCATCATACATTACTTAGGGATATTATAAACATTACTGATTTTTCCATAGGATTTGTCATGATTATTTCAGTCAACAACATTGGGAAACTTTTAATGTCACACCATGACAAAAAAATACTCTATTATTTTATTTATTTTTGGGTTATTTTTATTTCTATTTCCTTCAAAGTGGGTTATCCTTGAAATATAGAGTTTTTGGGCATTAAATTCATGTTTCATTTATAAGGTGCATAATTTTCCAAACTATGTGGAAACTGTGTGACAAACTCTATAATTTTACATATCCACCCATGTGGTTGTAAAATAGTTTTCCAAAATGCACAGCTTGCCTATGCATGGTGCTACAAAATCCTAGTATGGGTGCACGTACACCATTTCCTCATTGTTTGGGAAACCATGCAAAAAAAGTGAACAGTGTCCAAAATGAATTAAAACTAGATTTTACCACAATACCATCACTTTAGTTTTAACCCAAATCAACTATTTATCCCCTAATTTGGCTCATTTGACTTTAGGGGGATCCTCCTTCACCTCTCCTCTCCTATCTAGGGTGGAATCTTGAAATTTCATCAAGATTTTGGATTGTAAATTCAAGGTAATCTCTATCAATTCCTTCTCATTTTTTATTCCATTTTCCCATTTGGTTTTTCTTCTTTCATGGTTCTATAGGCCTAGGGATCAGTTCCATTTTTTTTCTAAATTGGGTGTTTTTTCTTTGTTAGCATTCCTATTATTCTATATTACTTTATTAGACCTTCTTGAGGTAGATATTGAGATTCCTTAATCAAAGGTGATAAGGTTTTAGGTAGGATACCCTATGTGAAATCCTTAAATAGATAATTATGATTTATAGATTGTTTTAATGTAAGTTTTCATTATTATATCAAGTAAATATATCTATGAAATTTTTTGTGATGATTATAGTGGATTCACTCTTTTTTTCCTTGTTTTATTTGAGATTGAATCATGTGTTTATATTACTAAACTATACTTTCAATATTATTTTAAAATATCAATCATATTAAGTGACTGATTTGTTTTATAAATGAATTATACAATGAGAAATTTGAAAGTATTATTGTTTTTTTGAATTTCAATTGATTTTTCGTAGATTCCCAATGGTTTGTTTGGTTTCCTCAAAATTCTCTAAGAGAATTAAAATATTTGAACACATTAAATATGTCTTATATATATATATATACGTAGACACACATGCATATATATATATATCATCTTTATACATATTAACTCATGATGGTGGGAATATATTTACATTGTTACTAGTGGTTATTATATATATATATATCATGGTGTATACATATGAAACTAAAAATTGTGGTTTTTAAACTTGAAAGATTTGGGAAAAAGTAGGTTTTCAAATCAATGTTATTTCCTTCCTATTTATGTGGCCTTATAGGTACTTTGAAATGTTTTATGTAAATAAAAACCCCTCTTAAGGCATTCCCATTGTTTATGGAATTTTGATGGATATTTAATGGATTGAATGTATAATGTAAGCTTGGTAAGGGGTATTTTTCATTATTTGTAGTCATGAAAAAAAGGGCCTATACATAAAGGGGGTTCTGAGGTGAGAAAATGGATGGTTTATTTTAGTGAAAATAATTTAATATGCATTTATATAATAGTTTGATAAAAATAAACTCCATTTTTACATCATGGTAATCCTTGGGTGGTTAGGAGGGAGCTATAGGTACACATTATGCACTTTTTTAGTATTATGCACAGACTAGTGGCCCTATGTTAGAACAATCCTTTTCTTATGGTATATGAACATCAGCTGAACTATTTAGGGTGAAGTTGAGTTTTGGGGATGGGGGAGTTGATATTATTTGGTGCTAGTTAGTATTTATATGAGAAGGTTGATAGATTTATCCTTTACCTTTTAGACTAGTACTTATATTTACATGAAACCCATTTTACATCTACTCTATTTTCCTTTGTTTTTTTGGCACATTTATAAAATAGCATCCACTGTTATGAATTTATAATGACACTCTACCATTTTAAATATTTTTTTTAAAATAAATGGTTTATAAGATATTCTACCATTTTTTTAGAAACTACTCAATTTTGTGTAGGGAAATGGATTTTTCTAAAATATTATATTTCCCCTTGTTTTGAATGGAAATAAATACATTATTATATATATATATATCTGCATGTATTCAAACTCGTAATTTTTTTTTCTATTTAAAGGAAAGTATTTGGGTGTCATTTTTCTTCTAGAATAACTGTTGAGAATATGTGTGCCCACACCTACTTTATCACTCTGTTTTAGGATCATTTATGGGTTTGGGTTACTCATGGAGTAATCATGTTTCAAGGATGGTGGTGACCTATGAGTTGACATAAAGGTATGTTTAGTTGTTTTTTATCTTCTACTACAAGTGTTTATTTTTATTCAATTCATATTTATTTAACTATTGTTCAATAGAAAAATCCTTCCCAATTGAGTCATATTTTATTCCCAACTATATTTTTTATCTCAGGAGAATCAGTAATGTCTCTCAGGACATGTTGTAAGCTTGCTCAGGTGCCTAATTCGGGGTTGACCCAGGTTGGGTTGTGAAAAAATGGTATTATAGTAAGTTTTCAAATTGTTATTTATGGTTTTAATATAGTTTATAGGGAGTAATTTTGGGATTCAATTGTTCAGTTAGGGGTAGGTTCTTGATCACTACCTATTCAGTAGGATGCTTGAGTTTTCAGGGTGGTCTGAAATGTTTGTACCTCAAATCTGAGATTGTTTCTCATATTTTTTTGATGTTTTGGGTCTTTATCTGAGTTTTTGAGATTATAATTATGTATTTTTGGGTTTTTATAATAATATAAAATGTTTTTAATGTATTTTTGTAGGGATTAAAAGGGTGTAAAGTCTAGAAAACTGTGAACATACTATAGAACAATCTATGTTGACCTTCAGTGGGCTTCAAACAGTTGGCACATAGTCTGCCAAACCATGTACATTAGTTTCCTTTTAAATTTATTTGAATTTTGATTATTTAAGTGGTTCTTTGATTTCATTAATTGTTAAAATTAGTTTTAGTTTATTTTGGGGTGGTTTCTTCGAGTTTAAAATGATGTTTGGTTTGTCCGTGTTTGATTTCTAAAATAAAAACACCGGGTTTAAAAAAAAAGTGAATTGTTTTTTATTTATAAAATTCTATAAAATTTGTAATGGAAGGTGAATTAAGGATTAATAAATGATTTATTTTAATGATAAAAGTTAATTTTAATATTTTAAGATTATTATAAAGAATTTTTTAAAATGTGTTCTTTATAAATGTTCATATATTTGTGTGTGTGTGTGTGGGGGGGGGGGTATTATGTACATGCTTGTAAATTTTTATAGGTGTGTAAAATTATATATATGTGTGTGAATTTTCATAGAATACTATTTTTAAATATCTAATTTCATAAGTTTTATTTTCTTTAGGAATTATTTTCAAAATGGGAATTTAAATGATTTGATAAGCATGTTTTATTTTATGTTTTCATTTTTATTATTTAGGGTTCTTACTATAATGCCTTAGCCTTAAACATTGCATAATATTGAGTTAATTCAATAATTCACATTGATGATATTTTCATGTTTAGATATTTAGATAATTAGGACATAACTATTACAAAAAATTCCATTGAAATACAAAGTGGACATGTCCAACAATATCCATTTCTTCTATAATGCAAAAACTTTTAAAAAGAAACATGTTTTATTTTCTTGTTTAATAATCATAACTCTTACATAATTTTATCCTTGACTCTATTATCCATTAAATCTTGTGAAAAAATTTAAGAACATGGGATGATCATAATAAGATCAGCATGGGATATAAAAAATAATGAAAAACCATTAGCTAATTTGAATCATGGAAACCCATTTAATGTTCTTTAAGCGGATGAAACAAAACATTTTCTCCTGAATAACACTCATACTTATTGCTCAATAAAAACACTAAAACCAAAAAAAGCAATTAAAACTCCTTTATGCGACTTAGATAATTATATACATAAATTACTTTCAAACCTATTTCAATCAGAATAAATATATGGTCAAATTCAAAATATGAGATCCATAATGGGGATCGCCCTTCATATAAGATACGTCAGGCTCACCCATGAGCTATAATGGGGATCATCCCTCCATATAAGCTATAACAGGATCACCCATAAGTAATAATGGGGAAACCATCATATAGGCTATGTTAGAATCACCCATGAGATATATTGGATCTCACCACTTTGTATAATCTATATCGGGCACACCTATTTCATATAATACTCAAGTACCATTTCATGAATAAAACACGTTCATTACAAAACCCTTTTGAAAAATTATTCTAATCCCATATGAAAAATATTTCTATATAAAAACACCATTTAAACTTAATAACCCATTTTCAATACCAATATACCCAAAAAAGGAATAAAGGATTTATTTTCCATTAGAAAACCTTAGGGATCATAGATGAAGCCAACTATCAAATAATAGTTATGGCGGTTGAGAAGTCATTGTCGTCGTATACAAGAAAACATTCCTTTTATTGTTTTGTAAAGAAGGTAAAAACATCCTATAAAATGATTCCTTTTGAAAACAATTACTGATATTAAATATAGAAATAATATTTCATGTATAATCCTATAATATCCATATAAATGAATATGTAAATTAATATCACGATGAATAGAATTGATAATTAAATCTTTAAACATTTAATGTGTACAATACAACTTTGAACTTTTAAATATTAATAACCATGATTTAATAAATTTACAAAAACATTAAATAACATTATTATAGATATTAATTTTCTTATTGGTTCTATAAACACCTTATAAATGAATAAATGTGCATATTATCAAGAATTTCCTCAATGAAAGAAGATTGAGATGAAATCCCTTACCTCGAGTTCAAATCATATGTTAATTTCTTTATATACCTAAATAATAAAATTATTTTAATTTTTAATTCCTTGAGAACCTTTTTTATTTTCATTATTCCTTTTACATTACATATTATCATGTTTAAACAACTACATAATTATTTATGTTCATATGAGATGTTTTGTCGATATTCGGTACTTGAGTCAAAAATAAACTCATTACAACGTAAAATGTCTATGCAGTCAAAATTAAATCATCTATAGAATAACATTTATGAAAGTATTATTATTTTTTATACATAAATTATACCTTTAAATCAAACCATTAAGTCTGGTCATGAAAAATGAACAACATTATATTTATGGATATGGTAAGTCGTACGTATGCATGAGTAACGTCTTCATTTTTCATTGATCATTGTGGAAGTAAGGTAATTATTATTTAATATTTAAATAATGATACTATCATCATTAATATCATATTAATAATTTAAATATACCAATATATATATATATATATCATACAAGTGATATAATGAATAAAAACGAGTCACATCACTTCGTGGAGGTGATAGTTCACATGTACGCACGAACGCCATTATCATTTTTACGTTTAATGAAGATATAACATAATTGATATAATATTATATTATAATGATTAATATTTTATAAATATCACATATGAACATTAATTAAATTATTATAACCCCTCATGAGATATGGTTATGCAAAATGAATTATATTGGTTCGTGGAGTTGATAATTCACATGTACGCACGAATGATTAATTCCATTCCCATTTAATAAAACCAGAGATGGATTTAGGTGATGATATTAACATAATAACAAATATTTATACTAAGGATACCAGATATGTTATCACATCATGGTTGGAGAATATTTGAAGGAAGTGGGAGAAAAAATAAAATAGAAAAACTTAAATAAAACGATACCTCTTCTTCAGTTGATCACCTTTGAAGAACACCTTAACACCTATAAATAGGGCGTTATAACTAAATTAAGGATTCAATAATTTGGGAACTGATTGTATTCATGGTTTTTGGTAGATCTTGGTCAAACCAAAAGGCATTGGAAGTGTGAGTAATAGAGAGGAATGAGTGCCTTTTTATAGGAGAGTGGATGGGAACCCTTGGAATTGTTAAAAGTATTAAATTAATATAAATCCAATTTCAATTAAAAATTGTCCAAAAATAATTTATTTCGAATATAATATTATTTTTTTTCAAAATTCTATCATACAATAATTTTTATACATGTAATAATTTTATTTTAAACCTTATATTTTCAGTTTACACTTAATTATTATCTTTTAATTGTAATTATTGTAAATAAATTTTAAATATTAAGAGGATATAAATTTAACTTTTATGGGGTAAATTTCTTTTAAATAGATGATTTATTAACTTTTAGAACTTATCATAATAACTTTTTGAATTTTAAATATATTTTTTCTTTATAAATATTTTAAGAAAATATTATGTTTATAAAATATCAACTATGTCAATTTGAACAGTATTCACTTTATTGAATTTAAATAAAATCCAAAATAGAGATAACATCGAACAGAACCATTGAATACTATTATAAAATGTCATATTAACCTAGAAATTTTGTGGAATACATAAATTATTTCAAAAAATATTTATTTTAATATTTATAATAACATTTATTTGATTCTTTCATAAATATGACAATCACTACATCATCATTGTGTCATAATTAAATTTAATTATATAATGTTCAAAAACTATAAATAAAATATCATGATATAGGTAATATTTTTATATTTATAATGAAAATTTATAGTTGAATATATCAATTATATTACCCCATATTAAAATTGTTTTAGTAACACGAGTCATGTTTATGATATTTTTGCCCTTACATTAAATTAAATTTTATAAATGTCGTTATCACACACAAAAGGCTTATAAAGGCCAAAAATTATTCCCAAGGTTTGATTAGTCATCCATAACTCACAAAATAACATTAGGACAAGTGTTAGAGTAGTTTTATATTATTATAATATTATTTTTCCTATATTTACTAAATTTTCCCTTTAACCGTAGTAATTAAAATACTAATGTTACTATTAACCAATAATTTTTTTTGATCATGTTAAACCAAATTTTGTGCACTGATTACAAAAATTTATGTTATTTTTATAAAATTAAATTCACATTTGTGGAAAAATTAAATTTAAAATTAATCCCATTGTCGGAAAGAGAAATCTGGTTTTCAAACAGTAAAAACCATCAAAATATTGATATGTGTTTATATCAAATTTCAATGTAAAATTACATAAAATGACAAAAATTATATTAAATGATAAAAAAATAATCTAAATATAATGTAAAATTAATTAAATGTATAACTTACAATACCGATAAATTATATGTAAAGGATGTTTTGAATTAAAATGCAGTATTTTTCACAATTCATTAAAATATGAATCTTATAAGGAAATTAATGAAAGTTCAAAAAATGTAAATTTTTATGTCCTGTTTCTAAGAATGCAGTTTATTTTTTCCAATATAACATATAAAAGTTAAAAAAACTATATTTAAAAATGGGTATCCATCAAAAGGCGGCAAAACTACTTTTTATAACAAATAGATTATTTTATGCTTGAAATTGGATTTACTTTCATTTTAAGCCTCTAAAATTTATTAATGAATGTAAAAACATTTGACAAACATGTTTAAATATAATATAGATAGTTATTTTCCTTTCTTCCAACACAAAGACTAGGTGTTAACTACTATTTAGCATAATAATATTATAAATATATTATTTTCTGATATAATTCACTCTTCTGTGAAATGTAATATTTCAGAGAAAACCGTTATTTCATGTTCAATATGCTATCAGACAAAGAATCCCCTTTAAAGTAAAATCAATATCTAATTCATAAATATTAATAAATATGAAAATGTATTATTATATTATTATATGAGATGTTACATCCTTCACACCTTTTGGAAATTACATCCTTGTAATTTTAAATTTGGTCTTGGTAGCTAAGGTTTTACTTTTAAAAATGACTTCATTGAAATCCCACATAATAAAAAAAATTCAATAAAACCTCTACATTAAAATTATGAATGTACAATACAATGGTCACCTGAGATATCATATACTACGGTTCCATGTAAGAAAATGAGGACATGGATGATAAAACTAACTCTCAAAGACTAATAGAGAGTGATAGAGAACATAGTAATTGGAAATTTATCTATTAGAAAACCAGAATTATAATATGTTTCAAAATAAAATTGAGAAAAGTGAATTAATAATGTTTTTAAGACCCTTTTGATGGATTTGATGAATTAATTTACTTCCTAGAATAAGAACATAAGGAAGAAAACTTACATGATGCATTTCTATTTTATAAAAACAATTTCATCCTCATAATTTCCCCAGAATATGATTTACATCCATAAGAATAACCATAAGAATAAAAGATAAAAAAAATAATTAATGATATAAATATCTTAAAACTGAGGTCCAAAAGTAAAGGTATACTTCCACATTAAAAAAATCAATACATGAACATAACCCCATAAAACATTTCCAAGAAATGTCCTTAATAACTTCTTCTCACATTACATAAAACCTCAGAAGGTGTGACTAAAACCTTAAACTTATGGTTATCCATCAAAAAATACCAGGCTTTCAAGAGATTCCATAACTTCACCAGATGTATCAACATCAACTGTAGTAGTAGAAAAAGATTTTCCTAAACTATTTTGTTTCCAATCATATTGATTTCCTCCATGTGTAATTATCATCAAACACTTATTTACATAATGTCCCAACTCATTGTAGCTAAAGCATATTACCAGAGACCAACTATCTATTTTCTCATTATTCGACTGTTTAGGGCCCTTTTCATTACAGTCATGAACCTTGTGACCAAAATTACCACACCGGTAAAACATTTTAGGTCATGACATACATTCCCAAAAATGTATTTTACCACACTTGGAACAAGTGTCGATCATACCTCTATAATTATTTGTTGGTTTCTTCTCTATTTCCTGGTGCCACGATCATTTCTTACTATTATCATCTCATGAAATATAAGTGTCAGCAAACTGCATTTCATATTTCTTAGAACAACAAACCACCTTTTCATAACTTTTAAATTTTTAGGAGGCCAAAGCTCTTCATATTTATGGTTTTAGTCATGTGTAAAATCTATTAATTTTTCTATCAATGTCTTGAATAAAATCTGGAACATACCTATCCAATCTTATTAAGATCGCTTTATATGAGGAAAATGAATCATCATCCTTTTGGTTTAATTCCCATAATTATTTCTCCATCCTAAGCCGAACAACTATAGGGAAATATTTCTTATAGAAAATATCATTAAATTCTTCATATTCCATGGAATCAAGATCATTTTTCACTCTATTATTCTTAACAAATGACCACCATCAATCAACTTCACCTTCAAAACAATAGATGAAAATAGTTACCTTTTGACATTCAGAACAATCCATGAATTCAAATATCTTCTCCAGGGTATTGATCTATCATCCGACTACCACTATATTAGATGATCAATTGAATTATGGGGGATGTTTCCTCATAAAATGTTCCACTATTGACATATTTCTCTATAGTTGATTGGGATGATCTTGTGCATGGATACCACCACCATTTATAGCATGAGTCAACTATACCATCACTACACCAACTACTCAGTTTCGATTATAACCACCTCATGGTGTTGATTTGAAATGTTGTTTCCCTCTTGGTGCCTTCCTATTATATCCTTCCTATTACCTTAGTGGAAAGATATTCTAAACAGACATAGTTTATATGAATAAACAAGGTAATAATAAAATTCTACATCATTTCAACTTAAATTTAAAGTAAAATCTTATAAATGAAATAAATTAACACCATCCTAACCTATAATGTTATCTAAACATACCTTTTATACCAACTATAAGACCCAACCTTTAAACATTCCATAATCTTGAATTAAGTCAAGAATTCACATTGAGGATCTTTTCAGGTTTAGAGCTTTAGAGAATTAGGCCATAACTATTACATAATAAAACCATAAAAACCAAAAGTGGAAACTTCCAACAGTATCCATTTCTTCTATAATGAAAAAACTTATAAAAAGAAACATGGTTTTTTTCATGTTTAATCATTATAAATTTTACTTGATTCTATCCTTGACTATATTATTCCTTAAATCCTGTGAAAACATTTAAAAAATTGGTATGTGCACAACATGATTAGTAAGGGAAAAATATTAATCTAGTTAAAACATGGTACCCCCTTTAATGTTCATTGACCAGAAGAAACAAAATATTTTCACATGAATAACACCAATACTTTTTTCTCAATAAAAAACACCAAAACCAATAGTAATAACCTAAAATTTTTATAGAGGACATAGATAATCATATACATAAAAAACATTAAAATATATTTTAATAGGTGTAACCATATGGTAAAATTACAAATTTTAGATCTACAATGGGGATCACCCTTTATATAAGCTATATTGGGCTCCCCCATGAGCTATAATAGGGATTATATCTTTGTATAAGCTAGAAAAGGCTCACCTGTTAGATATAATGGGAATAAAACCTTTGTATAACTTTTTTTGGGATCCCCCATGATCTGTAATGGGTCTTAACCCTTTATATAAGCTATATCAAGATCACTCATTTCATTTAATTCACATGTATAATTTGATAAATAAGACACGTTCATCACAAAACCATTTTGAAAAATTCTTCTAATACCATATGAAAAACATATTCATATAAAAATAGAATTTTAATTTAAGAACCCATTTTCAATACCAAGATACCCAAAAAATTAATAAGGGATTTATTTTCCTTTAAAAACATTAAGGATTATAGAGGAAACCAAGTATCAAATAACGGTTACGACAACATAGAAGTTGTTATCGTCGTATACAAGAAAAACATTCCATTTGACATTTTGTGATTAAGTTAAAACATTTAATATAAAAATATTCCTTTCTAAAACATTTAATGAAATTCTGGATAGACCTTAATTGCCATGTATAATCCTTTTATATCCATATAAATAAATATATAAATTAATATCATGAAAAAATATTTGATAATTAAATATTTAAACGTTCATGATGTCCCATACCATTTTTAAAATTTAAATATTAATCTCAATGAATAGATAAATTTACCAAAATAATAAATAACATAATTAAAGATAAAACATTGATATGAAATTTCATATTGGCTATATATACCCCTTATAAATTTTTAAAGGTTCATATTATCAAGAAATTCCCCAATGAAAGGGGATTGAGACAAAATCCCTTACATCGAGTCTGAATCTTCTCGTACGATCATTATATTCATGAATAATAAACTTGGGATAATATATATATTATTTAGAACCTTTTTCATATTAATTATTACTTTTATATTACTTATTATCAATTTATAACAATTACATAATTATTTAAGTTTATATCAGACATTTTGTCGATATTCGGTACTTGAGTAGAAAATAAAATTGGTACGATATCAATAGTCCATGTGGTCATAATTCCATAATATATATAATAATATTAATGAAATAATCATAATTTTTATAAATAAATTATACCTTTAAATCAAAAACATTATGTGTGGTTATGAATAATAAACAATGTTATATTCATGGAAATTGTAAGTGGTACATACGCATGAGTAACGTCTTCATTTTTCATTGATCATTATGGAAGTAAGGTAATCATTATATCATCTTTATATAATGATAATATCATAATTAAAATCATATTAATCATTTAAATATAATTATATATATCATACAAGTTATATAATTAATAAAAACGAGTCACATCTCTTCATGGAGATGATAGTTCACACGTACGCATGAACGACATTATCAGTTTTATGTGCTTGAATGTAAGAATTTAATTGATATATTATTATATTATCATGATTAATATTCATTAATATCACATATTAACATTAATTCCAATATTATAACCACTCATGTGATATGGTTATGTAAAAAAAATTAGATCGGGTTGTGGAGGTGATAATTCACACAAACACACGAATAATTAATTCCATTCTAATTTAATAGAAGTGGAGTTGGATTTGGGTAATGATATTAAAATAATAAAATATAATTATATTTAGGATACTATATTTATTATCTCATCATGGTTGGAGGAAATTTGAAGGAAATTGAAGAAGAAAAAAAATAGAAATACTTAAAAAATGATACCTCTTATCCAGTTGATCACCTGTAATGAACACCTTAACACCTATAAAGAGGTTCTTATTACTAATGTAAGACTTAAATAATGTGGGGATGAATTCTTGGAATGTTTTTGGGATGATATTAGCTGAACCAAAATGATTTGGAAGTGTGAATAATAGAGAAGAATGAGTGCTATTTTATAGGCGAGGGGAGGGGCACCCTAGGAATTATTAAATGTATTAAATTAATATAAATCCAATTTAGATTCCAAATAGTGAAAAGTCCTTTATTTATAATACATTATGATAATAGTTAGAAAAAATATCATGAAATAATTTTTGTAGATGTATTTATTTTATGTTAATAATTATCTTTTCGGTTTACCCTTAATTATTTTCTTTTAATTTTTATTGTGGTAACAACATTTGAAATGTTAAGAGGCTATAAATTTTAATTTTATGGGGTAAATTGATCATAAATGGATTATTTATGAAATTTTAGACCTTATAATGATCAATTTGTAAATTTTTATTTATTTTTATTTTTTTAAAATAATTTAATAATATATTCTTTTTATAGAATACCAATTATGTCAATTTTGACACTATTCACTTTATTGAATTTAAATAAAATACAAAAGTGAGATAATTTTGAAACAACTATTGAATAGTCTTATAAAATGTTATATTAATATATAAATTTTTTTTATTACATAAATTATTTCAAATAATATTTATTTTAATATTTATAATATCATTTGTTTGATTCTTTCATTAATAAGGCAATAACTGCATCATCATTGTGTCATAACTAAATTTAATTATTTAATATATAAAAATTATAAATAAAATATCATGATGTAGGTAATATTTTCATATCTATAATTTTAATTTATAATATAAGATATCACTTATATTACCCCATATTAAAATTTCTTCAGTAATAAGAGTCATGTTAATGGTATTTTTCCCTTTATTTTAAATTAAATGTTATAAATGTCATTATCACACCCAATTGGATTCCAAAGGAAAACATTTAGTTGCAAGTATTTTCTTGGTTGTAAATAACTCATCCAATAGAATTTGGACAACTTTTAGGGTAGTTTTATATTATTATAATATTATATTTACCCTTATTTACCTGTTTACCCTTTTACCGCTATAATTAAAATATTAAAGTTACTATTCACCAAAAATTATTTTAATTTTTTTTATTTTAATTTTTTCATATTTATTAGAAAAAATAATTTTACTTTTTGAAAATTCAATTCATTGAAGTTGAAAAATTAAATTTAAAATTAATCTCATTATTGGAATGAGAAAATTGGTTTTTTTAAAGTAAAAATCCAACAAAATATTGACATGTGTTTATATCAAATTTCAATGTTAAATTACTTGAAATTAAAAAAAGTTGGATTAAATGAAAAAAAATAATCTAAATATACTTTACAATCAATTCAAATGATAATCTAACAATACAAAATAATTATTTGAAAATACAATTTTGAATTAAAATGCCGAATTTTTCACTATTCATTAAAATATGAATCTTATCTGAAAATACAAAAAATATCATCAAAAGTAAATATTAACATCCCAATTATAAAGATTAAGATTATTTTTTTAAATGGAACATATAAAAGTGAAAAAACTATATTTAAAAAGGTTTCTCCATCAAAAGGCGGTAAACTTACTTTTTAGAACAAATAGAGTATTTTATGGTTAAAATTAGATTTATTCTCATTTTAAGACTCTAAAACATATTTATCAATTTAAAAAATTTAAAAACCAAGTTTAAACATAATATATATATTTATATTAAATCTTTCCAATACAACGACTAAAAGTTAACTACTATTTTAAATAATAATAATAATATATTATTTTCCCGTATAATGCAGTCTTGTGTGTAATGTAATATTTCAGAGAACCCCATTGTTACGTGTTGGGTATTATCTAGTACATAATATCCAATTTAAATTAAAATTAATATCTAACTCATAAATTTTAATTAATATGAAAAAATTATTATTCTATAATTATCTGGAATATTAAACTTACTCTTATAACGATTAGGTTTTTGTGTTGGGAATGTTGTTAAAATAATGTTTCGATTTGGGTTGTTGTTTTTTATTTGGTATGTTTAGTATTAGTTTGTGAATTGTTTTGATTCAGTTTTTTGATTCCTGTTTTTAGATCACACCCCCATTAAGCTCTATAGAACTTGATGAGGATATATGAGTGTCTCTTTCACTACATGCTTAAAATTGATCAACCCTTATCTTATTCATATAGTACTTCCATATCAGATTTGTATAATGGTAGATCTTATCCAAAAAAATCAGTATCAATAATTGTTTTAGAAGTTCTATGAGTCAAATAATCCTCATTTATTAGGATAATAAGAACCGGGAAAAGTTGAGGAGTAGGTATGAATTATTGAGAATATTTTCATCTAGCTTGATATTATAAATCCTTTTAAGCTAAAATATTCCACATTTATATTAGAAGTCCTATGATAGAAGTGGGGGAATTACTTTATTTAGTCCAAGATATAAATACACCATTCAAAGGATAAATTCAATGCATTATATAACAAGAAATACTTCTCCAAATATGTAAGGATACCAAAGTTTACAGAATTTTACATTATTAGAAATGGTGATTCAATGGTGATGTATTATTCTAAGAGTTTCACCAAGTTGGATCTGTACCTTCTATATCTTTCAATAGATAAATGATAGAAGGATCAATTCTTTGAAAGGGGCCTCTAATTAGAACATATTCTCACATTATCCTCACCTAACCCTGAAACTTATAAATATGTGGTGAGGTAGGCTATTAAATTTAAAAGATAGTGTTGATAGGGATCCAAAGGCGGTATATATTTTTCCTATCCCTAGATTTGGTGGTGGAAGTTCCAATAAAGGGGAAGGAAATAAAGTTGTGTTTGGGCTATTAGGAAGTGGTGTGAAAAGGTCATTGTGTTTGTTTTCATCATATTTTTTAAAGAGTAATCACTATGTGTTTTATTAGTGTGGAAGTCAAGGAACAAGACATATTAATTCCATGTAGAACCAATGATCTATTATACATATGGTCATTTTGGGAACATTCATGTTTTTATAGGGTTGTTTCCAGGATGATATCTAGATTTAATTCCACTTCCTAAAAGAATATTCTAACATAATTAGATGAACATGGAACTGACACAACCTATTTTTAAGGTTTATATTTTTTAGAATATTCCTTGATTTGGGTGGTTTTTTAGTGTTATTTTTTTAATAATGAAGGATGATGTTTTGGATCCTATGGGAATTCTGTTTTTAATGTAAATGTATTTTGAAAAATTATGAATTTTCCTTTTATTGTGTGGTGGTGGTTTTCATTTGGTGTCTCATTTATAATATCTTAGTATTCATTGGGACTTGTGATTTTATTTTGAAATGGGAAATAAGTGTCTGAACAATTCCCAGATATATTTGGGATACCTCTAATGAATGTGATCATGGTAAACCTAGTCTTCAATCTTCCTCGATGAAGTGATCCCTTATTTTTAACCCACACAACCCTGATCATATTAGTTTGGTTATCCCAAACAGTGGGTTATGTGATGTATTCTCGTGGATATCCCAAATAGTCCATGATCAGTTTTTGTTTTCATTTTTATGTTAGGTGATAGGGTGTTCCTTATTTGTATTTTTTTCTACATATTTGGGTCAACCCCTTTCTCTATTTCTTTCATTTAGTAGTTTAAGTTATTTGATCTCTCCATCTATCTCTTTCGGTTCTTGGTTCGACTATTGAGGATGATATCTCTAGCCTCTTTTGGTTTTTAGGGTTGGGTTTTAGAAAGTAGTGTGAGTGTTGGTTCTTTATTCATAGGGTTAAGGGAGTCTTGTTTCGATCAATTGTTTAATTTTTTTTCTTGAGAAACTGAACCTCTTAAGACTTTCTAGGGGTATAATGTTTCATGGTGGGGAGAATTGTCACACCCTGACCAGACCCCACTCTATAATTTTAGTTATTATTTAGTTATTTTCATTTATATTTAAACATAGGTTGTTTATCATTAAAATTTGTATTTTTTGGGAATGCAGTGAATTTCATGTTGTTAAGGTGTATAATTTTCCAAACTGTGTGAAAACCTCTACATTTTTGGTGAGCCAACCATATGGTTAGTTCATGGTTTCCCAAACCCTGGGTATTTCTCATGATTTTTTCTCTAGGAGTTCACTAGGGAGAACATGGTTGGTGCATGATTTTCTAAACGATATGTATAAACCATGAAAATTGTCCATAATTCTTTAAAAGTAGATTTTACCAAAATACCCTCAGTTGATTTGTTTTCCAAAATTACCAATTTATCCCCTCATTTGGATAATGAGACTCCAGGGGGATCTAAACTCACCCATACTCTCCTATTAACGATGGAATCTTCAAATATTTTAAATATTTTGTCTCGAACCATCAAGGTAATCTCTTTCTAGTCCGTCCCTCTTCTTATTCATTCCCTTTTATATTAGGTTCCTATTTTTGGGTTCTGGTGGCCAAGGTCCATCTTCTATTATTTCTAAATTGGTGGGATTTTCTTTGTTAGGGTTCCCCTTATCATCTCTTATGTACTTGGAAGTCCTTGAGGTAGATTTGTGCTACTATTGTCAAAAATAAAAAGGATTGAGGTTGGTTACCATATTTCCTAGAATTTAAATTTGAAACTATGATTTCTTGATTATTTTAATGTGTTGTTGTCATTATTATATCAAGTAAATGTATATCTAAAAATGGTAATTGTTGTTATTAATTAAAGTGTTGAATTTAATCTTATTTTTCATTTTTTCTCTTATCTTTTTTCATGTGTTTATCTTAAAAACCACTCTCTCAATCTTGTTTCGAAATATCAAGCATCCTAAGTGCCTGATTTTTTTTCTAAAGGAATTCTACAATGTGAAATTGAGAATTACCGAATATGATTTTGTCTTTTGATTGATTTTTTCTAGTGTCCCAATGACATGTTTGGTTTCATAAATACCATCTAAGATACTTATATTATTTTAAATCATTAAATGTTTCATATATATATAAACACACACACACAAACACACACATATATATATAGGTTCCATATTTGTACACATTCACTCATGGTGGTGGGAATATATACATTCGAACAATGGATGATTATATATATATATATCTAGGTGTATATACATGTAAATGTAAATTGTGGTTTTAAAAATATGAAATCTTCAGAAAAAATTGATTTTTTAAATAAATGGAGTTTTCTTCCAATTGTTCAGGCCCAATTGGCACATTGATTTTTTTACATAAATGAAAACCCCTTTTAAGAAATTCCACTTACTTGTAGAATTGTTATGGGTGTATAAATTGGGGAATGTTTTATCTAAGCTCAATAAAGGGGGCTTGTGCAGTGTTTGTGTATCATGGAAAGGAAAAAGGGGTTGTGCTTAAAGGGAGTTCGTATGTGACAAATTTTATGGTTTTTTTATTGAAAGGAATGTGATATCTATGTAAATGATATTTTGATAAAAATAACCTCCATTTGGCCATTAGGGGAAGACCTAAGTAGTTAAGAGTGATCAATATTTATACATGAGTATGAGTTTAATGGATGAATTCTATTATATTTTTTGTTAGTTTTCCTCCATCAACAATAATCTCCATGGATTATTTTCAATATAAAATGATGTTTCATATTCTATTATAAAATTTATAGATTTTCTTTTTTGGCATAGTTCCATTCTCAAGCTTCTTGGGTATATTTTTTTCAAAAAATTCTCCCCATGTAAAACTAATCATTACTTCTCTTCAAATTTTTATTTTTATCATATTATATTAATAACATTAGTTGACTTGGTTGATTTTCACAATTAAGTATCATTACAATGACCACTTGTGTTATAGCATCCATGGAATTTTAAAATAATTTTAATTATTTTTTAGATTAATATATTATTGAATTTATTTTGAGGAATTTTATTCAGTTTAGACTTTATACCCTTAATATAGGCTTTCCATTACTTTTTTTGAGTTGACATGTTAGGCCAAAAATTATGTACCTCATGTCTAAAACTTTCATTTCTTTAATAGGGGACAAAAAACTTTGTTTTCTTCATTGAACATTTTTGAAGAAAATATTTATAGATTTCTATTTTTGTACCTTTTATCCATTGGATGGGATTACTTAACCGGTAGTTGGTTTTTTCTTACTTCCACCCATCTTTTCTATAATAGTGAGTTTTTCATTAATTTTATTCATCCATATTTGTAAAAAAATTATTTTAAACCTACAATTTGTATGAAAGAAGAATTATCAAAATCATTATTTTCTAAGATGGATGCTACCTTTTTATTTGACCTTTATAGAGACTAATCATTATATGGTATCATGATTCACTCCCCTATAGTAGAGGTATTTTGGCACAAATATACACATTATAAGTATATATGGTCATAGATATCATGTCATCTTATTATGAATAATTGACATACGTCATTTTTATATTTAGGAGTCTAATATCTAAATTTAGACACAACATATTGATGAAAATTTTATCATCCTTTATTAAATTAAATTTATCCTCACAATCAATTCTAATATTATCATCTTAATATTCATAAATTTGGATTTATTATTTTAAGGAAAAACCAAACTCATTAATATTATAATATTTTATCCCCAATTTAGAATCTGTGACTATAATTTCTTGTTCAAATTCATGGATTATTTCTTTAAACCTTTTATCGAATTCTTCTCTCACCTACATAATATTGAGTAAAACATTTCCAAAAATTAGGAGAACCTTTCATCAATATCCAAATTCATTTAATTTAAGGATTAAAACTATTTATAAATCCTTACACACACCAACACACTTTTTTTATAAAGATTTTATGATGAATTTTTTGATTCATTCTCAATATGGAAGAATTTATCTTGCATGATTATAAAAATCCAAAAATAAAAGATATATTTTATTTAGGATAGTTATACAAGATTGAATTTAAATATCCAATTGATTTATTACGTGAGTCATCAAAATAGTGATATTAATAACATGTTGTTAAATTATTTATAGGAAATTTTTTACAAGATATTCAAGTTTCATTTTGATCTAATGAATACCTTGAAACTTATGAGGAAAAAATGTTTCCTCTCTACATGTTACTAGATTCATCCACTAATTTTTTTTTCTTCTATACCGGTTATATCTTCACAAGAATTACAATAAGGGAAAAATAATTTCTCTTTATATTTTAATAATAAGTATTCATTTACATCAAAATTTTATTCAAGATAAATGTCACCAACATATATAATAGGATAAAATTTACATTGATTACCTTAAACTAGAAGAGGGTAATGGTTCTCTTCTTTTTTTTATGATACATTTCTCAACTTATTTTTATTTACTTTCTTTATATTCATCAATATCTTGGTAGATATGTCTTCCAAGATTTCTTGGGTTAGGAACTCACGATATTTTGAAAATCATCACTTTATAAGTTATTTGGGAGATAAAATAAATTTTGTACAAAACATTATATTTTTGAGAGTCGAATTAGTAGTAAAATTGTGGCTCATATACAAATAATTAGGTTCAATGTATATTTGTGTCACATTGGGGGTGAATCATTGTGTGTGACTTATTCCCTTTTAAAATCATTTATATATCTTAGTATTTTTAATTTGTGTTTTAAGATGAGTACATGAATTCTGGTTGAAAAAATCTAATGTAAATATTTTCATAAAAAAAATTAACAACCTAAAAATATCTAAACATAATGTAAGAATAAATTTATTAGTCTTTGTAATATTCTATGTTGATTGTAGACAATGGTTTTTAAGATTATCCTCATTTATTTTTTACACCAAACATTTGTCACATTGACTTAGAGTGAATGATTTAATGGAAAAATTATCTATGTGAAAATAAACCACCCTATATCATGTTTATTTTTATTTTTTATCAATATTGGGAGAAGAATTACATGGAATAATAACATATTGACATGAATTTTCTATATTGGTAGTGACAAAAAATATAAAGTGGGACTATTGGACTCTTTTTTTGAGATATATTTTTTATCAATAATATTGAATGAGATAATCAAGATGTCAATATGTGTTATATAATAATAACATATACGAATTTTCGATTATTGAATCCTAGTGATGAAAAATATTATTTTCCGAAGAAATGTGTCAATATGTGTTGACTTGTGAACTTTGATTGAGAATTGAAGAAACACCATGTAACATATAAGTGAGATACATTCATTATTCATATGACATGGAATGTTATTCCATTGAATATTATTAATGATCCATTCACATGGAAAATTTGGTTAATATACAACTACTTTTTATTTTCCTAGAATAATTGGTTGAATCTATATTACATAATATTTAATATATAGAATCAAGTTATGTAGATTTAAAAATGTTTTTGGTTTTATGAGGTTTCCCATGATGTCTGAATAATTCTTAATTCTATATCATTATAATTAAAATAAAAAGTTAACCATGATTAATCCATAATTATGGTTCTAAAATTGTTATAAGTAATGTTGAAAGTTAAAATACACTTGGAATAGTTAAAGGGAGTTATTAAAATTATGTAGTTGTATCCGAAAGTTATGCATCTAGAAATTATAACCATTGAATATGTATCATGAATGAAAAGAAGGCGAATTTCTGAATATTTCCTAGATATGTAAATAAATTCTAAAATAACTATTTCCTAAATAATTATACATTGAATACAGTTTAGATGATTGGATGTTGAGGTTCCTAGAATTAGGGCTCTAAAGGATCAATTGTAATATTTTAAAAGTGATTTATTTCAAATTTGGGATTTTTGATGACTGTTAGAGTTAGTTGAATGGTTTTTGAAATACTATAACAAGTATTTATATGCTACATAAATCTTTGGAATTATTCTTGTGTGAATTTATTATGATTTGATGTTATTTTAATGTGATTGGGAGTGTTGAAAACGTTTCTGAGAATAAAATTTATTATTTATCTAGAAGTTAGAAGTTTTGAATGGGATAATAAGATATGAGATGTAGGTTACTGGAGATATAATAAAGGTATGAATAAATAATATTATTTTATTGGATGAATAATTTATAAAATTACTTGGGTGTATTGCATTATGATACATAATATCATTCTAGGATTTAAAAATTAGAAATGAATAAGTTACCTTGTGACACATAATATTCTTGAAAAGGAATAAATAATATTTTTAGAGTTCAAGAAAATGTAAAATAGAATTACCACCTTTGGATATATAATATAATTTCCTGGTGAATAATTTATAAAAATCCTCATACCCCACTGTGATTAATGAAAAATTTAAATTGTTACAAAATATATTCTTCTTCCATTGAGGTATAAAATAGAAAAGGTATAGAATGTGTAATATAGTTTATATACATAAGAAATATATTTAAAATCACATATATAATCAAGTTAAGTAAAAAATCCTATGAAATATAAAAGGGTAACAAAATTTATGTAAGAGTCCTTAGATTGAGGAAATGTGAGAAAGGGAAGAACTATACTGTGATGTGTAAGAATAATAGTATCTTACATAAATATATTATTCACTGTAAATTATAAAAATCAAGAATATTAAACTAATATGTAATAATATTAGAGTATACACTATGACTCATTGGAAATTATATTTCTTACATAAGTTATAACAACTTAAAAAACTTGAGGTTTTTAAAGATATTTTGGAAGGCAGGTCCAAAAATTAATTATGAAAACGTTTTTTTTATATTCAATGTTTAAATATTGGGATGTTAATAGTGATTAACCATGATTCATGAATATATGAGTTCAATGATAAGGATTGAGTAAGTATGAGTTACATTATGAAGAATAAGGACCATGATATAATAAATTACCAAGGAGCACCTACATACTATAAATAGAGGATGTATTATAATATGAGGAACATTTCATGCCAGTGGGTGTGATGAAGAGAATGTTGTAGGAAGGTTTCACATCATAATGTCTTATTTTAAAATCTAGTAACTATGTTAGACAGAGATGAATAATATTGTCATGATATGATAGAATATTCCACAATGGAACCATAAAAATAGCTAAATAAGCCTATGTATTGAGGATGTCCTTTGTAAATTTGATGGATTCCCCTATATGTTACCATATAGATGTATAGAAAATAACATAGGAATTATAGACCTATGAATATAAAACAATTCAGATATAATTAGGAGATAAAATGTTGATTCATAAGGAGACTTAAATTATATCATCTATGACTAGATTTTATTATTTTTGAATAACAATAATGTATAAAAATTTAAATGTCAAACATTATACAGATAATATTCATTTGGTTATATATATATATGTTATGAGAAGTAGAAGAAGAAGAGGCGAGGTGATCATAATTTGTCACTACCTTATATGTTTTATGAGTCAAAGAAGAAGAGAGAAAACTGAACCTATATTTATATTGAAAACTCTATGTTTCAGTGATGGAGAGATAAAATGATACAATGAAATTCATTATTCTTAATTACAAAAGAAGAATAGGAAGATAGAGAGGTCAACTTACTGATACTGATTATTATTAAGGTTAGAGATTAAGAATAAAAATAATATCTTCCTATTATCTCTTATATTATAATGTATGATTGAGAAAGTTAGTATATCGTATCATTATATTGTAAATTCTAATTAAGATAGGATGAAACATCTTCGATTTGTGCATAATGAGTAAGGGGAAATGATATATATTATCTTATATGTACATAATGCTACAATAATAATGATCATACTATGAGGTGATTAAAGATAAATATTATATTTGAAGAGTTGATAGTTGGTGATTTTATTATACCTAGTTGGTTACTGGAGTATGGGTCCATGGAAATACTATGTCCTAAAAATTTATTGGATAATAAAAGGGTAGTTGGGTGTGCCTGGGATAATAGTCACCATACACTAGGAACA
This sequence comes from Viscum album, assembly GCA_963277665.1. Lineage (NCBI taxonomy): Eukaryota > Viridiplantae > Streptophyta > Magnoliopsida > Santalales > Viscaceae > Viscum > Viscum album. The sequence goes on from OY728162.1 coordinate 407,501,413, forward strand.
TTGTTATCAATATTAAAGGATAACTTAACAAAAAAACCCTTATGTGGTTCATTTTTTAATTCCTATTTATATTTCATGCATTAAAATCATCATAGCATGATACTCTTCCTCATGATATTTATTCTTAGGATATTTTCATGGTTTCATCTTGAAATCTTTTATCACAGCACGACAGAGTCCTTTATATAATTCTAGTGCAATGTATATATTTGAAAGCATGGCCCCATGTAGTTAATATTTCTTGAAAAATTATCTTTATCATGATACATGTTCTTAACTGATCCTCATAATAAAATCCATTATATATTTCCATTATATAGATGTTTCATTAAAATTAATTTTAGTGTAGTCTTTCTTCTTCTCAGTGTAACTAATAATTCCTTGATAATTATCACCAAACACTTTTCTTCTTGAATACCAGATAATCACCATTAACAACATAATATTTAATCATTTAATATTACCATAAAATCATCATAAAAAACTTATGGATCTATATTCTGAAATATATTAAATATACTTTCATTTTTCATACTACAAAAATTTATATTTGAAATATAATTTCTTATAAATCATAATGTTTGAACCAAACTTCTTATATATTAGTACTATATTTTTTACATTTCAATTTTTTAATGAGGAATATATTTACAAAAATAAATAATTATTCTTATACATCACAATGTAGTTCACCCCTTTTCCACATTTCCTTAAATTGATGAATCTTCTATATGATTTTTTTTACTCTTTTATATTGTGTATAATAGTATAATTAGATAAATTCTCAGTGTGATCTTTATAAAATTTCTTATATATATATAAACTATATTACACATTCCATTCCTTTTTTTTAATTTTAGAACTCTCTATGATCATAATATCTTATACAACAGATTAATTTTTTTATACATCATATTGGACTATGAGGATTAAATTCTTCATCCTAAAAATATATTATATAACTTAGGGAGGTTCTATCATTTTACATTTTCATAAGCTAAAAAAATAGTACATATTTCTTTAAAATAATATTACATATCACAAGGTAACTTATGTTTTTTCATTTTTTTTGTCTCAGAAGGATATTATGTATCACATAGTAAGACACCCAAAAATTTACTAAATCGTTCATCCAATAGTGTAATATTATATATTTATTCATATTCTAATTCCCTAGAAAAATGATTCCCAGACAATCTTATCCTTATTCAAACATTAATTTTTAAAATAAAAAATAAATATTATTATTAAAAACATCATTAATAATTCAAAACACTTGAAAATAACTTTAAATAATATTCAATTGAAAAAATAAAAATTCCAAATATTTATTTAGTGTCACATCCATGGTATTATTTTGAGATATATTATATTTTATTTTTGAAATTATATTGATTTAATGGATTTCAAAGAAGGTTTTTAGAAAAAATGGTAGTTTTGGGTTTAAAATAAGTAGGCACAATGGTTTCACATGGTTAGTAGATACCATGCACCAGCCAAGTGCAAACTATGTTCCCTGGATAGTTGCACTATCCAGGCTGCATGGCCTAGTGAACGGGGGTAAGACCATATAAAAGAAAACCATGCAACCAGGATAATGACACTATCTATGACATATGGTCTAGAACATGGGGGTGTACCCACTCTAGGTAAAATTTTCAACTTATTTTCCTCTTAGACAGAGGTGATGCATAGTTAGCACATGGTTTGGATAACTGTGGGGCCAAACCGTTTGACCCACCATATATTTAAATCCTTTTGAAATTCCATCTTTTCCCTCCCCAATTTTAATAACCAAAACCCTCATTCTTCCCCTATTAAACCCCTACATTCTAAGGTGTTCCTCCCTCTCCTCAACTCCTCCATTAGGTTATAATTTTTGGGTGATTTTCGATTTGATTATTCAAGGAAACCTCATATAAGCTTATCATATTCTCTCTTTTTCCATATTATTTTTCTATTCTCCCTTTTAATTTTAGTTTCCATTATTCAGTGGATAGGTTTACCTAAATTTGGTTCAATAATGTTTCTTTGGGTTTAATCTTTTTGGCTTTAGTGTCCTCTTTCCTTTTTAGGGTCTCATATTGGTGCGTCTTGTGTTTTCCAACCATTTCTGGGTGATTTCAAGAATGTGGTATGTGGTTTCATTCATTGACATTAATTTTTGATTTTATTATGCTTTATTTGGTTTCAAAATGGGTTTTATAAATTGTTTGGGTGGTGCAAAAAGTGTTTTCCATGGATTTGGATGTGAGTTCATGGTTTAATAGCGATTTTACCTTTTGTAAATGGGTTTTTACCATGAGTGGTTTCAATTATTAGTATTGTGAGTGCATAAAAATAGATTTAACTTGAAATAGGGATAAGAATAAAGCTTATGGTAACCCTGGGTATCTAGTTGGGAAGATTAGGTATAGTACGCTAGATGAGTTGGCATGGCCGATTCCCAATCTACCAACTAGGACTACAAAACAACATGAACTAAACTTTGTGATGGGGATGGTTGAATAGAGTAGGAAATGGGCCATAGTGTCCAAGTATTTAATCATTTGTAGTATAAGGATCCTAATGCCCTGCTAAACCTAGTACATAAGTAAAGGTAAGGTTCATCATGGTGGTGATCAAGGTTATATGTGCAAGTAGTTTTTAAATTGATAATTGTTCGTGGTGGTGGAATGAGGGTGTCAAACCACATGTTGAATGAAGGGTTATTTCTTTAATCATTTTCCCTACCATTTTGGTAATTTTGGGTTTTAGTTGTAAATTATATGTTTTTAACCAATTATGTTAGTGTTTCCCATGTACCTATTGTATTTGGATGTTTGATATAATGTGATTTATTATGTTTGTGGACTCTTCATCATTGTTTCCCATGGAAAAAATTGTTCCCAATGTTATTACTCAATCCTCAAGAACTATTTTTCACCCTATGGGGCTTAGGAAAGCCCTTCATGCCCTACCATAGGCTAGGTTGGGTGTTGTGTTTGATGGAAGCCTAGGCTAGTTCGTGAGAAAATGGTATCATATGGGGTTTTTTTCCTACCATTGGGTCATGTTATTTAGGAGAGTCTAGGTAGACATGAGTACTGAAAATCGAGGATTGTGGTTCTGGTTGTGAGTGGGGTATCAAGACAACACACCTCATGGTAGACCTTGGGTCACCATGAGATGTTTATAATTTTTTCTCATCCTTCATGTGTTATTCATAAGATATAGACTACACATGGATACCGATCTAGTGTGAAGTTGTTTGATTTGTTGGTTTTGTTTTGTATGGTTTCATTTCAATTTATGTGGATGATTACATCATGTTATTATAGAAAAAGCTTTATGGTTAATGTACTAAAAATTTATTTGGTCTTGTTAATTGATATAGAATTATGGCTCCACAGATAATTCATGTGAAATTGTGGGAAGGGTTTGGAGATAATTCTCTCTCACTAGTTGATCAGAGATTAGTGGAAGCGGTGGTTCGAGTTGTCTGAGAATTGGATTAGGAAGAGGGATATGGTCTTTCTAATGAAAAGGAAACTGATCCATGTTTGGAAAGGATAAATCTCATGAGTTTCTGAAGAACAAACATCCTTCCTTACAGGGTATTACCGAACCCTATGAAGACGAGGATTAGATAGAAAATATTGATAGGGTTTTCATGTTTCTCAAGACTCATGAAGTAGTTAAGGTGAAATGTGCTTCGTTCATATTGGAAGGCCCCAATCATAAGTGGTGGGACTCAGAAGTCTAGGTGAGAAATAATGATCAAATGGATTTGATGTGTTTCAAGGTTTTCTTCAATGAGCAGTATTGCCTTGTGACCCTAGCCATTGGAAAGAATTAGGAGTTTCTGGATCTCCATCTGTGGGATCAGACCATGGTAGAATACGAAAACTATTTTATGGAGTTTTTCTATTTAAATTCCGAGGTGGTTTATAATGAGAAACTAATGCCTTAGCATTTTTGAATGGGCTTAATGCTGGATATTCGATCCAAGGACTTCTTGTTCAAGATAAAAACTTATGCTAAGGAGGTTAAAAGTACCCTGATTATGGAGATTGATCACAATAGAAAATCTAGTTTCTCTAGGGTATTTCTAGAAATTTTCCAAGGTGTTAGTGGCATGATTGAGAGGAATAGGAATCATAAAGAGTATGAGAAGAAGGGAGGTGGTAGCTTAGTCCACCCTTCCCAACCTCTTTCTCCTACAATAAATAATGGAGGGCCAGTTGTATGATATTAGTGTGGATTTATAGGGAATGTTTAGTTAGCCTGTTCAATTTTACCTAGACCCTACCTTTAGTGTGAGAACATGGGTCAATTATAGAGGTTCTGTATGTTTGGTTTTCTGACTCAATGTGGCATAGGATCCTTAGCACACAGGTAATTTCCATCTCAGTTTTGTGCATCATGGGATATATATTCTTCATCGTCTGGGCATAGTGTCAATGCTGGATCATTTTATTGGTAGAGATAGCTTAGAGAAGAACCACAAAGTCTAAAATCAACCATAGGTATTATAATAAATAAATCTAATCCATGTTATAGTTAATGAACCATTTGAATCAGACTCAAAACCTATGATAGTTGAAGGTATTGTTTTTATTTCATAATATATATTCTTCATTTTATTTAATACGGGTGCCTCTAATTATTTTACTTCTACTCTTCTTGTGGAATTGTTGAAATTACTAAACAATCTAATTTTGTATTCCATATAGTTTATTACACTTCTTTGAAAGAATAATGAATAAGGTTTCATATGTCCATCATGGTCTCTCACTCTGTTAGGAGATGAACCGGAATGGGATTTCATGGTTCTAGAAATGGATCACATTGATTTTATTTTGGTAATGAATTAAATGGTTCATTTTAAGGTGAAAAACAATTATTATCATCAGTGAGTAACTTTTGTGTCACCCAATGGTATTATGTGGGTCTTTCAAGGAGAATGGGATCCCTAATCAGGGTGAGTTAGACCTCCACTTCAGATTTGGGAAAACTTGTTTTCTAGGTTTCTTCCCTTATGTTAGATGATGGTAGAGGTTAATAGAATGGGTTGACATATGTAGTATATGAGTTTCTATAGGTATTTCGAAATAAATTATCTTGTTTACCTTGGGAATGGGATGTGGTGTTTATGATCAACATGTAACCAAGAAAATAACCTATATCTCTATCCTCATATTGTATAGATGCTACCAAGTTGAGGGAATAAAATATATAGATGGATGATTTGGAATCCCAAGGATTCATTCACGTGAGTGTCTCACCTTAGGGCACCCAAGTGTTATTCTCTAAAAAGGATAGTGGATCCCTCTATTTGTGAATTGATTAATAGAATATAAACATGGTCACTATAAAGAATAAACACCATTTTCCCCACATTGATGACCTCTTTGATTAGATCAAGGGGGTATGGTGGTTTTCTAGGATGTACCTACACTTCAGGTATCATAAGATCACAGTTATAGAGGTATAAATTCCTAGGATAGACTTCCAAAGTAGGCATAGACACTTTGAGTATTTTTTTAATGTCATTTTGGATGAAAAATTCCTAGGTGGTTTACATGGATCTTGTGAACTAGGGGTTCCACAAATACCTAAAATCATTTTTATGGTGTTTGAAGATGACATCCTCTTATACTTTGGGATAGATGAAGAGCATGGGAAGCACATGAGAATTTTTTTGGGCACTATTATGGGTCACTATATTTACGCTATGATATACAAGTATACAATATAGATCGGTGAAGTCAAGTTTTTGGGTCAAATGGTCTCAGAATATGAGGTTTTAGTGGACCCTGAGAAAATATAAGTAGTAATTTCATGGGATAAATTGAGGACTTTCTTTTAGACAAAGATATTTTTAATCCTAATAGGGTACTATAGGCAATTGGTTAGGGATTTTTCTTGGGTCTCTTTTCCCATGAAGTTCTTAACTAGAAGGGGGTCATGTTCGAATGGACCAAATATGTCAGAAATCATTTTAGGATATCAAGAAGCATTTGAATACATATTCTATTTTAATTTTACCCGAATTTAGAAAGGGATACATGATTTACTATGATGATTTAAGTACAATTATCTGGTGTGTTTTGATTCCAGATCACCATGTGGTGGAGTATTTCTTATACAAATTGTGAACACATGAAATGAAATATCCAACTGATGGACTCGAGCTAGCGGTAGTGATACATTCTTTTATGATGTGGCACCACTAACAATTTGTGGATTATTTTTTATTTTACTCATATAATTGATGTTTGGCCTATATTTTCTCCCAAAAAGATATGAATATATTGTAGCGCTGATGGGTTGAGTTTCTTTTGGGGTTGGCCTTTGATATTTTCTGTAACATGGGAAAAGGCAATGTGGTAGCTGACACCCTAAGCAACTACATACTAGTGAAATCTATAAAGGAGTCCAGTGAAATTTGTAATTTGATGGGGATTTTCCCCATATGCACTTAAAAACCATAAACATAGTGGAGTAACATTCTTGGATAAAATTCAGTTAACTTCATCTTTTCTAGAGAATATTTTTGGAGATAAACCAAGTGATGAATTGTTCCAATGTTATATGCATCTTTTTAATGGAATAGAGGGGCCCAGTGAGTGGTCATTATCATATTAGGGAATCCTTTTTTTCAAGGGTAATTTCATGATATCTTTATCTTTGTGGAAGGTGGTGATGTAGGATAGCCACCAGTCTCATTGGGATATTTATCATGTGACCACCAAGATGCGAAACAACATTCAAAACTAGTTTTGGTGGCCATGTATGAGATGTGATATAGATGAATTTGTATACTGATTATATACTTGTCATTAAGTTAAATAAGAGTACCAAAAGCCCTTATATTTTTTCTAACCACACCCCATTCCTACTTGAAAGTGGGATGAGGTCTATATGGACTACATCACTAGACTTACTCATACACCCTAAGAGAGGAATACTATTTCGATGGTTATTTACCTTTTGGACATGTCATCCCATTTCATTCCGATCAAGGATTAAACCAAGGGGAATGTGTTTAGAGGGTTGTATGTTTATGAGACTTTGAGGATTCATGGTGTTCCATAAGATATTGTTTTAAATAGGTACCCCCACTTTTTTTTCACGATCCTATGAAGGCCATCAAAAGGTAATGGGGTCATAGGTTAAACATTGTACGACATATAATCTTAAAATGGATGGTTAGACTGAATCGATGAACCAAATATTGGAAGACATTCTTCATGCATGTGTGTTGGATTTATAAGGATCATGGGAAAAGATTTGGTATTTGTGAAATTTTTATATAATAATATATACTAATCCTCAATTAAAATAGATCCTTTTAAGGTGTTTTATGGTCATCCATGCCATTCACCCCTGTTCTAGGTGAAAGTGGGTGATGATTCTTTGCTAGGACCAAGCCTTGTGAAAGATACATCTTATAAATTTCAATTGATTAGGTTTTTTTGAATGAATGGAGTTACCATAAATCTTATTCCAATTAGTGGAACCGATCCTAGGAATTCTTTATGGGTGACTAGGTGTTTCTAAATTTGTCACCTTGCTTGGGTCATCATCACCTTGGTATAAAGGGAAATCTTACACTGAGTTATGTTGGACCTTTTTAGTTTACTGAAAAAATTATTAAGGTAAAATATTGGTTAGAATTACTATCCCAATTGACATTGATCCATGATGTGTTCCATGTCTCCTAATTGAAGATGTATAACCCGAACCCATATCATGTGATAAACTGTGAAGATATGGAGTTAGAATCTGACTTTTCTATGTTCAAGCAACTAGTGAGGATTGTCGATTCCCAAGGGAATGTTAATTGGGGGAAATCCATAACATTGGATTAGTTCCTTTAGAAGAATGAAAATGATAAGCACAGTACATGGGGGGAGGTCTTGGGTGGTAGAGAAATATCCTCATTTATTCTCCGATCATACTTCAGGTTGACTTTCCAAGGGAGGAAAATTTTCATGGTTGGGTGAATATTCACATATATGATTTTATTTTAAGGTATTTAAAATTTTATTTTTAGTATATCCTGATTACATTGTTTTACCAAGAGTTTTTGATAAAAATGGTACTATTTTCTTCATATAGAAAGAGGAGAATGGTTAGTACCCTATTAGTAGAAACTGTGTGCCAGCTCTATTAAAAACTATGTTCCCTATAAAGTGGAACTATCTAGGATACGTGACCTAGGACACAGTCATGCGACCCTATTAAAGAAAACCATGTGACCTAGATAAGTGCACTATCTAGGCCACATGGACTATCACACTAACATGTTCCATCTACAAGTGAATTGTGTGGATTATTTTCCTCTTGTATAGAGGTTCCACATAGTTGGCTCACCGTTTTTCAAGCCACACAAAAAAAAAAACAATGCATCCTACCAGATATTTTAATCTTTTTAAAATTCCATATTTCCCCTCCCTGATTTTAATAACCAAACCACTTATTCTTCTCCATTAGACCCTTCCATCCCTAGGTGTTCCAACCTCTCCTCCTATATTCCCTTGTGCTCTAATTTTTGCTGATTTTGTATTGGATTCTTTGAGAAAAAATTAGGTATTCTCCTCCAAATCCTCCTTATTCACTCTTATTGGTATCTTCTACCTTTTTCTTTGAGTTTCATTTATCCAATGGTTAGGTTAAACTAAAGTGGTTTCAATATTGTTTCATTGGGATTAATATTATTGGTTTTGGTGTGGTATTTCCATTATAGGATCTCCTCTTGGTGTAGCTTGTGTTTTCCAACAAGTCTAAGGTTATTTCAACCAAGAGGTAGGTGGTTCCATGACTTGATAATAATTGATGATTTTATTATGCTTTAATTGGATTCCAAATAGTTTTTTTAAATTATGTGGTTGGGTTGAAATGTTTTTTCTCTAGGTTTTGATGTGAGTTTATGGTTTAATAGTAATTATACCTTTTAAAAATGGTTTTTTATCATGTGTGGGTTAAATTATTAGTATTTTGATTTTATAAAGAGGGATTTAACTTTACATAGAGACTAGAATGAAAAAATGGGAATCCTAAGTATTTTTGTGGGTATACTACGTCATGTATGATATGAAAGTTGGCAGGGCTGAGGCCAGGTCTCCCGAGAAGGAATACATGACAAAACTAACCAAACTTTGTGATGGGGATAGATGGTTGGAGTAAAACATAGAACTTTTGGTCCAAGGATTTTATCACTAAGATTATGAGGATCCTAGGACCCCACTAACTCTAGTACTTAGGAATTTCCCATGGTGCTCAGTCTATGATATCCACTTCAGATTTTATCATATTCATTTTCATTTTTATTTGTTAAATCATGTTTTTAGTTAAATTGTATGATTTATTTTTCTAAAAACCTGCATGTTAATTTATAATTTAATGTCATTTCATTAAATCTATTTTGGTGGTATCCTACTGGGATATTCATTCTACACCCTACTCACACCATCAAGTGTAAGTAAACCATGTTATGTTTGACTTAGGTAAAGGTGAGGTTCCTCATGGAGGTAATGGGGTTATATGTGTTAGTAGTTTCTTGTTGGATAGGTGTTGGTGGTTGTGGCATGAGGGAACTGACTCACATATTGTATGGAGGATTTTTTGTTTTTTTACTATTTCACTACATTTTTAGTTGTTTTGGTTTTTGTTTATAAATGATAAGTGTTTAACTCTTTATTATACTATTTTTCATGTACCTATTGTATTTGGATGTTTGTTACAATGTGATGTGTTATGTTTTTGGATTTTTCATGGTTCTTTATCATGGGAAAAATCATTCCCAAAAGAGTTACTTGATTTATAGGCACTAGTTTCTAGACTGTGGGGATAGGCAATGCCTTTCAAGCCATGCCATGAGTTGGGTCGGGTGTCGGGTTCGTTGGTAGTTCCGTCTGATTTGTGAAATTTAGAATATTAATTCTATTTAGGTTATTTCAATAAAAATTCCACCAACTAAACCAATCCACTGGAATATCAACTTATGAATATTTACCTTTTTATATATTCACATTGAAACATAAAAACCTGAAGTTATAGATCCTAAAATTCTAATCATCTATAATACCTTTAATATATACTTCTTCCAAAAAAAATTCTTCTAAAATTCATCTCCATATATTGGTAAATTATATATATTCAAATTCTTAACAGTTATGATTGATCTCCAATAAGTATAACATTTAGATGCATAACATTTCGATGCAATTATTAGATTAACCTAACCCCTTTTGCCTCATCCAAGGATATTTTATATTTTAACATTAGTTATTATCTATTTTTAAACACAAATGTTGATTCATCATAGCTAAAAGTAAAACTTCTTCCTGGAGATACAATATTAAGCATTCTCTACACTACATGGGACACTTACGAACACCTACAACCTTTAAAAATATGATTAACACAATTCTATACATATAATATTAATTAGTATACCTTCAATAATATTTTCTATGAGAATTGAAAGTAGTTGAACATAAACTATTTTTTGTATTTTAATGAATCTTAAATAATATTAAATGAATGAAATTTTTTTGTCATATGAATTATGATATTTTCTCACATTCATTTTCCAAGGTGCCTCTAAAATTCATAATCATAGTTCACAACTCATCACATATTAGTACCTTGGTTGGGAACATACTCTTATTTTCATCTACATGCTTGGGTAATCCAAGATACCTCTATGATTTTCTTATTTAAAACAAAATTATATAATTTTTATTAACTTCGTTATTATTTATAATAAATACAACTAAATACAAAGTGGGTCTAAACTATTTTAAATTTTATGAAGAATATTTATTATTCATATATAATATTTTATGATCATGAAATAAAATAGTTTTTTAGTTTTTATGGGATACATGTGATTTTTTTATACGATACCACATATCAAAATAAATCATATATTAAGAATGTAATTTCATGTATAAAAATATTTTCTTCTTACAATCATTATTAGATAATTATATTAAGGAATTTTAGACATCTATAAAATTTTTGTACATATTTTTAAATTTTATAGGGTTTCATTGAATGTTAATAATAGTTATAATGTGTAGAAATATTATTTTGATATGTTTTGAAACTAAATATAATTCTTACTATCATATATAAAGAGGATCAATTTTTTTGAAACGATACAGTAGTATTTTGGTTTTATCATTATGAAAATATCCTTATTACATAACTCTTATTTTTATAATTTCATTAAATGAAGATCTCAATAAGGTTATTAGAGTGAGTTAAAAAATTTCTATGTGTTAGAAGATTCATACAACCCATATATTCCTGTATAGGAAGGATTGTTTTTTACACTTTAGAGGGATCTTCTTCAACAACATGTGATGGAAAAGCTCAATTTCTTCCTGTAAAAAAAGTTATGCATGTTTTTTATTTTTATATAAAATTAAAATAAAATATGCTTATATCATATGGAAAAGGTTTTATTGGTTATTTATTATTTTTTGGATAAGCTTTATCCCAACCATAATATTATAGAAATTCATTAAATCCCACCATACTATTTTTCAAAATTATATAGGGATTTATCTTGAATATATAAGAACCCAATAATTTAAAGAAATCACGATTAAGTTAATGTTGGGGATTTTTTTTTCTATTTATGGGTAATTAATATTTTTTTAATAATGGGAGTTACTAGAAAAACCAAAAAATACCCCATTTTTAAAGAGAATAATAATAATAATAATAAAATGATTATTTTAGCTATTATTGTTGAATCAAATAAAAAATAAATAAAGAAGAAAAGTGAGGGTATTTAAATTTATTATAGAGAGTAAAAATTATTTGAGTTTGTAGGGTGTGAATATTTTTAGCTCTAAAAATAGAGACAATCAATCATGGAGATAATAAGAAATCACTGAAGAATAAAAATAATAAGAATATAAATCAATTAAATGTAAGACGATTTTATCTTCAATAAAGAACCGCATTACATGAATAATATTATATTTTAATTTTTATTGTATTCACATTATTGTGTTTTTAAATCAATATATATAATTCTAAATTTTTAATAGATATAATTATAACGGTTCCAAGGTTATTACCTTACCCTTTTTGGTAAAACCATATTAATAATTGGAATATTTTGTGATATGGGATATCACCTATGAAAAAAATGTGGCTAAATAATCAAATTGAGTAACAAATATTAAATAAACTAAGGGTTTTAACCTATATTTATTTATGTTTTTCATCAATGAGTAAAATATATAAAGATAATTTTGTTCTGAAAAGAAATATGATATAATATTTTTCTAAAATATTAAGGTACACTAATTCACGCCCTGTGTAACACCTCAAATTTTATTATGAATTTTCATTTTATGATATCCAAATGTATTATAGTTGAATAACTTTTACCACACACAATACATGTCTAAAATGAACAATGGCTTCTTTTTTTAAGGTAGAGTATTATAATATAAAGGAATATTATGTGTAATATCTCAGGTAAATAAAGAATATAAAATTTTCATATTTATTAATATTTGTGAATTAAATATTATTTTTTACTTTAAATATTCTATGTAAAATGGCATACTCAACACACAATAATGGGTTTCTTTGAAATCTTACATTGCACAAAACATTGAGTTATACTGAAAAATAATAATTTAATATTATTATTTTAAATGGTAGTTAATGCATAGTCATTGTATTGGCAGGAATAAACATAACTAACTACAATATTATTACACATATTTGTTAAAAGTTTTTTACATTTATCCAAAAAATTGTAGAGGCTTAAAATAAGAAAGAATCCAATTTTTAGCATAAATACTCTAATATTCTTTAAAGGGTCGATTTACTGCCTTTTGATGGAGAACCATTTTTAAATCTAGTTTTTGTCACTTTTATATGTTATATTTGACAAAATAATATTCTTCTTTAGATTTGGGAGATCAAAATTTACTTGGGATGAAATTTTGGTATTTTTTTGATAATGTTCATTTTTTAATGAATAGTGAAAATACTGTATTTTAATTCAAAACTTCCTTTTAATATAATTTATTTATATGGTTATATTATATTTTTAATTTGTTTTAAAGTTTAAATAGATTATAATTTTACCATTTAATCAAATTTTGGTCATTGTAAGTAATTTTCCTTTGTAATGGGACATAAACAAGTGTCAATCTTTTGATAGTTATTGTTTCTTAAAAACATGATTTTTGTTTTGACAATAGGAATTAATTTTAAATTAATTTATGACACTTATGTGTTTTGAATTTAGAAAAATGTTTTCCATATTTGGAATATGGAGGTCCAAATTTTGTAAATAGGTAAATTTTATTTTTAGACATTATGAATATTTACTTTAGTAAATATTTTATTTACCATGGTTAAAGGGTAAATCTGGTAAATAAAGGTAAAAAATATTATTATAATAATATTAAATTACCCTAACATGTGTCATAATACTATTGGTTGACACATGTTCGACCATGGGAATCCTTGGGTTGATTTTGGGACCCCATGGAGCCACTTAGGAGTGATAATGACACTTTATATAAATTAATTTAAGGTAAAGATAAAGATGACATAAACATTTACCTCTAAGTAAATTTTTTTTATACGTGGTTATATAAGTTATATATTTGACTATAAATATTCATTTGAAAGCTAAAAATATTTCATACATAATGGTATTTTATTTTTAATTTTTATATATTAAATTAATAAATTTAATTATGACAGAATGATGATGCAGTAATTGATTCATTAAAAAAGGATTCAAATAATCGATATTATAATTATTAAATTAAATTTATTTTAAACCTTTTATTCCATCCAAGAATTTTAGTGATAATAATGAATTTTTATTCTTGAATTAATTATTTTTTTAGAAATAATCAAGTTGTTATAGATTTATTAAAATTCGTGATATGAATAATTTATAAATTGACATAAATGAGTTTTTAAAACAATTAATATTTTATTAAATGATAAAATAATCATAAAAATCTAAGAATCTGCTAAATTACATAAATATTTTTAAAAATATCATAAATGATCCATTTTGGGACGATTGTAATTTTATGGTATCTATATTAACCATATAGAGTGAATACACAAGAAGACTTGGTAAGAGTCAAATTATTTAACTTAGTGTTAAAGCTAAATGATAAGATTAAATTTGAAACCAAAAATTGTCTAGAAACAATTGGTTGAGAGGATTTAGAATAATAGTCAAATTATTTTCCACTTTAATGAGTTTGGGACATTTTGAAACCAAAATGTAGTTTATAAGAAAATAATATTTTAAAACATTCCTAAAGAGCCCATCCTCCCCCTTATAAAAATCCATCACCTCTAACCCATTACTCACACCTCTCAAGACCCTTGGCTCCTCCATCCTCTGCCCAAATAATCTCCCAAAACACATATTTTTCTACTAGAATCCTTACTCTATTAAGAAGGAAATTCAAGTAAACCTTTTGGTTCAAACCAAGTGGAGATACCTGATTTAAAGGTAACATATTCTCTTAAGTTCTTTTCATTTGTTTTACTTCTCCAACCCCCTAAACTCTTTTATTCCTTTTTTATAACATCACTAGTATAATAAATATACTAGGTTGTTGTTATGATATGTATTATAAATTCACCTACACACACCTCCATTTAATGGATACGAACATACTATTTCTGTGGATGATGAACTACTGCCTCACGAAATGATGATTGTTCAATTATCTACTACTGCATCTCATGGTGGCCATTATGATGGAAATATAATTATATATGATATTTATTATTTTTATATTATCACTATTCTTCTGTAATTCTCTTTTATACCATACCTTTACACTTTTCAGTTTTATATATACGATAATTTCATTTGAGGAAGTGCAGACTACTGCCCCCTCAAAGTGATATGAATCGTTCATACCATACATGGAATGTATAAATGATGGTGTTAATGAACATATGTAAAAAATATAAAATATGATATTATACAATAATTATAATATACCTATGTATTATTTGGTTTTCATTCCTTTAAAAAGGAAAAAAAGAAATGAAAGTAGCGTTCATGCATACGTATGACTTACCGTCTCCATGAACAGTGCATATCATTTTCATATATCCAAATGATATAGACTATTCTAAATACATATATAATGGATATATAATATTTATATTATATATAAATCATGAATATAGTTCTCTATATAATGTAATTTTTACCACATGGACAACTTGTAATTATAAGTACCAAATATTGACAAAACGACCGTTATTAACATAAATGATTATGTAATGTTTATAACATGGTAATAAGTGAGGTAAAAGGAAAAATAAACTTTAAAAAGGTTATTAAGAAAGTATAAATTATATTTATTTTATTATTCAGTATATTTAAATAATGAACAAGTCATGTCAGACACAAGGTAAGGGGTTTTAATCTCACTTTTTATTCTTGTGATATTCATGATATATTTACCAATATTTCCATTTGTGTGTTGTATGTACTGACTATTATTGTATTCATTAAATAATATAATTTAATTTATGGGTATTTACATATTCATTATATGATCCTTATTTCATGTGGTGTATGTTTCATAAGTTACCAAATCAGTAAGGGAACCTTTCACTCTTCTCTTCCAATCAAAGACTTATTTTATGTTATGTATTTTAATATTACATTTTTTATATTGGGATATGTTATTATATATCATTATTGATATAAATTTTATTTCCATTTGATGATAGCTCCTTTTCTCTCTCATCAACTCATTTTTTTAATTTTAATGTGATGCTGTTAGTCTGTTGAATTTTTATAAGAGAACATCTTAACCCAATTCAATTATTTTGGGTTAAATTTCTACTTCTTTATTATGTCGTGATATGATTATGTGTTAATGACCTATGATTGTTTTACACATAATATCCACTTATATTGGGTGTATTATTATTTTTAACACATAATTATCTCCTTGATTTATCCTTAATCTAAGGATACCGTCTTTATAAGGGATTTCGTCTCAATTAAATTCCATTGAGACTTTATTGTTGTTATGCGCCAATTCACTTTTATATGATGTATATTCTGTACTTTGGAATTTTATATCATTAATACCTTTATTCTCATGATATTATAATGTTTTGATTAATATTATTCCTCAATTATTTGTATTCAAGCTTCTCTCATTTGGTTAGGAACTATTTAACTAAACTATCGTCTTAAATGTTTTAAAAATTTATTCTTCTAAATCATTCACATTAAATGTAAATGTTTTAAAAATGGTTTTAAGGATTTATTTATGTTGACATTAATGTTTTAAAATTTTAATTCCTTTAAAATCTTTAAATTGGTATGGGACACTTTGATTCAAAAATATCTTTATTAAATGTTTTAAATGGTTTTGAAAATGGTTTTAATAAATTATTGATTATGTCAATATCTTGAAGTGATATATTTTTATTGAAATGTGGAAATGTTACCTTTACTTTATGTTTCTTTTATGTGTTATTACTATGTTATGGTTTTTAGGAATTGTTTACGTATATAGGTGGTTCCATGATAAACCTAGGGTGGGTGAACCTGAGATAGATCTCCAATGCATTGTGTAACATGACAGAGGTAAACATGATGTTTCTACTAAGAGATTTAGGGAATATACTGTGATGGGTATTCCAAATGTAAATCCCTATGTAGCTGTTAAATCTAAAATGTAAGTATATTATGGATGACATAAGTTACCATTAAGATTTATGTTTTCTATGTGTTATTCATAAATCTTATGATTTCATGAGGTATGTTACAAGGCTTATGTTTTGATGTACTAAGTTTTATTTCATTATTTCACAACCCTTAATGAGCATTTTATGTTCATCCCATGTTTTTGAAATTTTATTCACATGACATAAAGACGAATAGAATCAAGGATGAGATCAAGGAAAATTCATTCTTTCTAAAACATGGAACTAGACATGTTTCATTTTTTAAGAGTTTTTTATTTTATGAAAAAATGGAAACTGAGTAGAATTGTATACATTGTAATTTTTGAGATGTAATAGTTATGGCCTAATTCTCTAAAACTCTAAACCTAAAAGATCCTCAATGTGAATTATTCATTTAATTCGAGATTATTTAATGTTTTAAGGTCGGGTCCTTATAGTCGCTATCAAAGTTCGGTTTAGATAACTTTAGAGGTTAGGGAGTTATTTAATCATAACTGACATAACCATAATGATTAACATATTAGAAATATTCAATGTTATTTTAGATAAATTTAATGAGTAAGAAGTCTACATATAATGGATTCAAGAGTTATGGTACATTTTAGGAGGATGAAATACATAAAAGTATTAAGTCTCTTTTGATGATGGGATTACTTTGGAAGAATTTTTCAAGTATTTGTAACCATGATGTTTGATATATGAAAATGTTATTTAGGGAATAAATAACTTTTATTTTGTGGATATAGTTATAGAGAACCATTTGGGTTTATATGATCCTTGAATTCGAGACAATTTCATGTTATTACTTTTTGGGATGAAAATGTAAAGTATGAGATAAAATTTGTGGTTAAATTATGTTATTGTTATTTTTGAGGAGTATATATCATTTTTTGGAATGTTATAAAATTTTATATTATTTGAAATAAGACAACACATAGACCTTGTGACAACCCGTTGCGTCGGACAAAGCTGTGGGAATCGAACCCACAACCAAAGTGCGATTGGGATTTATCACCTACCCCTGGACTGCGTGAAGTCCCTGGTTAGTATGGCTAATTCTCTTTAGTTGAATGATTTTATGAATCAAGAATATATTGATTTTTAGAACTTATGTTTTTTCAAATGGATATACTTAATATAAGAAAATTATTTTGTGATTAAGTGATAAAGGTTATTTTGGAAGACGTTGTCTCTTTTGGGGAAACACTATATGCCTAAGGAAAATAGAATACTATAATATTTCATTTGTGGAGTAATGGTTGAAATTTTATTTTAGAAGATTGTATGTTTTTATTATGAACATATGGAGGTTTGTTTTATTTATGGAAATGATTAACCTATCATAGATAATGTGTGATTAGGTTAATTAATTTTATGTATGTGACTTTAAGAGTAGTTGATGTTATTTGGAGATAAATGCTAAGATTTACTGAGGAAGATTATGTGATTAAATCCTTTTGGTTTTTGGGTTTCAATATTAGTTTGTATTATATTGAGGAATTTTAAGGATAGTTGTTTATTGAATGGTCTTTGTTTAACTGTGGGTATTGTTTGTCAAATATTGGAGATTAATATTAGTATTTCATTCTATTATGTATTATCCTTTTCAGGGATTATCTGATCTCGTACTATCCATTTTGGTATTGGTTAATGTCTAAATACAAGGGAAATATATATTTCACCTTTTTTGGATTATGAGATTTTATAAAAGTTGATTCTACCACTTTAGGTGTGACCAATTCATCTTGAATACACATCGTTTGGAGAAAATATGAGTTTTTGGTAGAAACTTATTAAAGGATGAAACTCCACTGTAAAAGTAAGTATATTTCCCTATGTTATTATTCTATGTAGTAAAATAATTTCTCAACTTTATGAAAATGATCCTAAAACAAAAACATTGTCCATTTACTTTTCATACTGTGGAATCAAAGACCATTTAACCTATCACAAGTTTGTGGTTTTCTGGTGGTTAACATTCTCCTAATCATGTTTTCTATCACTCTCCATCAGAACTTGATGGTTAGTTTCTCTTCTATATCCATGTTTTCCTACAAGAAATCCTAGTATGTGTGATATTGGGTGACCTTTTTACTTATCTTTATTTATTTTAAAGTGATAGTTTTCTTGACTCTTTTTTCAATATTGGACTTTTAATGAAGTTTTTTAGACCAATTTTAAAATTGCGAGGACGCAATTCCCAAAAGGGGGGAAGGATGTAAAATCCTAGGTAAATAAAGAATATGAAATTTTTATATTTATTAATATTTTTGAATTAAATATTAATTTTAAATTTCTACTTCTTGATTATGTTGTGCTATGAGTATGTGTTAATTACCAATTATTGTTTTAAACTTAATATCCACTTATATTGGTTTTATTTTTATTTTTCACACATAATTATGTCATTTATTTATCTTTAATCTAAGGATACCATCTCTATAAGGGATTTCGTCTCAATTTACATTCCATTGAGACTTCATTGTTGTTATGCACCAATTAACTTTTATATGTTGTATATACTATCCATTAGAAATTTATATCATGAATAACTTTATTCTCATGATATTATAATGTTTTGATTAATATTATTACTCAGTTATTTGTATTCAATCACCTATCATTTGGTTAGGAAATCTTTAAATAAAATATCATCTTAAACGTTTTAAAGACTTATTTTTCAAAATATTTAACATTAAATGAGCATGTTTTAAAAATGGTTTTAAGGATTTATTGATATGGAAATTAATTTTTTAAAATCTTAATTCCTTTAAAATATTCAAATTGGTATGTGGCACTTTTATTTAAAAATCTCTTTATAAATGTTTTAAATGGTTTTGAAAATGGTTTTGATAAATCATTGATTATGTCAATATTTTGAAATGATATATTGTGATTTCAATATAGAAATGTTACCTTTAATTTATGCTTGTTTTATATGTTATGATTATGTTATGGTTCTTGGTGATTGTTTATGTATATGGGTTGTTCCGTGATAAACCTAGGGTGGGTGAGCCCGAGCTAGCTATCCAATGTATTGGGTAACGTAACATAGGTAAATGTGATGTTTCTCCTAAGAGATTTAGGGAATATACAATGATGGGTATTCCAAATGTAACTACCTATGTAGTTGTTAAGGATACAATATAAGTATATTATGGATGCCACAAGTTACCATTATGATTTATGTTTTCTATGTGTTATTCATAAATCTTATGATTTCATGTGGTATGTTACAAGGCTTATGTTTTGATCTAGTAATGTTTTCTTTATTTATTTTATAACCCTCACTGAGATTTTTTTTCTCATCCCAAGTTTTTGAAATGTTTTTCAAAGGACTTAAAGATGAATAGGGTCAAGGATGAGATCAAGGAAAATTCAATCTGTCTAAAAAATTAAACTAGACATGTTTATTTTTTTAAGAGTTTTTTATTTTATGAAAAAATGGAAACTGAACAGAAGTGTCTACATTTTATTTTTTGAGATGTAATAGTTGTTTCCTGATTCTCTAAAACTCTAAACATGAAAATATCCTTAATTTGAACTATTCATTTATTTCAATATTATATAATGTTTTAAGGTTGAGTCCTTATATTATGATTATAAGAAAAATATATGGAATATAATTCTAAAAACTATCAAAATTCAATAAATAAAGTAAATAAAAATGCTAAAAGAATGATATATTATTCATTTTAGTCTCCCATGGAAATCATACAACTAAGTATAACAATAAAAATGATGAAAAATATTATAAATTTAGTGGACATTTGGAGAAATAAATAAGTGATTGAGATAAATTTGTTTTAGATATATTTTTTTGTACATGTATATATAGTTAATGGGTATAAACATTGGGTACATGGAAACTATTTATATAGACATCGGGGAAATGTGTTCCTGATGGAATAATGTATATCATTATGTGGTCAGTTGAAAATTATTCAATACTCAAATAAAATTGTCTTAGTATATTACAATTATAATGTTGTGTTTGATATGATAAATATAAATTCATGTAATATTTTTGTAGAACTTCTATAGAAAGGGAGAAGAAATGAAATCAAGTAGTATAATACTTCACTCAAGAAACATTTTCAAGATTTTGGGAAGTAGGTAGGATCAATATGATTTTTTCTTGACCAATCATAAGATGAACTTTAAAAAGTTTTGTTTAAATAGAATAATAAATTTGAGAAATTCAAGATAATTGAGATCACTATAAGATTCATGCTAGATATACCGCCGCATAAAACTACCCAAATTTTTAATCTCACAGATAGTGGTTATGTGGATATTTTGTGGTGTTATCTAAGTAGAGTTTAATATGGTATCGATATATAGTTTTAAATACGGTAAATGAATATTTTTAAATGTATTTTATTATTTGTATTACAATGATCACCATATTAATAAGTAATTTAAAAAAAATATATTTTTCATATGTGTAAAATAAATTATTAACAAACAATCAATAATTAAAGAATGATATTAAATAAAAATATAATTATTAAATGTTAAAGAAATAGTTTTTATTTAAAAAATTATTTTTATATATTATATATTTTCAATTAAAAGATGATTTTGTCTTTTTTAGAATTTCATTTTAATATAATGGATATAATATTTAGAATTGTGAAATCAAAATTTGGTAAGAGGATTAATATTATTTTTTGGAAAATAATTCACTATTGTTAATAGTGAAATACATTAATAAATAGAAAAAATGTTGAATATAGTAAAAATGATTTATAAATTAAATAAAATAAGAAAAAACATTATTATAAATATTTATAAATGAGAAATATTCTGAATTTTTTTTATTTCAAATATTTTTTTATGTCTTGGAATCCTCTAGTCATAAAAAGGAATTCTAAATCATTCATTTTAAAGAAGATCCATAAGGGGATATTTGATTTCTAAAAGAAGGAATCATATTCTTTCTAGTAAATTTCCTTTACCTTATCTTACTCAATCTTTTGAAATATATTTATTTAATTTAATAACATAATAAGTTTTTTATTATTTTTCTGTAATAATGGTATGAGAATAATACATAGGTTGATCTGCAATCCTTCCATCTTTATAGAACATTCATGTTTTGTTGGTTCAACGACATACAAGAAGTATACAACTAATTTTTTAAATTATAATAATAGTATGTTAAAAAAAATAAATGTTGGATATATATATATAGATATATGAAATTTAATTTTAATTTAAGTTATATTTATCACTCTGTAAATGAAATACCTAAATAAATAATCATTACTAAGTGACACGTTATGTTTGATAAAATTACCAAAAAAAAATGAGTTTTGGATTTATTACTTATATACCATATCCTTACCTTGAAAATAATATACACATGTCTTTTTAAATCATTATAGAATTATAATTATAGTATCATTATAATTTTAGAGGAGATGAACTTCTAAACAAGAAATGACGATTGAGACTGTTATATGGAAATAAGAAGGGATGAATTAAAACAACTAACTTGTAATGTTAAATATAAACTATAGATAACTTATAAACAAGTAAGAAATGAAAAGATGATTATTAATAAATAAAATCAATATTATAATGTATATGATATATTTAATTAATAATCTAATGTTATTTATACAGGGAGAAAAGCATGTATGAGAAAATCGGGAATTAATGAATTGGGAAATATTCATTACTAGTATTTTTTATTAGATATCTATTACATATAAATATTTTTACTGATATATATATATATAAATAATTTTTTGGATATATCTTATAATTTCTCCTTGTTTGTATGGATGTTTACTATCTCTCTAAATTGATTGTGAATTACTTACAAAGTAGAAAGGGAATCTTTGTCCCCTATTTTTTATGTTTATCAACTAGTCTTCTTATGTCACAACATTATTATATTTTATTAATATATATTCCTTTAAATGTTTTATAAGTAATTATAAATAAATATTTTTTATTAATATTCTTCATCCTTTTTATTCCATTTATTTGTACTGTCCATGTTCATAGAAAAACCTGAAATTGAAAAAGGTATTTCCAATTAATTTTAAAAAACAATTCTCTTCACATATATTATATATCTTTCTATTCCAATATATTTTTTATGTTCCACACTTTGAACCTTTATTTTTATATTTTCATTGTATATCTAGGGATAAGAATTCATGGTATAATCTATTCTTTGAATGATTTTAATATCTTATGAAAATTATTCTATTTTAAAGGGATAATTATGGTATGAATTATATTAGATATATAATTGTTTTCATTTTATCCATACCATATATATAAGGAAATAATATAATGAACATGGTGGGGAAGAAAATATATATTTCTATATTAAATTGTTTATATATTTATGTCACATTATTTTATTATATAGTCAATGGGAGGTTATCCTAAAAATATATGATACGATTTTCCTGGATGTTAGTATACAAACATAGTACTTACTGAGCCCTTACCATGTGATTTTGGGTGATTGTAAGAATCAAGGAAGTTATAGAGGAGTATAAGTGAATTTTGAGTTGAAAATTTAACAGGGGGAGAGGAATTGTTGTGTGTTTGGGTAGATTGTGGTGTTGGGTAGTTTTGAGGAGTTTTTTGAATTTTAATTGAAAAATCATAATAGTGTAGGCATGGCCTTTTCACCGTAGAGACTTGGGTTGTTGTTTTTGTGGATATTTAATTTTATGGTTCACTGTGGCATGTATCCTATGTTGTGTCAGGGATATGGGAGGTTAAATTCCCTAGATCTACCCCTTTGAGAACTATTACAATGTGGGGTCTCTGTTTCCCCTCAACATTGCTTCAGTTTTATTAGAATATGGTTTGACTATTAAATCTATAAGGGAGAAAAAATTTGTATTTGTGCTATGATTCATATATTAATATTTTAATATAACCTATTATATTGTGTTTACCATTACAGTGATGTGGTTTATGTGAAAAACCTAACCATTGTGAAATTCCCAATCCTTTTGCACCATGGTTTCACTAAAATTTCATCTTTTATAAATTTGAAATTTTTACATATACTTATTATTTTATCCATATTCATTTAAACCCTTGTAAATCATAAGAGTTATTTCATAGGCTCTTCAAAACATTTTCACGGATTTATCCCCTGACCTTTAGTGATTGATTCATGGGTGATTTGAGGTGAGCTTCTTTCTTCTCCATTAGATTATGTACACTCCTGTTCATTTATTCTATGTTATAAAATCTTGGTTTCCATCTATTTTCATGGATTCATATCACTAATTGACACGAGATTCTTATTATATTGATATCCTTATGAATCATTGGTTCCTCATGGAAGAGGTGATTGGAGATTTGTGTCTATCCTTCTGTTATTGTGTAGGGGACATTTAATGATTAGTATCAAAATAAATGATTCATAACTAATCCATAATTATATATTGATATGGATTTTCATGATTTATATTTAAGATATATATGATTGATAATGACCTTAATTAATATAATTAATTGAAATTAATATAATTTGGAGAATTATAAGGGTATTGTGATTGATTTTGGTTAATACTATGTTTTGATGATACCTCATGGTATTTTATAGTTTTTTTGTAGCCTAATTTTTTATTCAATGTAGTTCCTTGTATTGTTGAAATGATAAAATTGGTTAAACAACACAAATCTAATAAGATGAAGTCAATAATGAATGGGGAATATAAATTTAGTTTTTTCTCATTCTTAAAGCTACTTGATATGATATGTGTTTATTTGAGAATGTTTATTAGTTGATTATAACTATTTTAAGATTATAATATAAGTATTATTATTTTGAAAACCTTCTCAAAATTAATTGGTTAATTAAATAATGAAATGGGTAATGATTATTGATGAAATTAAATGTTTGGTGTTTTTGAGAGCATATCCATAGTACTATTACTTTTCTTACATTAATAATTTTTTCTTAATGTGATGGAATTAGTTCCCCATTCATTTTTTTGATAAAAATACATATTACTACCATGTTTATACCTTATGATTGTAGATCCCATGTTTTGAATTATTTTAAAAACTAGAATGGTTATGATTTGAGTTGATAGATGGGTTGGTTTCCTTTGTTGTGGAAGTGGTTCAATGTGGTTGATGTTGGGGTAGATTTCCGAATTTGAGATTTGGGATTTCTATATTCCATATAATTTCATAAGGGTTATTGATTAGTTAACTGGTATAGACTGGGAGTTGGGATTACCTGTTTTATTTTCTTATTTCTTTTTCTTGTGATTACTTTTTTCTTGCTATAGAATACTTATTTAAGAAAATATCAGGAATATGTGGACTACTGAGAAAGGGGAGGGGGTTAAACAACAATGATATTTTTATAATTTCTATTCCCAATAAATTATCCTATGATTATTTTTAATTTTTAGAACCCATATTTAAAACTTGATCTCACTCAAATACAATGACAAAGTGGATAAATTTAAAGACCATAGTTTTTTACAATGCTTGGTCCCAATATGGATACCTAGTTCTTTTCTTGTATACTCCCATTTAGCCACAAATATCCACTAAATAATGAATGATAATATAAATAATATAACTAAAATTAATTTTCTTTTATATCTCAATAATAAATATTAATGGTTACCACTATTTATGTTATTTGATTCATATTCCAAGCGAATATAATATTATAAATTTTAATTCTGCTCACTCTGAACATTGTTTGGTATAAATTCTATAGAAATTCATTTATCATAAATTATACTTCTAACCTCTAAACTCTAATTTTTTTTGAATTTGTAACTTTCTCTCGAGATCAATGAATTTTGGATATATTTCACCTCATTAATCCTTCAAAGCTTCTAAAAAAGTTAGCTAGCCACACCTTCTATATCATCCTAGGATTTTACAATATAGTTTTTACTTTAAATAAAAATTATTTATGATAAATTGGATTATAGAAACCATCATTCTAAAATTATTCATAAACTAATATACAAATATTATTAAAAAAATATAATAACAGTGGAGCCTTTAGTAATTAAGAATATATTATTCAACTAATAATGCTTACATTTAGATGATAAATAATAAATGTAATTTATTTTTCATTGTCAATTAATTTTTAAAAGTATTTTATATTTTATCATAATAAATTAAATATACCAATTTTAAACCCTAATATATAATCTTAAAATGATGAAAAAATATAGTAGTATTCTATAAAACATAAATTGGCATGAAATAACACTATGGACACCTAATGTGTAAAAAGGGAATGTTTCAAAAAAGTAGTTTTCTTAATATATATTATTTTTATTTCAAAAATAAATTAATAAATTTTAGAATTGTAATTGGATAAAAATAGTGTCATTTTTATATTTATAATGTTAAAATTATCTTAGTAATAACTTTTTATATTTTTTTAAAAAATAATTTTTATATGAATATAGAAAAATAGTGTTTTTTCCAAAACAATGAATTTTATTAATTTATCATTATATAAGTAAGAATTATAACTTTATCAAACCTTTTAATTAATATAAATTAGAGGAATAATTTATTTAATTTTAATGATATTGTTTTGAATTTATGAAACCTATGTTTAAGCATATGAAACAAAATTTAAATTTGAATTATAATAAAAAATCTGTTTTTTTCCTTTTTAATTAATCAAACATTATTTTGGTAAAATTTGGATTTATCTTGATTTGAAATACACATAAAATTTATTTAATTTATATTATTTTTTTTAATTTAAAATTAAAACCATTGATTATTTTATCCTGTGCATACATTTTATCCTTAAAAACACCATTTTCTTAAAAAATGGTTTTATGCATAATTTGCATTTATTTTAAAATTATTTTTTCACAAAATTTGAAAATTTAATTGATAAAGTTGTTTTTAAATTTTAAATCATTATATTCAAATTATCTTAAAATATAAACTTTGATTTTCATCATTAAATTAATTTATATGGTCAAAAATCTATTACCCTGGTAAAGTTAAAAAAGTTAAAAATTGAATTGGTAAGAGGAAATAATTTAAAACATGTTACAAACTTGTTTAAAATGGATTTTGAGGTGGTTATCAACCAAAATTCTCTAAACATTACTCCATTTTCCATTTTTATCCTTTTACCCATGAATTGTAACTTTATACTATTGAAAATGTAATGCGTGCTTCCAAAATTTCACCCCTCCACACATATATAAGGGTATACATTCACCATTTAAAGATACAAATTACCTTATAATTTATATATAAAAATATCTAATTTTATTCCTACTAGAACCATCTCCCACTGTATTAATACTTTGGTCACCATTAGTTATCTTAAGGCCTCTATTTCGAAGTAGATTTGTAGGAGAAAAATGATGCTCTTGATATAAGTTTTACCTCCTTAATATTTTCTTCTTAATACTAATAATTATAACCCATTATATTTATATAATTATAATTAATAAAGTATATTAATTATACATATATTTAATTATATTAATGTAACAACCATTATTTATTCATCTTCATCCACTAAGAAAAACAAAAGTATTTAGTGTGTGCATAGACTACCACCTCTGTGAATCGACATCTTCTACTTTTAATTCATCAACTCATGGTGGGTTTTAATAATGGGATTTATGAATAAATATAATAAATATAATAAAAATAATATTATGAAATTTAAAATTATCATATTCCTTAATTCCCTCACATTCATTAAGAAATGAAATCGTTAATCGTGCATTGTTTGAACTACCTCCTCCATGATGTGACATTTTTATAATTATTTATCATTATTTTAATTATTTATCAAAAAAACATAAAATATCATTAAAAACATTAAATATTATAAATAATATAATTATTATCCTATTATAATTATATTATTTTAAAAGAAATAATTTCTCAATCGTACTCACCCATTGAATTATGGTATGTTCATGTTTTGGTCAGTTTAACCACATACTTGAATAATGTTATAAAACTCTCCCATGCCTTAATACGATATATTAAATTAAAATATTATTTTATGTTTATAAAAAATTAATGATTGGTTTTTTCTATTTTAAGTGTTATATTAATTATTTATCATATCATTATAATATGATCTTTGATGGCTAAAATTACAAAAAACACTGACACTTATTCATTTTTTTTTCAAAAACATAAGAATAAATTATATAATAAATAATTAAATATATAATCCATATTAAATTAAATATTGAATAATATGTTTCCTAAGAAGGAATTTAATAAGCTTAATTTTATTATTCTTGAATTTATGTTCTTGTGTAGAATGAATCAGGAACAATATAAGTGATTATTGTTTCAAATTTTAATTCTTAAGAAATATTTCTTATTATTCATAAGGTAATATTTTATAAGGTGTATCTTATGAACCAATAATATTTTGTATCATGATTATATTATATTTCACGATATTTAATGTTCTATTCTAGGTTCTTTATCTCATGGGGTTTTGACTCAAAAATGATAAAAGTTTTAAGGGGTTGTTCCTAACCAATTTTATTACATTGAGTAAAGAACTTTATTATTTAACGATATTTTTATAAGTATGAATTATTATAGCTAATGAATAAATTGTATTTTATCCCATCAATGTTTTATAGTGTTTTTAAATTCTTCCTTGTGACCTCATTATCAAATTACTCTTACCTCAAATATTATGCTCTTTGTAAGGGTTTTTAGGTCTCAAATCCTATTTCTTGAGGCATGCTACTTATTATATTCCAATTCAATATTATTTAGTCTATATAATTACTATTTGATATGTTATATCCTGAATTATATTTTATTAATGTAATTTTAATTTCAATTCAAATGAATTTATCCTAAAATGGTATTTGTTTAACTATTACTAAAACCACAATGTTTCTTTTACCAACCCCATTTAAAAATCAAAGTATCTCCAATATGATAAACCATATGGGGAATTTGTTTTCAATTTTTCATGTTTTAAATTGTATGCTTTATAATCTTTTAAATCAAAATGGTTTTTAAAAAATTGTATTAAAAATAAATAAAAAAGAAAATTTCATTTTACTCTCAGATTATATATACAAATCTATATTGTGTTGATATACCTAAATTTGTTTTGAAAATTGAAAAAGGCCATACTCACACTACCGTAAAATGATCCTATACCCATGGTTCAAAACCATGTGTATAGACCCCAAAACTGTGGGTATAGGCTATACCCATGGTTTGGGGAACCGTGGTCGTTGGTGGATTCGGTATAGGTTTTCCCACCATGTCATAACTCTATACCCACGGTTTGGAAACTGTGGGTATATCATATTTTACAAAATAGTGGCCCGCAAAATTCGATCTCGCGACCACTTCTCCATTCATGAGCAGCCTTACCACTACCTCATCACCGCATATATGTATGTATATATATATATATTTTATTAAATATATTTATTTAAACAATGGGTATATAGGAATAAATCATGGGTATAGAACTCCCAACAACTTTTTTTTGTTCCCGTGGAAAAAATAAATTTCCCATGCACACGCGAGAAACCTATACCCACTGTTTGTCAAAATCATGGGTATAGGTTTTTTATCCAATGACTATACCCACAATTTTGGGGAAAACTGTGGGTATAGGTCACTCTATCCCCACGGTTTTTGGAAAAACTATGGGTATTGGTCACCCTATCCCCAATGTTTTGGGAAAACCATGAGTATATGCATTTTTTGATCCCCTATACCCACAGTTTGGAGAAAACTGTGGGTATAGGTAGCCTATGCCCATGGTTTGGGGAAACTGTGTGCATAGGCTATCAAAAAATGTATATACCCACGATTTTACCAAAACCGTGGGGATAGGGTGACCTATACCCACGATTTTCCCCAAAATCAATGGAATAATTACATTTTCTAGTAGTGTCAACTACCTTGAATTCCATTGATTTTTTTAAATAAAATTAATTTCATGTATTCCTATATGAGATTTTTTTACAAAATAATTTCATTCTAATGTTTTTTATGTGAACACATATTTCCACTATATTTTTTATTTTCTATAAAATAGCCTTTATAATATTTAATGGTTCTATAAAATAAAATATTATTATCCATGATTTATAAAAATATATGTATTAAAATAAAATTTTCAAAAGTGCGATGAAAGTTTTTGGTTTTCAAAGTGTTTTTTTTCTAAAACTCATCAAAAGTGTTTTTTTATCTTATTCATTTTCCATTGATATATCATATTCTTGGTCAATGATATATTCAAATGTTATTATCCACCTTATTTCTTTGGATGTCTTATGTCATGTTCTCTTCTATTGAATATATGACCCATCATTACCTTTATCTCGCTAACCATCTAATATGAATAGAAATAATTTTTTTTTAATTGCTTTGCTTTGTGAAAACTATATATTTCATTCCATTTATTTAAGTTTGTCCACTAAAATATCATACATTAATTAATTTAGGGAAATTACTCACTTAATTGTATGACTTTTATCTATATGGTGTAAATAAAAATTGATTTATTACGATGATGTAATAGTATTTACCTAGAATGTTAATTTATTTCATTTAATAGAAATTTATTTTCCATGGGGTTATCATTTTAGGATCATTAATGAAATTATGTATTTTTTCATTATGATATTCATTTTGAAAAGGATATAAAACCAATTTATTTTTTATGTTAATATCTCTTTGATGAAATAATGAATATTTTCTATGTGGTGAACTAATGTATGTACATAATATGATGTGATGGGTGGTACTAGAATTATATAACCCTTCAATGAATTGGGTAAATATTTATATATCATGAGATGTTATGTAAGGGATTAGGTAGTAAACCTAATGCATTATTGGGATTTTTCGACTTTATGATGATGTTACTTGGATTTACCATGTACTTATTTTTATGATTTTATGTCTTATGTTATTTCAATATACTCGATGATTTCATGATCTTATGATATTATTTTCTATTTCACATTTCCATGATTATAATCATCCTATTTATTTTATAGAGTAATAATTTTATATATTTTTATCAATGTTCCTTACTTACATTCTCATACTCATGTGTTTTTCTTATACTCACATATGATGTTTTGTTTGTTATCACTTATGTTTAGCCTTAATAGTCATCTGATATCACGCATTTCTTATGTTTCAATTTCCCTAGGTTATGAAAGAAATAATTCATAAGATATGTCAATAATATTTTGCGTGGATGATTTGTGAGATATGTTAAAGGTTTGTAATGGATTAAGAAGTTACATATAATATAAATAAAATCCTTTTAATGAAAATAATGGGTTATACTAGTTATATATTTTTTCTAATTCTCTAAAAGTGTAAACCTTAAAGGGTATTTCAGTCGTAAATTTTTCATTATATTGTAATTATGGATGATTAAAAAATCTAACGTGTACAATTTATGTGTTTTTAGCAGCATACTGTGGAGTGTGGGTCCTGAGGTGACTCACCTCCAACATTACCTCCCTAATAATTCTAAAAATACTTAAACAAGATTCATAGGTGTTTAAATATTATATACTCATGAATACCCTGAAATAATCGGAAATACATTTAATTCAAACTCTTCAAGTTTTTCATTTAAAAAAAAAATCACTAAATTCATTTAAGCCCTACCAGATTTATCAATGTCAAGTATAATTTCCAAAAAATATGACATCATCTCACTTTTTCTATTATCCTCAAAACTCAACTTGAATCCTAAATTTCCTTTCATGAATGTTTTATATGGAATTCCCAAATAAGAATCATCTTAATTGGTGCGATTTTATAATATTTATATGATTACACTAAAAAAATTATAGTAAATGTACAAATATTCTTCTAAATAATCTTTTAGTGAATGTGCAAAGCTTCTTCTAAATATTCTTATGAATCTTCTTCTAGTGAATGTAAAAGGTTTCTTCCAATTATTGTTCCAAATATTCA
Organism: Viscum album; assembly: GCA_963277665.1. Taxonomy (NCBI): domain Eukaryota; kingdom Viridiplantae; phylum Streptophyta; class Magnoliopsida; order Santalales; family Viscaceae; genus Viscum; species Viscum album. The sequence continues at coordinate 407,533,105 of OY728162.1, forward strand.
TCCTATCAATGTAGAAAAATTATCCTAAATATTCATCTGAATCATCTTCCAAATAATCATTCCATGAATATAAAAATATTCTGCTGAATTTATAAGGCTTATTTTCAATATTATTCTAAATATTCTTTCAAATATTCTTCCAATGAATTTATAAAGATTATTTTAAATCTTTTTCTGAATCTATATCTATTGATTTTATAAATATTATTCTGAATCATCTTCTTAATCTTTTTCTGATGAATGAACATATATTATTCTAAAATACCAATAGATACCATCGATATTAACTTACTGAAAATAAAAAAAACACTAAAAAATGACATTAAAAATAAAAACCAAGACTTATTCAATCTCCATATTTGGATTTTTGGTGGTACTAGCATAAATACAACTCACATTAGCTATTATAAAATTTACATCAAACCAAAACCTTCCTCAAAGGGAGGCATCATAAGAAAATATTGTCATATTAAGAATTTTTTTAGAAGGAATTAAATCCCTTGGTAATAATAAATTTTTTGGATATGATATTAATTTAAATTTTCTCATGAATATTCTAGAGGTGTCACTTATAAAACTTTTACTCTAATTTAATTAATAATAATAAAATTAGGTTCACAAAATATAATTGGAAAATATCTTATTCTAAACCCCGTTTTAAAATAAAATCCAAATAAAAATGGCGGTACCTTAAGAATATATTTATGTTATTAGTGGAGGATGGATAGGAGTTTTTATCATCAATTCCACAAATCCTTCCCTTGGAATAGATTTGGTGAAAATATCAACAATTTGATCTTTTTTTTAAATATAATCAACATTGACATCTCCACTTACAACTAATTTCTTAATAACGTGATACATAATATCAATGTTCTTGGAGCTAAACTATTACACTAGATTTTAAGATAGATTAAATGTACTTTGATTATCAAAACTGATTTTCAATGGTTTTTCAACATGCTTTCTAAAATATTTCAGTTGATATATTATCCACATAGATTGTGTACATTAATCAGTGGTGAAAATATATACTACCTCCACTCTACTTAAAGTAATATAATGTTGTTTTTACTATGAAAATCTATAAAAATTTCTACCTAAAATAATATTCCTCCTCATGTTTATTTTTGATCATTCCAATATACGTCCCAATTAGAATCAATGGAACTAAGTAATTTCAAAACATTACTTAATTTATTAATCATTCAACAATTTGATATTTATTTAACATACCGAGGATTCTTTTTTCTATTAGTATGTGAGATTACTTAGTATCACTATGATATATATCACACAATGTTATACCATTTTCAATGTACAATCATGATGTAATATGATAAAGTAAATTCTAATTAACTTATCAATTGTCACGACCCATCCTCAGAAACCGTGCCATGACTACCCTAAGCCCGCCTCCCATAGGCCAGGGGCTGGAGACTAGCACCAAGGTGTAAATCCCGACAAAAAGAGGAAGGCATTGCCTTTATAAGTAAACAAACACCATAGAGTAAGTCAGCAGAAGTAAACACTAAGTAAACTGAGTACAATAGTAAGTGCGAAAAGTAAATGGGCCAGAATACAAACCCAAACTGAAATTAAAGTACAAATGGAAAGAAAATACAGCAACTGAAAGTAAAGCAGCAACATTGAGCCGTCAACTGGAAGTCCCACTTGAAGGGTGGGTACAGATAGTCTCCTTAGCTCCTCGGGTCCAGTCGTCCGCTCCATGTACGTCCTTCCCAGTGGTCCATCTACAGGTACCGACTTTCTCCACAAGACTCAACCACGATCAGTGCTGTCCGTCGTCTGCATCCAACACAACGTAGAGCGGGCATAGCCTGTGAAGGGGTGAGTATACGCTACTCAGTAGGGACCCCGAGACCCCCGAAGGTCTCCCAGAATCCACAAAGGATAATCCACAAAAGAAAGATACAATCACGAAGTAGCATCCAACACTACTTAGGTATATGCCCATATATATACCTAAGTCATCAATTCCAGTTTGGCTCCAACATCCGAGCCCAAGTTCGATCATGTCCACACAAGATAGTACAACCCAACCCACATAGGATAACACAACCCAATCCACATAGGAAAGAAAGTCAATCATATCGAAGATATTGATTGAATAGTCAAGACTCATCTCACATATGTATACTTCTTCGTAAGGTGATAGAGATGATCAGATGTAGCCACTGATTCATCTAGGCTGGGACCCACGTAGGATACTAGACCAGCTAAGCTGTCAGACCCACATAGGATACTACAACAGTGGTCAATACTGCCGGACCCACATAGGATACAAGTACTGTAGTCTTCACCGCCGAACCCACGGAGGATTCTAGCACGATTGTCGTCATCATCGAACCCACGGAGGATTCCAGAATTATAGTCTTCACCGTCGAACCCACAGAGGATTCCAGTACGATAGTCTTCACCGTCGAACCCACAGAGTATTCCAGTACGGATGTCATCGTCGTCGAACCCACGAAGGATTCTAGTACGAAAGTCTTCACCGTCGAACCCATAGCTGCTGGGGAACTCCTCCTCTATCGAGTACAGTAGGCCTTACACTACAACCAAGCGCTTCCCACTAACCTTGGACTACTGTAGTACTCCACCTGTTGAGTACTGTGGGCCTGCTGCTACAACCAAGTGCTTCCCACCATGGGTCTGCCGCTATAACCAAGCACTCCCCCTCAAAGCCTATACAGGTACTCCTTCTATTGAGTACCGCGGGTCTGCCACTACAACCAAGCGCTCCTCCGCCGTGGGTCTGCCGCTATAACCAAGCGCTCCCCACTGGCCTATCGAAACACTTTGAGTCGATCGATCAACAGTCATCAAGTGTCAGCCATCTCTAGGGTTTCCGCACACAGCACACTCGTTCTGGGATGGTCCGATCCACGATCCAATGGTGTTTGATACATAAAATGACACATAGTCCAGAGTTTATGTATCCCCAAAGTTCCGTCTCGATAAAAGGAACTCAATGCGACAGACGACGCGTCAATCGGACGCCCGGTCTGAGAGTTATTGGCTTTTTAATTCGAGGGGCCCGGTTGGTTTTTAAGTCAAAAACAACCCGACCGCACTCCAACTATGTCCAAACCTCGATCGGAGTAAGCCAAAAGGTCTATCTCACCAAGAGGAATCCAACAAAGTTGACGGCACGTCAATCGGATATCCGGAGCTCAAGTTATAAGCGTTTCCGCTCTGAGGGCCCGATTGGTTTCGTGTTCGAACGAAACCATCCATACCCAAAGTTCTATGAAAAATTGAGTGTAGTATACCAAAACGAACGTATTGATCAAAGGATCCCAAAGAAACTGACGGTACATCGATCGGAGGTCTGAAGCCCAAGATATGGGCAAAATACTGAAAATAGTCCGAAATGGGGGGTCTGGGCCCGGCCCGGCCCGACCCAACCCCCCCCGGGGTCAGCCCAAACCGGGTCTGGCCCGGCCTGGTGCGGCCCATCTGGGCACGACCTAGCCTGGTCCGCGCGACCCGCCCCGGCCCGGTCGGGGGGGCGCGCCGGCTCGGCCAGCGGGCCGAGCTGGGGGGGAGGACGCAGTCCCCCCCTTTGCCAGCGGATGCGGCGCTGGTCGCCGCGTCTTCCCCGGATCTCGTGTGGCCGCAGGATCTGGTCTTCCCGCTGCCGCCATAGCTTCAGTATCGGAGGCTCCTGCCGGTGGCGTGCCGGGGCTATGCCGCCTCCAGGCGGCCGGCCGCCGCCTTCAGCCACAGGCGCCGCCGCGCCGGCGGGGCACGCCGACAGCGCCTTCCGCGGACCACCGGATGCGGTCCGGTGGTCCGTTTTTCCCACCGTCTGCACCTGCAGCTCTCCCGGGACCCATATATTACTACTAAGGGTTCAAAACGCCTTTGCTTCCCGCTTCTTCATCTCCCATCGATCCTCACACCAATAAACAAACTCCGGAGGGTTGCCAGGCCATGTTTGTTCGGCCCACACCTTCCGTGTTAGGTGTTTTTCAAAAGGCAATCATTAAAAGACATGCTTTAGATGATGGTATAATTTATTCAAGGTAAATTATTCAAACACCTTGAAATTAAAATACGGATGCATGAGGGGATAATTCACATACACTTAATATGAAAACCCCCTACCTGGATAAAGTTGTCGAACGAGGATCGTCACGGAGAAACGGCGTCACGGAAGACGGCGTTGCAAAAAGAGGCTCCGTACGTCGTCGATTTTTTCTTGATGAAAGATGCGACGTGTCTCTTCCTTCGACGTAGTAAGGATATGAAAAGATGAGACGATGTTCTTCATTGAAGCTTCGGTGTTCTTCGCGTTCTTCAAGATAGAAGAAGAAAATCTTTGAGGGTTCTCTCCTCCACACAGCAAATCACCACCAAAAAAATAAATAAGACATTTTCTTATTTAATTTACAAACACACAAGACATCAATAATTTGAAATTCAAAATGAATTAATCAAATTAATTAACGCATGTGATCTAATTAAATTAGCTATTTTATTGGCATGAATTTAATGTGGAAGAAAAACTGCTTGAGTTGACTTGACATTAAAATGGAGGAGGTGCGGGTGTGTTACATAATTAAATGCACGAGGGAGGTTTTAAGGGGTTTGAAGGGGTGGGGCTCATGTGGGCCCCACCTCACTATTATCCTACCATATGGTGTTATGATGGAGTGGGTCCCACATCAACTTCCATGCATAGGTTGTAACTGCTTAGAATAGAAATAAAAATTGTTACACAAATTTTTATTTCATTCCTTAGTTAACCCATTTTTTTAATAACCACACCCGAGCAAACGAAACTCCAGAAAAGGTGTTTCTAAGCAATTACCGATGTTGTGGTTTCATCAGTGCCCTCAGATTTCGATTCCGAGCACCAGTTTAAAAGTTAGAAAAACCCGCTCATTCGTTCACTGAACGTACCCAAGCAAAACTTCGGAAAATGATTCCAGGCACACCGGGCCTCAGAATCAGGTGTTGTCAAAAAATGGGTACTCGTAAAATCCCAAAGAAAATTAAGAAAAAAATTTCCCTTGAAATTTACAGGTCTTTACATTACTCCCACCTCAGGGCTTTACGTCCCCGTAAAGATACATCACAAACTAGGGAAACAAATGAGGGTACTAAGCACACATTTGAGCCTCCCGCTCCCAAGTGCTCTCCTAGAGGTTCCTGTGCTGCCATCTGATGTGCACTAGAGAAATCCACCACCCACGTAGGACTCGCTCCTTTTGATCCTCGATCTCCACAGGGACCTCCGCAAAATCCGCCCCATCGTCAATGATATACATCGGGTCGTGCACGTATCTCCTCAGCTGAGATACGTGGAAGACGTCGTGCACTCGGTGCAACTGAGGTGGTAGAGCCAGGCGGTAAGCCACGTCGCCTATCCTGACGAGAACCTATAATGGTCCGAAGAAGTGTGGAGATAACTTGCCTCCCTAGCCAAAACTCCGTAATCCACGTCGAGGTGAGACCAGTAGGAAAACGTGGTCGCCATCCTCAAACTCCAGTGGTCTCCACCTCCTATCAGCACAAGACTTTTTATCAGCTCTGAGATGTCCTCATCCACTCTTGGATGACCTGGACCTTCTCTGGTCCTACAAGAGATGCTAAGATTTCATCTTTGCCGATAAGAGAAATCCGGTCTCATCCCCAGGATGAACCACATTCTTCACCTAATACAGTCAATCCCAACATGGATGATACTAATCCATACCACGGATGATGTCGTATGACCTAGACGCTACTACCAAGAGATACAACCGTTACTCTCGCCTCCAAGGGTTGAGTCACACTGTCAGCATCAGTATGTGGTCACTGGGTCTCCTCGAGTAGGTATCTCAAAAGTGAGGTTCAAGTCAACGGTTTTTAAACCGGAACCTCTAAGTATACATAAAGAGAGGACAATAAAGTAAATGCCACAAAGAAAGGTGTCTTTTATTACTGCAGCTCAAAGTACAAAGACACAAAGCATCCACAAACAAACATCAACAAAGCTAGAAGCAACATGAACAAAAGTATCCATGTCTAGAACTAGTCCCACTACTGTCCATATACACTCGGAGCTCCATGGTCGTAAGCCTCAGCTGCCTGAAGCTGAGCTCTCCCATGTCCATCTGTTCCCTGTGGTCGGGGTGGACCTCCTAGTGGTGGTGGTGGAAACACCTCGAAGCGTCGTCCACCTCCAGATGCATGTCCAACTCCCCTTCCTCGGTCTTCTTCTCCTTGAGTTCCACCCCGATCAAACCTCTGCCTCTTCCTGAGAGGTCCTTCGTTTATCTGCTGATCATCTATATGGCGGGTCAGACAGTCATGTGCCATGTGACCAACCCTGCCGCAGGAGTAACACTGTCAGCTCATGGTAAGTCGTTCTCCACCCCGGGTGCCTTGCACAAACGATCCTGTGTCATGCGGTCGACCACCCATAGGTCTGGTCCTCTTGGACCTCTGTGTCATCTGTCTACTGCCCGCTGCAGAAGACTCTGCCGCATGCTGGCTAGTGGTGGGTCCTGCTTCTGGAGACTGCTCAGCAAGGAAACTCTCCACTAAGAGGGATCACTCCAACACCCCTGTCTACGTCGGGATGCTGTGAGAAACAACTAAAGCTCTGATCTCTCACCTGAGCCCCTGCTCAAAGGTTCGGGCCCTGAAGAATGGGTCCCGTACCATGTTCGTGGAATAGTGCAAGAGATCAGTAAATCTCGCCGAGTACTGGGATACCATCATGCTGCCCTGCCGCAGCTGTAGTAGCTCCTGAATGCGCACCGCACGGATGGTGGCTGGGACAAACTCCGAGCGGAAGAGGCTATCAAAGTCCATACAAAGGAGTGATTTCTCATTGTGCATTTGAAGCATTATGATCCACCATCGGCCTGCTGCCGGGTGCAGGAGACTCGCTGCAAGGATCACCATGAGGTCAGCTGGTGTCCCCACTAACATGAAAACTCGAACAACATCCTCCAGCCAATCCTCGACTACCTGAGGGTCCGTCTCCTCGTGGAACCTGGGCGGTCTCTGACGCTGGAACTCATGCGGTGCGCTAAGGCGACGTTCACTCTCAGCGGCTGGGGCTGGTGGCATCGGTGCCTCGGCAGGTAGAGGTACCGCTGGTGCTTCCGCTGAAAAAGGTTCGTGCACCAAGGCCTCGTCGCTCAATGGGCCATCGTCTTGCAAAAAGCTCTGAACCCTAGCTAGCTGCCGTCATGGGGCCATCCTGAAAAGAAACAGGTGTGCCACGGTCAAAACAGTATACCTAGTGAGCTGACACAAAGTAATTACAAAGAATACTTTTGAAACACACATGCAATCAATGTTTTCATGCACTGAGTCGGAAATCAGAAGTTAGGGTCCTAGTGTACGGATATGTCAGCCGCCACACCAACACTGGACTCCCTGTACTGATAACCACACTCAATACCCTTAAAACTATTGCTTCACATAGAAGAAAGATCAGAGTTCTGAGTTCTGCGGTAGAACCGAACTCCTCTGATACCAATTTGTCACAACCCGTCCTCGGGAACTGTGCTGTGACTAGCCCAAGCCCGCCTCCCATAGGATAGGGGCTGGCGACTAGCACAAAGGCATAAATCCCGACAAAAAGAGGAAGGAATTTCCTTTATAAGTAAACAAACACCACAGAGTAAGCCAGTAGAAGTAAACACTAAGTAAACTGAGTATAATAGTAAGTGCGAAAAGTAAATGGGCTAGAATACAAACCCAAACTGAAAGTAAAGTACAACTGGAAAGAAAATATAGCAACTGAAAGTAAAGCAGCAACGTCGAGTCGTCCACTGGAAGTCCCACCTGAAGGGTGGGTACAGATAGCCTCCTCAGCTCCTCGGGTCCAACCGTCTGCTCCGTGTACGTCCCGCCTAGTGGTCCACCTCCAGGTACTAACTTTCTCCACAAGACTAAACCACGATCAGTGTTGTCCATCGTCTGCATCCAACACAACGTAGTGCAGGAATAGCTCGTACAGGGGTGAGTATACGATACTCAGTAGGGACCTCGAGACCCCCGAAGGTCTCCCAGAATCCACAAAGGATAATCCACAAAAGAAAGATACAATCACGATGTAACATCCAACAATACTTAGGTATATTCCCATACATATACCTAATTCACCAATTCCAGTTCAGCTCCAACATCCGAGCCCAAGTTCAATCACATCCACACAGGATAGTATAACCCAACCCACACAGGATAACACAAACCAATCCACATAGGAAAGCAAGTCAATCATAGCGAAGATATTGATTGAATAGTCAAGACTCAGCTCACACATGTATACTTCTTAGTAATGTGATAGAGATGATCAGATGTATCCACTGATTCATCTAGGCTGGGACCCACGTAAGATACTACAACAGAGGTCAATACTATCGGACCCACGTAGGATATAAGTACTGTAGTCGTCACAGCCGAACCCACGGAGGATTCCAGTATGGTTGTCGTCGTCATCGAACCCATGGAGTATTACAGTATGATAGTCTTCACCATCAAACCCACGGAGGATTCCAGTACAATAGTCTTCACCGTCGAACCCACGGAGGATTCCAGTACGGTTTTCATCGTCGTCGAACCCACAGAGGATTCCAGTACGAAAGTCTTCACCGTCGAACCCATAGATGCTGGGGAACTCCTCCTCTATCGAGTACAATGGGCCTGCCGCTACAACCAAGCGCTTCCCACTAACCTTGGACTGCTGTAGTACTCCACCTGTCGAGTACTGTGGGCCTGCTGCTACAACCAAGTGCTTCCCACCATGGGTCTGCCGCTACAACTAAGCACTCCCCCTCAAAGCCTATAGAGGTACTCCTTCTGTTGAGTACCACGGGTCTACCGCTACAACCAAGCGGTCCTCCACCGTGGGTCTGCTGTTATAACCAAGCGCTCCCCACTGGCCAATCGAAACACTCCGTGTCGATCGATCAGCAGTCGTCAAGTCTCAGCCAGCTCTAGGGTTTCCGCACACAACACACTCGTTCTGGGACGGTCCGCTCCATGATCCAAGGGGGGTTGATACATCAACTGAAACATAGTCTGGAGTTTATGTATCCCCAAAGTTCCCTCTCAATAAAAGGAACTCAACGCGATAGACGGCACGTCAATCGGACGCCCGGTCTGAGAGTTATTGGCTTTTTCGTTCCAGGGGCCCGATTGGTTTTTAAGTCAAAACCAACCCGACTGCACTCCAAATGAGTCCAAACCTCTAGAGGAGTAAGAAAAAAGGTCCGTCTCACCAAGATGAATCCAAAAAAGTCGACGGCACGTCAATCGGGCGTCCGGAGCTCAAGTTATAAGCGTTTCCGCTCCGAGGGCCCGGTTGGTTTCGTGTTCGAACCAACCCATCTGTACCCAAAGTTCTCCAAAACTTTGAGTGTAATATAATGAAACAACCGTCTCGATCTAGGTATCCCAACACAACTGACGGTGCGTAAATCAGAGGTCTGAAGCTCAAAATATTGGCAAAATATTGAAAATAGTCCGAAATGGGGGGGTCTGGGCCCGGCCCAACCCCTCCTGGGTCGGCCCGAACCGGGTCGACCCGACCTGGGTCCGGGTCTGGCCCGGACCGGCCGGGCTGGGCGCAACCCGTCCTGGTCCGCGTGACCCACCCCAGTCCGGCCGGGGGGGCGCGCTGGCTCGACCAGCGGGCCGAGCTGGGGGGGAGGATGCGGTCCCCCCCTTTGCCAGCGGACGCAGCGCTGGTCGCCGCATCTCCCCCGGATACCGCGCGACCGTGGGATCTGGTCTTCTCGCCGTTGCCGTGGCTTCAGCCGTGGCCGCTCCTGCCGGTGGCGTACCTTTGCCTCCAGGCGGCCGGCCGGTGCCGGCCGCCGCCTTCCGCGGACCACCGCACGCGCTCCGTTGGTCCGTTTTGCCCATCGTATGTGCCTGCGGCTCTCCCGGGACCTGTAGATTACTGTGAAGGGTTCAAAACGCCTTTTCATCCCGCTTTGTCATCTCCCATCGATCCACACACCAATAAAAAACTGTGGAGGGTTGTTAGGCCGTGTTTGTTCCGCCCGCACCCTCCGCGTTAGGTGTTTTTCAAAAGGCAATCATTAAAAGACATGCTTTAGACGATGGTATAATTTATTCAGGGTAAATTATTCAAACACCATGAAATTAAAATACAGATGCACGGGTGGATAATTTATATACACTTAATACAAAAACCCCCTACCTGGAAGAAGTCGTCGAACAAGGATCGTCGCGGAGAAACGACGTCGCAGAAGACGACATCATAGAAAGAGGCTCCGTACGTCGTTGGTGTTCACCCGATGAAAGATGCGGCGTCTCGCTTCCTTCGACCCCAGAAAGATATGCAAAGATGAGACGGCATTCTTCGTTGATGTTTCGGTGTTCTTCACGTTCTTCAAGACAGAAGAAGAAAATCTTCAAGGGTTCTCCCCTCCACACAACAAATCACCACCCAAAAAAAATAAGATGTTGTCTTATTTAATTTATACACACACAAGCTATCATTAATTTGGAATTAAAAATGAATTAATCAAATTAATTAACGCACGTGATCCAATTAAATTAGGCGCTTTATTGGCATGAATTTAAGGTGGAAGAAAAACTACTTGAGTTGACTTGACATTAAAACGGGGGTGGTGCGGGTGTGTTGCAAAAATAAATGCACGAGGGAGGTTTTAAGGGGTTTGAAGGGGTGGGGCTCGTGTGGGCCCCACCTCACTATTATCCTACCATACAGAGTTAGGATGGAGTGGGTCCCACCTCAACTTCCATGCATAGGTTGTAACTGCTTATAATAGAAATAAAAATTGTTACACAAATTTTTATTTCATTCCTTAGTTAACCCATTTTTTTAATAACCACACCCGAGCAAACACAACTCTAGAAAAGGTGTTCCTAAGCAATTACCGGCGATGCGGTTTCATCGGTGCCCTCAGATTTCGATTCCGAGTACTGGTTCAAAATTTAGAAAAACCCGCTCATTCGTTCACTGAACGTACACAAGAAAAACTTCAGAAAATGATTCCAGGCACATCGAGCCTCGGAATCAGGTGCCGTCAGAAACTAGGTACTCATAAAATCCCAAAGAAAATTAAGAAAAAAATTTCCCTTGAAATTTACGGGTCTTTACATCAATATCCTTCTAATTCACAATTTTCATGGTTTAATATTTACTCATTATTGAAGAAACTATAATGAGTTTTATAACTTCCTTTGATTATTCCATATGACATTTATTTAGTATTTGTTTGGAAAACTATTCAAATGAATTTAATATAAATGTTCCATTTTATTGAACTTGTAGAAAAATAATAAAATTAAACTCTAAAAACATTGATATGTCAATTTTTTTTCTTCATTTTTCCTAGAATATTCTTTATAAGATTCATCCAAGACACTGGGAAAAATTATTTCATCCTTGTAAATAATGACAATTGGGGTACCAGAAATCATATCTTTAATATATAATTTTTTTATAAAATTTTATTTTAGAAAATTTCAACTACATGAAGAAAATTTAAAGTTCTGAATACTAGAAATGAGGGAAAAAATTAACCTATGAAAAGTTATATTTAGTTCACATAACATGGTTCAATAATTAATAAGTATAAGCCCGTAAACTTTCCCTATATAAATATCTTCTTTAGTTTTTCCATTAAATTTTTTTGACATAACATCCATTTGATAGGATTTGTAAATTTAATGAGTAGTAATATCAAAAAAACATTTTGATGGTTTCAAGTGTTTCTACATGAGAAAATTTGTCTTCGGAATAAACCATTTCACTTGAAAATATCCATTTTAAACTAACCTAAATTTATTCCTTGAAAATTATCCATTTTCATTGAGTTTATTTCCAAACACCCATTTTATTCCTATAATATTTTATCCTTTTGGTGGATGAATAAGATCCTAGGTGTAATTTTTATCAATTTGATCCAACTATTCATTTATTACATTTACCCATTATTTACGATCAACTGCTTATGAAACAGATCATGTTTCCACTTTTGAGATAAGTATCATTTGATTTTCAAATCCCAATTTCCATCTAGTCTAAACTAAAAGTTATTGACTTAAATGGATATTATGTGGTTTAAATTTTTTCTATAATTTTTTTAATTTATGTTTTTTTCTTCTATTATTACTATCCTCATTACTAGACTAATCATAATCAACTTGTAAAAGGTTAATCATGTAGTCATCTTCCTTTTCATTAACTTATTCGAAAGATACCATTCCATATCACTTTAAATAATCCAAATCATCTTAAAAAACTTCTTTTGTGGTGGATTTATTTATTTATTTTTACATAAAAGGAATCAACCAATATATTTAACCATTTGTTCCAAAATTTGTTACTTAATACATTGGGGGAACATCACATGAAAACATGTTCTCCTTTTTTCATTAAACTTTTCTAAATATATATTTATTATTATCATTAACAAAAGACTCCCAAAAACCTTCAAATGTTTCACTATTATAATCTTTTTATACAACATCTCATATGGAGACTTTTTATTCTGATCATACTAAGAAACTATTTTTAACATGTATAGTTGTACTTACATATTCTCTCCATAATAAATTTGAAAGTTTATATTCAGCAAGCATGATTCTTACTAGATCAAAAATTCATATGTTTTTTCTTTTTGTAAAAAATTATACTAAGGAGTGTAGGGATCACTATACCAGTGTTTAACTATGCGTTTTTTAGGTAGTAATCAAAAGAGTTACAGGTGAACCCCTTTCCACTGTCCATTATCACCTTTGAAATAAATATGGCCAAATTATTCTCAACATACATTCCAACTATTTTAATCATGTCCAAATATTCTGATATATGATTCATGAAAATTATATTGGAAATATGACTGAAATCATCAAAAAAATTAATTATTTATAAATCAACATTTATTGATTGATGACTCATTGGACCATATAGTTTAGAATATATGAGATTTAATGTTATAGTGGACTGAATTTCAATTTTATTCTTACTTCTACTAACCATCCAAAATTTCTAGAATGATGTGAAAATAAAATTATCTTTTTTATTAAGTTATTATTGATCTATTACAACATATTATTTTTAAATTATTTTTATAATATTCTATCCATATTGGGAATGTAATTTGTGATACAACATATTTTCATCCCCGATACTTAACTAACAAGAGTTACTAGGATAAAAAATGTAAAATAAATTATCAATGGTTCTTTCTCCCATAGTATAAACTTTTATATATTTCAAACATCATATGATACATAAATATTTTATTAAGATAAAATATTTCCCATAATCAGATATTTATCCAATACTCAATATGTTTTATTTAATTCAATAAAAAACAGAATATATTTTTAATTAACTTCTAATATTCCATTTCAACCATACCAATTCCTATAATTTTAAAGGAACTATCATTTCTAAATTAGGATACTCCTCCCTCATTTTCTTCAATGTTTTAAAGATTTTCACATCACCTATCATATGTGGGGAACAATTACAATCAAGTATCAATGGTTTATTCTATTTCCTTAGTTTTAGAGTACTATCAACAATAAAATATTTACCCTCTATTTTGATTTCCTAATATTACTTTTCTTTCTTGGTACAAGTAAATTTTCCTAGAAGTGTTATCATGAAATATTCATCATAATAACCTATTTGATCACATATTACAAATATTTACTCTATAAATTCAAATTTATTTTTCCTTGAGGAGTTTTTTTGGAACCAAGTCAGTTCTGTTCTGGAAATAGAGTACGGTTTGTATTTGTTTTAAATACTCACATGAAAGATCATAGAGTTAGAAAAGAAAGAGATAATACAGTTCCAGCAGATAATAATATTGAAGGTGGAATCACTTCCAAATGTTTGCCAAATTTTTGGGTCCAAAAATTGGAGAATGGAGAAAAGGGTATTTGGAAAAGGGAGTTGCATCCAATATTGAATGTGGTTTGGAAACATGATCACAAAGATTTTTAGGGGTCATTTCAGCAAAATATAGAAAAGGAAGAAAGCACTAAATGATTTAAATGTGTGCAAAATATGAGGTTGTGTGGATTAAAATTACACGCCCAATGCGATGTTAAAATTTATTTTTCATGTTTGGAGATAATTTTTTGTGAAGGGTCATAAAGGAATATAAATATGAGGCTACCCCCACTCAATACATATAACTTTTAAAAATATGATCTGGCCCTCTTCCATGTGAAAGAGTTGCGTGAGGAAGAGTTTTAGGAAGTAAATATTATGCACAAACTGTTCCTTTAGTCTAAAATAGCCAAGTGAAATTTACGGTGTAGCTACGTGAAAGATAAGTGTTGCGTGGGAAATATGTTTTGCATGAATGTAATCTTATGTGACAATACCAAATCTTGTAAGCAAGATTATGTGCTGCATGCAAGTTCAAGTGTGTGCTTCTAGAAAGTTATTAACATCTTGTTTATTTGATCATTACTTTCAAGTACATCATTTTAGGAAATATATGTAAGAATAATTTATTGAAAGGCAAATAAAAAGTCTTCAATTAAAATCTATTGAAGGGACCTTCAAGTCGATAAACTGAGTTAGACTTCTCCTAAAGCAATGAGATAGGGGGAGTTGATGGAAGTTATCTGAGGGTCATAATGTTCTATCCCTAAAATATTGTAAATGAAACGTTCTTGGCACATAGAGACTATGTTTGAACTTTTTTATTCCACATTTAGTGAATAATATCTGATTTAGGTATGACTGAGACACTATCAGTGTATGCTCCATGGACTATCCCCTATTGGTGGACTAATTAAAATTGATGTGTTATCTTGCTTCTTGTGAATGTTATAATTACTACACATTACCATATTATAGGTTTAACAGGTTCCTACTAATGTGTGAATAAGATACTTAACTTGAGAAGAAAAAGTTGACACCTTGATTCACCCCTCCCCTCTCAAGGTGTTCTGGGATCCTTCAGTTTTTAACCTCAGATGAAATTTCTTTTGTAGATTCCTTAAACATCAAGAAATTTTATTCTTTTCAGTTCATACCTACTCATATAGAGAGACATTTTGTACTAATAATTATTATCCTTATATATAAAGATCCAACAACCCTAAAAATATCTATTAAACCTTGATCGTCCATACTAGTTTGGATTTTCTCTAGAATATTTTTGCTGGGATTTAAGGGGTGTCACAACATTTGATTATCCTTGGAATGGGGAATAACTCTTATAAAAGTTAATTTTAACTATAATTAATGTGAATGATTTATCATATTCATTATCATCACATGATCTTCAATTATTGGTTTTAATGTTTTAATGGTTAGTATATTTATATGAATTTTTTTATTTATTAGATGGAGATTTCACCTAATTTTTTGGATGAGTTTGTAACGCACCGACCCCTATAGGATAGAGTCGGTGCATTAATTATGATATTGTCATTGTTATAAGGAATAAAAATCCTAAAGGAATGATCACTTTAGTAGTCTTGATGAAACTATATACATAGATGTTACTCAAATTACATTGGAAAAGTTTACAAAATATATTACATAACGAAAACTAAAAATTGCATCCACAAGAACTCAATAAATGATATCCTCTTTGTCACATGTTGAAAGTAAAAATTGAAAGGGGTGAGATCAAATTCTCAATAAGAGTTACAAATAGCGGAAGCATGAATACGATAATAAGTGAATCATAATCAATCTGTCATAATCAATATTTCATGGTGAATAAATGAAAAAATCACGCCATTAATAAACTGAGAATGAAAATGCATCCATAGATTTTGTCATAGTGAAAACCTCATGGATAGTAAAAACTGGTAATGAATAAAAAAAATTGATATTATTCAAACATCATGTATCAGGCACATGAAACCATAATACCGTTAAAACAATTTAGTTCAATGGGCAGAAACCCGTTTTATTTTTGGAAACAAACTCGAAGGGTTTGTCGCCAAACTGATTTGTCTCATGAGACCTACTGATGCTTCGGGGTGATATAGAGGGCCCCACCTACCACTTAATGTCCAAATTATTATTTATACATTGATTCAATACAAGAGAAATATGCCTTTTCAATATCCATAGAGAGTAGAGTATACAGATTCATCAATATTTCCATAATTAAAATAACATTCTAAATAAACACCATATGTAAAATGGTATACGGTTTAGACAAAAAACATATCCATGACATGAGATTATGGATATTTAATATAAATATAATTTCAAATAAAAAGTTATCTCAAATGGGTAGTAGGTACACCACATAAGTATTATTAGGTGCACAATACAAAGTTAGTCACAATGAAAAGGTAGTTGAGACAAAGTCCCCTACCACAATGTAATCAGTCGAATCATATGATCAAAAATTAATGAACATAAAATGAATAATTGAATAACATTAATATAAAGAGAATCATGTTATTATATATCAAATTACAATACACATATACCACATACAAGAAATAAGTGGCGAACAATAAAAATATCACAGAAATGAAAGTGAGATGAGAAACCCCTTAAAAACATTTCGGCATTGTAACGAGTGTTATTGTCAAGGATTAATGAGAGGTAAAGGGGTATTCTATTTTTTATATGTCACAAGGGAATTATGGGGGAGGTTCAAAATCATACCCCATCATTAGGAATTAAAAATAAAAGGGCACAACATAGGGGAGATTCTTGAACAAAAGTGAGAGAGATGACCCCTTACCTTATGCTCGAAGGTGTTTTTGATTGTTCTTAACGACCTGAATAATCAAATTTAGCTTCATTAATTAATAATTACAGAACCTAATTAATATATAATTGATATTTTATGACCTTATTAGGTTCATTAATGGATTTTTTGATGGTTTAAGAGATTAAATTTTATTGTTTTGGTAGCATTTTCTTCTTTGATTTTCTTGATCCGTTTACTTGAATTCATGAATGGATGTTTGTTTGAAATATGGTTAAACATCCAGAATAGTTAATATAAATTCTTAGTGACATTAAATATATATAGATGATATTATAATTATTCTGGTTATATACCATGAGGATGACTCATTCAATGAGTTAAAATAAATGCTTGGATTTGGATTGGCGGTTTTGTGCATAATAAACTTGTCTTGTATTATTATTCCATATTATGAATGTGCAAAGATTACAGAACATTAATAAAGATAAAATAAATATATTATGACCTGGTTCAACCATTGAAAAGGTTTCATTACTAGTATTTAAGATAGTAATGCAAATTGAAAACCCGTCTTCCTTGAGTGTGATAAATTTACACATCTCGGACGGTGTTTGCATTTATTGTATAAATGGAGGGGAAAAGAGAGAGGATAATGAAATATACCATTAGCATAAAAAAATTATAGTACATTTATGTTACTGGAGTTATAATACTATTTGGGTGAAGGGAGGTGAGGAAAAAAAAGAAAATAACTTAAAAGAAATGAAGGAATTGGAATGAGGAGTTTACCTCTTGAGACTTCCTCCTTTGAGAACCTCTTAAGGGGAGAGGTTTTGGTATTTTGAAGAGTCTAGGAGATTTTGGACGTGGTGGAGGATCTTGGAGAGATATTTGGGTAGAATATTGGCAAGACACAAGGATTTAGAGTAGTGAAGAGAAGAGGGAGTGAATGGGGTTTTTATAGTGGAGGAGAAATGAGTTTTCTTAATATAAAATTCATTAATTTATTATTTCTCCATAAGATAAGGAATAGTAAGTATTCCATGACCAAGAATAGTAATTTTATCATGTGAATCCGAATCAATTGGGATTACATCATCATATCATCATCAATGACTCAATTAATTCATTATTTAGCATTTATTTTGAATTATCGGATTTTACTATTCATCAAAAATTTAAGTTTTTCATAAAAATCCCAAAAATTCACCCTCACCATATTTCAACGTGTAGAATCCAAAAATGAAGTCTATTTTTCAAAAACAATTTCCTAAATATTATTAATTAAATATTTAAACAAAATCATAATTTAATCAAAAAATAGAAACACTTAAAATATTCATATTCATTTTTAAGGTGCCTAAATTCATTTATACATTCAAGGGAATGAATAGCATTCATAAGAGTTATATTACTATTCATAAGGGTAAGTTACTATTCATAAGGGTAGGTTAATATTCACTAAAAATTAAGTTAATTCTATCAGACTCTAAATATCATCTTGAACACAACCGTGTATGTCTGATTTTTAAAATTCAAATCACAGAGTTGGAAAATTTAAGTTTAATAGCTAGGTTATGGATATCTATTATAAGTAACCATGTTTTGTTCCATATAGGCTCATAGATTCATGAAATATAGGCTATAAATAGAATTTATTTAAGAGAAACATACCATGAAGTGTTTGGGGTGCTACAAAGTTCTCTCAGCAGCTTGATATGTTCCAAAATTCACCTATAAATCTTTGTTTAAATTCTCATTCATATTATTAAAAATTTTTCAACAATGAATAATATTGATTATGTATTAAATTGATCTTATTTCTTAAAAGTATGTTTATCATTAGGGAATTTCTCTATTTTAACATGTTCCATTTATTTTATCACGAGGATTTAAATTTTATCTATTTATCTATATTATTTTATGAGAAATTATCTATTTACTTCATTCTTTTTTCAACTTCATTTTTCAATACTTTGGTTTCTTTCTTGAGTTTCATGTTTAACTCAAAAAATACTTCATGTTTTTATCTTAGAATATGTTCCATATAAATTTCATCACATTCTTCTTCACTTATTAAAGTATCTTCCTTTAATTAAATGTGATACAAGATTATTCTTAATATCATTGAAACATCATCATATGATGAATATTTTTTATAAGAGTCATCCTCTTTCTTTTTAATCAAAATAATTCTTCTGTTCCATATTGTGAAAATTTTCATACTTCTAGTGTATTGTTTAACTTCTTCTAAAGGATAACCATATTACATTATCTAATGTTTTTACTCAGAATCATCATTATCATATTCACCATATTTTAAATTCATATAGTTTATTGGTAAATTCCTAATACCTCTACACCCAAAAAATTTGGGTGAGAGTTAGACTTTTCAATTTCCCCTAACCATATGAAAATTACTTGAGATAAGGATCATAATCCTCTTATTCTCTTCATCATTATCTTTATTATCTTATGTTTTACTATATAAAATTACCTCATCTTCCTATTATTGGATTTTTAGATGAATCATAGTTTTAAAATCCACTTAAAACTTAATATTCTCTTTGAATTCAAGATAATTCTTCATTTTATACAAAATATGCATGTTAAATATTTCATCAAGATATAAATTATTTATATCTTATAATATAGAAACTTCGGGGTCAATCCTAACTAGAATGTTTCTCATCGATTGTTTTTCAAATTTTTGAATATTCCAAGAAATCTCTAAATCCTCTAATATTTATAATAATTTCATTCACTTAGGTGATGTTTTCATTAATTGTTTCTTCTTCCACTATCCTGACATCTAAAAAATTTCTTCTCTGGATTTGAATCTTTGGGTCCTTTACTTTTACATTCCCCTTAATGATTCCTTCATGTTTGTCCCATCTTTCCTTCATAGTTTATAGCCACATCACTTTTATATAACTTTTTTGGATAAGTATATTAGAATAGAATTATGATATTTTCAATAAAACTAGAGATTTATTTTTTAAGTAATTATAATAACTACATATTTCTTCATTGGTTTAAATCCTATAGTATTTTCATCAATCAAATCCAGTACAAGACACATAAGTGTGTGTATCGTACTTATTTTACATCAACAATAATTTTTTATGTAAAATTTAGGAATACCAATGTTATTGACTATGTTGAGAATATCCACTATAAATAATGTAGGGATTTTAAAAAAGGAACCTTATTTTCTCTAATACAAATTAAATTTCCTAGGAATATTTGGACCACCATGAAGGGGGTTTAATCAATAGTGACCTTTTTATAATTCCCTTTCTCATGAAATTTACCCCCTTCAACTTTTTAAGGTTTTGATCCTCTAAACTTTAAAACCTAACCTCACTTGCATATAATGATAAAGATGATAAATGGAAGGAACATAGGTTTTTAGAAGTTTTATTCCAAATATGGGAACCTTTTCCATTTCACGTCAACTATCATCGAGCCATAAATATCCATTAAATAATGGAAAATAATAAAAATGAGATGGACCCTATTAATTTTATTATTTATCATGATAAAAAATATTACTAATTCCCAAAAATTAAGATTTTATACTTCTTATAAGAAAACATAATTTTTTAGTGTTTATTTATTCCTACTATGAACTCTTACCAGTATAAATTCTCTATATAATTCTTTACGAGACTCTACTTATGGCCTATGAACTCTATATTATTTCCAAATTTAGGAACTTTCTTCTCATCAAAAATAATTCCAAAACTATATAATTTATTAGAACCTTTTTATTTTTTCCAAAAATTTGGTTAGCCACACCACCAATATTACTTCTTTCATAATTCTAAAAATCGATACATAACACTAAAAAAACATTTCTTCTTATATAATCATGCATATCTCAAACTAATTAGAGATAAATGGAATTCAAACTCCTTAATTTTTATAAATTTAAAAACATATTTAAATCACTTAAACACATTTCTTCTTTATCAGTGTCATGTAAAAAATATAAAAATTATAGTGTTAACTGACTTTTAAAAATTTCATCAAAAAGTAGCCAAAATCGTGAATATCTTTACGATAATATTTGACTTTGAATGTCCAAATATACATTATCATAATTTTAGTGACTACAAAATATTTATATGAAGTCACTAAAAATATTTAAGAGAATGTTCAAATCTTCATCGAGTAAATATGGAAATATTATCTAAAATATTCTTCTACTGAATGTAAAAAGATTCTTCTAAATCTTCCTCTTATGAATGTACAATTCTTATTCTAACTCATTTTTATAAAATTCGTACAGAAAATTTACAAATAATTATTTAATTATTGTACTAAATCATCTTCCTTATATTCTTTTAGTGAATTTAAAAATATAAAATTCAATTTATAAATATTCATATGAATATTTTTCCAAATATTATTTTGATAAATGCACAATGATTCTTCAGAATAATATTCCAATTCTTCATCTGGTGAATGTACAAATTTAATTATGAATATTCTTTCAGTGAATGTTTAAATATCATTTTGAATCTTGTTGTAGTGAATGTAACAATATTCTTCTAAAACACATGTATATATATTCAACTTCCAACACCCCCCACATACAAAAATATTTACTAAAAACATTTCCAACAAATGAAAAAACATTACTAATCCAAACCAAGAGTTATTTAGTTTCATTTATGTATATCTCTACCTTGATATTTGTATTTCAAGTCTTAAAATTCCCAAAATTATAGATTTATAATTGAATGTTAATGAATTTATTTGATTGGGTCATGATGGTGGTATGAAAATGTTAAATATAAACTAGGAAAATGATTTGGGTAACACTCCATAATCATGGGATGAATTTGGTAATTGAAATCATGTCTATAAAATAATATTTGATTTATGAAATAATGTGAATAGTTAAAAAGAACATATATTATGTTTAATAATGATAGTGTTAATCATTATTTTTAAATAACTAATGATGAAAAATCATGATTATTGTAATCATATATAATATCTAGTTTTCTATCCCATAGTGATGGAAATTGGGTTGTCATATGGGTCGGTTGATGCAGTTTGAGTCAATCACTAGGTAGTTTCACCTAATTTTGTTGTGTGTGATATATATTTTATGTTATATTATTATATATTTTCCACCATAAGAGGAAATAATGTATCCAACTCTCTAATATTTGGGTTCTGAGGGTTTTCCCAACATCTTAGTTCTTGAGGGAATAGATAGTTGACTACTCCTTCCACACTCTCCCTTATGACGTAAGATGATGTGTAAGAATATATGAGATGTGACAGATTCAGGTATATATTTTGTGCTCACACATTCTATAATGGATCTCAATATTACTATACATGTTTTTTTGGGTTATAGAGAATTGTGGTTATAGAATATATATCTTTTTTAGCTACAGAATCTATGGTTACTACTAGTGTATTTGTGTGGGCTATGATGGAATATTATATGATTCCTGATACAAGGGATTTATAGGATTATATAACTCTTCTTGATTATGGATATAACAAAATTTGGATGATATATGTATGGACATAGTGGAATATGAGATGTAGATATGACATGATATGGTGAGATTTCATAGTTATTGAAGGGATTGAAGTAGAAGATGTTAATGTTTGGAGTGTGAGAGATACAAAATAGTATGGAAGTGATTGTGAAGTACCTTTCATATCTATATTATTTTGAATTTATATTTCCTATTTTTTACATTACTTGGTGAACAAGTCTTGGTGGGGTTGGGATATAGTTCACCTAATTTATTTATTGATTTGATTTTATCTATTTATTCATTGGAATTTAGCATTCTTCTTTCAAATTTACATGAGATGTTTTAGGGAGGATCCAAATAAGTATAATTGTATGATCACCATATATATATAATGATTTTAGTCCCATCAGAGCAGTTTGGTGACCAATCTAGGATTTACTAGTTCATCGAAGTTTTTAAGGAGCTATGGGAATTTTTTAACAACATATACAATATTATTGATCTTGTTATTATTTATTATTTATATGGAATTAAATTAATGTATTGGGATCAGACATTTAGTTATGATGTGCAGTTGAATGGTGGATTTTATATTTGATAATTAGATTTATATATTAAGGGTAGTTCCTCCAATTTGTGAATGTTCTATTCCATCAATAATAGTCACCAAACCATGGATTATTAGAGGTAGGATTTAGGGGATACATTTGTACTCACTACCAGCCCATGAGTTATACTAGTGGAGGGGGTGGGGGTCATGATAGAGTGGTATCAAAGATTTTAGTTAAGAGACAATATAGGGATTAGAAATTGGAAAAGGTGTGGGTCTAATGGTTTGGTAGTGTAATAGTATAAATTTAAATTTTTAAATGATGTAAACATGGGATTCTAGTTTAGAAATATGATTTTAGGGCCTCCAATGATCCAACAAAAATACCATAAGTTCACTAAACATATTAATATAATTGATACTACTTTCTAGGTAGAGACCTGTGTAAGTACCATGAATCATGATTATATATTAATGAGATAAAATTAGGTAAATAATGGTAAATATAAGTATTATTATTAATTAATCTTATGTATTACATATTTCAGGTGTAGGGAGTTCCTAATGTTTACTCTATTATAGGAATGGCACCAGGTTGATGTCCCCACCGAGTCTGCGATGATGATGTCCTTAATGATATTTTAGTGGATCCCCACAGTGTTTATATAGATGTAAAAAATAATTATAGGAAGATGATTTTATATTTTGAATGAAAAATAATGAAGAATTATGTGGGATTTTTTTATATTAGTATACTAAGGCTTGTTTGGTAGATATGGAGATTTACTTTAGTTTAATTAATAATTTATAGGAGCACTAAATCCTATTAGATATTAGTATTCTACATGGGGATAGAAAATAGTTGTGGTTTTTGTTCCTCAAGAATCATGAGGATTCAACCTTTTGTGATAAAATATTTATAATCAGTTTTAAAATGAATTTCATTCATCGACTATGAATGAAGTTTCTTGGTAGAAGATTCATAATCTCATCCAAAGGAGATATAGAATGTAGGTGTTTGGTTTTTGATAAGAACCAATTGTGTTATTATTTAGATCTATTTATATATGGGGAGGATATGGTGTATAATTTCAAGGAGGATTTACTTTCAAATATCTCGCACGTGGTCAACCCATTCATATTGTCAATGTATCTTGATTTTCTCATGACGGGGAAGGTCATCTGGAAGATGCTCAATAAAACCTGATCATCATAATAATGGATTGTTTATGACTCTATATAAAAATAGATGTGACTGGGTGTTCTTAATGTCCTATTCAGATGAAAACTTGGATAACAGGGAATTGGTTCCACCCTTCTTTATCCCATTTCACTCGGGCTAGAAATTCTCGAACCCTATCCATAGGATTAAAAATGGTTTTACTTCATTCATAGGTTGTATCCATCTAAATCATGAGTGATCAACCATAATTAATAGTCATCATGGGGTGATTATCCCTCTTCAGAATATACCATTTCAAGAGTATCCTCTGAGGAAGAAGCAACATGGTATTTTAGCCTATGATTGGAAGAGAAGAGACAAAATAGGTAGAAGAAAACATGTGATTCCCCTAATCATCAGGTAAATAGAGTTGAGAGTGGTTATGGAGGTGGTATCATTTAGGGATAGAGTATTGGTGGATATGGACGTGGTTAGATACATTATTTAGAGTTTATATTTCTAGGGGAGACATATTTCTTGCACAATATTATTTGATTACATTCTATGTAGGTGTAAACATTATTTGATTCAAGAGCTATACACTACAACATTGCTCACATATTATTCAATTAATTTTTATATAATTTTGAGAGGATTCAATTTTCCTTTGTATTGACTACACTAATTGGAGATCGAGATATCATGTTTGTTATGTGTAGAGACAGTAAGCTGATGCAAGGGATGAATCGATCTTGGGGAGTATTCCTATATTTGTGGATACATACATACAACATCATACTATTAATTTTTATTCAATTAATTCTATTTATTATTACTATAAGATGAGGGTTATAAACTATAATGTTTATAGAGAGCATATTGTCCTTATTGAAGAGACATATCCTTATGTGAGTCAGGGGTGTATCAGGTTCTTATATTTCTTAATGGTCAAGATAATGTTGACTCCAGTAGAGAATTATCAAGAAATGTTTCTATGGGTTGTTTAAGGTTATCCTGAAGTATTTCTTAAGCATGTTGTGATGCATCCTCTTCAACATGAGATCAATTTGGTATAGATATTAAGATGGGCACCACTCAAATATCAATGTCTCTATATAGGATTATTAATTTTGAGTTTTGGTAGGTGTATATTTAGTTTGATGATATACTATAAAGATGATTCATATGGCCTAGAGTGTTGACTTAGGGTGCACTGGTTGTAGGAACATTGAAAACCCTGAGAGGGGAGGTGTGAATCAGGGTGTCAACTTTCTATTTTTTTAATGTGATAAATCTGGTTTCCATGATGGTAGGAACTTATTGAACCTATCTTATGAAATCATGAAGTAATTAAATATTATCATACAGAGAATAAAGACAACAATTTTACTTGTTTCACAAAACAGGTCCAATACATCAAGAATACACTGATAATGTTCCAGTCATATCTAAATACACCAACCTTCACCAGTTGTCGAATATAGAAGTTAACACATAGTCCCTCTATTCCAGGATCAATGACATTACAAGATTTTATGGATAACACATTTCCTCCCTCAGAAAACATCCATAAACTCAACCTAGATCATTTATTTTAGAGAAGTATTTCTCAGTTTAACCACTTGAAGGATGCATGAGTATATTTTCATTTATGTCTTTGTCCTTGACTAGATTGAGAATTTAATTACACCATTGACTTGAGTTGATGCACTTGAAAGAATATTTCACTTAAAACAGATGTTGAAAAAATTATATTCATGAAGCTCCTTTGTGAATCCCATTCGCAGAGATCATAACCTTTGCAATGAAAACTACCTTCGTGGAACACTAAGTCATCACTGAATAACCAGTCAACACATACCCCTTTTTTCTGAGTTACATAAGCATGGGTCAATACTAATATATTCTATTCATTATGCTCAATATAACAATGAATAACTTATTCATGAATCACCCAAACTCCACAAATTTAGAGAGATTTATCCTTTTATCCAATTCATTTCATCTCAAATGATGTGGGGGTAGCCTCATATTTATAAACTCATCCTTTCATAATGATCCTACACCTTTATCAGATTTTTTAAAACCTAAAAATTCATGTTTATGAAGCTCCTTCAGTCATGAATCTCTAATTAAATTTATCAGGCTCATGATGATTCTTTTAGTTATAGAGATTACCTTCAACACTTCATGAATTCATGCTACTCTAGTTATCATAGTCACAAATATTACCATCAACCCATCACACCATTCATGATTCCTATTAGCGATGCTTCTTATGTTCATGAATCTTAGCCTTTGAAAATCCCACTCTTCATGTAACCCATTAATTTACCATTTTTTTGAAGATTAAATACAAAAAAACCACCTTTCATGATTCTTGACTCTTTCTCAGTATTTAGAGCACAAAAATTTGGCAAACATTAGGAAATGATGCGACCTTCAACACTATAGTCAACTTATACTATAAGATAAATTGCCTTGAGAACTCCCTGATCAACCAAATGTGGATTGATAACAAACAAAATTCTTGTTATATTTCCTATAAAGAACAACCTTTATTCTAACAATCACCCCATTTTGGTTTGTTTTCAATATATAAAACAAATTCAATAAATCACCAACCACAATCAAAACCTGAGTACAAGAGGGAAAGAATGAATTGGTTTATCTTGTTTTGGAATCCTTAAATATTTCCAAGATATGATCTAACCATTTCCCCATAAAAAATAATTCTCATAGTGTCACATAATCATTTCAAAGTTAAACACCAAACAATAAGAAAACACTTTAAGATGTTGAATAACCCTATTGAATTTCTCATATTCAACCTCATTGGAAATAAACCCAATGAACTTGTAGTTGTACTTGTATAGTGAAAAAACTCCCCCTGGATCATATCTACACCATAAACATGCGTTACATCCACTACTATATTAAAAAAGTTATCACAAACAAGGGGTGGGGACCATCTGTAACCTCCTAATGCACTTGGGGGGTGAAAAAACAATGAGGATAAATTTTTTTTTCACAAAAACATGTGCTTCCAATGGATTAGAATAATTTCAAACACTTGGTTATCAATTACAATGTGATCTATTTTTTGTCACACTTTTTTCACATTTTTCTTTTATGAAGTAAAATATGATATCAATATGTTTTTTATGAGAGTTCTGAATCAAATTCTTCATAATATTGATCACGCTCTTGTATTCATAGTAGATCACTATCAGTTGTTTCACCTCATCACCAATATCAGTCAGTTGTTAATTCATCCATAATAGCTGAGTGAATGCCTTTATAGTAGATGTATATTTTTCTTCAGCCATATTAAGATAAGTGCTTTTATGTTACTTACTCAACCATCCCACACATTTTGTTTCCAATGAAGAATACTACATCACTTGTTGAATTTATATCCACCACATATCTATCCCAATCAGTATCATAAAATGATGACAATTTTTTATCTCTTCCTATCAAAAAGTATATGACAAAATTGAGTATACCTTGAATGTACCTCAGGATTCGTTTAACTATTATCAGATGATCTTTGTTCCAATTAATTCAAAATAGGGTTGCTAATCATGTTGCAAAGAGGATATCAAGCTGTATTTCATTCAAGTATAACAATATTTCAATGATATGTAGATTTTTTATTCATTCTATGTTTTGTCCCAAATGAAATCAGAGTTGAGAATATCATGCTCGTAGTACCTACTTTATACCATAAAGGGCCTTATTTAAAATACAAACCTTTGATTCATCGTTTTCATCCAGAAATCCCACTGGTTGTTCAATGTTGAATTCTTATTAAAGAACTCAATTTAAGAATGACGTTTTGACATCCTTATGATAAACTTTGTATCCCTTTTGAATTTATATAGCTAGAAAAAGCCTGATTATCTCCAATCTCAGGATTAGAGAAATTTTTTCGTCAATATCAATTCATTATATCTTTGTATAGCCTTTCCACATTAAGAATTCCTTGTTTCTAATAACATTTCCTTGTTCATAGAAATTGTTTTTTAAGATCCACTCTATTCCAAAGATATTTTTTTAGGTTAGTTAACATGATCCCATTTCCAGTTCTAGTTACTCTAATATAGTTCTTCATTCATGGCATTAACCCATGATTAATCTTTTTTTTCTTCTTCAAATGAGGTTGGTTGAATAATATATAGAAAGATAAAATGTGCTTTATTACTTATTCACATTCCCTATTTTGGGGTTATCCAATCCACAAATATGTTGGATTGATCAATTTCTTAACTTATATTTCCCCTATGAGGCTTTAATGAAGTTTTTTCATCCATGTTTTCATATTTAAATTCTACTATTGAATCATCAATATTTTATGAGATTTGAATGTTTTTCAAGACTTCCACTATTTCTATACTATAATAATTATCTTGTCCACTTTATTCTTCCAATTATATAATATCAGCATATAGGATCCTAAGGTTATTTATGGTTTTATATTTAATGATCTTTACATCAATACTTTAAAAAATTCTTCCAAGATTATAAATCTAACATTTTTAGGATTTTATATTTATAAAATATCCAAGTAATATTACCTTATCTATAGTATCACCATACATTCCTTGATTTCCTTCTTTGTTTTAGATGAATACTTTACTTTAAAATATAGGAAAATAAATTAGTGAGGGATTCCTTCCATACCATAACTCATATAGTTTCTTGGTTTCTATAATGAAAACCTATGTGCTATTTTAGTGTTCACTACTTCTTGAATGACCTCATTCTAGTGATGATGAGTGATACGAAAATCTATCAGCATAGTTCTGGCCATATTATTTACATGTCAATTTATAAATTAAACAACTCCATTTTACTATGGGATTATCACTGTAGAAACTTAATTATTTATTCCATATTTTTTCTAAAAATTTTCAAATACAATTAATTCATATTCTCCTATATCATTATATCACATAACATTGAATGTGTAGACAATATCATTCTTGTCTATTAACTGATAACTTTTCATGCAATCATAAACTTGATGTTTCCTATTTATAATCATTAAAAAATAAATTATTATATAATCATAAATAAAAATAGTGAACCCATTTTTCCATACATTCTATCCACATTTATTGGACAACAAATGTCTATGTGGATAAGAGAAATCACATTTGATACAATTTTTTTCTTCATCTTAAAATAACTATAGAACATCATTCCTCACTTGCAAGAAACACATGTATTTTATAATTCACTCTTTAGATTGGGGATATCGATGACTATATTCATCTTAGATATCTTTTAAATGCATTTTTTTATTAATGTGACCTAACTTATGGTTTCACAAGTTTTTTTCTTCTTCAACTGTTAATTAACAAATGTTATATTTATTGTCATACTGGTATTAATTTCTATCTGTTATGTATCATTTCATGAGATAATTATATATATTTAATTTGATAGTGAAACCCTTTTATTAAATGTAACTATTAGTCCCAAGTAAAATAGTTGACTCACAATCAAGAGATTGTGATGAAAACCATCTACATAAAGAACTTCTGTTTCCTTAAGCTTTTCATTTTCCATTTCTAAGCTTCCACAACCTTTGATTTTTAAATAACCATCATTGTCAAACCTCACTATTCCACTGACCATTTTATTAATATTCCTCAATAAATCTTCATCTCTCATTATATGGGATGAGAAACCATTGTCAAGAATCTTTGTGTTACTATTCTTTGTATCTTTGAGAGATATTTATACAAGTTTGGATTTATCAATTTTCTTATTTTATTTCCATGAGATAATTGATTGAGTGGAGGGAAATAATAACCTTTAAAATATATTTTACATATGAAATGGTTCACCATACTGAAATTGTTCTTCTAGAGGAGAATACCTCTTTTCAAGATAATCATTTACTGATTGGTGGGCATTGAAGTTTATTTTGTGTTTTATAGGTAATATTCCCACCTTTCCTCTTCCTATAAAGAATAAAATTTTGACTATAGTTAGAATAGTAAAAAAATATACATAAAAACTATTTATTCAATAATATGTAGGATATGAATTTATTCTCTTTTGTTTAATTCCAAGCTCTTCCCCATCAATATTGCTTCTCACCTCTTCACAATATGACATGGTATATCCCAGAAAACCACATAACTGAAATTTCATTAGAGGAAATTTCTTCTCACTTATATTATTCCTCATGTACCTTAATTTTGTATGAGTATTTGGATGGATATCATCCCCTGGATACTTAAGGAAAGTTTTTATATATTTTTTTGGTTTGATTTGAATATTTCTTTATTAGGACATCATGTTCCTTTATTATACCTCCAATATTCCACTCCTATTTATTTTGGATCATCTTGTTTCCAGCCATTAATGTTTTAGCATCACATAGAATTTCAATTTTTCCAATAGATACGGAACTTCGATCACTCAAATCCTTATCTACTCCTTCAAAACCCTGCTTATCTATTTCTAATTGATATACATATAAGAATTTTCCAAACTATAATTTATTATCTATTTCCCTTTAATTTGATTCAGTTTCTAGTTTAATACATAGAGTGGTAACTTATTATACAATGACCTCAATTTTATTATCTTTATCCTCCTATCTTAATGTATGTTCATTGATGAGTATTTCTTACCCTTCAATCATGTGCTTAAATTCCACAATATAATCTGATATTTTAGGATTTGTTGAAT
Organism: Viscum album; assembly: GCA_963277665.1. Lineage (NCBI taxonomy): Eukaryota > Viridiplantae > Streptophyta > Magnoliopsida > Santalales > Viscaceae > Viscum > Viscum album. The sequence goes on from OY728162.1 coordinate 407,563,729, forward strand.
GTTTTTTACTAATTCTTATAGTCAATAAATGGATTCTTCAAGATGATCAAAATACTCTAATGAATCTTCAGGAATGAATCCCATCTGTATGTTTCTATTTCTCTTGATGAAACTGAATTTTTTTATTATAAATCACTTTTATGGAAAAAGTACGAAACCATAAAGTTCAACCAAAAGAGTCAAAAAATATAGTAGATGATAGATTTGTTAAAGGAAAAAATAAAACTATTAGATGAATCATCCCTATTTAATTTATAGTAATGTTTTGTTACCTTTAATATAGATCATTTTTGATAATATCTTTAAATTGATAGGCCACTTTGTCCCATGCATGCAAGAACTCTTCAACTAATGTCTTCTTAGCATTGAAGCCTCTGGTCAGGATTAAATGTTTCCAATCGATCCAATCGCCCTGGTCCTTGTTTGTGTACACATGAATAAGTATCCCATTAATCCATTCCAAATCCTCATTTTAAGTATGAATAATTAATAAATTCTATAGAATCTCTTCCTCTAAGTGCAAAAAATGTCCCATGATTTTTCAATGGTCTCTGCATCTGTAGCCTGCTGTGAGAAAATGATTTTTACCAATGAATCTTCTCTAACATTGACCACCTTTCCTGATATCCCTTGAGGATCAGTTTGAGAATCATAAAATATCAATAAATCATCCTTTATTTGAGACATTTCTTAAACTATATAATCCTTATTCCCCAGAACTTAATCCTTAGGGTTTTCACTTTAAACCATTTCACTTACACTCATAAAATTAGAACTGACCACATTCACATTTTGATCTTAAGATTACTCACCCTCCATTACCTTAGTACCTCATTTTTAACTGATCTTGTCTCCATAGGTCTTGGAAAGTATGATTATCCCCTGAGGCCTTTTTATTTTCTACTTTGGCTCAAAAGGAAACTACCCGGGTCCCTGTTTTCTTTCTTTCCCTTATTCCTCCTTAGACTGTGAAGCCCTATACTAGATCCTCCATTTTCATTATATTTTGAGAGTTATAGATAACTCTCCCCACTCCTGACTCTAGCCATGATAAAAAACCTGAACCAACTGGATCTCGATCAGGAGTATCAGATCTTGAACCATCAAAATGATTACTATTTTTAATCAAGGATCTGATTAGTCTTTAGTTTGATCTTCCCACAACATTCACCCCCTTGCCAACTAGTCTGGTAATTACTTTATATAAGATTTATGACCCTTTTTTTCAACTACCTCAAGTACATTTAAAGTCCGAAAAACATATGCATAAGAAGGAATCTTCGAAGAGAAGGTCTAATATTGTAAAGGATTAGCTACACCAACAACCCTTGAACCTAGAACAAACTGATCAGATGGATTACAATCATACAAGTCATTCTGAATCCTATTGAATATTTCCACCACCTTCATATTAGGAATGATAAATCATGCCTCCTTTTATATTGGAATAGAACCTAAATCAATGTTTTTCACTTGGTCAACTAGGGGGAATCAAAGGACTCTGGAACAAGAGACTATATAACATCAATCACTATTTTTATGTCCCTAAGTCCCTGATGGTAGGAGTGAAAAGAATGTCCCAAGAGATTAAAGATCAAGAAAAACTCAATCCAAGATTAAAAAACCCCCTTTTTTACATCTTACTTCTTTCTGAGAAGAAATATAGATCCACCGCACTCGTTGTATTGATACATCAACTTCAACACAAATATGTGGTAAAATTGGGTGACATAAATCATCAGTCCTACAATTAGAGCACAAAAAGCATCCTACCATGTCCCTAATAATGTAAAAAATGAAGGTATTTTGTAAGGGAATTAGATTTATTGAGAAACTTACCCAAAACTTTTTCATAGGAGTACCACAATTCGTGTTCAAGTCATACAACCAAAGAAAAATATAGAAGGGACACCCATTATAAAATCTTGAGGCTCGGGACTAGGTAAGAATCAAGTCTTCACCTTCATGTTTCCAGATTCACATTATTCATCATAAAACATCCTTAAGTATCAAGAGGAAATGTTCCTAACTCTAGCATATAAAAAATTGGATCAATTAATATTTTCTTAAAATATACCTTTTCCTTTATTTAATTTCCTGGAAAAAATAGAAAGAATTTCATCTTCTTAATTATCATCAACAAAACTCTCTTTGGAAACCTCATGTTTTTTCATAGATTTGAATTACATTTCATTTTTACTTGATTTTTTTCTTATTATAGTTTTAATATAATTTCATAAGACACTAGGCCTCTTAGAAAATCATCAAGAGAATGTTTTGAGAGATCCCTTTCCTCAAGAGCTGAATCTTTTGGACTGTATGGTGGTGGAATCCTTCTCAATATTTTCTTCACAATGTCAATATCTTTGATTTCATCACCCAACCATAAAATTTATCCAATAACATCAGTAATTATATTAAAAAAGGTATCTTCATTTTCATTAGGATGTATTTTCATATCATCAAACCTATTGTGAAAAACATTGAGTTTCACCTCCTTCACTTTGTTGTATCACTAATATATATTTTCCATTTTTTCCCACATAGTATTGGATTAATTGAAAATCATAATAGTCAGATAGATTTGATATGATAGAGCTGAAGTAAGGGAAGTTTGTGTTTCAGAATCTATATAAAGATTTTTTATTTCTTCATTATTCATTTAATGCCTTGTTGCATCAGTGACATAAATCCCCCATGTAGTGGAAAAAATAAATTCCATTCATATAGATCTTAAATGAGATCTCAACCTATTCTTAAATTTTTTAATGTTTATTCCCTTAAAGAGGGGGACTTCCCTAATGTTAACTAAATACTACATGAATAAAATAGAGGAAAAATTTAACTCCAGAAACTTGTAGGCTCGGATACCACATCTATGACCCTAGAACACTCTGATAGGGGATGGGTGAATCAGGGTGCCAAATTTTTCTTTTTTAAAGAAACCGATCATGTTCCCACATTGGTAAGAACATTTTAAACTTTTTTTGTGGAATCATGTAGTAATCAACCATTTAAATTTAGAGAAAAAAGACATCAATTTTACTCAGTTCACAACTAAGGGCTAGTCCTAGGAGCATACACCAATAGTGTGTTAGTCATACCTCAAAACATTAATCTTCACTAGTTTTGGAATAAAAAGGTTTAGACATAGTCACTCTATTCTAGACTCACTTCCTTTATAATATTTTATTGATTGAACATTTCTATTTTAGAACACTTCTATCGACTCCCCCTAGATCACTACTTTGAGAGATATCTCACTCAGTTTAACAACATGAAGGTCACTTTAGAAGATTAACATTAATGTCCTTTTCCATAACTAGAATAATACTCTTCTTACACCATAGACTAGAGTTGATGCACTTGATAGTATTATTAAATTAATCCATATGTTCAAAATGTTATGTCCATGAAGATGCTCCATGAAGGACTTTTTTGGATCTCAAAACCTTCACAAATAAAATTTCCTTCACGGAACACTAAGTCATTGTGGAATAACCAATCATCTCTAAACACCTTTTTATGAGTTATCTATGAATTTTTCAAGAATAATAAAGTATTTACACAATGCTCAAGATCACAATGAATACATGATTCATGATAATCTTAGCCTTTATTAATTTATATAGATTTATCATTTTTGTAATTATTTTCATTACAAATGAACTGGGGGAAGAAACCTATTTATAGACTCAATCATTGGTGATGATCCCATTCCTCCAGTATATTTTAAATTAACATAAAAATTAATGTTCATGAAGCTCTTTCACCTGTGAATCTCTAAAGAAATTTAAACCTCTTGAAAATCATCTCATTTTCACATAGAATACCATAAAAAATTCATGCACTTTCATTGCTCCACTTCATGTAGTCACGAAGATCACCATTAACCCATCACACCATTCACAATTCTTATTCACAATGCTCCTCATATTCACAAATCACAACCAATGAAAAACCTATTCTTCATGAAACCCATGATTTTACCATATTTATGAAGATTCAATACTAGAAAACTAAATTTTGTGATGATTTTCTCTTTCTATTGATTTAGATCCCAAAAGTTAGAAAACATTAGTAAATGAAACAACCTTTAACATTGTAGATAGCTTGTACTATAAGATCATTTTACTTGAAAACTCACTGATCTACCCTATTTGGATTGAAAAAAAACACAAACAAGACTCTGTTTTCAGAAAAGAACAACCATGTATCCAATACTAGTTTTTTTGTAAATATGTCTAGTGATAGTCTTCGATTGTGTATCAATTATCATTGGTTAAATTAGGAGATGATGAACACCACTAATATTTTCCCTAGATTGATGATTAATTCTATCAATATAAGGGAGTTATCTAGTTATAAAAGATTATTTTTTCATCATGATATTATTAAATTTTGGTGAAGGATGAGGATATTCTGAAGGCTACATTAAAATTTTCATATAAACACTACAAATTAATGTCAATTCCCTTTGGCATCATTAACATCCCAGCAATGTTCCTAGAGATCATGAGCACAATCTTTTGTGAGTTTTTGCACTAGTTTTTTCTACCATTATGGAAAACATACTAGGGTATTTTAAATTGAATAAAAAGCACACATAGAATCTATATGTCATTTTTAGAGTTCTTCAATGTTATTATCTATATGATATGTTTTTAGTATGTATGTTATGGATTTTTTAGTTTTATTTATTAGGAAACATAATGTAACAATGTGAATTATTTTTTGAATTTTCTAATATTTTGGTAGTTGTTTCTTGGGAAGCCACTAATAATGTTGTATAGGTTTGGAGTTTACTAGGTATTTCTATCTATTAGAACCGATTATGACCAAAATTCTCCCACATTGTGACTCCTTCGATAGCTTTTTTCATGAATGATTTGGATTTTAAATGGAATAACTAGTGTTGGGATACAATTGAGTACTTGCAGAAGAATCTAGTTAGTTATCATGTTCTTCATTTTACATATGATATTATTTTTTTGGAGTTTTATTATGAAATTTCATGTATTGGGTTAGGTTTCATCCTGATGCAGTAGAGAGTGGGTTTTTATTATGGTTCATAGAAGTTTCTCATCATAAAAATAACTATTTTAACCAATATATTGAGCTTTGTTCAGTTATGTTTTCTCCATACCTGTGGTTGAATTAACTCATTGATTAGTTCAGTTATATCAAAAGATCTTAAGGTATATCATTTTATAGTGATATTTGAATTTTATACAGTGATGGTGGATGAAATTCAAATAGGATTACAACATAGAGAATTCCTATACAGCATAGAATGAGAATGTTGTGGATAAGTCTATGAGTGGGAATTAAAGTGGAGATGTTGTATACGAGTCCAATGAATCTTGGAAGGTGATTGAGGATCTATATGTGATGCATATTGATAGTTTATAGTATAAGGTGTCTTTATCATATTCCAATATAGTCATCTTCTGTGCAATAGAAAGAGGAATCCTAGTTCAAGAATTTCAAGGTGGAGTTTTAGTTAGATCGAGTTGTTTAGTTGGATACTCCTAAGGGATATTTAAAGGATGATCAATATTGAGAGTTTTTATAGTGAAGGAGATTAATTCCTTTGGTTATGGGTGATTTGGTTATACATGAGTTATATAGTTCATAGTTGGAAGCACACCCTGAGGAGGCTGTGTTGTATCATGCTTTGGGGTGGTGTTTTTTTGGTATGGTATAAAGTGGTCGGTTATAGAGTTCATATCTCAATGTGTAGTGTCACACCCTAGTGTCTATATTACTTATCTATTTATTTATTAGTTTTACAATTTTATTTTGTTTTGGTCTTTTTCAGGTTTTTTTGGTGGATCAATAAGTAATGAATGGTTTTTGGAAGTTAAAGGTAGGTCAGAAGTTGGTCATGTGGTAGAATTAGGAGGTCACACCATAGCCTAACTCTATTACTTTACAATTATTTGGGAAAATGGGACTATACATTGAAGATAATAGGATACTCCATTTTGTTTGTCATGTAAGGGTGGTTTTTATTTTCATATAGGTGTCACACAAGGGTGAGGGAGGAAGTCCATGCCACAAGAGTTAGGATATACCATGGTGTGTGGTGAATAATAATAATTTATTAGTGTTGTGTAAGGGTATGTCTATATTTGTGTAAGGGGTTAATAAAGGTAGTTGAGAGTTTAATAAGGTTGTGGTGGTTTAGACACAACATAGCAGGGATGGTTTCATCTAGAAGGGCATTTGGTGAGTGTCTCCACATGGTAACATGGAGGGCCATGCTACAGTGTCCTAGGGAGAGGGGTTGATGCCCCTATTCCTTTTTATAGAAAAAAATGTTGTGGAACTTGGAAAACATAATAGTAGAGCCTACCCATGTAGAAATGGACCATGATTGATAAGTCCACACTACAATATTTATCTACTTAGTTCTTTTAATGGTTGAAAAGACCAATTTCCCCTCGAACCCTTCATTAATTTATCCTCATTTTACATCTTATTCGATCAAGCCAACACATATTCATGGGGATATACCTAAATCTATTATCCATGATTCTAAAGCACACCCCACATCCTTTAAAATTAGAAAAATAAAGTTAAATCACTACTCCACCTCTTATATTCCTTCATTCTTCCTTTCCCCTTTCGTGTGAACCTTAGGGGATGCTAAGATTTATTTTTTTGTGGGGGTTTAATAATAGGTTCTTTTATTATTATTTTTAGGGGGAATATTTTTTATTATTAGATAATTCCACATCAATGTAAATGAATTCTGGAAAGATTTTTTTGAATTGAGGATGGTGTTTTTATGATTTTTTTTTATTTAGCATGCCATTTGTTTTTTGAGCTTTCTAAATGTTTTATATATGATTTTATACCTTTATGTAATAGATGAAATTAAATTTTTTTACTTATTTGGTGTTATTTTGAACTTTATTTAAAGGGTGATTTCAGTGGTTTTAATTTTAAAAATAATCTTTGGATTTTATTTTATTATAAAAAAGTTTTAATGGTTTTTTGGAAATGAAAATCACGTTTAATGGTATTTGACACCATTTGGTTCATGTGTTGGGAAGAGGAAAGGTCGTGGTTTCTTAAATGTATTTAAATGAAAGGGTACTAGTTTTATAAATGATTTTAATGTTTCATGGAAATGTTTTTTTAATATAACAATTTTTAAATGTGGTTTGAAGGGGATTAAAATGGATTGGCATATCGAGCTCTATTTTTTTATAGTAACATTTAGTACATTAGATAGTTTATTAAATTTATTTGGGGTGTGTGAGCCTATCAATCCATCTGAATTATTTTATATATATATATATAATATAACCCCATTTGAGGTATTGTGGTATAAATTATGTGAAATTGGTTTTTTTCTAGGGCATTGGAGGTGAGGTAATAGTAATTAAAAATGATACCTCCTTATATGGATTTATTGATTCCTCATATCCTATTTATATATTCATGGGTACACTAGACAATGAGTGAGAGGTTTAGAGTTATACAATATGATATTTCCACCCACTATTAGTGTTTTCTCTAGTACAAACTATTACTAGATGGGGAGTGACCCCAATGATACTTAGAGAAATATAGGTGGGTGGATTCAATTATTTAAGATGAAATATAGGCTGATAGATGGAATATAGGTTTTATTAATGTATATGACTAGTCTTATATCATTACCTTGTGTGATTTACATGATAATATAAGACTCTATAAGGGGATTATTTTTTGTTTTCCCGAGCTTGATTGGAACGACCGACATCATACTTTTTATTTTCCAATTTTATTTCATTACTAATATAGTACCTCAGTGTTTTTCCTAATAATTCTTTCATTTAACTTGTTTTATTAATGTTTTTATAAATATAATATAAAATATTCATTAATAATTTGGAATTCAAAGTGGATTTTAAATGGGATCTTTAATTATTAAACCTTTGGTCAAGGAAATGGTTTCCAAGTGATTATTTTCATTTAAGGAATAGAAAAAAAGAATATTTATTAACTATTCTAGGATATAATATCTAATTCTCATGTACATATATTTGAAAAGGATGTTTTATATTTCTATATGAAACTATCATGGATGAAATTTGTTTTCAAAATAATAACACAAACTCTTTAATGAGATTCTATTGGGCTTGGTTTCACTCACACTCTGCATACACAATTCAATATATTTATATCTTATGGTTTATTTTTAGGTTCCAAAGATTTTTTATTTTTTAGTTTTTTTAGTGACATTTGTGATGTGGATCATAACTGAGGGATAGACAATGATAATGGTCTTTTTTATTTTTTATTTTTTATTTGGTGAGGATCATGTATCAAACATATTATCTTAGAAATAATGATGTTTATTATACATGTTTATTCGATGATATACATTATTATTTTATAAAAATACTTTTTTTGGTTTTTTCCTAATTATTATTTGTTTATCAGTAATCAAGGGTGAAATAATTCCCACTTGGTTATGCCTTGAGACCCCAACACTAGTTTCCATCTTAGGGCCTTTGAGAATGAACCTCATGCCTTGTTGTAGGCTAGATCAAGTGCCTATTTTAGGGATGGACATGGATGGTTCTTGATAAAATATTATTGGAGTACCCTTTTTCTAATTACGATGTGTTTGGGTAGAATGAATATTAGTAGTTTTATCATTACATCAGTAAAAAAACATGTAAAAGTGCTCCCTTAGAAGTTCTTCGCACTAAAAATCAAGTTTTAATATATGATTTAAAATTTATACTAGTTTTTAAATTTTTTAGTATATTTTATGTTTTTTACTATGATATTATGGTATATTGATTCTTGAGAAGTAAAATAGTGATTTTGAGCATTGTCTTGAATTTTAGAGGCAAACGTAGTGACATAACTAGAGTTTCAAAATTAGATGTCACTGTATAGTAACCCATGTGGAACCAATTATTATTGTTCTAAAACCATTATGGAGACTATTTAATGGCTATAACATGTTTTACTATATTTTTTTTAAAACTATAAACACTACTATATATCCCTTAGATTTTACCTCCCTATATTTAAGAAATGATTCAAACTATGATTACCATTGTGTGATGTTATATAATATATTTTATGTTAGGATTTTGAAATTTTTAGTCAAGGTTTTAAGATGATATTTATGGTTTGATACATAGTTTTTAATTTTATATCTTGTTTTATGTGTTGAAATATGTTTTCTAAAGTAGGAAAGTGGGAATTTTGAAATTGTGTTTAAATTTTTTTAACCTTCATGGGATATTTTAAATTTTTTAGTTAGAGTATTTTACAGGACAATAAATTTTAAAATGAATATTTAAAAGTGTTTTGGGATAAAAATTGTTTGATACCCATGGGATGTTTTAAAGGGTTATGTTTTTCAAATAAAATTATATTTTTAGCATGAATGTGATTTTTTTATGAGCTGTCTTGTTTTTATGATGAAAATTAAAAATATTATTTGATTTTGAAAATAATTTCTTTTTGATAGTTTGATACGAGAAGAACAATTTCAAAGGGTGGTATATTTTAATAAATTTTTATTTTGGGGGAAAAGTAGAGTTTTATAAATTTCTTTCTAGGTATATTATTTTAGAGGTAAATTTTATATGATTTTTCTTGAGTGAGTTTTTCATTGGTTGTTAATTTGTTTTGTGATAGAATTGTGTGGTTTTATTTGGGAAACATGGACTATTGGAGTTAATTTTTCATGCTATTTAGAATATTAATCCAAGTGAGTCTTTGAATAAAAACAGGAAGTCTGTTTATAGGGAAGATCTTTAAGACGGATCCTCTCATCATTTTAGAGTATTGTCTTCACTTGTCGACTCTACCCAAACTCATGGCCATGTGGATAAGACAATTTTCCCTTATAATTTGATTCTACCAAAATCTTCTCATATTGGAGTATTATTAATTATAATATCTTATCTATTATGGTTGAAGAAATTGTATGAACACCATTATATGAAAATAAGGTATTGATTGAGGCCAGGCTAGAAGTGCAGGTTGAGTGGGGCCAGTCTCTTCAAAAGATTAATTAGAAAAGGAATCTTCTGTGCATCTAATGTAGATTACTTGGGTATTCAATGTTTATTTAAAATCTCTAAGAAGTTTTCATTTATGTAGAAACATAGGATATATTTAATGTGTTTTTATGTTAGGTTATCGTTAAGGTAAGTCTTTTTTGTAATTGGGTTTTATGTGGTTGGTTTCTTTGGAAATTGGTTATCATATATTGTGGGATTAAAATTAGTATATATTAAGGATTTATTCATAATTATCATTTGAATTAAATTTAGTTGTGTTTTTGTGTGTGTTATTTTCTTATTGGGTGATTTTTCTTTTGGATGCATAAATATTCTTGGTTTTTGGGGGATGTGTTCTTAGTAGTTTGAACATGGGGGGCATTGGTTCTGTGTTTGAGTAACTTGAATTGTTGTTGAATTTAGTTGGTTGGGAACTTTTTAGTGATACATTTCTCTTGTTTAGTTCATATTGGGATGGTTTTATGGTTTTGGGTTCCTAATTTACTAGTTTCCTGTAATAACCTAGGGTCTATAGCCCATGTCCTTTCACGTTGAAGTTTGTTTTGTTTTGGTTCTTTTAATACGTGTATAGAATCTTGAATATGGTTATCTTATCAAGGATATATATTTATTTGGTGTTCTGAATAAATTTAATGGATTAATTGTGTATTTTTTTTCTTTTCTATGTTACTTTTTATTTATGGTCATGGTTTTCACTTTATGAGGCCTAGTTCCATTTGGGTCTTATTTCCTTGGGAGTTAGAGTTGATTCCTTGGGTAATTCATGGTTATGAATTTTCATGGGTAATTTATTTTTTTGGTGGTGTGTGTCCCTTTTTCTACCATTTTAGATGAATTTAAATAGTGAAGAGTCTAATACTAGGTCTCAGCCTCTTTTGGACCTCATGTATAGTTATTACAGTTCGTTATTCTTGGAGATGTTCAGGAAATTAATGGAATTATTTCATTTTTTTGGAGGAGTGTTTGTGTTTAGAAAATTATTTCCTTCAAACATCCTTTAGTTATTTCCCATCCCACCCACCTATTGAAATGAGTTATTTTTGTGGTTTACCATCTCTTTTTTTCTACCTGTAATGAGGAATTGTTAGGGGAATAAATTGTAATATTGGGAATAATTGTCACACCTTGGTGTCACTATTGATCAATTTTAGAAATTATATAATTTTCTTTCAAGAAATTATTTCTTCATTTATGGATATGAAAACATCACTATATCGTACCACAAAACCATTATAGTAATCATGAATATATTCCCTCCAATAGTGATCCACTCATATTCCATAAAATTTTAAACATCACTATAGAAATATATGGGTGATAACACAAAAGATCCCAACTCTTAAGTCATTCAACTTTGATTTAAACAAGAACCTATTCAAGTAAGGACTCTTTTCAATCTCTCTATACTTGAGAGTGGTGGATGAGGATGATCAATTTTCGTTCTTAAGAGAATTATTAGAGAGGGACCTCTCTCTAGGGTTTTGAGTGGGTTCTCTCCAAATCTCGTTATGCACAAAAAAATGAAATGGATTTATTATGAAAATAATATAATTGGGTTTATATGCCACTAGGGTTAGAAAATAATAATTTCACATTTTCCCTTTATTATTTCTTTAATCCTTGGGAAACCCCATAATAATGATAATAATAATATTTCTTAACATGCACTAAAATCATGAATTAAGATAAATATTTTTTATTCAAATAATATCCAATATATATTTTTCTCACCGTACCATTAAACATGGTATATAACTCCTCTATAATATTTTTTAGGCCTTGAATAATGACTATTTATTTAATAAATAAATATCACTTTATTATTCTCTAATATGTACATAAATTTTATATTCACTAAATATAAAATAAATATTTATTAAATATTTTGATCACATAATACTCTCTTGAATAATTGGTGATGGAATATATGAAATTATAAAAACATGAAAATTATTTAACCAAGTGTGGGAATAATATTTATTCAACTTTTTATATAATAATAATATTAATTAAGATTTTACATACACTTAATGTGTGACCATCTAGGCTTCTTTCTTAGTGGAATTATGCAATGTATCCTAAAGTCCAAGGTTAGCATCTCAAAACATAAAGAGGTACCTATTGATAAATAATTTAATGTCACAATAATATAATACCTTAGATGGAAGAATACTGTGTAATATAATCCCTTTATTATGATATCTCTAATCAAGAAAGTTTCATGCTGGTGACATTGATCAATGTTCTCAATGAAAATTTCTTTGACTTTCAAGAAATTGAACTTGCCTACATAACTCCATGGAAATGTATTTATTTATGCTATATCACTTCTATAAAAGGCTCTATGATATAAACTTCCATTAAAGAACAAGAGGGACAAATCCTTTCTCTCATTATTCATTAATGAAATATGATTCGCGACACACCCAATGAATCATACCTCATCGAAAACATATTTCTCAAAGTTTTCATCAATACATAAAAGAATGTGATTTGTGACACTCATTATTAATATTTTTAAAGTATAATGTTCTATAAACACATCCTCATTTGGGAATATCCAATTAAACATATAAATATAGATTTCTTATTGGTGGGTCTTGTTCTCATAATATCATACATTGGATGTTACCAAGGGAATACACCATGGGAAGTTGAATCAAATTCCTATGAGTCTCCACCCCTGATATCCTATATCATTTTTGTCCCTAAAATGATTTCATCTGGCTATATAACACATATTGAATAATATTTTTGTGGAACATCTAGGTTTCACCAAAGTAGGTAACTACAATGACCTTTTAGCGAGACAACTACTCTTATAACATTATCACATACTATATTACACATAAGAAAAATCATGATGTGATAAGTTGTTTATTAATATATAAAATAATGAATATAGGTTATCATAAACTACATATAATTTGTTTCTAGGGAACCAACTACAAAATTGGTTACCAACTGCAACAATCAAAATTGGTAGGGTTTAGGTGATTCATGAGAAAATAAAGGTATCATAGGGTCCAATGTGTGATGATAATAATATGGGGTGGACTTTAGAGTTTTATTTTAAATATCATGTGTTATTCAAGGTATCACATTATCATTGGTAGTGAAGGTTTGGTTATGGGATTAATATTTCTCCCTAATTAATTATAACTTTTTAGATGTTGGATATATTATGTATTAGTTATCCCTTCCCTCATAGCTAAACCATAAACATGATATATTACATGTGTCATAGATTCATCAGTATCTTAATGATTATTCCCATGTTATTGACCAAGGAATTATGAATGTGGAAGATGATATGAAGTTTTAGGAGAAGGTGTTTCTTGGTAATGTTATTCATTTGGTTTATAACCTATGGTACCACAATTTTCTATAAGAGAGTACATGGGGGTATGAGTCCTATATTTTCACTCAGTATCACGATTCATTTTCTAATTGATATACATATCCTTTTTTGATTTATGAGATGATTGTGGATGTTTCATGCTTTTATGACATGATCCTATGATTTCTTGGTTGTGATCTTATTATAGTGAGAACCTAGATAGGTATCTCATGGGGTGGCTTTTTTACCTTTTCATTTCCCACATAGCTTTTGTTTTAATTATCTAGGATGAGGTATTTTTAGAGGAATATAATGTATGAGATCAATTCTTCTTGAGCCCTTCCTTTCTTATTTTTTGGGTTATTATATGTGTCAAGGAAAGCATAAAGTAGAAGATAATTACATAGAGTTACAAATTTAGACGGATGAGAGGCATTATAACATGGTTGGGAAGATTTTATATTGTTATATTTTTAAGTAGTTTGTTGAGTTTTCTAGGAATGACCTTCACATAATGGAAATAAAATTTTCATCATGGAACCTTGGGTGGATATTTTATAGTATCTTTTATTTTTGGGGTCACTACATTATGTATCCAACGTAGAATCATGGACATTGAAGACATATTCCATGGATATTCCCTTTTGAGGACCACTATAGTGTGGTGTTGTGAATATGTTGCAACACTAAATTAGTTTTATAGGATCAGGTTTTGACAAAGAATTCAATTAGGGCATATAGAGGGTGATTTTCATAGTGAGTTATGGAGAAGGAATGTACATAAACCCGCTGAACTATGGAAACCCTTGTTTTTTTGTTGTTTTGATGAAAAAACCTAACCATTACTTCATTGATATACTATAAATTTCCTAAGGTCATTAAAAGTTAGCATGTATAAATTTGGAAGTTATCCGGAATTCCTCTCATTTTGACAATATTATTTCAAACCATAGGTTGTTAGAGGAACTCCTTTCAATACACTTGATCCTCATTTCTTAAATTTATCCTCCAACCTCTATTAATAAATTCATGGGTGATTCGAGTTGGGGTTCCTTCTTTGTAATAGGTTTTTGTTCCCTCACATTAATTCTTATGATGTTATGGAATCCTAATTTCCATTGGTATTTAGGGTTTTCAATTAGTGGTTTATGGAAAAATCATAGTTGAATTATAGAATCAGGAATCATGGGTTCCTTATAGGATATGAGATTTGATATATTAAACAATTATTCCATTCTAGTTCAACGAACACTGAATGATTTGTATTGTGGGTTGGGATTCACAACTTCTCATTATTTATATGTTTTTATGGGATTATCTTGATTTATTTTCAACTGATAGATAACTGAGATGGACCTTAATGAATATAATTAATTGTAATTATGAGAATTCATAGAATTGAAAGGGTTTTAGGATGAAATATGGGTTATATTATATTTTGATTATTATTTATGATATTTACAAGATTTATTTTCAACATTATTGTTGTATTCAATGTAGTTTTTTGGATTATTAACATACTTAAATTGGTTAAATAATAGAAACCAAGTAATATGAAGTGAATAATGAATAGAACATATGAATCAAAAAATTTCCCATTTTAAAACTTCTTGATATGAAATTTTTTACTTTTAATTTGTTTATTGATTTACTATAGTTACTTTTATCCAATAATATTTGTATTATTTTGGATTAAACCTACGAATAATTAATTGGTTAATTCAATTTATCAATGAATTATGATGATTTTGGAAATTAAATGATTGTATTTTTATAGAAAAAACTTGCTAAAATTACATTTCTTTTATTAACATGTTTTCTTAATGTGATTGCTTTGGTTTTTCACCCCAAATTATTTGGTTGAAAATATGCTCTGCAGCAATGAATATGCCTTATGATTATATATAACATACTTTGAATTGTTTTTAAACCTGGTATGGTAGGGTATTATGTGAGGGATGGTCTGTTTACGTTGCTTGTGGAAATGGTTTGATGTGGATGATGATGGGGTAGATGTCATAGGCTAAGAGTGGGGCTTGCCTATTTTCATGTTCATTGCATTAGGGATTTTGATGGGTTGTTTGATTTGAGTTTAGAGGGGGGATTACCCATTTACTTATTAATATTGCTTGTTGTTATTCATAGTGTCTTGTGGCTATGATTTGATTTTTTCCCTTTCGGTACATTTCTCCCTTGATATTGTTGAGATAAATCTTCGAAATCAATAAAATTACAGAATGATATTGAAATTGTAATGAATCTATGGGATTGGGTGATAGTGATGTAAATGAAATATTAAATGGAAATATATAATTGGTTATATTAAAATTTCATGAGAATGGGATGAATCCACAAATTGAAACGAGTTTTTTGGCACTGGAAAACACGTCCATTTAATTCACCTATTTCTTCCATATATGATCCCATAATATAGATTGTTTTGGAAGCTTTGATTTGACTAGATGTGGAGCCCGAATGGAGTCACAGATTAGAAATTATGGCCGTTTGAAGTCAAACTGCTGAAAAAGACCATCCATTACAATTTTGGGGAAATGTATGGTTTTGCATAAAAAATTGAAATGTTGCGCGCAAGAATGGATGTTTTGTGTGCAATAATGGAATATTTCATGCAATAAAAAAATATTATGCACAACCTATCATCCAAGCCTTTTATGCACCCAATGAGATGTCATATTCTGCCCCGACCACCCGAAAAATGCCTAAGAAAGGTGCACACAAGTTTTGAGAAGTACGCGCAAGATTAGCATCCGCGCGCAAGATTCTTACGCCCCCAATGCGATGTCAAGTGCCCATTTGCGCGTTCACCTACCGTATGGTGCACATACGATCACTTCCGCACCCAGAAACTTATAGGAAACCGCTCTCGGGTTTTCCAATATATAAAAGTGCACCCCCTCACCTCTAGAGAGGTCTACAGAGGTCAGCCGCTGCTCTGCTGTGCACAAGACCGCATCTTCCATTCCCGTGCAGAAGAATGGAACCCTCCATGTGAGATATTTCGTGACATGTCTCATATGGGTCCGTTTTTACATGGGCCCACAATTGTTTGACCCTCACCCAACCTCTTTTATGCCTAATTCATCTGTGTGAAAGATTCCATTCTTGCTCATAGAATATCCAATATTGCGTGAAAGACTTCAATCCTATGTGCAATAGTACCAAGGTGCCAAATCTTGCGCACCCCTATGCCTCACTATCAAATCATGCACACAACCTGTCATGCGTTTATCTCATCTTACACGCAATAGTATATAGGCTTGCACCCACTGGTTTATACTACAGGGGTTGCACCCCCACACCCCCACTCGGGATCACTACCGGGAAACAGCCCCTGCCCTCCGGGCCGATCCCTTCACTACCATCACTGTCCCCCATGAAAAATGGAGAGTCTCACCACGAACTTTTGAGACCGGGACACCAACATTTCTATTGCGCCCTTATGCGTACCCACCTTACAATTATGGAATACCATGATTTTAAATGATCCTCCCCACACCATGAAACACCTTGAGTCGACATATTCCTCTTGGTTCGTTAACCATGTCGTGATTTGAGGTTCTAATCATCAATTCCATGAGTACCTTGAGTTGAACCATTCCTCAAGTAACTCATCAAAACCCTTTCACCTGACTCCTATGCCAAGATCCCCTAGAAAGGTACACTCTTGCATAAGTCCCAACACCATCCATTTATAGGCGCCTTATGCCTAACAATCCTATCCATATGACTTTAAACTATAGTAAAACATATGTCCCAAACATAGGATTCCTCTTACTCCAAACAAGAGATACCTTATGTTCCAAGCATAATATTCCAATATTTCTATCTATATAACTTTAAACTGTAGTAAACCCTATGTTCCAAAAATTGTATGCCTCTTGATATAAATAAGAGATTACTTATGCTCTAAGCATAAGATTACAATTGTCCTATCTATACGACTATAAATTGTAGTAAGCCCTATGTGACAAACATATGATACCAATTTTTCCAAATAAGAGATGCCTTATCTACCAAGCATAAGATGGAAATATTCCTATATACATGACTTTAAACTATAACATGCCCTATCATTTAATAATAGGATGCCTCTTGCTCGAAACAAGATATTCCTTAGGCTCCCATAATAAGATTCCAATAGTCCCCTCTACATGACTTTAAACTATAGTAGACCTATGTGAAAAATATAGGATGCCTCTTATTCAAACAAGAGATGCCTTGTGCGCCCGATATAAGATGCCGATATTCCTCACTACATGACTATAAACTATAGTATTCCCTATCATTCAATAATAGGATGCCTCTTGTTCCAAATAAGAGATGGATTATCTGAAAATAATAATATACCTCATTCCATGATCACCATGGAATAATTTCTAGAGAACTGGAATCCGTTCAAACATTTCATCACTCCACCTCATGATTTGTGTGTCCCACATATAGATATTCATCCTATTTCATGTTTAAAGGGACCACTTAATAGTACGGTCCCATGTCGTATTGGCCCACCTACTATTCTAGGCCAATGCCCCTGGAGACTTTGGACGACACTTCGAGTCAGGTCCTGTGTTTCAAACACTGTTAACTGTTATCCTTCATCATTACACCACCCTCACTGTGTTTCAAATGTCAGGAATGTGATTCACACTTTTCATCTCCCTTTTTTGGACTGATTCCAACTCCATTGGCTTTATCCCACTTGTGCACTAGAGTATAATTGAAGACCTCAATTATATGCCTCAACCCACCAGTTAGTTGGGATGCCCTCATGGCCAGACATGAGGAATACATTACAGGAGGCTTCCATGCGTAATCCCCATCCACATTTTCCACTCCATAGTGTCACTCGGGTAGCTTCCATGCGTAATATCCATGCACCATTGCTACCTCTTAGAAGCACCCAAACAGCTTCCATGCATAATCCTCATGTACCATTTACACTTCTTAGTGGATCCTAGGTAGCTTCCATGAGTAATCCCCATTCACCTTTGCCGCTCTGTAACGACACCCAGACAACTTCTATGTGCATTTACCATCCACCATCACCACTCTTTCTGTGATTCATGTGTCATCCTTATGCTAAGGCACCATGTATGAACCTCTCCTAGGCACAACACACCCATGTCACACACCTTTCTCTCGTAAGACCCACCAGGTTCGTATGAAGTGATTTCCAAGTCCCTTGGGTGGTGCTCCACATTGCGTTTCTTAGCCTAATACTTCTTCGCATAGGAATGCTAATAGCTATTTCTTCTTCGCATTTCCATGCTAACATGGGCCCCTTAGTGGATCACTCCACGACACCCCCTCACTATGGAATTTGCTGATGCCTTCCCTTCCCCATGGGCAGGTGAGTATCAGTTATGTAAGTCCTAGGGGTACGGAGTGAACATGACTTGTCCGAGTAGGAGGACATTAAACTTCCAAGAACCATCGTCCTCACCACATAACATTAAACTGTGACCTCACCCCGTGCACACTACATGGGGCACCCCATGTAAGAAATTCTCTACAACCGCTCGTCGTCACAATACTGAGATCTTCCAATCATGGAATGAGATCCTTTTTCCTGGAGTGAAACATGCCTATGGGGAAGGAAAACCAACTTGGTGTAAGCCCATATCCTTTCTTGGAGAAGGAAGTTTCCCTACTTTACCTCCTCTCTTCTTCGGTGCCAAGGACCATAGGGGTGGATGGGCACTAGAACCCACCTCTCTTTCGTTCCAAATACCTCTGGTAATTGTCGCCACAAGGTCTCCACCCTGAAGTAAGTCCCAATATCCATCTCCCGGGGATGTTAATCATGCCTAAGCCCCCGTTTCCATTTTGGGACCCCTAACCACGTGTAAGCCTGATTTCACCTACCACAGATGCACCTTTCGTGACATGATCTCCAGGTCATTTAAGAATCTTATTTCTCATACTGAACATGACTCACTTAGTCTTAGTGTAAGCATCGACCATGACATCCTCTCTGAGCCACTTTAGTATGTAATCCCCCAATCCCATTCTAAACTACGTGGAATTTGATTATTTCTAAGTCAAGGTACATAAGAAGCCTCCCTGAGGTTCAAGACCGACAACCATTAGTCTTGACCACTTCACATCGGTTCAAAAAACCCATCTTGAACTAAGTAGACTTTGATCCTTTACCCAGAAAGGTACTTAAGAAGCCTCCCTCAGGTTCGAGAATAACACACATCGGTCCCAACCACTCTAAATTAGTCCACCCTCATCCTACATGACATTAAACTGTATGCCCCTTTTTGTCCCATGAGAAGTTAAACTGTAACCATTCGAACTACATGGGCTTTGATCCTTGCCTCCTAGACAAGGTACGAGGAAGCCTCACTAAGGTCCAATCCCATCCGACAGTAAGTTGTTTTGTTTTAAAACCTACGGTAAGCCGTTGTGTTTACAAACCTACAATAATCCATTGTGTTTCCTAACTGACGATAAGCCATTGTGTTCCCCAATCCACATTATGTCGTTGCACCCCAATATATAGTAATCCATTGTACCCTAATCGACGGTAACCCATTGTACCCCAACAAACAGTAAGACACTGTGTTCTCCAATCAATGGTAAGACATTGTTTTCCCCAAGTGATAGTAAGTCGTTGCATCCCCCAATTGAAGGTAATTCGTTGTGTTACCCAATTGACTGTAATCCATTGTAATTCCCAACCAGCGGAAAGATGTTTGAACCCCAGTGAATAGTAAGAATTTGTCAACCCCAACCAGTGGTAAGCTGTTGTAGCCCCATCTAGTGGTAAGATGTTGTCATCCCTTTCATTGGGACCCATATCTCTAGTCTATACTAGTGGCGTCAGACCAACCCGAGCTGCTAACCACACATAATCCCCCAACATGTCATTGGGTCACTGTCCTTTATGCACAACCTGATTCTATACCCCCATATTAAACTACATGGACTTTGATTCCCTTCCATGGGGATACGTAGGAAGCCTCCCTAAGGTTAAATCCCATTGAACATATCCCATCATGGTCTCTCCCTCGAGCCTATGTGTTTTGGGAAGGTCATGCCCCACCAGGAGGTTCCACTTCCTCCAGGTCCCATCCATATGGGTTGCCTCCTTAAGTGTCCCATCGCCCTACCAAACTACGTGGAATTTGATTCCCTACCACGGGGATATGTAGGAAGTCTCTTCAAGGCTCAAGCCCAACATAACTGTCGCCATCACGTCGACTTCATCTCATTCCCCCACCATCCCATTCAACTCTCCATCATCCATTTTGATTCTTACCCGGGCCGCCACATCCTAGTGAGATCATGTCATCCACCTCTCCACTACCCTGACAGCAACTGGGTACCTAACCATGTGTTATCCCCCAACATCAACCATCCATATAGGGGTTACAATTAAATGATCTACTCTCATCGGTGTTCTGATTAGTCTGATAAGTCTCCATTAGACGTTAAACCTGTAGCATACCCTGTATTAAAAAAGGGAAGATGAGGAACACCTCAGGGAAATGCCTATGACATATAATTCCTTGAATTAAATGTGGTATTTCTCGGGATTTTTCAACCTTTAGAATCCCTATCATAAGGGGAAGAAACCCAGACATTTTGGTGTTCCAGCGTCTAGACACACCAGTGATGTCCAGTGCGACTACTCCCTCAACCGAAGGTTGCTGCCCTGACCAGACCCCTTGGAATGTCTGGACAGAAGCAATGTAATTAACCGACATCCATGAATAAATGGCACTATGAATAGTTTCCTAAACAACGTCTTAATCTATACGGGAGACCCAAACTAGGTAATGAGTTCTAAGGAGGAATCCCCGAAAGAAGGAATAGACATCCCATCATCCCATTTTGATCAAGGAGCAAACGTTCCTGAATAAGCAACAGATGCCACCCACATTTGGAATGTTGGAATGCTGGGAAATATAGTTGTGCTTCCTCCCCTGAATAATGGACCGATGCACGTGCCCTGACGAAAGAATAAAAAACAATGTTTTTAAAATAACATTGATATAATTAAATAATGTGAATGGTTAATTAGAATTTAAAAAAATTTAATTAAAGTTAATGGAAAATTTTAAATTAAAAAATAACTAATCTTGATGAACCATGATTCTTGAATACTTATGTGAGATCTAGATTCTTGGGCCTTAGTGGTAGTAGTTGGATAATTATGTGTGAAAATAACCAAAGTTGAAGGTAAATTTCTTTATATAGTGTGTGTGTGTGATTTTGATATTATATTACCAATTTATATGTGTTACTTGGTGAGAGATCCTTAGTGGGATTAGGACGTTGTTCATATCATTTAGGTAGGGAGTTTATTTTCTCTATTTATTCATGATTCTTTAGTATGATTATTTCACATTTATATGAGTGTTTTTAGGGGAAATCTTAATGAGTATACTTGTATTTTGAACCATATATATATATATATATTATTTTCATGTCTCTAAGAGATATTTAATTATCGTGTTGGTAATTACTAGCTCATAACGGATATTAATGAGATGGTGGTGTTCGTGGTTATTGTATAGTTTTTATTCTTAGTGTTTCCATTTTTTCTACTTTGTATAACATTAAATTCATGTATTGGAAATGGTCATTTTTTATTTCATAGAGTTCATTAGAAGATATTATCTCTAATATTAGAATTTAATTATTGATGGAATTCATCCCATTTTTTCATGAATTATACATTTTGTGATAGTCTTTAACCTATGGCCTATTGGTGTTGAGATTTGGGAGTCATTAATATCTTCACTATAGGCATAAGATGGGTACTAGTGGTTGTGTTTGTGGGGTGGGGGGGTGGGGGGGGGGGTCATGACCGTTATCCATGAATTTTGTTTATGAAATACTCTAATTATATATCATATGTCAATTTATGTTAAATCTCTATGGTTAAATAAAATACTATTTTAACACTCTCATATCATGTTTTATGTTCATTTTTTATATCTACATGGTTATAATATGATTATTCTATATAACATATGATCATTCATGTATCTTCTATAGGTAATACATTTTCTTTCTGAATTACTAGGCTGTTAACTTACCCTTTTTATTTTATCTATGTCATTAGGATTCCTCATATAGTTATGAACCAAAAATGGATTTATGTGTAGATATATTGATGAAAAAACATACTGTTTTTTTCTAAAAAGGTAATTAATTTATCTAAACATTGAAAATACCAACCCTTTTGACTTCCATGAGTGTGTTTTATTCATAAGATGTAATTTTTAATCATGTAAAGTGATGTGAAATATATTATGTTATTTATGTTTTTTCATACCCCATATTTTCCTTTTTGTGTCCCCATACCCTTTTAGGGAATCATTAATAGGTATCATAACCTATGTTCGATGGAGATACAATCATATCACCTATTGAAAAAAATGAATATTGATCATTATTATAGGACGAGGATTTTTTTTCATATTTATAATAATAAATTGTTTGTGAATTCCATGGGATATAAAATATCCATATTAAAATAGAATGAAACAACAAAATTTATTAAATAGATAGTAATATAATTAAATAATATTGTATCTTCACCGCAGTCAGATTGAGGATATTCAAATAATGAAGTAATAATACTTAAATGATTTCTTTATCAAGGTGAACATTATTGTGGGTAATATGCCAAGATATTGTAAAAATAAGGAAAAAATAGATTTAAAAATACTAATGAGGATTTACCTAGATAAAATTAACATTAATGTTTCATCCATAGAATATATAGATAATGAAAAGTTATTTATTGATGAAATTCGTAGCATATAAATTTCATACCATATGGGATTTGGATTAGAATTAATGAAGAAATTAAAGGGACAAAATATATTTCATATGAGGCTCCATAAGGGTTTAAAAAAAATAAAAAGAAAATATATATTCATTATGAATATTAAGATCTAGAATTGGTTGATGATTTTTAGGAATTATTATCTTTATCCTCAAAGAAGATCTATAGAGGTAAGAGGAAGCGTAAAGGATACAATTCCGTCAGGATCCTTAAATTTGGTAAAATGTTTCAATTATTATCTAAATTTATAAATAGAATTAATGGGGGTAAGAGGGTTAGAATAGACCCTAGATATATTTCAAGGTAAAAAATAATGTTAAATTTTATAAAATATGGTAGTTTTTGTAAAAGGGAATATAGATAATGGTATTATGTAAAAAATTAGGAAACTTAATATGAAGGGAAGAATGTATTTCTAAAATAAAGGATAAATTTTATGATGAAAAAAAATAAGAAGAGCGAATTCAAATGTTTTTTTCCTAAGAGTACCAATAAATATTTTCATTTTACTATAAAATGGAATATAATTATAAGGAAAATATTAATTTTACAGTTAAATAAAATTATAAAATGTGTATATGTTGGGAATGGATAAAAAACTATGACTAAAGGTGATATCTATGTTTTTGGAGTTTAATTACTTACTATATAAGACAATTAATTAAAATAATATAAAGAAATAGTTTAATAAAGAAAATAAATACATCATAAAATAGATTGAAAAAATAAATGTTTTTATTAATAAAAGGAATAAAATGGTGGTTGATATAACATCCTAAATGATGTATTAATATGGACAAATATATAAACTAACATTGAAGGTAAATAACACTTAACATTATTTTAATAAATTCAAATTAAATAATGAGAAATGTTTCATCAAGATTGGTCATAGTATTAAGAAATCAAAGATATAAATTATGGATTCCAACTAAATGAGTGTATTAATAAAAAAAGGTTGGGTTTCATCACATAATTAAAAAAATTCACTTTTACCAAAACATTTTTAATGATTGTAAAATTAATTAATAATACATTTATGAATTTTTGGAAGAATCATGTGGTTAAAAGTCTAAATTCTAAAAACATATATAATCTCTCATCATATGTTCTTATAACACATTGATATATACAAAAAAATTAAAATTATACAAAAAATTTCAACATGTTATATGGATTTTTATATAAAATTTTATAAATTTTATAATTTATTAAAATGAAAAAAATGACCAATGATATTATTTATTGAAATATTTTTTCTCCAATAGTTACTAATATTGTTATATTCGTATTTTGTATAATTATTTTCATTATATATGAAGTAAATATAAATTATCAAAATTTCATCTGACATTACATATTAATAATAATGTATTATTTATTTATATATTTTTCTCTAAAATCATTATAACATGAAAATAATCAAATGGAGAGGTTGAAAATATTCATTATCATAATTATAATCATTTAAATAATTCAAGTTATGAAATTAAATGGTTGAAGTCATGAAATATTTTTCATATCAATACATCCAACCAAAATCATGCAGTTCATTGTCAAAATCATCACATATAATGAATATCAACACTATCACATCTATAAAAATCAATCAATAATCCAATGAATAATGAATATAGATAAAAAATATCAAGGTATCATGTAAACGTTATTGACCAAAATTGTTGGATGAAAAGGCTGAAAAATAAAATAAAAAACCTAGAGAATGTCATCCACACCCATGAAATATCATTGTAGTTACCCTCATCTACTATAATCCAAAATATGATTCAAAATAATAGTAAGATAAAAATTTGGGATAAAACCAATACCATAATCAACACTCCACTAACCTTTATCAACATAATTGATACCGAATCATCATTCAATGTCACAAATCATTTACATAATGCATATATAATGAGTGTCATGTGTTATATAATAGAAAAAATATATATTTATTTTTAATAGTAGTGTATCAATTCTAGTATTCATAGAGAATGATTTAACATAATATCATATAAGAAAAAACTATCAAATCATACATTATAAGCACTAAAAATGAATATGTACTTCCATTTCACTCTCTATAAAAAAATCCTATTTCAATCAAATAAATATTGTAGGCTAATAGAACCCATTGATTTATTGAAAATGTTTCACTATACTTATACAAATAAACCACACAACCTTACTTTACAATATAATTATCTATATCCTTGGTAAAATTATATGAAAAATCCATTCATTTTTTTGGCCCCAAATAGTAAAATACCTTGATATGGGGGTGAATCATAGTATAAAAAATTAAAATATCCACCCCTTTCAAGATTGTTTCATTATTGAAACAAAAAAATATCTATCTTTTCTTCCTTGTAATGTATAAACTGAAATGAAATCATGCAAGATACAAAACAATTTTACTTAGTCTACCCAATATGGAATAATATAAAGATCTTAAAATAAAAATGTTACAATATACTTGAATATAATTAATATCAATTTGTTTATAATGATCAGAGTAGACTCATTGTCCCCCATGTTTTACAACCATTCAATCATTGAAAGATCGCCACTATTTCTGTTGAAGTTTACTCATTTTTACTTTAGTAATATTTCATTGATGATTTGAATCACTTTTAATTATACATAAATTAATGTGTCATGATTCTCTCATTTATTTCAAATGATGAATTTCTCTTTTCCATATAATTCCTAGAAAATTTATTTTAGTTTTTGCAACTATCAAATTTTTTGAAATGCTTGTGCAGGTTTCACACTACTATTCACATTAAAAAACTCCCATTTTTTTGGAAGCTCTAAAACTTTCAAAAAAACCACTTGTTAATGAAAATATAATTCCATTTCTTTATTCAAATTATGTTAAAATAAATTATTTCATGAATTATTTATACTCACATAAGTGTTAAATGAAAATAGAGCCTTCATATTTTCTCTATGTCTTGCTCCCTCAAAATGAGGGGTAACAACCTATTTATAATAATGGAAAAACATCATGTAACATTAAAACTCACACCAAAATTTATCAAAATATAACATTCCAAAAAAATATCATATTCATCACATTTAACTAATCATATTTGTGAAGAATTCCATATTTATTAATCATTTTCACACAACTCTATTTTTGTGAATTCAATAAAATTTCATGAAACTATTTTTTTTTCATATATAGAAGAGGAATACTCAAATTACACAAATAAAATTTTCCACCATATATTTATAACACCATAAACACCATAAAAAGCTACCAAACCCCTTCTTTTGAAATGTTTCATGTTTCCTACTATCCTGGATTTTTTGATGTTATTTTTTAACCACTATACCAGAACATTGTCATCCAGATTTTTAGACAACCATAAAAACCAAAAAACCTTGAAACCCTAATGGGAGGTATATTTCAAAAAATACCCCACTTTGGTATTTTTGAAAATTCTTCAAAAAAATTTAGATCCCTTTGATACTAAGCTATTCAAAATTCATGCACACATTGTAATTAAATCACTATTTTCACATTATGAATCTTGATAAAGATCAAATAATTACTCAATACATACTCAAATACGATATGATAAAATATTATCATGAGAAAAAATTGTAAAATATAAATATCATAAATTAATAACTTCATTCAAAATACCACTTTTTGAGTGTTTCTCGAAAAAAAATGATAATATAAGTTGATACCAATTTTTTTCAGGGATTTCTACCAATTTCTTGAACAAAGTGTAGTACATGATAATTTATATTCAATAAACATACTTTGTAAAGTACTTTCATCATGAAATGAGAGTTCATCCCTTTATGATATTTCATCATTAAAAGTGCCACTTCAAAATCACCAAATTTAAATCTACCCCAACATCCCTTATCCCCTGATTTGATATATAAAATCTCTCATCCCATGCACCACTATACTCTCCCATATACAAGGTTCTTGTAAACTCTTCCCTATTCATAATAAATATATCTCATCCTTTTTCAATTAACCTAAAGGGATATCCTAATGGGATCACAATCAGAAATTAATTATTATAAGAACAAAAATAATTTTTCAACATGACTTAGGGATTGGGGTTCCATATCTAATGTACTTAAGTGTGTGGGTTTGAATATAGTTTGAGATATAGATGAATCTTTAAAAAAATATTTCTTATGTGAGACATTAATCATAATGTCTTTGACTTGATGTTAAGTCTGCATATATTACAATATCACAAAATTATTTTCATCTTCCTAATTTATAATGTGATATTTGATTTCGATCTGCTTCATTGTTTAGTGATTTTGATGGTTTTTTAATGTTTTATAGAACTTTAATTTTAAAAATTTATTATTATAATAGAATTAACTTTAACTTATATACCTTAAAATTATTTCTTTATCCTAAATAGTTTTTTGAAATCTTTTGTAGCCTAAATATATTTAGATTTTGTAGTGTTCATTGAAATTTAGTCTTATATATTTTTTATCCAATAAAATTATAATCCACCTACTTAGGATGCATTACTTGATATTAACATCTTAGAATCTACTAAACCAGTATAATTAGAATATTTATATAATAATAAATCATGCTATGATGTTTCATTATAAATAAAAATGAAATACATCATGAATTTTATATATCAGAGTATCATCTTCAATAAAATAATATTAATTTCTCTAGTATTACTTTGATACAGTGCTTCCTAACATGTGGAAAATAAAATATTGATTTAATATTCTATTATCTAATGAAGGATACTAATTTTATAACTATATTCTATAACATTTACCTATTTTTCATCATCATATCTTCAAAATGTCATCTAGGTAGAAACCATAGTTATAATATCCTTGAAATAATCTATTCAAAATCTTCTTATTACCTTAATTAGCATATTTAGAGTGATATATGAATGTACCAAGACTTACTTACATAACATAAATTTTATGGAAGAATAATAATTTCCCAATCATCAACCTTTGAAACCTACACTTCATGAATTATGAAAATAAATTTCATTATGATTATTTCACTCCACCAAAAACATGTCTTCCACATACACTATAACCACTATCCTTTGATCACTATCATTTTTGAAATAGATATTCTAATCAAATCCAACACACTAGATACTGATATTATTCAAGTATTTATCTATTCATGAATACCATAATTTTTATTCTTAATTTATCCCAAAAATATCCTTATTCGATCAAATTGTTTTTCTAAACTTTTTGGAAGAGAATACCATATGAATTATTGATGTACACCATTTCTTCCTGAAAAAAATTTCAAAATGATTACTTGATATCCATATATAATAACATGAATATATTTTTTATTTCTATCACTAAGATTAATCAATTTTCCTTTAGCCTTTCCATTATTGAAAAATGTTCATTCTTATCAATTCCATCAATATGAAATTATACATTACACATCAATCATAATTTATTTCAAATAACCATGTTTTTATCATTAAGTTTTTATGAAATACTCATTTAGTCCCATTTATATTCTTATTTGTTAGCCTCCAAAAAATCTCCCATTTGTAATTATTTTTTTTTGTCAAGATCTTCATTCATTACCTGAACTAACTTCTCATCCCTATTATCTTCTTCAAAGAACATCAGCTCTACTTAATATGAGAAAAAAATTAGTATATATTATTCATTCTATTAGTTCAAAATTAGCATTTTCATATCATATATGATATTTTTTATATAAATTTCAACTCAACTCTTCAGCTTATTTTTAGATATTGGTACCAAGTTATCCTACTCATTATCAATATCTTCTTCTGAATTATAATTTTTCACCAATACTCCCCTTAATATTATTACATTCTCATCAATATCATCTATAAATTTATCATTTTTCATGAAAATTATACTCATTATACAATGTAGTGAACTAATTTCTTTCAATAACCTTTCCTATCCACTTATTATATAATTTATATTCCTTGATCTTACCTACTTATCAAAAGAAAATCATTTCACCCCCAAGTATCTCAAACTTACTTTGTTTCTACTTATTGAGAATGGAAAAATTAATTTTGAAGATTTGAAAGTATTTCAAAAATGGATTATATATAAAATAAAACTACTATGAAGCCTTTTATTCTCCCAGAAACAATAAATTTCAATTTAAAATAAAGACTGTGGTCAAGAATAATTCCTCTAAAACATTTATAGTATTCCCATTTCAATAAGAATCAATAGTTCCTTCTTTTTATGATATGTTTTATCCTAAAAACCCTAACATTATGATAATAAGTTATCACTATTGAGAAATGGTTCCTTATTAAATACTTCTTGAGATAATACTATACCTAGATGTTGGTAAAATCCATGCCATTATTATTTCATAATTCAGAATTTTCTTCCCTGTCATCTTTTTTACCTCCCTTTGATATTGTGTTATGCAATTGAACAACTCATATCCATATATGATGATCATAATCGACACCATACTACTACAATTATCATTAAAATTAACTTAATAAATCTTCCCATTGATAATTACTGGTGATATAGGTTGACACACATCAACATGAACCATTTTAAGCACTCTTGTGGACTTCTGTTATTTTTTCCGTGTATGTGTCTCATGTAATATTCCCCTTTTAGTGAACATCACACACGTGAGTATGATCCCATGATAGATTTTAGAGATCTCAGGATCCATTACTTCTAACTAGATCTTATATGGATGGTTGGCTCAAATGGCCATGCTATTTATGACACAATCTATTTTCCTCTTCTTTGAATAGAAAACACATATCATCTTATACACTAATAATGTAGATATTCCCATTAATACTCTTCCCCTATAAAAAATGAACCATATATTACCTTGATGATAGATATAGTCTTGGTAAATTTTATTTCATTTCTTGAGTCATATAGTTTTCCGAAACATAGTATATTGTGACTAAGACCTTCGACAACTAGGACATCCACACATCTTATTTCATTTCTCTTAAACATATATTTTTTCTAAGATAATAATCATTAAACCATAATCGCTGTAAATATTTTGACACCTTACATATATTACATAATTACTATGACATGATCCTTATTTCTTGGAATGTGGTGAGTGAATCCACTATTCAGGATCAATACACTAGTATGATCTGATGCCTTTGTGGGAAAATATATAAAACAAATGCCTTATCAACTCTTTTCTTTAGTACCCATGTATTTGTCCTTACACAAAGTATTTTTTGACATGTTTTATCTTCTTTAGTGAATAATATACCAAATTCATCATACAAAGATACAAATTGATTTTTTATATTAATCTCTCTTGAGGATTCCTTGAGTTGTTGAACACATCCACTTTTGTTCTTCATCATCACATTCCCCTATATTATTGATTAGTAATAACTATCCATATGAAAAACCCCCACAAAAGAAATAATGGCCATCAAAATCTATCCTAAAATATTATACTATACTGAACTACCTTTTATTCTATGATGCCCTTTGATACATTATGGATAATGAATAAAAATTTAATAAATGAATCATCATTACACAAAAATAACACATAATATGAAATTTATGGTTGTATGTCTCTTTAATAGAACCATTTTTACACGAGTTCTCTGATTATTATCATTTTTAGTTCAACCCAAATCAACCTTAAACTTTAGAGTGGGTGTTTGTTGTGTAACAATAACCATTAATTCTTTCTATTTTCTACTAAACCATAAAATACCATATTCGTTATGATATTTATTTTTATTTTTATCACACTCTTTTACCTATTTTTGAGACCATCATTCTCCACTTTCATAGTTTCAATCCCATGTATGATATAATTTATTGATTTCATAATAGGATTCAAGTTTCTCTCATAATATTTAATTTTCATCATAGGACAATAACCCCCTCTTCAAGATCATTGATATGTTTTACTTGGTATTTCACCATAATATTTAAACCATTAATGACATTAGTTTTTTCTCTAACTTTGATATTATACTCAATAAACCTATTTATAATTTCTACCTTTTCATATTAAATTTTTTAAATATTTTCATTCATCTAAAAAATCCCCTCCCTTTACCAATACAAATAAGGTTTTGAATCATGAACAAATTTATCATTTTTATTCATTTTGGATCTCCAAGGATCTATAAATTCAAGATAATTCTCTAATTATACTATTATATAAACTCATACATCTAATTATTATTTGTGAACATCGCTCTATTCCTGTTTCATGAAATTTCTCATAATGGTAGCCATAAAATCTTCTCTGTGGCCATTTAAGCCTTAAATTTATTCTACCAAATTTTTTTCTAAATCGTTATATCCCAATGAAAGTAACTTTTTTTTTTAATTTAATAAGTTTCATCTCATTATTCTCCTTTGTTTCCCATTGAATAAGGATTTATTTATAGTTATATCACCACCTTTATCATTATCCTAAAATTTTTTTGGATACTTAATTGAAAATTACCCAACCTCTCCACATCAAAAGCACATGAGAAAAAATTTCCACTTTAACATTCCTTTTCCACATTTTAGATTTGTTGAAGGGAGTAGTATGAATTTATCCACCTATCATTATTTTTGGTCATACTGTGTAGTAAACTTATTCATGGAATTGAATTCCACCTTCATATACTTATCCTTTTTCCAAAACCTCATTATTATCATTTATCATCTCGTGTGTGAAAATATTAATATGAAAATTACTAAATTGTAACTCATTTAGATATTTTTCCTAGAGTTAAAATATTTTCATATTATACTAGGGTATAAAACATCACAATATTATCTTAAATATATTCACAAAATCAAGGGTTTCACCAATACTTGCATGTCCTCCATAGTAATATTCATTAGATCAAATAATTAATTAAAAAATTATTTAGGGTGCACCCTCAATTACTCATAATTGTTTTAAATAAATTAAATTTGGATTCCCAGACATTTGAATCAATTTTTAATATGTTTATTAGATTTTCCTATATAACATATGATTATTTACATGAAATAAACATGATGTGTATTTTGTAGGATAATTCTATGTATAATGAATTGATTACTCCAACATCAACATATATTTATCCTCTTTCAATATCTGATAAATCCCTAAAATCCATGTTGATTAAGATCCTATTAATAGTATTTTTATATAAATACATCCCTAATTATCAGTGGTTTTGATTTATTTAGTTATTCCACACATAAAAATTAATTTCCATGAAGATATAAATTCTTTTATGATTGAATTATACCTTGAATTCAAATGAGAGAGATTAAATAAATCTAACCCTTATCTATAATACCAATTGTTGGACCTATAATATTAAATACCTTAGGGGTGGATTTTGTTATTTCAGAGTAAAACTATTCCACATTTAAATCATGTTTTATCTTTTAAAAAATACAATTCAGTCTTCTCCCCCTCTGTTGTATAAACTGAAATGAAAGCTTGAACAAGACCCAATAATGTCACTTGGTTAAACCTAACAAGGATAATCCAAACATTATACCAAATAAATGTACTAATATAAAAAAATACACTAAATATAAATAATATTACAATATTCATAATGGACTCACTATCACCCCTAGTCTACAACAATTCACACATTGAAAGCTCCCTACCCTCTGTACAGATGTGTACTCACCGTTCCTTAGTATACTTACACTGATGATTTGAATAGATTTTTATTAAATCATAATTTGTGTTTCATTAATTTCCCCTTTCATTAAAATGATGAATATCACTTTTCCTTTGAATTTTTGGAAATTTCTATAGGTTATTTTTATCCTCATTCATGTAACCCTTTCATAAGTGTTGTGCAATTATTCATTTTTATAAAACTACAAGAATTTTTCAAAATTATCAAATTCTTATCAAAACCATTTTTTTAGTAGTAAAATATCCCATTTTTCATGAATCATATGTTCAAATAATATATTTAATGAAATAAGTATGTTCCC
Organism: Viscum album; assembly: GCA_963277665.1. Lineage (NCBI taxonomy): Eukaryota > Viridiplantae > Streptophyta > Magnoliopsida > Santalales > Viscaceae > Viscum > Viscum album. The sequence goes on from OY728162.1 coordinate 407,596,922, forward strand.
TTAAGTCTAACATAAAAACAAGGACATTATATTTTCACTAAGTCCGGATACCTTTATTGAGGGGGTGGAAGCCATTAAAAGTTGTTTATGACCGTTCAGAAAATTCTATACACACCACCTACATTTTTTGAAACATTATACAACCAAAAAAAATTTCACCTAAATTGTGAAATTTAATATATAATTCAACGCCATCGAGAAATTTCCCTCTGTACATACAATTTTTATGAAACTCCATTTTCCTTGAATTCACCAATATTTTTAAAAACTCTTTACTTTGAGAAATATTTATGGGGTAGCCTAGAATCATAACATCCATTAAAAATTTTACATTTTCATGAATATTTTCACTTTCATGAAAATCCTTCTTTTGAAATCAACATTGATCTCCCTATAATATTGTGGACCCAAAAATATAGAAAACAATTGGAAACATCACCACCTTATACAAACAACTTCTTGAACAACATCCAAATCTTCCATAACCCTTCTTTAGAAATGTTTCAAGGTCCCTAGGATCCTAGAATTATTTTAAAACTCTTTTTCAACAACATTAATTAACATTTTCATTTGGATATGTGAATAAAAATAACCCAAAAACCTTAAAAGGCTAGTGGGAGGTATGTTTTCCAAAAAAATACCTTCATCCAAAAAACCATTTACTATAATTGAACCCAAATAAAAATTATTTATCATTTTTAAAAAATATATAAAAGCCATTAAATCATCGTTATCATAGGAAACTTCACCTATCTATTACAAAATAACACTCTTAACTTTACAATTTTAAAAAATACTACTCTTCCATGAGTATTTCCCAAATAAATTATTCATGATGAATTTATCAAAAACATAGGATTGAATCTATTTTTAATATAGATTACTCTAACTATCATAGGCACCGATGTACTATTGTGGTATATTAAACATACCATTTATAATCTACAAAACTTTCCCAGATGATCATTATAGTTCATGATATCATATATAAAAGCATCCTTCAGCTATATAATTTTATTTCATTAAATAAAACCAATTTAATCATAAAATTTAGTCCAAACCTTTATCAATATTTAATAATCAATCCTACAATTTCAAATATATACTCTAATTTTCTAATAAGTTGGATTATATCCTATGTATTTTCTAACTTCACAATTTTTTGAATGATTCGATAATAATTGATGGTGGGTCTCTAAAAAAGAAAATGAAAATCATAAATTTAATGATTTTTTGGTATAATATTACCAAAAAATATATATACTCAAAAATATAATCTTAACATAAAATTCCTTGATTTTTTAAAATATTAATTCCCTTTTACTATAAGTAAATTTAGATATGAAAATATTTAATTTACATTGTTAAAAGGTATAAATTATTAATAAAACACTAAAATCATGTTCATTTTCAAGGAACACACAATGAAAATGACAAATAAAACCAAAAAGTAAATAAGAAACAAATATAGACTGTTATTGAAAGTAGAAATTTTGAAAAAAATATATTTTTTTTCCAATGAAATATGATTCATTTTTTAAGGGTAAAAGGAAATAAAAGTTTAAATGCGTAAAGTGTTATATCAAAAAATTGAATATTTTTTTCTTATATTATTTATTCATATTTTTTAACAAATATATTTAATCAATCAATTTTGGTTTAAAAATAATTTACTTATTAGTAGGTTTTTTTGGAGATAGTAGTAGTTGTGGATGTTTTTAAAAGAATTTTATTCCTTAAATTAAAAAAATTTGAAAACGGGGAATTGATTGAAAAAAATAGAAAATTTAAAATCTATAATCATTTCATAACCAATGATATGAGATAATTTCATGAAATAATCAAAAACAATTACTATAAATCCAAATTGTTAATTATTATAATCATATTAATAAATCAATATATAAAATAGAATGAGAAACCATATTTAACTATTTCCAAATTTAGATTTTTACATCATAAATATATACATTAAATTATCAACTTGGAAATAACTAAGCATCAATGTAATTATAAACATGTTAAATTACTATTAATATATATAAAAAATTAATGTTCATCTATTTTAATCCACAATATCAACGTCATCACTATAATTTTTTTTATCCTTTTGGAAGTTGTAAAGGTCATTATAACTGCTTCCTCAAACCAATATTAATAACATTTATTTCTCATATTATATTATTCTAACATTAAATTTTTAGCTATATAAATTTTATATAGAGTAATTATAGTAAAAAAATGTGATCCAAATCACATTTAAGACTAGTGAATTATTTATTAAGGAGAAATAACTAATATATACTTTTTCAAACCTTTCTATACAATGACCATATTTTAAAATATAAATTTTTTAAGATAATGTAAATGATAATAGAATTTATACACACAATAAATCTCTATTTTCCACTAAGACTAACTATAATAACTTTAGTAATAATACCATGATTAAAAAGTTCCTCAAGACTACTTACAAGACCTTAAAATTATGATCTCACTCTTAAAAAAATATTTTATTAGTTAAATATTTGAAAATGATATAATTTTTTTAAATAATTAAGAATTAAAGAAAATTAAATTAATTTTATAATATATTATGCATGAAATATTGATGCATCAATATATAAAAAGGACTATTCAATCAAATTTTTTAATAAGATCATTATTCCATGAGAAAAATGTTTTAGCACAATATGTCACTTATAAAACACACCTACCCAATATACTAGGGTGAAGTTTAGTATTTTATATCTTTAATTATTTAATTAAATCATTTGTTTCATCCTTCCATGCACTCACCAAGAGGGTGGACCCATCTCTCAACCAATTAGGTGGCATGTTGAATAATTTCTCACACTCTTCCAATACCTTTGGTATAACCCCTATATCTTAAAATGAGACTACCAAAGAAAGCCAAATAGTTATTTTTCTATCCTATGTGGGGTAGAACCCCATTATTTTTTGTTCCATTATATTCCCTTAACACTGTTACGTGCATTCCCTCATTCTTGGTGTGATCATTGTTGGAACCATGGATTTTCTGTGCATAATTTAGAGTATGGTTTGTGTTTGTTGTCAATCCTGAGTGGAAGGTTAGAATGTGTTCTAGAAAAGTGATCTTACTGAATAAGCATATAACAAGTATTAAAGGTGGTACAGGTCTCCAGTGTTTTCCAAATTTGGTCCTGATAATCAACAAATGGAGAAAAGGTGTTTTGGTAAAGAGACTTGCGCGCCGTTGACTAGTGGGAGAGGAAACTTGCACGCTATATGTTTTTCAAGACAAGAACTTTAAAATATGGCAAAGGAAAGAGGGTTGTGTAAGTATATGTTTTGTCGTGCAAGTGACTTGCGTGCTGAGAAAGGACATGCATGCTGGTGCCTAGGAGGATTGGAAACTTGCGTGCCGTTTGTCCTTCGTGATCAGATCATCAAAATATGGCAAAGGAAGTAGGGGCACCCAAGTTTCTTGGTTGGTCGCGCAAGTGTCAAGGGGGACAGAAGACTTGCGTGCCAAAACTTGCATGCTGAGGTAAGACTTGCGCGCCGACACGTAGGTTTTCCGAATGCCTATAAATAGAGGACCGCACCCTTCTCATTCAGTACAAAGTTCAGACTTCGAGAAATTCAGAGCTCCCGCCATGCAGGTGTAGTGATCACACAAGTGTTGGTGGGTCGCGCAAGTAGATGCTGCGCAACAATTGTTTGTTGTGCATCCAAGTTCATTTGGTCGAGAAGGGAAGTGAGTCGTGCAAGTTTGGTGTTAAAGAAGTGAGATTCGCGCAAGTGTTTGAATTGTACTTGCACACTGTCTTTGAAACTTGAGAACCGGCTTGGGGAAACGCTCCTGGTGTTGCTTGAAGTAGGCCCATCTATTTGAAGTTGAACGAAAGCTGGGAGATTTCCCAGTTCCCTTAGTAGAAAGTGAGATTCATCTACTGGTTAGAGTTGGACTTCAACAGAGCATCTACATTTAATAGAGGATACATTATTTTGTAACAATGAATAGACCTTCACATCTATAAACTAAGTGGGACTTCACCAAGCACAGTAAGCCAGGGGGAGTCAATGGGAGTGACCCAAGGGATGCAGTGAGCTATCCCTGAAATTTTGTAAAGGTAGTGAGCCTAGGACAGAGTGACTGTGCCCGAACCTTTGTAATCCAAATCTTGTGAAGTTTAGTGGAATTTGGTATGACTGACAACCAGTCGGTGTATGCTCCTTGGACGTAACCCTTAGTGGTGAACCAAGTAAAAAGTGTTGTGTGATCTATCTACATGTGAATGTTTGCTTTCTGATCATATTCATCATACATGTTCAAAAAGTTCCTACCAACGCGGGAACAAGATCCATCGCATTAAAAGAAAAAGTTGTCACCCTGATTCACCCCTCCCATCTCAGGGTGTCCAAGGGTCCTACAAGTGGTATCAGAGGGTAAAGGTTACTAGCGTTGAATCTGTCCTTGGTCATCATGGAGAATGTAGTCAATGTCAGGGGAGTCCCTCTCTTATATGGAAGTAATTTTCAGATCTGGAAGAATAAAATGAGATCTCATCTAAGATCCCTTGGGATGGATGTTCGGTTTTCCACCATACAAGGCATACATGTTACTGATCCAATAGGGCTAGCTATGAGTGATTCCGATAGAAAAATTCTTGATAATGATGCTAAAGCACAGAATGCTCTCACCACAACACTTTCTGATCAGATCTATCTAAAGGTGATTAGTTTCACCTTAGAAAAGTACATGTGGGATAAACTTGAAAACATTTATGAAGGAGATAGAAAAGTGAAGGAGGCGAAACTACAGGTCCTACAAAATAGGTTTGATGATATGAAGATGCATCCTGATGAGAATGCATACTCCTTATTCAATTAAATAACTGAAGTGGTTGGTGCAATTTGGGGTCTCGGTGAAGAAATCAAAGATGTATACATTGTGAAGAAAATATTAAGAAGACCTACACCCCTTTATAATGAAAAGGTTTCATCCCTTGAAGAAATATATCTTACAAAACTTTCTTTGGATGATCTGTTGAGCATCCTAGTGGCATATGAAATGAGAGTCAAAACGGAAGATGCCACTACACGAGTAAGCAAAAAAATACCATTCAAATCCATGAAGAAACTGAAAATCCCAAAATATAGTAGTGGCAAAGACGAAGAGGAAAAATAAATTCTTTCTCTCATTGCCAAGAAGTTATAGAAGGGAAAAGGGAAATTCAAAGGGAAATTATCTCTAGCTTTCTTTTGTTGTGGAAAAGTTGGGCACATTGATTCTCAGTGCTTAAGAAAGATTGATGATGATGATAGAGATGTTGAAAACATTGAGAATCCCCAGAAAAGGTTTTTCAAGAAAGGAGATTTCAAATCTAGAAATAAAGTTCTCAAGAAGAGTTTTATCTGTGAAGAGGAAGATAATGATAATGAATTTTGTGAAGAAGAAGAATCAGAGTTTAAAACTAGAAACCATGTATCCATGATGTCCATTTTTGAAAAATCATAAGATATTGGTGGAGAAAATCTATTGAAATCTAGTGCAGGTCCCGAGTTTCAACTTAAGGATGCTGTTAGTAAGCTTAAGATTAAATGTAAGAGTTGCAATAAGTGGAAATCAATTGTAGAAGAATCAACTGAATATTTTGATAAAATTGAAGCTCAAATTGAACGACCAGAAGAATTTGTGAAAGTAAAATCTAAAATACTTGAAATAAATGATGATATAGTGGATCTGAAACTAAGAATTGAAGAGTAGGCTAAGGTCATCAATGACCTCACCTCCAGACTAGAGGAAAAATCTAATACTGCTGAGGGTATTGAGGAGGAAGTTGTTACTCTTAGGATTAAACTTAAGATTGAATGAATTTAAAAAGAATCAAGGAAGAAAATACAGTTTGGAAGATTCTCAGATGCAGAATTACTGGAAAGAGCCAAGTGTGGTTCAGATGGGGTTGGAAAAATCTTGAGTGATCAAAGACCCTCTTGCATGGGAAAGAGTGGAATTGGCTATGAAGCTGAGACATCAACTACTGGAAGTGAAAATATCCAAAATAAAGACAATATGAAAGTTGAACATGTTGAAACATTTCCTAAAGTGCTAAAAAAGGAAAATTCAATTCAAACCAAAAAGAGAACTGAAAATTATCCTCAAACATTAAGAAATGACAGGCAATCTAACTATTATCCCAAGGAAGAAGGTATGAGGATAAATTCAAGTGAGAAGACATTTCCTCTCATGAAGTGTCAGTTCTATGGCTATCTAGGCTATACCATGTCATATTGTGAAGTGAAAAGAAGATATCTGGATGGAGAAGATATAGGAGTTCAACAGAGGAGAACAAATTCATATCCTAATTCTTATAAAAGAAACAATTTCTATGGATATTGTTTTTGTTGTTCTAACTTTGGTCATAAGGCTATTAATTACAGGTAGAGAAGGGACATGGACACCTCATACCAATGTTCGAGACAAGTCAAGTCTCGTCAGCAAGACAATGTTTCTCTTTCAAAAATGTTTTCTCCTCTCAAAGAAGATTTCAAGTATAAAGAACCTGGGTATGTGGAAAAGATAATTGAAAGGCCATCAGTACTCTATACTGAATGCAATTTCTCATGGAAGGAAAGAATGAAAATTGAGAAATCCAACCTTGTAGAGGTGGCCCTGAAAGCTATAAAAAGTAAGAGTACCTAGATTCTGGATAGTGGTTGTTCATATTATATGACAGGTAATGCTGGCCTGTTAACGGATATCAAAATGAAGGTTGATGGTACAGTTCGATTTGGTAATGACAGAGCTTTGAAAATCAAAGGCAGTGGAAGTACCGAATTAGCTAATAGAGAAATAAAGAAGATTGAAGTCCTTTACGTAGATGGACTACCTCATAATCTACTCAGCGCAAGTCAACTCTGTGACTCGGGACTTATTGTTACTTTTAATCAGAAAGGCTGCACTATCAAGGGAAAGGAAAGAAATACACTTATGAAGGGATGTAGAACAGAAGTCAACTTGTATCAGGTTGATAGTGAAGAAAATGTCTGTTACATGACTATTTAAGAAGAAAACAATTTGTGGCATTAGAGACTGGGACACATCAATCAACAAGATATGGAGAAAATATCAAAATTGAGGATTTTCATGAACATTCCCAACCTGAAGCGTGAATGTGAAAAATCTTGTGATGCTTGCATTCGTGGGAAGCTGGTCTGCAGTTCATATCGGCCAAAGAAGAAAAGGGCATCTCACCTTCTTGATCTGATCCATACAGATGTATGCAGGCCGATAAAAGTTGCTGGAACTCATGGAGAAATGTACTTTGTCCTTCTCATAAATGATTACAGCAGAATGGCATGTGTGATGGTCATTCATAGGAAACGACAAGTCCTTGACTGCATGAAAACATATCGGCGAATCACCGAGAATGATACTGGACGAACAATCAAAGTGTTGCGATCTGAAAATGGAGGGGAATACACGTCCATTGAATTTGAAAATTATCTGGAGAAGCATGAGATACAAAATGCGGTAGCTTCTGTGAGAACTCCACAAAAAAATGGAGTTGTTGAATGTAGGAATCGACAGTTGACCAACATGGCCCGAACTATGATGATTGAGAGTCGTATTCCACGACATTACTGGAAAGAGGCTGTTCAAGCTACAGTGTATATTCAAAATCGAACAGGACTCTATATGGGTGAGATGAAGACACCATATGAATTGTGGCATGGAAGGAATCCCTCTTTGAAATACTTTCGTGTTTTTGGATGTAAATGTTTCATCATAAACAAAGAAGGAAATCAAGGGAAGTATGGTGACAATGCAGATGAAGGAATTTTCCTTGGATACTCAATGAACAACAAAGCCTAAAAGTGTTTCAACAAGCGATTAAGAAGGATTATGGAAATCAGTGATGTTAAAATAATTGAAGAGAAAACTATAAATTCTTCAAGTATGTCATATGCTGATGTGAGATAAAGTGAATAAGAAAGTGAACATGGAGAAAATAAAAATACATAAATAGAGGAAGCTGTACAAAACACTTAGCAGTCGCATCATGATGTTGAATCAGAAGAAGAATCTAATAAAGAAACTGTGGCTGTAGAGAATTCAACTAAACTACACAGAAGAAATCATAGAGCTGAGATTGATCCCTCTAACATAATTGGGGATAGGAGTGCACCCACTCAAATAAGGAGAATGAGGAATGACACGCAATCTGAATTTCTTTCAGTTATGGTGCCATCCTCATTTAAAGAAGCTACAAAGGACGAATCATGGGTAAAAGCCATGAATGAAGAGTTAAATTAGATTGACAAGAATCAGACATGGGATCTTGTCCAAAGACCCGAAGGTCACAATGTGATTGGTACAAAATGGATCTTCAAAAACAAGTTTGATGAGAATGGAAGTGTTATTAGAAACAAGTCACGACTGGTATGTAAAGGATACTCTCAGATTGAAGGTGTTGATGTTGAAGAAACCATTTCTCCAGTGGCTAGACTAGAGTCAATCAGGATTTTCCTTGCCATGACACTCCAAAGAGGATATAAAATTTACCAGATGGATGTCAAGACAACATTCTTGAATGGTGTACTCGAAGAAGAAGTCTACATTGAACAAAAAGTGGGTTTTTTTCTTGGTTCTGATGAAACAAAGGTCTGAAAACTGAAGAAGGCTCTATATGGTTTGAAGCAGGCACCACGAGCATGGTATTCCTGACTGGACTCATATCTCAAGAAGCTGGAATTCAAGAGAGGAGGAGTATACCACAATTTTTATGTGAAGAATTATCCAAAAGATCAGTTCATGGTTCTAGTCTACGTTGCTGACATTATTTTTGGTGGTAGAAAGCAGAAATCAGTGGATGAATTTGCTAATCACATGAAATCATAATTTGAAATATCTATGATTGGGGAGCTCACATATTTCTTGGGGATGCAGGTGATTCAAAAGAAGGATTACACTTTCATCTCTCAGGAAAAGTATGCAAGAGAGCTGTTGAAAAATTTTAGTATGCAAGAATCCAAACCAATGTCAACTCTGATTGTAGTTGGAACTAAACTTGGAAAGCATGAGGATGGGACCTCTGTAGATCCCACCATGTATAGGAGGATCATTGGGAGCCTACTCTACCTGACAGCGACATGGACATATATTGTCTTTTCCACATGTATTGCAGCCCGCTTTCAGAGAAATCCAAAGGAGGAACATATGGTAGTAGTAAAAATAATTATGAGGTATATTCAAGGGACTCACAACTGTGGCTTATCCTTTTCTGTAGGAAGGAACAGTGAATTATCAGCATTTTCTGATGCGTACTGGGATGGCGATGTTGTGGACATAAATTCCACCAGTGGTGGTGCATTCTATATTGGGAATAAATTTGTTGGATGGTTGAGAAAGAAACAAGAAAGTACTTCTCTTAGTACTACTGAAGCTGACTATAGCACCGCCATAAAGGCATTCACTCAACTACTATGGATGAAGCAACAACTAACAGATATTGGTGATGAGGTGAAGCAACCAATGGTAATTTATTGTGATAACAAAAGCACAATTGATCTTACAAAGGATCCTATTCAGTATTCTCGTACAAAACAAAATGAAATCAGGTATCACTTTATCAAAGAAAAATTTGTGCAAGGCGTGATTAGAATGGATCATGTGGGAACTGATGAGAAAGTGGCTGATATCCTGACCAAGCCACTTTCAACGGTTGTTTTTGAGAAGCATCAGTTGAACCTCGGTGTTCAGCCACCTCCCAGTTCTTAAGAAGGTTACACAATACCCCTCTCCCTAGTTATGTTAACTGATTTTTATCTGTTTGTGGCTGTGATGAAGTTTTTTGGGGGAGATACTATCCAGGGGGTGTGGTTTGAGATAAATAATGAAAAAATACTAGTCTTTGGGTTTATTTTCAATGGGGGAGAAAGGAATAAATTAAGGCATGTTTAGGCATGTTCAGACATGATCAGGCATGTAATGCTTCTGTGAAACTATAAGAGAATGTCTTGGGCTTAATTGTGAATTCCAAAACACAGGAACCCAATTCAAGCTTCATCTCTTGTTTTCTACACTGAGCATTTCTCATGTAGACTTAGAGTGCTGGCTGAGTTGATTCTTGCGTTTTTTTTTGCCTGTGGATCTATTGAATTTATTTGCTGATTGCCAACAAACCCAAAGGGGGATATTGTTGGAACCATGGATGTTCTGTGCATGATTTAGAGTATGTTTTGTGTTTGTTTTTAATCCTCAGTGGAAGGTCAGAATGTGTGCTAGCAATGTGATCTTACTGAATAAGTATATAACAAGTATTGAAGTTGGCACAAGTCTCTAGTGTTTTCCAAATTTGGACATGAGAATCAACAAATGGAGAAAAGGTGTTTTGGAAAATAGACTTGCATTCTGTTGACCATAAGGAGAGGAAACTTGTGCACCATATGTTTTTCAAGATTATAACATCAAAATATAGAAAAGGAAAGAGGGTCACGCAAGTATATGTTTGGTTGCACAAGTGACTTGCGCGCCGAGAAAGGAATTGCGTGTCAGTGCCTAGGAGGATTGGAAAGTTGCGTGCCGTTAGTCCTTCATGATCAGATCATCAAAATGTGGCAATGGAAGTAGGGGCGCCCAAGTTTCTAGGTTGGTCACACAAGTGTCAAGGGGGACAGAAGACTTGCGTGCCGAAACTTGCGCGCCGAGGTAAGACTTGCACACTGTCATGCAGGTTTTCCGAATGCCTATAAATAGAGGACCACCCCCTACTCATTTGGTACGAAGTTCAGACATAGAGAAATTCAGAGCTCCCGCCGCACATGTGTAGTGATCGCACAAGTGTTGGTGGGTCATGCAAGTAGAGGCTGCGCGACAGCTATTTGTTGTGCATCCAAGTTCGTTTGGTCAAGAAGGGAAGTGAGTCGCAGAAGTTTGGTGTGGAAGAAGTGAGAGTCGTGCAAGTGTTTGGCTTGGACTTGCGCACCGTCTTTGAAACTTGTGCACATGCTTGGGGAAGCATGCCTGGTGTTGTTTAGGTATGCCCATCTATTTGAAGCTGCACGAAAGCTGGGAGATTGCCCAGTACCCTCAGCGGAAAGTGAGATTCGTCTACTGGTGAGAGTTTGACTTCAACAGAGCATTTACATTCAATAAAGGATGCATTCTTTTGTAACAATGAAGAGAGCTTCACATCTATAAACTGAGTGGGACTTCACCAAGGGCAGTAAGCTAAGGGATTCAGTGGGAGTGACCCGAGGGACGCAGTGAGATATCCCTGAAATTTTTTAAAGGCAATGAGCCTGAGACAGAGTGACTGTGCCCGAACCTTTTTAATCCACATCTAGTGAAGTTTAGTGGAATTTGGTAAGACCGAAAACCAGTCGACATATGCTTCTTGGAAACAGCCCTTAGTGGTGAACCAAGTAAAAAGTGATGTGTCATCTCTCTGTATGTGAATTTTTTCTTTCTGATCATATTCATCATACAGGTTCTACATGTTCCTACCAACACGAGAACAAGATCCATCTCATTAAAAGAAAAAGTTGTCACCCTGATTCACCCCTCCCCTCTCAGGGTGTCCCAGGGTTCTACAATCATAACCTCAAGTGGGTCTAAAATATTATCTAAATCAAATATATAAGTTTCTGTTTCTAACATGGATAGGGGTACAATAACTCTCTCAATATAAAATTAATGTCCCAACCATTATCTAAGAGGTCCTATAAATGATTAATGTCTTAAATTCATTAAATTTATAGTTTTTTCCTCTAAAAGTATTCTCCATACATAACCATCACTATCATGTAACCTCCTCTACGAAACGTCTAAAATACGCACCTTACCATCTTTATGGATCCATCATTATGGGTCCATAACTAATGTAAAACCACTTTAATTTCATAGAAAATAGTTGTCACAATTTCCCTGATATCAATTTTATAGGATAATTTTTCAAGTATAAAATAAAACTCCTGGGAATATTGTTCTCTATCCATTAGGGTGTTTTTTTGAAAACCCACTAGAAAAGTTTTACATAAAAGGAAAAAGGCTAAAACCCTTGTCGAAAAGGTATTCCTTTCTTTTTTATGATCCTACCAAATTAAAAATACACATCTTAGTGAGCCTTACCTAGTGTAGTTTCATGATGGGTGACCTCCTAAGATGTTTCAAAATTTATGAGTGAGTGAGGAAAAAACAATATTAGAAGAAATTGTGTTTTCCTATAGGGATAATGATTAGTCTTTAGACCTATTAGTGCATATGGGTATGTCCCATGGAGGGTTTAACATGTGTCTATGTGGATACTAGTGTTTCTAATTGGGAAAGGTTCAAGTGTCCATATTAAAAATGAAGGTTCCATGTGAATTTAGTGGTATATAGTAATTAATATTGTATTAGAACCAATACCAAGTTGGAATTTCATTAGAACTATATGGGTTTAAGTTTTAGGGTCCACAATGAGGGAATTTTTCATTAAATGGGTGGAGAGTGCCATATTCCTAAATTTTTTTCCATAAATTTCTAAATTTAACTACGCATATCAATATGGTTAGCCTTTCTTGTCAAGAGCCTACATGATTAAAACTCTATAGTTAATTGATCAGGCCTTGTATTAGTTTCAATATGGGTGACCTCCAGAGAGGTTTCCTAGAGTGGTATTGAGTGAAGAAAAAAACACACTAAGAAGACCATGTGGTATCCTATATCATGACTTGACATGGATAATCCGACTATCTATGATCCAAAACAGAACATTATAAGATTTTAAGGGAATTCCCTATCCCCATGGGATCCAAACTTATAGCTAGGAAATAAATAACAACCATAGCGAACAATTTTCCCAACCTAAAACAGGATACATGTGATGAAAAATAGAAATATAAACAACAATAAACATTTCATGACCAATGGAGTGATAATGGTATTAATGCAACCAAAGGTATCTAGACAAAACCCAATGTATATGTATATAAAAATCCAAAAATTATGACTAAAATTGTCAATTGCTACTCCATGTGATAGGTAGGAAATACACCATCATCTCACCACAAGCTACCAAACATAACAAACATAAACCTCACTATCTCAATGTGGCTTCTTTCCCATTCCTGCATCATAAAAAATATTGTCTTGACAACCTCATGGGATTGTGTAGGGTGTGTGATACAAAGTATCATTAAGATCTCATCCAGATGTTCAATAACAAGCCACTGTGAAATTTAATATCAATAATCAATATATGAAAAACTCTATTCATAAAGTAGGTATCACATTTATATCAAAATAATGGAAAAATAATTCCCCTTTTACAACATTAAATTAAATCCACATAACGCATTTTCAAAAATTATTTCAAATAATTCTTTTATATTTATGAAATCATGATTCATATATCATATAAAATCCAAAGTAGTAGAGTTCCAAAAACAAAGGAGGTCACCCCTATGATATCATAGGTTTGTATTGGTAGGTTATTTGTACCCCAATAATAATGAAGACTAACACATACTTAATTCCCTAGATCCAAAGTATTTATGATCTAGGAATAGAGGAACACCTCAAAAAGTGATCCTCTTTACAATTTCATGACCAAGTTCCAAGATCTAATTGATTTATTATATAGGAATAATGGAACACACTATAAAGTAAACCCCCTAGGAATTAAATAGACAAGGCCTAGTTTTATACCCTACACCAAGGTACCTAAGGATCCCATGTAGAAAATATGTAAAATAATTACAAAAGGGATTATCATATTTCATAATATGATTACAAAATACCATTTTCAATTAAAAACCATGATTTATACCCATTTCAAAAACCATTTCATAATTCTATATAAACTCTGTTTCATTTACCAAAACATGGGAAAACCATATTTTATAAAAGGACCCCATTTTGACATATGTATCCAATAATTCAGTAATCATTCCAATTATAATTTTGAAATACATTTAGAAAACCAAGATCATTCATGGTTCTACAAACATTGGCTATAGACCAAACCACATACCTCAAACATTAGATGGATGTCAGCCATAATGGGATCAAAACACCCAAAGGATAGGGAAATAAAGAGTAATACATGAGGGAAATAAATAATGTTTTCCACAACATAGAATTTAGTTTCAATAGGAAATAATGGTTTCTAGAGAAGATAGATCAAAACATACCTCAAAGATCACATACAGAGCACAAAAACCAACATGAGATTTGACCTCTAAGAGATAGAAAACCGATGAATCTATAATAAATAGAGATAAAATCATCGTGTTATTTATATACCCAACCAACACAATACAAACCATTAAAAAGTCCTATAAGAATGGTAGAACGATAATAAAATTGATCAATCATACCCTATAATTGAAAAGCAATTAAAATGAGACCGAAACACCAAATTGAGAAGTTTGAAGGGGCCCAGAATGATAAAGTGAGGCCTCACTTGGAGAACTAATCAAATTAGGTTTGACAATGAGGTGTTAAAGTGTTAATTAAGAATATTGGTGGCTTAAAATTAAATTATTACCATTACTTACCCTGCCCAGCCTATGGACACCAGCTGGTCGGTGGTCACTACAGACATGCAATGGCTACAAGAGGAATTCTTCTAGCTTGTAGATCCCACTAGTTGGATGATTGAGCCCTACCAGATAGTTGATGTGCTTCCCATAGTAACCCATTTCTGCTAAAATTCCTATGGATGAAGGATGGATTCCACCCACTGGACGATTGTATTTTTCATCCACCAAACAAGTTGAGGATCATTGAAACACAACCAAGTCTTCTCTAAGGCCCCCAAAACCTGAAATACAACCTCTTAAACAAAAAACAAATATTTAAATGGACCAATATGTTATAATTTTTCTCAATATAATAATTTTGGTCCATATAAATGTATGTGGAAGAAATATTCACTAGGAATAAGTGAGTCCACTACTCTATTTCCCAAGATTTATGCTCTCAAGTATCATGAGAATCTAATATATACTACGGTAACACTTTAACCAATGTAATAGACATCCCAAAAAAAAAATTAATTTGAGAATAAATGATATCAATTGTTTATTCAAGAACTAAAATATCTAGATCCAACTCAATCTCCTCCCAACTCAAGACATGGGATGGAATATGACGATACTTCATGATTTGGGATATATAGAAAACATCATGAATACCTATCAGCTAAGCTAGTAGCACTAACTAATATGAAACCTGACCAAGCTGCTCAATGATATTAAAAATTCCAACGTATCTAAAATCTATCTTCCCATATTCTCCAAGATGATGGTGATGAAATCAAGGGGAAAATTTCAAGAAGAATTGATCACCATTGGAAAAATAAAAAAGGATGATGTTAAAAATCCACATATAAATTCTAATGACTCTAGTCTATGAACATTCGTTGATTTATATCGTAAATATTCATAGAACTTTTTTAATGAGACTCTTTTTGATAATTTTGGCATCGCCCAACTTTAGACAACAAATAGGTTGCTTGTAAAGATGACCATAAAAATCCTCAAAGTGTCTCATTCTGATCAAATATTGGTAACCATTATCGTATTAAAACTTGACCAGTTTTTATTGGTTATCCCATGATTTACTAAAGAAAAATAAAAAAGCATTGATCATATCCTCTGGGATATAATTAGAACACCCATATGTTCATTTGTATATGAATGGTAATCTATTCTCAACCTAACATGAGTCATCATCACCTCTTGGATACTTTTCTAGGATAGGGAGTTAAACCAAGGATCTATGTTAATGAAAATGGAATAGGAACCCCATGCAATATCATAGTTTCCTATATATATATTTATATTACCTAGATCTTCATCCTTAGTGGTGTCCACAATTAGAATGAAATCTATTTATTTTATAAGCTGATCAATCGCCACCCAGATGAAATTCTTTCCTTGGGGATTCTATGGTAATACAATGATGAATTCAATAAGAAACTCATCCCATTTACATGCCAGAATTGGATGAGGATGGAGTTTACTAAAAGGCTTCAAGTTCTCTATATTAATCTGCAGGCTATTGTAACAACAAGACACAAAATAAATAATGTCACACTTTATGCATTGACACTTGATAATCTATATCATTTCATGATACATATTTACAGTGATTGTAAGAATGAATAATGAGAACATATAATAATCATGTAATATAGAATTTATAATAGATGATGGAATTATGAAATGATTCCCGAAGTGAATAATACGATAATTAGGGAGATACTAACTAGGAATTTCGACTCCACTATATAATGATTCTCTAACTCCTTTTAACTCGATATCCAACTAATGGTCCTATAAAATTGACTCAAGGATAGATGATGAAAAGTGGAAACTATTTATAACTATACCTGAATCATCCACCTATATTTCTATATTTAACTAATTTAAAATCACTTTAAGGTTATACTCATCATTCAATTTCCTAACAAAATGAGAAGGGAATTTCCTACTAAGAGATTAACTAATGAATTTCTCCTTACCCAGGGTATAGGTGATTTTGAATTAAAACATATAGATGTACACCACCTATCATATATAATGAAGTTTAAGGTCCTTATAATAAAAAAAAATAACATAGAATATTGGGATAAAAATGATGGTTAAACTCTCCCCAAAAATATGGTGATACCCATACTTTAGAGTATACATAACAACAGTGAGATCCAATCCTTTAGTGGGGAAATTATTCTCATGTATCAAAAGATATCTAGAACTATATTCCACACCATGTTTATCTTACATAATCACACACCCTATTATAGGATCATAATAAAAAAATATACCAGATAACCCTTATCAGCTTTCATCAAGGTCAAAATTTGGGCAAATGTTAGATGTTGTTTCAAATCATAAAAAGAGGCATGAAACATAGAATCCCATGATAATTTTACCGCATTGTTTTTAAGAGAAGTTAACAATGACTCCAACTTCTCAAAATCCTTGAAACCCCACTGATAATATCTAGAGAGATCCATAAATCTATGTATTTCAATGAAGCTATATATTTATTCACTTGATAAGACATGCTTTAAATTTTACGTAAAACTTAGAGTCCATGTTCAGAAATAATGTCTCCTAAGAACATAAACTATTTGATCTAGAAGATAAAATATAGTAGATTATTATTAAGGGGATTTATCCAAAAGGTTTCTAAAACCACAATTGGATGGTGATCAGGCTCATAATTAGATCTCAAATAAACTAGGATATTCTCCATTAATACCGTAAGGAAGGTATTCAGATACAGATGGAACATCCATTTTATCAAATCAATCAACACATCACGAGTGTTAGTTAGAATAACATGCATATAAATATATTCATAATCTTCATTACCTCTATTAAAAATGGTCTTCAAGATATATAATTATTTAACTCTGATTTGAAGGCAACCTGACAAAATGTTTAATTTCAAAAAAATCTTATCCCCTATAACTGATCAAACAATTCATTGATATGGTGAAAAGGATAATTATTCATAATTATTACCAGATTCAACTTATGATATTCTATAAGGAGATGAAAATAACAATAAACATTCTTAGAAAGTAGAATAGGGTTCTCCCGAGGTAAGACACTAGGATGATCAAATTCATTATCTATCAGGTAATCCAATTAGACCTTGAGATCTTTATGCTCCATAGGTTCTATGTGATATGTGTGTATCAAGATTAGCAGAGCACGAAACACCAAATTAATGGGTAAATATACATACCTTTACTGATTAAGGAAATATAAGTTGTCTAGGAAGACCCCAAGGAAATAAAAAATAACCAATGTAAGATCAACATGAGTGGAAGCATCACATAGCTCAAACAAAATTGTAGACAAAATACTCTTGAGATTTGGAAAAAATGGCGTCGTGTGACCGGAAATAGGTTCAAACTATCCATGGAACACCAGAGATCTTCCATCAGCAACCATGAATGAGACACACTAATAATAATAATAAATTTCATCTCAGTAAGAAACCAACCAATCCATCTGAATGATTATGTCAAAAAGATACAAATCAAGAATTCATAATTATCAAACTAAATTCACATCAGATATCAAAGGAGAGAATCAAAGATAATAAAAACCCTTCCCTTTTATCCTACCAATATGAATTGATAGCTCCCTAACAAAGTACACGATCTCTGTTAGATGTTTCAACACATTCAAAAATAGGGTAGATATAAATGATTGTGACACACCTATATCAAATAGAACAGTTATTGTAAAAGGTAAAAAATGCTACCTCTCGCTATAGTTGGTCCCATATCAACTTCTTTAATAATATCATACACTACATGAATTTATTTCTCTCTTAATGCCTATGGATTAATCCATTTTGAATTTTTAACCTTCTAAATGTGTATCAGTGGTCTTTGGAGTGAATGATCCTTGGACATAATGGGGAATAGAAATATCTTGGTAGAATCTCTATAGATGGCCTTGAGGGCCTCATGCACTATAGTTCTTTAGAGGCAGAGGCGAAGCACATGAGTTTGCCCCACCTTGACACACATGTATTAATTAAATGGTATACTTATTTCCACCATTTAAAGAGTATAAAACTCATGATTTTTAGAACCAAATCCATCTCTATTGAAACTATAATTCCACTTCCTCTTATTCCCATGTATAAAACTGTAATTTTCAATAGGTGGAAAAGAAGATAAAAAAACTTATCTTGCATTCATATCAATTTCTTCCATAATATACTTATTTATTATATAATAGTAGGTGGTAAGATTTAATATATATAAATTTGATGAGATTTCATGTTGTAATTCTTATAAGTATTTTGATCCTTTAAGGTTAGAAATAAACATCAAGTGTGACAATTCCTACTTCACCTTGACAGAATCATGTGTCTCTTATAAATCAAATACCTGATTGATTCTTTCCATTCAATTATCTTTCTATTGATGTCTATTTGTACCCTTAAAGGATTAGGTATTCTCAAGTAGGAACTATCACACTTGATCCTTATATCCTCTATCTATTGGGTTTTCCTGAAAAACATGGTTCTGTATATATCTTGAATTATATTCCATGACATAAATCTCCCTCACAGTTGCCTCTAGGATATTATGACCAGGATGAGTATTCAATTGAGGTGTATACCCATTTCATGATACTAAGGATCCCTTAAAATATGTATCTGAGGAAGGATTATATATACCGAAAATAAAAGGAAAAGATTTATATAAATAAACAATTCTACTTAAACTTAAGAGAACCTATGAAAAAATTTATATTTAGATTAAAACCCATCAAAACGATGGAAAACCCAAAATCCAGTAGTGACTTGAGGTCTTCCATTAAAATAACTTGTCAGACACTCACTAAAATAAACATATGAATCCTCACAAATCTAATCTAATATCTATTAACTTCCCAAGACTAATCATAACCATTATCTGATGCAAATATTCATGACTAGGCCTGAACAATCTAACAATCTATGCTCTGAAGCAGACCACAGCAAGAACCGAAGGGAAATATCGATCTCTATATGATTAATGATAACACTTGGGAAATCCAAAACAACAAGAGGGAACAATTTTCCTAACATGAAAAAATATACATAGCATAAAAAAGAGAAAGATAACTAATAATAAATATCTTATAACCTAAATAGTGGAAATGGTTGTTATACAACCTAAGGAAGAAGAAAATCCCAAATTACATGTCTAGAAAAATAAAAAAAAATATGACCAATACAATAAAAAACTACTCCATGAAATACATGGGAAACGTATCACCATCTCAACACCAAATACCCATACCCACTTGACAAAAACCTAATTCTCACACTATGATTCCTGTCCCATTACTTCATTAAAAAATCATGTTCTATAAACACCCTAAGGGAGTACGTAATGTTTGAGATAAATAGGTTAAGTACGTTCCCACTCAATTGTTCCATAACAAGTATCTATTAAAAAATCCTAATTATCAATATATGAAAAAATGTCACGATAAATGTAACAAAAGAGACTCCAGTAACTTGGAGCTGGTGCCTACTTTATTACATTTTCATAGATTCAAGGGGTCAAATCTCAAAGGAACAATCAGTTTATAAGTTTTATAGAACCATTTACACACATTATTCCCATTTTACATAGGGAAATAAAATATAAATCAGATTAATGGAAAACATTTGGCATCCTTGAACACATTCTATTAATTCTTCTTCATATATCTGAAAAAACAAAATAAAGAAGATATCAAATGCATAGTTAGGTTTTCATATAGTGGAATATATCATGAATTAATAAATATTAATAAATATTCCATGGTAAATAACTGAAAAAACATTTAACATGATCCAAAAATTTAATATCATAATTGGTTAAGGAATAATAAATATGGAAAGGTAAATAATTGAGCACACATTCCATTTAATAAATAAACTGAGAATGAAATGCATCTAGAGATAATATCATCGTGAAAATGTAGTGGATAATAGCAATAAATGAATTATCAATGATGTAAATGATTAATTATTAAATGTTATGATCTCAAGAATCATGAATACCTATACTGTCAAGATCGTTTTGAAGATAGTTTAAAACTAGTGGTTAAGAAACCATATCATTTTTCCAACTAGTTTCTCTCATTATACCTATCAATGCATTGAGGGGATATCTATAATTGGGCCCCACCCATAGCTTAATTTCCAAAGCATTCCTCTTATATAGAATAATATATTTAATTCATGAATAAATATACCTTATCAAAAAATATTTTTATTGATTAAGTAATATAGATTTATCAATATTTCCCCATTTAATCAAATAACATTCAAACTAAACACTATATATAAAAATGGTATATGGTTTATGAAATAGTCACATACATGATAATAATAACATGTATATTTTAGATAAACATAATTTATAATGATAAATGATTATAATAAAGTGATTGTTTCATTATAAAGTTTACAATAAAAAAATAAAGTGGTATTGCACTATTATTTTTACCTCTTTGGTAAATTTTAAATTTTATCCCCTTGAAGAATAAAAATGAAAAAGAAATCTATCATAATAAATAAATATTTATTAATATTAAATACATAAAATTTTTAGTATATAAACCATGTAAAATGAAATAGGTTTATATTAAAAAAAATTTCTCAACAAAATTGAAATTGAGATGAAATCCCTTACCCAATGATTTCCATTAGTTAAATGTGATTTGACCTACTATATAATAGTTTTGTAATAAAATTTAGAATTTTTTTAAATAGAACATAAATAAATAATATCCATAATTATAATAATTTTATAAATATAATATTTAATCAGTAGATATATTATTAGAACCATTATTTAAATTTGGTAAATGAAAATGAACCGCATTGCTTCATAGAGATGGTAGGTTGTACGTACGCACGATAGAAAATATCATTCCCCTAATGGTTGAAAGGGGAAGGATGTGTATGATATATTAATTTTATAGAATTGATATAATGTCATATATATCACATATATTAATTAAATTTATCCTTATTACCTTCAACTGAAAGTGAAAGTGAAAAATAAATCACATCGTTTCATGAGGTTATAATCCACAATAAACACAATTGACATTATCACATTCTAAATAGAATGGAAGTTTAGAAGGTACATGTGATATAATAATTCTATAATTATAATTATATAATAAATATTATATAAAAACATTATATCCAACTGTGAGATGTGTTGATGGAAAATGAGTTACATCGGTTTGCGGGGTGGTAGTCCTCTGTACACACGATTGTTGATTTTGTTTCCCATTTGATGAAATTAGAGATGGAAATAAGTTATTTAATTAACATAATAACATATCATTATATATTTTTATAGTTGTGTTATTATATTATCATTATTTAATAATATTTTGAGTTGAAATAATAATTAAATTGAAAACGCTCGTTCACGAATGTTACATTTTCTTCTGCAAGCTTCTTTAGGTTTTAACCAATATCCTTTCTAGGATGGATTTATAATACAAAATGGATCTAGAATCTTGTGAGGGGGTTAGATAAGTTATTTTTTCACAAATTTTTTGAACCAAATTTCTTTTTATGTGTGAATAGTATAAGATAGGGACTGACATTTTATAAGTGGGGGAGAGGACAGACACACAATTTTTTAAAATATTAAAATAGACCCATGTTTTTATCATGCCAGAAGATTATAAAATGGGTAATTATAAAATATTAGAGATTATAAGGCCTAAATATGGGCATAAAATGGGTTTTGGATAAGTTATCATTTATTTTTAACCCATATTACTTTAGTTTAACCCCTGGAAAAATTGTTATTACCTTACCCATGATAATAAATTTTTTTATGCTTTTATAATTAAAAATGGTCAAAAAATATGTCTAAACTATTAGATAATATAAATTATCCTGAATGAAAATATGGAATCAATTTTTTCATATTTAATTCATATAAATAGATTACTCCAATATAAAATTATACATATAGACGTGACAAAAAGTGGTTTTCAAAATATAAAATTCTCATAAGTATAGAAGGTTTTAATATGAAAATTTAATATGAAATTAATTCCAATTAAATAAATTGTATAAAATATAAAATAATTTAATTAATTTTACATTAAAAACATTTTAAAATATAATTTAACTTTTTAAATAATTTAATCAAAAATATAGTTTTTAATAAAAATTAGTATTTTTCACTTTTCATCGAAAAAATAAAAGTTTTCAAAAAAATTCAATAAAATCACCCTAATATAATTTGAAAATTATAATTTAAAAAACTAATTTAATTTTATCAAATATATTTTCATAAATTGTAAGAAATTAATTTTCCTTAAGTGCCTAAGAAGCAACAAAACCATTTTCTTTGTAGTTTTTCAAAAAACATTTCTTTTATACTAAAATGATTCTTATTTTTATTTGTAATAAAAATATAACAAATTAATGTGTGTAAAATAAATATTTTTCAAATTTTTTTAGTCCTATTTATACCCTCTAATTTAATGGCTAGGTTATAATGGTCATTTTTAAACAATATCTTAATAGATTATCATGTTTCATTTAAATCCAGTGTTGCATGAATCACAAGATATCAAAGAGATTAAATTAATTTAAAAAGGAATAAATCATAATTTATCATGGTGTTCCATTTTCCCCTCATACAAAATATACATCCTTTAAATTTATGGTATATTACTAAACAAACAAATGAGGGTAGTTCATGTTTATAACATCCTATGGTTCCCACATTGCTTCCTCCATTATGTGATTCCTACAAAGTAAATTTACTAGTTGAGTCATCTGATTATTTATTAATTTATCTGTAGTATCAAGAATATATATGGGATATTCAATTTAAGATATATAATATTGCAATTATATTTCATTAGAGTTTATCGTATGCGTTGGGTCTAGTATGCACTTCCTTAACAATGATATATGGAATACATTAAGTACTTTTGAGAGATTTAGTGGCATTTTTGAATGATAAGAATCAAATCCAATTCATTCAAGGATTTAAAATTGTTCAATGTATTTGGGTCTTAGTTTCCATTTCTTACTAAACCATATAACACACTTCCATGGAAAAAAATTCTAGAAAACATGATCACTCACTTGGAATTTTGAATCAATCCTCTGATTTTCGACATAACTATTTTTTATACTTTGAATAGATTTAATATGAGCCTGAATAGTCTTAAATGTTTTTGTATTATCTTCAAAAAGTTATGTACCTACATGTTTACTTTCACCATCATCATCCTAGAAATTTTTATTACGATATCCATTGGCATATAATTCTTCATGTGGCGCTATTTGAATACTTGAATGTAAACTATTATTATAATAAAAATATACCAAAGTTAAATACTGATCCCACATACCTTCATGTAATGATGACCTAAAGATGTATTCCATTGTTTAAATAGTCATTTTAAACTTTCCATTAATTTTATTATGGTAGGAATAGATCAAATGGTTATTGGAATTAATAGCCATCAAAATACTCTTCTATAATTTCAATGTAAAATCATGGTCAAGATCAAGAACTATTGAAATAGGTTTACAATGAAGTCTAACAACTTAATTAATATAGATAATTACTAGGATCTATAGTGGTAAATTATCTCTTATATAAAATAAATGTGCATATTTTTTTAGATGATAAACAATAACCCATATTGAATCATTCTTTCTAGGTGTATTTGGTAGTCCCATGAAAAATTACTTAGTAATTTAATTCTATTTCCACACAGGAATATGAGAAGGTTGAATGAATCCTCTTGGATGTTGGATCGTAGATTTCACTTGTTGGTAAACCAATCATTTGGACACATAATCAGAAACTCACCTCTTAATGTTATCCCAAAAAAATGTTCCCTATCATCCCTAAACATCTTTGTGCTACTAGGGTGTATAGAGAAATATGATCAATGAGTATCATCTAATAATTTAATTTTAGATCAGGTATATATGTAACAGATAATATCTTTACAAATTTCATAACACCATATTCACAAATTATGTCTACAAATTTCTATCATTTCCAGCGTTAATTTCCTTCTAAATGCACTAAACTTCATCTAGAGAACTTTTTATCTTTTATAATAAAGATGGTTTTACAATCATTTGAAAAAGGAGTGATATCTCTCCTTCCTTAATAATTCCCACATCCATATTTAATAGATATATGAACATATGATCCCTATAGATCCTCATTTGGTTAAGAACTCTATGATCTTTTCAACTCAATGAATTTGATACCTTAATTTCTTTCTCTAGGTGGTAGAGAATTGAGAAATTATAATCCTTGAGTACTGAAGCCATCATCTTTTTATCATTTTTTGTTCTTTCTATAAAAAGATGTATTTTAGGCATTTATGATACATGTATATCTACATATTTCACAATAGCTATGATGTCTATATAGCTTTAATGTAAATATTACAACTTCCAACTCAAGATGATGGGTTGGATAGTTTTGTTCCTGAGTATTAAATTTATTTAATGAATATTAAATAACATTATCTTTTTTCATTAGGACATAACCAATTACCTACTTGGATGTATCACTATATATCACAAACCTTTCATTTCTATATGGTAGAGTCAAAATAAAATCCTTTAACAATCTCTTATTTAGTTTAAAAAAACATTATTCACATTCCATTTTCTAAAAAAACAAAAACTCTTTATGTATAAGATTAGTTAACATGTTAAAAAATCAGAAAATATTATGGACTAATCACTAATATTAACCTACTAGACCAATGATACTATGTAACACATTTATGTTCGTTGGTGTAGGAAATTTTTTGTCTTCCTTTTTAATCACATGATCAACTAATATTATATCCTTGGAGAAAATATGGGTAAGAAAAGAAAGATCTAGAATCCAAAAATCACAGTTACCAAATATCCCATATAACTCCTTTTTTATACAAGTCTCAATAATGTTTAACAATTTATTATCATGGTCATCATAGTTTTTTGAACACAACAAGATATCATCAATTAATACAAAAAAATCATTAAGATATTTCTTATATACTCTATTAATTTTATCCAGAAAAATAGAGGGTGAATAAGTCAATCCAAATGGATTTATTACAATATCCTAATATACATTCCTTATTCAGAAAGTTTTCTTTAGAATTTATTCTTTCTTTACTCACAACTGGTGATACCACGAATGAAGTTAAATATTTGAAAAATAATGGGCTTTGTGAAGTTGATCGAATAATACATCAATGTGAGTAAGACAATTATTTTTATTTATTATGATAACATTTATTTCCATATAATCAATGTATATCCATATGGATCCATATTTCTTTTAGATTGAGATAATAGGGGATCCCAATGGTGAAACAATAGGGAAATAAATCACTTATCACATAACTCCTCTAGTTGTTTGTTAAGATATACTAATTCCATAGTTTACAATCTATAGATAGTATTTGATATTGGCCTTTCAGTAATGATTAAATATATGGAAAACTCAGCTTCATGCTTAATGGGGATTTTCAGTTATTTACTTAGGAAATACATCAATGAATTCACGTACAATAGGTACATCCTTAATTTTATGATAAACTTCCATATCCCTAGATTTGGATTTCACTTTTTCACAAAAAATATCATTTAGTAGATATATTGGGGTCCCAGATAAATAAATATATACTCTAGAGATAACTAATTCTACATAGACATCATAAATCACAATTTCAATCTTCTAATAATAAATTTTTGCATTATGTTTTTAATGCTAGTGCATACCAATAATTTTATCAACATCAAGCATATGTATGATAATTAGATAAGTAAATAGAGAATGTTTTTGTATCATGATGGGGACTTTCAAAGACATCTTTTTACAGTGAGACATTTACAATGATTTTTAGTAACAATTCCCTTCTCAAAGTGCTAGTGAAATATATAATTTTCTTGGAAATCATGGATGATGTAAGAGAGTGTACAGATCTATAAAAAAATAAAGAATTTGTTAAATGTAAAATTATTTTTAATGTACCTACTACCACATCCTTGGGTACTTCCACCTCAGCTATATTGATCACATAAGCTTGGCCTTCTCTCATTTGTCTCTATTGTGATTGATTCCCTTGACTCTTGGGAATGTTTTTTGCATTATTCGCCAAATACATATAGTTAAAAAACTAAATAACATTATTTTATTTCTTTTCTTTTCATTATTTATCTTCATTACCCTAATATCCACATTTATAAAAAATACCAAGACCATCAATCATATCCTTGGATTTAACCCCCATATAATGCTTCTAACCATGTTATTACATTATAACATAACCATAGTCATATTTAAAATATAATATATGATCCTATTATAAAATATTACCAAAATTTTGTTAATAATATTTCATTATTTTCATTATTTTTTGTGTTAATATTCTTTTTTTCTAATGTGTGTTTTAATGAATGTTGTATAGGGAAAATGAACTACATCACTTTGAAGAGACGATAGGTTGTATGTACGGACAAGTGATGATATCATTCCCTTAATGGATGGAAGGGTAAATAAGTGCATCATATATTAATTTTAATTAATTTATTTTATGTCATATATATTACATATATTTATTAAATTTATCTATATTTCCTTCCATGTAAAGATTAAGTGAAAAATGAATCAAATCACTTCGCCAGGTTGTAGTCTGTCGTACACATGATCCACACAATAGTATTTTAAAATAAATGGGACATAAGATGTTATATGTGATATAATAATTCCATAATTATAATTATATAATAAATATTATATAAAAATAATAAAACCGTAATTATATCAAACCGTGAGAGGGTTTTATGTAGTTACATTAGTTCGTGTGGTGGTAGTCCTCGATAAACACGATTGACAATTTTGTTTCCAATTTCATGGAAGTGGGGATGGATATAGGTTATGAAATTAACATAATAACATATCATTATATTTTAGAAACTATTTTTTTATATTATCTAGATTTTATAATATTTTTAAGAGGTGGAAGAATAAATAAGATGAAAATAATCTTTTAGGAACATTACATATTCTTCATGGAACTTATTTTGTTTTGTGCCAAAAATCCTTCATAGTGTGTATTTTTGATAAAACCAAGGGAAATAGTTTATTGAAATAGAATTAAGAAAGAAATTTGGGTAGGTATTTTCTTAAAAACATTGCATTGAAAGTGTGAATAGGTGAGGAGAAGGGGTGACCTTTTATAAGTGGGAGACATGTCACACAAGAAATTTTTGAAAAGATTTAATTAAAGCCTCATTATTTTCTTTCCATAAGCATAAAACCTAGATAATTATCTATCCTTATATATTATTGGGTCTAAATATTTATATAAAATGGATATTGGATAATTTTTAAGTCATATTTAACCCTTATATTCTATGATTAACCCTTGGTAAATCATTTTTACCTAAATTGCGATAATTAAATTTTTACAACTTTTATTATTTATATTGTTAAAAATTTAAGATGAAATTATTAGATAATATAAATTATGTTGAAGAAAAATATTAAGTTTGTTCTTCCAAACTCAATTCACAGAAGTGGAAGAAACCAATTGAAAATTATACCCATAGATGCAATGAAAAAGAACGTTTCTAAAGAGAAAATTCTAATAATTATATACTTTTTAAATATAAAAATTTAATATAAATTTTATTAAAATAAAATAAATTTTATTGAATATAATATATTTAAGAAATTTTACATTAAAAACAATTTAAAATATAGTTTCTCTTTGTAAATAATTTAAATTATAACATGATTTTCAAATAATATCAAGATTTTCACTATTCATCGAAAAAATGAAACATTTAGAAAAATCCCACAAATTCAACCTAAGGTAAATTTTATATGATTATTTGAGAAATTAATTTAGTTTTATTATATATATTTTATATAATTTTCAGAAATAAAATTTATCCTAGGTGTGCAAGAAGCGACGAACCCATTTTTTTTAAAGAAAATTCAATTTTTCAGTAAACATTTATTTTACTTTAAAATTATTATTATTTTTATTTCTCATATAAAAGGTAGTAATTTAATGAGTGTTAAATATATATTTTAAAAAATTCAGTTAGTCTTATTCATAGGCACCAATTTAATAGCTATGTTATAATGGTATTTTTTAAATAATGTTTTAACATAGTATCATATTTTGTTTAAACCTAATGTTGCATGCATCAGAAGCTATCGAAGAGATTGAATTTATTTAAAAAGAAATAAAACATAAAGTATCAGGGTGATACAAAGATGAATTTAACACATTTATATAGAAATCATGGTAAATAAATCTAATTTTTTATAGTTATCAAATAAATCTAGAGAACACGGTTTCAAATCATATATCAAATAATCCATTTACATTTATTGAAGAATGCATCATATATGATGTCAAATACAAAGCAACAAAAAGTAAATAAAAATAGAGATAAAAAACCTAGGCTATCATATGCTGGGATATATTGGTCTCTTGCACACCAATAAAAATCAATACAGTGCACAATCAATTTACTAGAGCCGAAGGATCTATGTACATTGAATTGAGGAACAACCCAGAAAGTGAATCCCCTTACAATGTCAAGAACAAGATCATTGAGCTAATGGATCTATGATTGATGAAGATAGGAACATATTATGAAGTTAACCCCCTATATTGTTAAGAGATAAGGATAAATACTAAACCCCCCACATAGGTACCCATGGATCCCATGTGCGAAATATGTGAAATAATTACAAAAGGGTTTATATAATTTCCAAATAAAATTATAAAAAACCCTTTTCAACCAAAAACTATGCTTTAAAAACCCATTTCACAAACCATTTAATAATTCTTTGAAATCCATCATTAATTTAAAAAAAATGGGAAAACCATGTTTTATCAGAAACCCATTTACAAATACATATCAAACAATTCAAGGATCATGCCAATTGTCATTTAGAAAACCATTTATTAAATAAAGGGCTTACAAGTTTCCTCAAACATGGGATAGAGGTGGAACCACTTATCTGAAACATAGGTTTCACCCAAACTCAAAAATATACACACAATGAAAGAAAAGGGAGTTCAAGAAACATCAATAGGAGTACCTAAATAATATTCCCCCAACATAGAATCGTTAATCTATAAGAAACAATGTCATAAGAGAAGATATATCAACAAATACATCAAATATCACACTCGATTCACCAAAACCAACAAGAGATATAACCATCAAGATATGAAAATAATGATTTATCTATATAGAATGAAGAAGTAATCATTTTGAAGTTGATAGAATCATCTAACACATCATATAAATTCATTATAGTGCTACCAACTCAAAAATGGATACACGAAAAATTATTTTACCATGAGACACCCCACATTCTCTCTAATGGAATTCCACCTACTGGCCAATGGGGTTTCTGTAAGAACCCATTTCTAGCAGAATGGAACTATTTGGATGATGGCCTATTACAACACCCA
Organism: Viscum album; assembly: GCA_963277665.1. Classification (NCBI taxonomy): domain Eukaryota; kingdom Viridiplantae; phylum Streptophyta; class Magnoliopsida; order Santalales; family Viscaceae; genus Viscum; species Viscum album. The sequence goes on from OY728162.1 coordinate 407,626,937, forward strand.
AACATGGTTGATATGCCTTAAAAACACCTTATAAAACCACTAAACAGGTACATGGTTCCTTGAAACACCAACAAGTCACCTCTGGATCCTTTTAATCCATAATTAAAACCTCTTAAACATTAATGAGATATGTTTATGGACTAGGTTGTTATGGAATATGAGGACAGTCATTGGTATAATGACCCGTTTGAGTACATGGGTGGGCCCTGTATATGGGACAATAGAATATTACAAGGTACCTGGTGGCATCTGGAAGTCTAAGACCTGATGAATATATTAAAAGGGTGGGGAGATTATGTTGTTAGTGGGTACTAGTTGTTATATGTTTTTCAAACATATATATGATATGCGGTTCATCGGTTTCACATTTCTATAGCCACATCCAAAGAGAATCCCCAACTCATAAAAAGTGAGTTTTCAAGGATAAACATGGTTTGTAATCTTTGAAAATCATCAAATAATTAACATGTATTAAAATGAAGCTACCCATGTGAATGAAATCAATATTGTTATAGATAGTGTGGGATAGGTGATCCATATTTTGTATTATAAATTTCTCTCACCACTATTCCAAGTATTCCCTTATATATGATAGGATCAAAAAATCATGTTTGACTAAAAAACCTCTATTTATATCCAATAATTTACCATTTATTTCAAGGATAATGGGACACTCTAATTCATATCATTTGATCAATGTCCCACAAATCATATTTGTGATTCTCTAAACCATGAATCTTTATAAAACCCACCCTATAGAGTGTATTTTTTCCTATATCATTTACCAAACAATGGTTAGTCTCATTTTATGATATGAAAATTTCCCAATTATATTGGAAGAGTACATGTCATGGTTCTCTATTACCCCTCATAGTTTGAGAGATGAGAATGATTCTTGATGATTCAATGGAAGGTTGAAACAAGTAAACCCTACATCATAGGAAAATACTAAAATTATTGATATCAAAATGATAGATCAGGGAATGTGGACACACGAGCGATATTTGGGTCCAAAATGATGATCTTGTAAAAAACCATCTGTAACTGTAAACTAAAAAAGATAATTATATTGAAATATAAAAATTATATGGAAATGATATGTAAATTTGATGATGGTTAAACTAATAATTACCAAGATTACATAAACATAATTCTACCAAGTCAAATTTGATATAGAGAACATGTCACATATTTATTTTCAAATATTACTTATATAAAAATATTACAAATGATATTTATGATCTATCAATCATATGAACTCTCATAAAAACATCAAGAAACTGTATTAGTGTTTTACCAAAATCATCAGAAAGACTACTAAAATTACATATTCAATAATTATTATACTTCTTGGTATCCAAAATACCCAAGATCAAATCTAGGTAGGGGTGAAATTATGGGGGTACTGTAGAAGACTGTAATAGTACTATAGTAGTAGTGGAACTGTAGTAGAGGTGGTACTGTAGCAGCGGAGCTTGTAGAAGAACTGTAGCGGTGGCCGATCCTGTAGCGGTGGTGGTACTGCAGCTGGTACTATAGCAACACAGGTACTGTAGTAGTACTGTTCACTGATGGGTCCTTTGGGCCAAAAAATGGGCTTTCAATCCTTGTTTCCGGACACTTGGCCTTGGGACTTCTGGCCATATATTGGGTCCCCCTCTACCCCGAATAAAAGGGGTCTTTTATTTAATAATAAATTGAGGCTTCTGCCCCAATGTTTAAAAAAAATACATAAATATCCATAAACGAACCTCTTTAATAAGTTTTAAGAGTCAATTAAAAGAAAATATATTTGAAAATGGGGTTGTAAGTATAAAAATAATGTAATAGTTAATAATGATGTAGTATCACTCTAATTACCACAAATAAAATATATTTATTTCCATTTAAAATATCCACATCTTTAACTCAATAAATATATAAAAACTTCTTGATAAAAAATCAATCAATACTGAAATTTTAAAATGAGGATAAAATATTTCATAATTTTTTAGTCAATATAATAAAAAAGGTAGTTCTTTAGGATAAATGTTTTAAATATAATCTGGAAAAAGAAATTAATTTTAGGTATTCAAAATTTGTATACTTTTACATAAAAAGAATTATTTTTAGCCCCCATTATTTATCATAATTAATTTTAAAATCTTTCTTTTAGACAATAAGTAAAAGAGTTATCTAATATTATAAATTTTTTATTCTTTTAAACATTATATATTAATAATTTTTTATAAAAAAATAGAAAATATTAATAAAACAAACGAATATAATATAAAACATATCCTAAAAAATAAAACAATTATAAACAAAATACATGAAAAAATGAATTCCAACCTTATTGTATGACACTACATTAACCATTAATCTATTAAAAATCTTTATATATAATATGATCAAAATAATAATAATGAAATATATCTTTTAAAGGGAAATTGGATCTTTTAATAAATATAGGAAAATTATACTTAATTTATATAATTAATACATATTTTCATATTAGATATGTAAAAATTAAGAGAAATATGTATAAGGTCTTGCGTTAAATATATTCAATACGAATCTACAAAGCCATAATACATGAAATATATCTTTATGGTGGGGTAATAATATATGTAATGTTAAATATTTCATCATGTATAGGTTATTTCTTCACAAATATAACTGAGGAATCAATTTACTTCCAAGAAATACATATGATTTAATTTAAGGGGAAAATGCATTAATCTAGAAGTGACACTAATTAATGAGTGTAACTTATATATAAGTTTATTAGAGTGTGTACAAATAAATTATTATTAATTAATAAATCATGTATGATTTTAAGATTATAGAAATTTTAAATTTGAGAAAGGGAAAATATTTTATTATAATTGTGAAAAATTAGGAATCATGTTTTGTAATATTAAAAAGTAGATCATTTTAATGTCTAGTTTCCTTGTAAACATTCAGTTACTCTAGAACTATGAAACAAAATTTATTAACACCGTAAGATACAATTTCATAATGATATTATAATTTTTTTTATTATTATGGATTGAATGGGGCTGAGTGGGATTGTCCTGTATAATGAATTTATTAAATATCACCAATAAAAAATAATTATATGTTTAAAACATAATTTAGAAACAAAACATCATATATGTATATATATATGTGTGTGTGTGTGTCTGTATGTGCATTCAAACAACAAATTAGGATATTTAAAGTATTTTTTGACTAGATAATGGTTGACTTTCCCATTACATTAATGTATATTTAAATTCATATTATCCATTTATATTTTTGATTTTATAATTATAAATAAATGCCTAAATTTCATTGCAGGGGTATATATTTGGTTTCCAAACATCTATAATGTATTGAAGTAACTATAGATAATCCATCATCTCAATTGGTTTCTTCCTTCCTTTCTTTTCTTTTTCATACCCTTGTAAGGCTTTGTCTCCTCCCATCACACCACATCCTCCCAAAACGTGTTTTCCTTCCATTTAACCTATTCTATCCCCCATACCTAGTCACTCTATCACATATCATGACCCCACCCATGACATTCACACTCTCATATCACTTACACTCACTTCCTAGTTCCATGACACAAAATTCCAACTCTTGGAAAAATATGATAATATGATACTCATTATTTCATAAATGTATGAAAAAGTGTTGAAGATGATTCCATCTATATTTATGTAGTGAGTATAAAGTACAACTAAATTTAGAGTGATTTTTTAATTTTTTCACCTTCAATAAATTGATTTTTTACTTGTGTAATTCTATAACGGTGATCTAATATGTCATAGATTATTTATTTATGATACTATAAATAATAACTGATTCCACATGTCTTATTGATAAACAATTAAATTCCATTAATTCTATTTCATATACTAAATATATTATGTTTTATTTTTGGGGGGTGGACTATTATTCCCCTATTGTTAATCCTTTTCAAACATCCACTAACGAAAAATCCATACAATAGTGAAAACATGAAAAAATGATATTTTATATGATATTTCATTCCATATATTGATATGGTTAGATTTTTTTCTAAAACTGATGGTACTTGTAAAATTTTTTTGGAAATGCAATCCATTACCCTCTATAAGGGTTATGTGGCGTCAAAGAAGAAGGAATATCCCGCATCAAACCCTCTTGAATATTTAATCCATTTTCTAACCAAGTAACACTCTCCTAACCATCCATGGTCTCATGTTGAGCCTGATAGTCACTGATTTTTAAAATGGATCTTATTTACTATAAATCTCTTATGAGGACATCATAGAAGCACCATCCCTACACAATCTCACAATATTTAATGTATTTTACTATTGTAGACCTTTTATCTATGTCTTCAAAATATTCTTTAATGAAAATTGGTGGCTATAATATCATGTGGCTCTTAGTCTCCTCATTTCTCAAAAATGTTTACTCTCCTCTACCTAGAAGATGATCTGGTTTGTATATGGCCTATAACCTTGTGAATCATCAAATAATTTCATTTTTTCAATCTAATATTTTCTATTAGGATGAATATGAATTATGAACATGTGAATACAGTGATTTGGATATGGATTCAAGGTTTACATATTTCTTTAGAAAAATATCTCAATTATTCATATGGTTGGTAATATTTTTAGTTGTTTCATATGTTTAGATATCAAGTTCCATGTGGTATTTCATCCCATTGATCCCTGAATCTGTGTCGATGTTGATGTTTCAGAAGCCTCGTTGGATTCAGTCTGGATTAAAATTATTGCAGTCTGTCATTAAAATCAAGATATTAATGTTGTATCATCCATTTAATTATGTTTATCATACTTTCATAATGGTTAGGTTGAGTAGGGTTTTCTTTATAGGAGTTGTGAGTCCCATTTATTTCATCATCTTGAGGTAGATTACCTAGATATTAATGATGTTGGGACTGAAAATAATTGGACCATTAGTTAAATGATAATTACAAGGTAAAATAAAGTGAAAACACATAAATAAATATACCTTGATGTAATGTAGAAATCCACCCAAAATGAAAGAAGTAGAAAACCACCGACAAATTTAAGGATCAATATGGGTAAAAGATGAAACACACTACCTCACTATAACAATGCGAAACACTCAAAATATAAATCTTGAATATGTGGTAAATTAATCCTAACAAATTCCACTCAAACAAATGAAGAACCAGTGAGGATATTTTCATTGAAGGTGTTATTGAAACCATTGGAAGAGAGCCTAATTTATAGGCTTCCTCTCCCCCTAATACCTTATCCATTGCAGGTTTGGTGGAGTTGGACACACACCACATACCTACCTCATCTTACACCCGCCTGCCTCCCTATGAGAAATCGAGGGGGGGTGGGGGTAGCACCATCCTACAAAAAATAATTTTTCACATATCCCAATTAGAGATTTTATTAGCAACCAATAACATATCAAAACATCATTTATATCATCCAAACATGGAGATAATGTCTCCTTGAGGCCACTCTAGTATTTAACCATCTAAATGTATCATATTAAATCGAATTCATCAGGAAATCTTCTATATTTTCTTTAGTGTGAATTTTATAAATTTACACACTTCCTTCATGCACCACATCTCAGGAAATGTTATATTATGCCCCAATTTGCTTCATCCTCAAATGAAAAGATGTATTCCTTGCAATGTGCAAGGCACTATAACTATTAAAAGAAAATATAATATGACCCTATTTATGACTAATATCCTCTAAAAACATTATAATCCAAATCACCTATTTGAAAGCCTGTATAGATTCTATATAATCTGCCTCCATCATAGATAAAAAAACATTATGTAACATTGGAATCCTACTCACAAATCCTCCTGTAATAGTAAACACATAACCAATGGTGGATTTTCTCTAGTCAGAATCACCTATAAAATACGATTCAATATATCTTCTGATAGTTAAATCTGATCCTCTATAACATAATGCATTATCTTAATTCTCTTTGATGTATCTTAGGATAATCTCTACTGTGCTCCAATGATCCCATAATGAATTCACCATGTAGATACTAACTTCTACCACTACATGTACAATGTCCGATCTAGTAGAAACCATAGTTATCATCTGACTTCCCACTGCTGATGCATATAGTAATAGAGAATTTTACATTCTGTATACTTCACTACCATGAATAATTTTAGAGGATAACTTTAAATTAACTAGAATAAGTGGACATATCAGCTTACAGTATTTCATATTGAATAATTTCAATATACTCCATAAGTAATTCTTCTATCATAGCCATATATCCCTATTATTTATATCTCAGTATATTTTCATCCCAATAATCTTGTTTGTTGGTCCCAAGTCTTTCATATCAAACTAAATTACCAACCATGCCTTTGACTCATGGATCTGATCATTTTTTGGCCCTACAACCAACATGTCATCCATATATAGTATAACAATGATAAAATAAGTAGCATTTAAACCCATGAAATATAAAAAATAATCTTAATGAAGTATTTTGTTTCCAATGATCATGATATAAGAATCAAATCTCTTGTAACAACACCTTGGTGCCTGATTGAGAACATATATATATTTGTTCAACTAGTAAACAGAGTTCTATTTTCCTCTTTTAGAAAATCCTTATAGTTGGAGAATATACATCTCTTCATCAAGAAATATAGAAATAAAGTCTTCACATCTAGATGGTCTAGATGTAAACTATATGATTCACACATCACTAAAACTATCAAAATAATCATTAGTCTAACTATAGGAGAAAATATATCATTGAGATCAATACCTTCCTTCTGAGCATATCCTTCGACCACCAGTATTGCACAATATCATTCCACTTAGTCCCTTATAGGCCTCATCATCATAGTGTTCAATTTGTTTGTCAATATATTTCCCTCCATATGGTAATGGAACAAAATACAAAGTCTTGTTCTTTCTTAAGGCTTCATGTTCCTCCTGCATCATCGCCATCCAAGAGTATACCTTTGGACTCTTTGTCACCTACACAAATAAAGATGAATCTCCATCATCTATCAACAATCAGTAAAAAATATTTCTATTAGTTATATAATCTTACTATCACATGGGTCCCCTTTTCTCCTAATTTTAGCATCATGGTCAAGACTCAACTGGTACTTGATCATCGTGATTTTGTAATGGCTTAGAGGAAACTAGTTCTTGCTTGGGGTTTTCCTCCACCTCGACTATTGTAGTTTATGTATTCTATTTCTCTATGTCTCTATCAATTGTAATTTGAACTTTTTATTATAAAAATATGACATATCTATTGATGATAAGATTTTGGGAAGTGAAGTACCACAAATGATACCCCTTCACACCATTAGTGTACCCTAAGAAGATACATTTATTAGTTGTCAAATCCCACTTTTATATTTCCTAGTCATTGAACAATGAATATATAGTATATCAAAGAGAATTTAACTGAGAATAGTCATAAGGTTTTCAAATCCACATCTCCATCGGTGTCTTCTGATCAACCACCATTAAAGGAGACCAACAAATAACATAATAGATGGTATTCATTGCTTCTACCCAAAATGTTTTGGAAATTCCTACAGTCTTCAACATCTACCTTTATCTGTCCAACAAGGTTGTGTTTTTATACTTATCCACTCAATTATTCTGAAGAGTGTACACCCCTTTTAACTTTCTCTTGATTCATTCTTGTTGAAAAAAGTATCAAAATCCGAAATTTTATATTATCCACTACTTTTAAGTCCTTAGACACTTGATCTTCTTTCCAGATTCACATTACTTTTTTCTATTTTAATGTTATGAAGACTTAAAAAACATCTAAATTACTCTTGATTTGGCACACCCTACATCTCTTGCAATAATAAAAAAATAATGAAACAAAATACCTTGCTCCTCCCATAGAAATAACTGGAGCTTTTCAAATGTTAGAACAAATTAACTTTATGATATTATGTCTTCTTGAGATTGATTTTATGAACTTTAACATTCGTTTCCTACTTAAAACACAATGCTCAAAAAATAGAAAATATTCATTTTTCATCCCAAGAAAATAATTATAATGCTCAATAATATTCAGTAAACATATTACATATGGACAAGATTCTAATGTGATGAAATTTTTATTACTTCCATCAAGGTATTTGATCTGACAACTATTTATACCACCATGTACGTTTCTCCAAAAAGCATATACAGGTTCCTTAGGAAATTCTCTACCATCATAACCAAATGTATACCCTTAAAAATTATCAACACTCCATTCAAGAAGCTGGTCTCGTATTTGATTTCATACAACTGTCCAAAATACAATATGTTCTTTTTTGGGCCCATCACATGGTGTTCTCCTTGGTTGATTGATATAACACCCTCATGCTTCTTCAATTTGATGGTATCAAATCCAAAACAAATCTAGGTGTGATCATTTCTCATGTACACAAGTCTTTATAGGATAGATTCAAACTAATGAAACCATTCCCACAAATACTTCATGTGATATTTTTCTCCTTAGTTGATTTTCCATGCATTGTTGAGATTTTTTCTAATTCTAGCAGTCATCACCACTTGGAAGAATAATATATATCCACTTCTAGAAGTACTTGCCAAATTTCCCAAATAGATATATTTACTACTCTTCTTATTCCAATAATTATTCTTAACATTCCCCTTCTTTCAACAATTATAGCATGAGACATTCTTATTCTTACTCCTTCAATTGGACCTTCCATGATTCTGGCTCCCACTAGAACCACACTCCATCATCCTTCCACTCTCTATTGATAAATCCACTTCTTAGTATAAATTTTCTTGTCCTTACATGTTATTGTTATGCCAAATTACATCTTCATGAACTATGACTAAAACATCATTTAATAGAAACATATCCTATAGGATATTGTTGTTGAGGTTGATCATGAGTTGGTCATATAAATCTGGAAAACTCTGTAACAGAATCTCTACACTTTCAACATTCACAATTTTATAGCCCAAATCCACAAGCTAAGAAAATATGGTATTTAGGGTGTCTATGTGGTCAGTAACTGATGATGAATCTACCATTTTAAGAGTGTACAATTTTATCTTCAAGAAAATTTTGTTTTGTAGTGACCTTCCCTCGTATAGCTTCATCAGACTATCACATGTTTCCATTATTGTCTTTTTATCGGTAATGCTCGATAAGACCCCATAATACAAATCTAAATGAATTTTGTAAATATAATTACTTTTAATTTCATTACATTTATCATTTTGAAATCTTTCCATCATTCCCCTATTTCCTGTAGAAAATTATCCTTTCATTGCACTTCTGTTATCTTTATTTTCCAAAACGGAAAATTATTCACGTTAAATTTTTCAATGTTGAATTTTCCATTATATATTAAAACACCATTAGAATAAAACATAATCTATTTAATAATGGTATATTTAATAATCTCATTATTTTTTTATGATGTGAATGAAAAACCAAACTTGCGATCACAGTTCATAATAAAATTTATAAGAATTATTAATACATAAAAAAGTGAACAGAACTGGGCCATTACATTGATTTAGTACAACTTTTTGGGACATAAAATTATTGGACCACTAGTTAAATGATAATTATGAGATAAAATAATGCGAGTTATCTAAAATAAATGGACACCATTTGTATTGTGGAAAACTCACAAAATAAAAGGGGTAAAAAAATATGGGCAAATAAAAGGATCACTATGTGTAAAAGTGGATATAAAATCCACCACTATAATAATAATAAAACCTAGAAATATCTCTATTGAATATGTAGGGGAAATAAACTTCATAAATAAAAGTCAGTCTGATGAAGAACTGGTGTTGAGATTTCCAGTTAAGCTGTTATTGGATGCAATGGGAGAGATCCCCATTTATAGGGTACCTCTCCCCTTATTCTACCATATCTTCTAGAATTTTGGTGGGGTTGCCCACACACCACACTCCTATATCATCTTTCACCCACCATACTTTCTTTTAAAAATAGGGCATGAAACCATCCTTTATAAAAGATGAAGACAAATGAGGCTTTCCAGGAAGGAGATATAGAGAGGTTAATATCCATGTGGATGATAGTCCTAAAGATAAAATTGACTGGTGTGGAATGTAATACTATGGATCATTAAATATTCTCTATTATGGTTGACACTCCATATTAGGGAATATTAACATCGTATCATGAAGTAGTGAACTTGGATCCACACATGAAAAAAAATTCAAGTACCAAATAAACATTTTTTATGAAAGGCATCTAAGGTGAATGGATAATTCAATTGTAAGTGAATAATATGCATCTTCTTGTCAAGTGATTTCAGTTTAGGGTCTATAAGGGAAGGATAATTGGAGATTGGCAGGGGCTAAAAATGAAATCTAGTCTAGATTATATCATATGGTGTTGAAATTTAGAATAAATATTAACATTTTAGAAATGGGGAAATGAAAACTGATGAGGGGTGGAAAATTTAATAATATAAGAGGATGAAGAAATTAGTTTGGGACACTAACCAAGTGGTAAGACAAAAATTTGTCGAATTCATAGAAAATTATGTGTGATAATGATTCAGAAAAAGGATTCGATAAGTGTTCATGTTTTATGGGAGTAAAGGATGCACATGTATCATGGGGTTTGGAAATTTAATTTTTTAATTACCTAAGTTTAATATAGTTTTTAAACATAGGTAGTCTCCCAAAGAGGAGTGCACACAAAATATTTTTCACTTTTTATTTTATTAGGAAAATTGATTTGAGTTTATTTTGAGAAATTGAAAAAAAATTAGTTTAAGTTGATTGATTTTAAATTAGTTGTGAAAGGTGTTGAACATAGTGGGTTTCTCTAGACCAATATATTGATTCTGATTTTTGGTGTATTATTTTTGAATATTTTATGGAATATTTTTGAGTTCAGGCACAGATAAAATGTGTGATTCTGAGATCCAGTGAACCTTGAATAATTGTTTGAAACATATTAAATATATTAACATCACACAAACTTTTTTTCTGAAAAATTTGGACTAACAGTAGAACGAGGGAGAAGATAAAAAATACGATGGCACCATAGAGTTTAGATAATTATTTTAACCCTAAATGTGACATATCCTATATTAGAAAGGAGTTTTTTTGAAAATAGTGTCAAGGTTTAAAGGAAAGCAAATTTAAAAAATAAATTTATTTTACTTATTTTTGATGTAGAGACTACATTTTTCAATAAGTAAATGATTTTAGGTATGTCCCATGGATGGACTCTAAACACTAGAAAACTTGAGAGACCATTGGAGAGCATTTTTAATAGACAATGCTATATCATTTTTGGGCCAGGGACTTATGTTTGAGTGGGACATATGGATCTCTCCAATGATAGTGATATAGGACCGTTCTTCATTAATGATCAATCCAAACTCTAGGTAGGATGTTTTTTTATGAATTTTTCATCACGTTATTTTATCATGGTTGAAGAAAAATCAATTCCACAAATATAATTGGTTTGATCATTGATAGTAGATTAAATTAATATATTTATTATTGTTTTTGTGTTTAGTTCTTATTTAAATGTCCAATTAAAAATAAAACAAATCGATATAGAATGAAAAAAGTTGAGGTTTTTTCTTCACATTTGATGACTTATGTATTTTATCCCCTATTCTTCAAATGATTATCATACAAAAATTATTTGGAATATGGTTCAATGAATACCTTGTTTTTTTATCATTGTGGGACTGTTGTTCAGCGCATCGAATCGATACCATTGGTATAGTTTGTGATCAAAGTCAAGATAGAATTTTGATAATGATATAAGATGATCAAAATAAATTTGCAGTACCCCTTCATCATGGTTTAGACGGTGAAACTACGAATGGAGTGAGTGGCCATTTCCCGAGTAGATTCAATGCCTAAATATATGATCTCCAATAATGGGATGGTCGAAAGACCATAAATCTTTGTTTTTTGGGGAGTTAGGTAGTGAAAAAAACCTATAGAATGACATAAAAGAGATCTTAATGGATATAGGAAATCCTAGGTTACACGATATGTAATCCGACATTACATGTCATGTGAGAACCCACATGTGGCTAGGGTTTTCTTATAGAGTTAAATATCATGGGTCGGGTTACCCTGTCTCATGCTGTGTGACATGTTTTGGAAGCTCAATGTGTATCTCAGTGGATACAAAGACATGTGAATTCCAATTACATAGTCACAACGAGGTGTACATGGGCACAACTAGGTGTACATGAGTTGGTACATAGACATGACCAGCGGTACATGGGAACTAGAAGATGACACAGGGACGGTGCCATACAATCTCTACACACCGTGTATTATTCCTAAACAATGTGTATTTGGATGTTTAATTTTTTTTGAGGAAGTAACAGAAAGGCATGATAAGGGTTGGATAGACATGCCTCTTACCCCCAATAAAAACCATATACCAAATTTCATGGTGTTTGTAGACCTTTGTTTCTTCAGTCATGACCTATCTTTGTTGAGTGTGTTTCTTGGGTCCATTCCCTCAAAGTTACATTATAGTATTACATCCACATTCTAAGATTGTGATCCCCTCTAGAGGATGAATCTTGGATAGGGTTCATAGTTTCCCTCCGTAACACTTGAGTGTGATCCTATATCATTTTTATACCCTAAGTGGGATTTTTGGAATCCCTGCGAACTCCTTAAAAAGGGTGTTGATCCTAAATCTAGAAGTCCATATTGGTAGGGTTCACAGCATCATTGTCATATGATCCCTAACGTAATGGGTTGATCCAGATTGGGTTCTTGGTGTCTCCCAATGGTCCTGGGCAGGACTCTATATCTATGTATCAAGGTCATATTTATCCAGGGAGATTTCATTAAGGGATCCCATTGATCTTGATCTCTTCGATTAGTGTCTCTAAGGATAACATGACTCGTGGAGTGGATTCTCCCAGAATGAGTGTTGCTTTGAGAAGAATACTATAGTTGTTTATTGGTTGCGACTGCTTAGTGGCCTGATGCCCCTCTTTAGTATATATGGTATTTCCTTTTTTGTTATGAATTTATTTCCATGTAATTGTTACGAGTTAACTATTCTTGGTTATTTTTATTTATTGTTTTCAAGGTATCCTACTAGGTATTGTTATACTAACCCATGCATGGGCTCTGCCCACATAGGTCTTATATTATGTAGATGATGATCCTTTTTATGGTGTCCAGGGAGGATAGGGAGTGGGTGGAGTATATTTTGAGCTTGAAAAACTAAGGTATTTTATGGGTGGTTACATTTGATCGTATTTCATTGCCTTTGAGTTGGATTAACTATCTACAATTTTTGGTTGGGCTTGTATTTGGCCCCGTTTTTTTAGTACATTACTATAGTAATCTATTTGTGGGGTCATAGATGTAAGATTGAATTAGATTCATTTATTTTACATTTAACCATTTTTGGTCTTGGAGATGTTTTCATGTGTACAGTTACATTAGTATAATGGATCCCATTTTTGGGATAAGCCTACTCAGCACTGATCAATAGATATACTCTTTAACCATGGTATGTATTATTTATTTCAAGATGCCTCCATGATGATATCCATCTAGGATTACACTGCGTGATCATGAGGATGATCGATAAGTGTTGAGGCATCATTATAGGGGACTATACTAGAGATAGTATCTTCGGGTGGTTTACCAACTATATCACCACCCGATGAGCAGAAACTAGAGCCAATAGTACTAGTTGAAGATACACATAGTCTGAGTGAATTTCATATGTTTTATAGGTATAAACCTCCTAGGTTTTGGGGCAATTCAAATGCTTAGGTGGATGAGGACTGGCTAGAGGTAGTCACTCACGTTTTTCTCCTTGTGAGGACACCTACAGACTAGATGGAAGTCCTTGTGGTGAGTCTTCTTCTGGGATCTGTTGGGTGATGGTAGAGTTTTTTGACTCAGTCACACAATGAGACATCTCTCTCATGGTCATAATTTGAGCATCTATTTAGGGGGATTTTTAACCAGACATGTTTTTATTGGTTGGAAAATAAGAGATTCTTCATCTACTGAAGGAAAATTTGACCGTGTCAGAGTATTTGATGAGGTTTACTAATCTCTAATGATACTCCATGGATATGGTTTGTGATCCATTTTTTAGAGAAAAGACCTTTGAGTAGGACTTATCTTAGGATATCATATCTTCTATAGTATCCCTCCACATTCCAACCTATTTTGGGGTGATTAAGGGGGCCTTAGTGGTTGAGAGATTCCTAGAAGAGTAGGTGCTAACTATGGGTGATGGTAGTCAGCACCCAGAAGCTGGGAGCTTGGTAGTAGGTAGCTGGTGAAAGTCACATGGATCCAAGCATGTTAGATTATTTAGGAAGAGATCCTAGGAAATAATATCAGTTACATATGGCTCTCAGGATGGTTCAAATTTTATGGGGGAGGTGGAGTGTTTCTAATACGACAGTTTGGGACATCAGGCTCAGGATTGTATGGATTTTCAACCAACTAATTGAGAGATGGTCAAGTGACCACCAAGAAAGAGACATAGGTATGAGTAGGGTGATCTATAGTGAGGCAAGCATGGAATAGGGGGATACCATGTAGTAGGAGGTGGTTAGAGGTTTGACCTATTACCACCACCACCCCTAGGTAGTCCATGTAAAAATTAGGGAGCATATTATTAGGGATGAGGATAAATGCAGTCTATGGTGGCCTATGACCTTGAGGTTCTAGGGATGATACAAGGTGTGATCTATTTATTTTCTATCGTAGATATATTATTTATATAAAAAGGTGTGAGTAATTCCTTTAATTCCACTTATTTAGATCAATAATTAGAGATTTTGGTTGAATATTTTTCTTGACTTTTGAGGTTAGAGACTCTGACAAGTGGAGAATCAGAAATTTTTCACTTCTATCGACTGTGCGATATGGAACTTGGAGGTGAGAGTTTTGTAAGAGATCTCTTTATAGAATTCATGAGGCCTTATGATGTCATCTTATGTATGGACTAACTATACATAGTTCATGCCCTTATCATATATTTTATGGGGAGGATACAGTGTGTCCATATATATGGGATGCATATTTACTTTATGGGTGAAAAGGAAACCTTGATAGAGAAGGACATTCCAATCTTAGGAGAGTATACTAGAGTACTCACCAATTGGCTAGAATGACTCTTTTAGGAGTTAATGCAATGAGCTACTAGTTCCTTGTGGTGGTGGAATATTATGAGGTCATATATCCTAAGGACATTCTAGGCTTAACTCCCCATTAATATCTAGAATTATTAATTGACTTAAACCCGAGGATGACTTGGATATATGCACAAACATATCGGAGGGCTCACGTAGAGTATCATGAGCTGTGGGTGCATTTAGAGGACTCACAAGAGAATGGTATTGTGAGACCAGTGTTTCCCCATAGGCAGCCCTAGTTTTATTTTCCATGAAGGTATACAAGAGATTGAAGTTATTTTTATTCTAATAGTGTTTGAACCAGGTGACTATGAAGAATAAATATCGACTACTGATTACGGATGACCACTTTGATAAGTTGATAAGGGCGTGATGGTTCTCTAAGATCAAACATAGATTAGGTTATCACTAGCTACGAGTATTGGATGTGGATATATTGAAGACACCATTCATATGTCACTATAAGAATTGGTGATTCCCTTCAACATGAAGAAATTCCCCACCAGTGTTAATGGGACTAATGAAACAGTTCTTTTAGCATTTCATAGAATGGTTCATAGTGTTCTTCATCAATGATATCCTAGTGTACACAGTTTCTATGGAGGAGAAAATCAGATATTTGAGGATGTTCTCAAACAAACATCAATAGAACTAGATTTATGGGATACTCTTGAAGTGTTAGTTTTGGATATAATAGGTACACATCCTAGGACACATCCTATCAGAGGAAAGATTAGAATTGGATCGGATGAATGTCAAGGAAGTTCTCTCTTGGTATCCAACTAATAGTGTTACTAAGATTCATAGTTTCATTGGTATTTAAGGGTACTATTTGAGGGTTTTACCTTATTTATCCATAGTGGAAGCACCATTTTAAAATTTTAATCTGAAGTGGTGGACATTCGTGTGGATGAAAAGGTTCCCAATTTTTTTAGGATTTCAGGAAAAGGTTAATGAGTGATCCCATATAGAGGTTTAAAGAGGAGGGTGTCGAGTACATAGTGTTTAGTGATGCATCAGGGACTAATCCTAGTTGTGTTATAAAGCAGAGAAATGAATTTATTATCTATGGTTTAAATTTGATGAGAGAACATGAGCATAACTCAGCAGCCCATGATCTTGAGTTAGCAAAGTTATTCTTCACATTAATGATGTGTTGACACTTCTTGATGGGTGAGTGGTTTATCATCGACTGATTCACCCAGAGACATTGTTAATTTCCCAAGAATGGATCAAATTAGAAACATAAATGTTCTTGAACTATACTAACAAAAAATTCATATTATAACATAAGTGAGTGTTCAATCCCACATAGATCGGGGAATGCAGTGATGAAAAATATTGACTAAAGGAGCATATCTAAAATTGTAGTCACATTTAATTAAAATAATGATGAAAATTAAATAAATGAATTCAAAAAGAGAAATAGAATAGTGAGGAACAAATTTATAGAGATTTTTTTTTCAAAATAAATTAATTCAACTATACTTGAAAAAAATTTATATACAATAGCAACATAATCAAACAATTATATCAGTATTAGAAATTGTCATTCTCTATGAAGATACCATATAATACCAATTCTTCATGGATATATGAATTAGAATATCTAAATTTATTTCTGATCATTTGCTAAAATATGAAGAGTAATTCCATTCAATGTTCATGAATAACTAATCCCAATCATGTTGGGGTTCGTTCATTACTGGTGGAATATGGTTAGTGGATCAATGATGAATAAAATAGACATACAGAAAAAACATGATAATTTTTAAACAAAATCATATTATGATAAAAATAAAATCGATCAATGATGGTATCCAATCCATTTAATTGATTACACTATCCCATATGGGTTTTATCCAACCATTTTCCATTGATCGATAATGGAAATTAAACCCAAAAACATAAGAGAGATCTTAAGAAAGAAAGGGAATGAATAAATGAATGAATAAAATAATAAATAAGAAATATATATTTGAAATAATTAAACACTATTCAAGGTTACATGAAATAATAAGAAAAAAAAGGAAAAAAAAGAAGACCTATCTACGGAAGGTCAGAACCCTATGACAGCCTCTTGGTGGTTTCCCCTCATGCCTAGGATCAAATTCCGGTCTCTTAGTCATAATACCCCTTTTATAAGACTTATGTACATTCATAGGGTTTACTAGGTAAAAAATTACATTAACTAGACGTTTTGTGTAGTAAAGTGTAAAAAATCCTAATGGAAGATATGATAGAATCAACATTTTTTAATTAATCTTAAGAAATTACATGTCATGTAATGTTTTACACAACATGTAATGTATATCTATCTTAACATTGTGTAATATTTATACAATGTGTAATGTTAATTTCCATTACTAAAAACCTCAGTTATGCCCAATTATCTAGTTCTCATCCTCCCAAATATCTGGAGATCATCTGTCATCATGGAAAATATTCCTTCATTAAAAACATGATCTATTTTATACGTTTTTGATCTTCACTTGATCATCATTTTCTGTTTTCAAGACAATATGCCTACAGCCTGGCATGTAGTGCCTCTTTGTTATTTAAATCACATTTTCTCATCATATGATCCAAATTCTAGTTCTATATAAAACATTAATACCAGGGAATCATTTCATATTAAATAAATTATTTTACAATGAATCCATCTATAAAAGATATGAAAACATACATTCAAAATAGAGTTATCAAATACTCCCACACATAATTCTTTTCCCTTCCTTGAGAAAAACCTCATCATCCATATACCAAGTTCCCATAAATTGAGAAACGAAAAATTTAAAATATTATTCTCATAAAAACATGTTATAACTAAATATTTTATATACACATCACTTACCCAATAAATAATCCAAAAAACAATTCTTCATTTATAATGTGAAATTAAAGAATTTTTACATTTTAACTCATATATTTGAACTTTTCACCAGCCCCCATTCCATTTATGATTAACCTCACCATTAATTCTTCCAATCATCATTGAAAGTAATAATTTAGTATAATTATTCTCATACCTCAAGTACATTATACTAAGAATATGATTATATTTAATCTACATTACACAACACATAAAGACGATTATCTCAATTAATCATAAGGAAATTTCAATAAGGATCAAATGAATTTGAGGCTAAGGGTAGGTGGGTAATTTCTTTTGAAAATCAAGAAAGTCTCAAGGACGATTCCAAACTCAAATTTAAACATCATGATATTCAAAATATAATCTCAATGAAATGATTATCACCAAAATAATATCATCTCACACACCCCCAAAGAGAAAAATAATGGATCACAGAAAAAGTAATCATAATTAAAAATAACCATATTTTCTTATTCTTCTTTTTTTCTTGAAATTAATGATTTTGAATAAACCTCACATCCCTCACCTAACCACATATGATAAAAATCATCATCCAGGTAATGGTGATATTTTATTCTCCCAATTCACAACTAATTTTTTTTTGAAATTGGACTTAGGATAAGTATCGCATCCACCATCATACCTCATATGATTTTGAGATCATTGGTCTGAAAATGATGATTTTTGACTAACCCAAAAGAAAACCCATATTTAAAGAAAAAGAGGGATATGCAATAGAATATAGTGAGTGTAAACATGAAACTTCCCCCAAATTCCATGTAAAGACCATGAATTCTCTCCTAAAGATATCACATCCCATATTCAACATAATCTACCCCTCTCCCACACTCATTAAATTTAATATCATGAAAAATACAAAGAGTTGGGTAGGAAAAGAAATAATATATTGTAACATGGATCAATCCTAATAAGGACATCAATGGTTTATATGGGATAAGGAAGTATCTCTGTGTAATCTAGTCTTTGGATAAAAGGTATCATAAATAAAATGATTCAATCATTTAAAAGGTACATTTTATAGTTATAGATTTGAAAAGATAACAATGTATGTTCTAGTAGGTTTACATGCCCCAAGTTTCACTTAAGAAATATTCTTAGAAAAATAATAAATATTAATTCTATAATCGTTTCATGAATGGGAATAATATATAAGTCTATTAGGTCATGTCATGAACATAAGTAATCAGATTAATCAAATAATGTTTTTGGGAATTAACATCATGAAAAGAACTCATATCAAAAATCATTTTTAAGAAACTCAAAATTGAAGTAAGCATGTGACTGTTAAAATATTAATTTATATCCTTTTCATTTATTTAAATTATATATAAAATTTTCCAACATGTCAAAATATATCTATTAAGTGCTAATATCTCTTAGAGTAGTTAATACATAAAAAGAATTTGAGTATATTTTATGGAAGTATCATAATTCAATTCAGTTAATAAAACAATTCAATTCATTCATTTTTTTCATATCATGTGGAAATATAAAACAAGGTACGTGAAAATATAATTAAGTAAAAATATTATTCCCCTTCTATTGTTTCATCTGAAAAAGTTTCTCTAGTTCTATCTTTACTAGGTTCATAATGTTTATTTTTTGGAATTCACAATTTTAGTGAGGTTTACAACATGTATTGATCTTGCTTACAACACTTAATTTGATTCAATATTATGGCTTCAATGGCTTGAAAAATAATAATATATAGTGAAAGTGAATTAAAATTTTAAAATATAAAATATTTGGATTATAAAGATAAAGAGGTAAACCATGGGGAGATTTGTTTAAAATAATAAAATAAAAAATCAAATTCCAAGAAAGTAATTAAAAAATCTAGGTTGCCTTGCGGTAACACTGATTTAAGTATTATAGCTAGATTGTTTACATTTTTTAGCTAATTAGAACATGTTATAAAGATAAATTCCTTATATTTAACCATATATGGATTTACTATGGATCCCGGTTAGTCTCTATATTCCTCATACATTGGTTCTTCTTTCTAGAGTGGCAGTGGGATGAGATATCCATGGAATTTTTGATCGAGATACCATGTATGTCTAGGGGACATGATTCCAACTGGGTGATCATAGACTAGCTCACCATTTGGTCTAACATCCTATCTATTCAAAAGAATATTTTTGTTGAGATCTTGGAATGCATATACATGCTAGTGATAGTTCAGATCCATGGAGTTACCTTGACGATCATTTCAGAATGTGACACTGGATTCATGTCATGGTTATGGAAAGTATTAGAGGAGGAATTTGGGACTTATTTGTGCTTGATCATAGTGTTACACCCTCAGACTGATGGCCAAACCAAGAAGACAATTCAATACATGGAGGAAATTCTAAGGTCTTCTATGTTTGATTTTGAATATAGCTGATCGGATCGCCTACCCATGGTATAGTTTCTGTATATCAACAACTACCATTCCATCATCTGTATAACACTATTTGATGAGTTCTGAAAATGACCCTATAGTTCACCAATTTTGTGAACTATGCCAGGTAAGTCAACACTCATGGGCCCATTGTTTGTGTGAACTGCCATAAGAAATGTGCATATCATCTAGGAGTAGATGAGGACTGCATAGAGAAATCACAATTCTTATGTGGACCAACAATTTTGACCTATGGAGTTCAAGGATAGAGACCATGTTTTCCTAAGGGTCTCGACATAACATGGGTTAAAAATATTTGGATGAGATGGAATGTTATCTCCAAGATTCATTGTCCCTTTCCAGATACTATGTTGAGTTGGTGAGGTGGCATACTACTTAGCTCTACCTCTATAGTTAGAGTGGGTACACATCGTCTTCCATGTGTCACAAATGATGGGATATGTGCCTAACCTATCACATGTTATCGACTGGGGAGAACAGGAAAAAATGATGGATCTAACATTTATGAGTAATTGATGGACATCATGGATTGGCAAGAGAGGATCATTGTGGGTGATCAATTCCCCAAGTGCATGTTTAGTATAAGAACATGAATCTTTATGATCACACCTAGGATCAGAAGACCTAGATACGTTCCTAGTACCCTCATCTTATTGAGTAGGTTTTTCTCTTTTGAAGATGAAAATACCTAAGGTGGAGATAATTTAATGACTTTGATTTTACATATATTACTTTTAGATATTATATGGAATATTTTTGAGACTGGATGCTAAGACAACGTGTGATTCTATGGCCTAGTGAGTCCAAAATAAATGTATAAAATATATTATATATATTAACATCACATGAATGATGTTTTACTAAAAATTGTAATAATTACAGAATGGGTGATTGAATAATAAATCCATGGGTTCTATTGAGTTTAGATCATGGGTTTTACCCTAGGCGCGACATAACCTTTGTTAGTGCAGGTTGTATGTGAACAAGATGTTGGAGCTGAAAATGAGTAAAAAAATAAATAAATAAATATTTTTTATTTTTGATGCAGAGACTAACTTCATCTATAAGTACACAGTTATAGATATATCTTATGATTGGACACTAAACCCTGGAGACCTAGATATACCATTGGATATAATTCTTGGAATATGATTCCAGATCGGATTAGGATCAAGGACTGATATGCCAACATAATGTGTGGATCTCACCAACGACAATGACACAAGTCCTTTCTTCATCAGAGATCAATAAAAAATCTAGATATGATTTTATTTTTGGGAGTTTTCTATTCTGTTGTTTTATCACGATCGAAAATAAATCAATTCTATAAAAAAAATTGATTCATGACTCGATGGTACATTAAATTTATGGATTTATTATTGTTTATTGTGTTAACCTCTTCTTGGTTTGTATAATTCCTGGACAAGTGATCGAGGTTGAATAAAAAATGGTTGTGGATCATTCCCCACATTTTATGGAATATGGATTTCTTCCCCCATTATTCTCATGTTAATTGTGGGAAGCTTCTTTGGTATGTAGTTCAATGAAAACTTGGGATTCGATTATTTCATGATTGTTATTCATCAAAAAAAATCAATATCGTGAGTGTAATTTGTGATCAAGGGTGCGATCGATGTGTGAGGATGATGGAGGACGATTAAAGGAGGATCAAAATGGATTTTTGTTACCTATTCATCACATTATAAATGGTTAAATGATGAACCACATGAGTGGGTGTTTCTATAGGATATTCGATGTTTAGATCTACAGTGTCTGGAAATTAAAAAGATTTCAAACTCTTGATCTATGTTTTCTAATGAGATATTTGGTGGAAGAGTCCTAGAGGATGATTTTGAAGAGGTCCTAATGTATCTATAAAATCATAGGTTACACTATATGTAATCTGACTTTACACGCAATGTGGGACTCCCCTATGCAATGCTGGGGTTTTCACATAGAGTTAGATTTAACAAGCCGTGTGACCCTATCACATGCCTTATGACACATTTTTTAGGATCATTGTGTATCTTAGTGGATACAATAACATGGGTATGCTGAGTACATAGACATGGACTAGTGTACATGGGAACATCTAGGTGTACATGAGTTAGTATATGAGCATGGATAGCGGTACACAAGCATGGGAAAATGGAACATAGAAGGTGTTTTGAGATATCTACACACCATGTACTATTCCTAAATGTTGTTTATGTTTAGGTTTATAGTCTTTGTGAGGAAGAACCACTAGGTAAAGACATGGTTTGGATGGACACACCAGGTACCCCCTTTGAGAGTGTTTGTATCCCTAAGTTTCTTTAGTATAGACTTGTCTTCGTTGAGTGTGTTCCCATTGTCCGTTATCTCAATGGTATATTTTGGTATTATGTACACATTCCAGGATTGTGGTCCCCTATAGATGATGAGTCTCAAATAGAGTTTGTGGAGTTCTTCCATGAGACTGGAGTGTGATCCTCTATAAATTTTTTACCCATGGTAGTATTTCGGGGATCGTCGGGACCTTCTTGAGTAGGGTGTTGATCCTCCATCAAGTGGACTATATCGATTGGGTTCACATTACCATTGGTATATGATTTACAAAGTAGTGGGTTGATTCAAATTGGGTTTGTGGTATCCCCCAGTAGTCCTAGAAATGACCCCTATCTATGTATCATAATCTTATTTGACCAGTGTTCTTTCTTTGGGAGGCTCAATGATTTTTACCTCTTAGAAGAGTGTATCTAGGGATAGAATTACTCATTTATTATATTATCATGGAATGAGAATTAAATTGAGTAGAATCATATGTCCGATAGTTGGTTGTGCATGCATAGTGGCTCCGTGTCCTTTATGAGTATATCAAGGATTTTGTTAATTCATCAGTTTTCATATCATTTTTTTGAGATGACTATTCTTTATGATTCATGTTTATTTTTTTAGAGGTGTCCTACTAGGTATTGTTATACTAACTTGGATATTCCTACACGTGTCATGTCTTTTGAATACAACAAAACCTTTGACATTATCCTGGGAGGACATGGATCATATAGCACATGTCTTGATCTTGACAGAACAAGGAATTTTTTGAGTGATTGCATTTAATCGTTTTCCTCCACCTTTGACCAGGATATACTCTACCATTTTTGGTAAGACTATTTTTGTGGGATCATAGATTTGTGCATGAATTGGTTTCAGTTGTTTTACATTTTAGCGTTGTTGATGATTAGTGATGTGTATGTCTATATATATACTTTAGGCTAATGCCTCCCACTTATGGGATATGTCTACTCAATGATAGTTGATAGCCCCTGGCATATTGGAGGCGGGATTGGGTTATCATAGGTTATACCATGGTGGGGTCAGGTCATGAAAACCTAGTTCTATGCTATTTTGGGTTTTCACTCATTATCATAGTTTGTTCCTTGTTAAACTAGTAAGAGCGATAATCCGCTATCGCTTCCTCTATCTCTATTAACTAGATCATGAATGTGATAATAACCCTAATGAAATATAATATTAGCATACTCTCCTTTCTATATGTTTTTCATCATATTGGGTTAAATGGATTAATTTGGTAAATCATCGAATGGATATTATTATTCAAGAATAACCAACAAATCCTACCATGATTCCGCACACATGCTGACAATCACCAATCACTCACCACCCAACCGTATATCCCATCATATACATATATGAATTGTGTATAGGGAGATTTGGATCATCAACTAAGGAAATTTAATTAAATATAATATATCCTTAATGTAATCACATTTTAAATTAAGAACTCAAATAGTATTGATACTAGATGGAAGAATAAAGAATGAATTTCTATTCAATTAACCATAAAATCTCAAGCATAACGATATAGGTCCATCCCCCCTTTTCCTAATCACTCTAAAAAACTACCCCTCCATGGATGGGGAAGTTGAGTTGATTTGGGATAGGGTAGATATCATAAGAAATAAATAAATAAAAATAAAAGAAAATAAAGAAGAAGCGCAGCGCAACAACAGATTTTTGTTTAGAGCTACCCACACAAGTCGATCCCTTTAATCCACCACTTTCCTCTAATTTATAGACATGTAAGAGCATTTAGGGAATCATAATTATGAACAAAATAATTATGTTAGTCAATCTTGGGATTCACATGTCATAAATGAGTTGTCATCGTATTAAGTCTCATCAAACTGGCATTTTTTCATCACTGATGAGGGTTTTATGTCGTGTAAATGTTATTCATGACGTGTAATGTGTGGTATTGAACCACTAATTTATAACGTATTTCATAATGTGAATAGTGGATTCAAAAATTTTAATCTGTGAGGTTATACTTTTCACACATTTTCGTACCTCGAGTTACACATCATCAATATCACTTACATGACATGTAAAGTCATTTTTCTAGCTAGTTTCACCCCATTTTAGTCTAATTATTCATTTATGAGCTTTATATTTGGTCTTATAATATGCTAAAACATAAATATACCTTAAAAATTACCATTTCTTGTTATGTCGCATTACATTATTCTTCTCTTTTTTTCATTTTTTTATCAAACTATGTATCCAACTACAAACATAAAAACGATAAATTTTTTAAATGTTTGATGATTTAAATTATACAAACAAGCCATTTATATTAAAAAATACATGCATAAAATGGTTCTATTAGTAAATAATATGCACAAGTTGGATATTATTATCACTCTAGTTACATGAATGTTTATAATCATGTTGTGGGCTTAGGATTTATCTCCAACCATAGAATTATTTCACATCGACGAACATACTATTAATTACTAACCTGGTCACAAATTAAAAAATTGTCTAGTAAAGACGCTTATATTAAATAGGAGGGCCAAAAATAATTTAAAGAACCCATCCAATTACTTTATTTTAAACTATATATAGACTGTACAATCAATAAGTCTATGGTTGAGGGTCCAATTAATAAGGAATATGTGGAATTTTCATTATCCATTCAATTTTCTAGAAAAATGAATTATATATACCATGAATTTGGAAAGGAATAATTTTATTGATCCTACACAATCAAGGATATCATATAAAAATTTATTATAATGGAACATACTAAACTTGATAGGTATATATTATATCGAGGCTTCATTGGAGTTTTCAAGTATTGGATGTAGTAAAAACATGATTTTGTTTTTCTGTAATTTTTTCATGATATCATCCCTCTTGAAAAAAAAATATTGGCTATGGAATTCATTACTTATGGAATTTAAGATAATCATCAAATACATTTTGATTATAATATCTGAGATCTTTCAAGTTCCACTTATAATTTTTTTGGGGTTCCCACTAAACTCTTGAAAGTGTATATTTTAAATATATATAAAAAATAAATTAAGGTAGAATAATAAATTTATCAATTTTAAAATATTTTAGAAAACATTTTCTATATAATATGGTGGTTATTAAATTCCACCATACTATACATAGTAGAAAACCATTTGACTAAAAGTTTATTATTTTTCATTTATTCCATAAAATTTAAATAAAGATTATACTCAAAGAGTAAATATTAATATCCTTAGATCCTCATGGTATAAATAATGAATTTTCAAACAATTTTTTTGAAGTTATTGACTGGCCCCAAGACCAAGAACCCTTGGTGGTGTATAATCAACTCATTTGAGTGAGAGGTTATCATAAATCAACTATCAATGATTCCTTAAATCAAAGTATGATGGTTTCCCGTGAAATTATCCATGGATATTTATATTAAATTTTTTTGGTAGGACCTCTATAAAGAAACGTTACACTCAATGTGGTGTCAATTTCCACACCATTGATACTTACATGAAGTTATATAGGGATATATAAGACTCATCGACAATAAGTCACAATCGCATTTCCTTGGTTTTTAATCCTACCTCATTGGAACCTATTGTTATATGGTGTATAGTTGATGTTTTAGATGATGAGAATAAAATTTTAAATAACCAATGTGCTTATTTTTATTCTACTATAAGAGTCTCCCAAGGTGATAGTCCTAATGATTGCATTTCCCAATGAACCACCACATGGGTTCATAAATAGTGTATCAAAAAATGTAGCTAGGAATACAAGTATTCTTTATTCCTCTAAATTGAATTTATTAGTGGAACTATTATAGTTATAAATGGTTTATCTCTGCATATTTTTGGCTATAAAAGTGTCTTAATTATATTAAATATAGAACTCTATTATTTTCTCATTTTCCATACTACTTATTTGAATGTTTTCAACTAGTAATATTTCCTCTAACATGTATTGTAAGAAAATTTTCTCAACCATGACAAATTTTTCTCCGAAACTATCAACGAATTTCATTCCTATAAGTGGAAAGTATCAATGTGATGTTAATATTATTGTCTTGAAATATTCCCTTTCATGTACTATTTTCCCAAAAAGAGTTATACAACCATAATTCCATCTCATCCCTCCTCTAGTATTCTTTATTCAATGATATTATCTTTATTTAGAAATTATTTATTATTTTTACTTTTAAGAAATTTATTTCTCAAAGAATCAATGTGTATCTTATGCTCCTATACTGGTCATACACACGTCATGTTTATTTACATTGATCAATTTTTTGATGATACTATGACTCCTTTACATTCTTTATTTTGATAATCATAATACATTCATGTAAATATAATTCAACTCAATGTTTGTGTTTTTATTTTTTTTGTGTGTATAGTGAAAATGTATTATCTTAATTATGATTTTTTTAATTTGATATAAACCATGTGAAAATACAAATAATTGAATTTCCATTTTAGAAAACTTTCACCAGATGTTCAATAACTATAATGGTGAATTATTGACTTCATTTTAATATGTGGAGGTTCTCAAAGTTCATCAAAAGATAAAAAATATGATTCTGATGAGGTTACTACAAATCCAAAAGAATAAAAAAATTTACCATTGAATTTTTTCCAATAAATATAACAACAAATTAAAGGACTGAAAGAGTGATATAATTGATATAAAAGGATTATCTTTTTTTTTTCATGTAAATCAGTCATCTGGTCGTTGAAGTTATTGTTTTATTTATTATAAGACATTCAATGATCAAATTATTCTTACTTTGTGATATTTTTTAAATTTATTTAAATATTTTTCATCATCTTATGATGAATTTAGTATAGATCACAATATTTTGATGAAAGTCACTGAAAATTATCTAATGAGAAGAACAAAAATAGATATTCTTAGAATGTCATATCTTCTCAAGTTGAAAGGGTAATTATATCTTCTATTAATATCAGAGAGAACCCTTTTCAAGGGAAAACTATCTATATAAAGAATGAAATTTATGCAAAAGGGAAGGATCCAATGTCAAAATTTTAAGAGAAATATTCATCCCTCTCCATTCCTCATTGAGATTTTGGTGAAGATATTGTGAAAAAACTCAAGTTTTTATTCCACAAAAAATTATTCCATCTGATGATTACCCCTTAAAAGTTCATTTTGATAATGTTCCATAATTTATGGAAGATATTTAAATAGAAAAATAATATGATGAAATTGAAAAAAATTTAAGTTAAGAAAAAATATAGAATTTGAAAGAGACCCCTCACCGAAATGACCCTAAATTTATTATTATAATGTTTATAATTTATCTCCCCCAAAGAAATCAGGTCATTAGAGATAGAGAAGAGTTTTGTAATTAGTTCTGAAATTAATGTGATAGGTGATGGACATTAAAATCAAATGATAATAATAGAATTAACATTAAATAAGTTAATTATTCTATCATTATTGTAAATATTACTCATGAAAATGTTGAAATTATATGTTTTAAACGTAGAAATATTAGAGATCAAGTGGAAAATATGGTAGTTCATAAAATTATAATTCCAATATTATACCATAAAGGATTGAACGAATGATTTATTCCAAGAACAACCTACAAAATTAGTTAGATATTTTATATGATATTTTATTAGAACTTAATGTCAGGGTTAATAAAAAATGAGATTGGGATATCAACACTTAAATTAATATTTGCATGAAACAAATGGTTGATTCATTAGTAAACTTTAGAGGGTATTTAAATTATTCTATTAAAGAATGTGAGTTCCATTTATAGAAGACATACAATTTCTAAGTGTATTTGAAATCCAAAGACAAATGCATCAAGTTCATAGATAACCAAAGTGCTTCTTTAAATAAAAATATTTATTTATTGAGTAAACCATCAAGATAAAATGAATAATTTGTAATTAATACTCATAAATAAGGTTTATGTATATTAAAATTAAATCAAAGTGTTTATGTGGTTATAATTTTATTAGAATATAGGTTTAAAGGAGAAAATTCATAAATATGAAGTTCAAGAGGATATTTACCTAGAATAATCTTATTTTATTTTCCTAGATGGAAAATATTTCTAATAAGGATCCAAAGGTCATCTATCTTGAATAGAATATAAATGTGAAATATAAATAGATCAAAAAGCTTAAATATATAATAGATAATGTTCATAAGGGTTAATATAATGATTTTTAGTACTTGTCTAATTATTATTATTATAAAATTAAACATTACTATGATTGTATTTTATAATATATGATAACTATTTGATAAATATATCCCAAAATAAATTTCCTGAATATTTTTCAATGTCCATTTCTTGGATGTTTTTATTTTTCTATGCATGAATGATCTTATGATTTTTTTTAATCATGAATAATCCTCATAATCCATAAATTAAAGATGATTTTTTATTTTATATTTCAGGATATCATACTAAAATATTAAAGGGGTTAATGTAGATAAATTTTATATATTTAAGAAAATTGATTTTTTATTTAATGTTAATCAAATATACATTTTTATGGGGTTTATTCTAAATATAAAATGTTTTTTACTCATATATATTCTTTGTTATTTTTTCGGTTACTTTTTAAAATCATAATGTTGGAAAAATTTCAGAAAAATAATTTCAAAAATTTTACATTTTATTAGTTTTCAAAAGAAATTTGAAATTCAAAACTTTTATTATTTAAAAAATTGGGAGATTTTATTATTTAAAAAAGAGGAGTTTCTATTGAATTTTTTTTCTTATCTACTACATTTCAAAAAAAAGAGAGACCTTATTGTGTTTATAACTCCTTTGAATTTATTTAATTAAAAATTGTAATAAATTTCAGGTAAGTTTGATTCATTTTGAATTTTTTATTTGGGGTGTTTTTGTGTGTTCATTTTATTTTTCATTGATCTCATGATGTTTTACAAATTATTTCTGTTTTGAGTGCTTCAATTAAATGTGATTTTATTGATAAGTATTTTTATAAGAGTTTATTAGGATATCATTATAAAATGATTATAATTTCCACCATAATTATTATCTTTTTGGATCCTTTTGATTTAGAGATTCCATGAGGAAGATCAAGCTCTAGATATATGAGATTGTGATCTTCTAAGATATAGAAGAATTATATTGATGATTGGGTTTATTGAGGGATTCCAAAGAGGAAGGAAGAGTATATGGTGTTAGGAAAAAAATATTTTATGAGTATTATAAAACTAATAGATTCCAAGGAAATGGAATAAAACCCATTCGATATGTTTAAAGTGAAATATGCCATGTATCTATTTTAAATAATCTCCTTGAAAATTTGGTAAACATATGGTTTTATAATATTATTTAAGGGGTGATTAGTTTTTTAACAAGTACTCCTTGTTTTTTTGTTTTTACATGTTCTTTAACTGTTCATATTTCTCTAATGTATTTAATTTTTTTATGTAGGTAGTTCCAATAGATTTATTTATTCCCTAAAAAAATGTTTTACTCTAATATTTTTTCAGTTGATCAGATGATCATATCTTTTGGAAGTTTTAAACTAATGATGTGAAAAAATTACAATTATGTTTTAGAACTAATATTAACCCACCTCCTAAAATTTACTTTACTTTACTATTGGAGAAATAATTCTTTTAATGGGAATCCAATAATTTTTCTCATCTATCTCGTATACTATTATTGTATCATATTTCATTGATTATTTTCTTTTATGACATTATTTTATTTATTAAATAATCACTTGGACATTTTCATTATTGTCAAATCCATTTATAATAAAATTATAAAGCAATTCTCTACTATTTAAAATGAAGTTTCTCGTTATTATTTTTAGTGATACTATTCTCACTACCATACACCTCATTAATATAATTCCCTCATTTTATCTTTATTGAGTGAAAATTTTTCATGAAATATGTTCTACTTCACGACCACATTAATTCCCACATCATATTTTCGGAAATACATATTCTGTTCATGAAACCCTGATATTGTTTTCAATGATTGATGCATGTGGATTAATGTGAATCATTATTAGTTATTCCAATAATCGACATATATATTTATATATCTCCACATACTTTTATTATTATGTGGTTCCATCCCATATTTATTTTATAGAATCTTTCTCTTTCCATTCCCAATGAAAGCCTCGTCATCTTATCCTTATAATATGTAAATATCCTTTCCAAATTCACCTAATACACTAATCATATGAACTTATGATACTAGTAGATCCTTTTTATATCATGTATATTCTCATCAATAACTTCCAAAAATCAACCCCAATCCTAATATACACTATCCATTTACTGTCTTGTCAACTCATCCATAGACAAATCGTTATTTTTCTTTTATACAATGAAAATTTATGTGTACCTATCATCCAAATAAATTTTTCTCTAAGTATTTTCAATGATTTATTATTAGTATAACTAATTTTATTAGTACAGTTGCAGATACATTGATACCTCACATAGTAGTTGAGGAACAATCTCATCCTGGATGGTTACAAGATATATAATAAGTGTTAAAAACATTATAAAATCACCAAACATAGTATATCATTCCTATCTCTATTAGTAAAAACATGTTATCAGGTATAAATATATTTATATCACACATATTAATTTTTATCGATCTATTAATCGATTGAAATATTCTATATATGACAAGGGATATTCCTAGACACATGGAATTAATTACAATGATACATATTCTCTGGTTGCTAAAATGGGTTATTTTTTCAACTTTATATCTCTTCTAGACACTAAAAAGTTTTTAATCTATCAAATTGTTGTAAAAAATACATTATCATATGAGGATGTCTATATGGAGTAACTACTATGGATTATTACTCAGGGAGATACCTCACTTCTATATCATCTTCTTTATTCATTGTACGGGCTAAAACAACCCCCATGAGCCTAGTTTGGTTGATATTATATTGTTGTTACTAGTCTTAGGTAGTGTCTAACATGATGGATCCCTTTTATATTTTACCATCAATATGTTATAGGGAGTAATCCTCTAATTATTTGTGATGAATATATTAACATTACTAAAAATTATTTGTTGGGATTAATCAACTCAAATCATTTATTCATAAAAAAAACTACTATATAGATTCTAATTATCTATAATATTTATTTAGGATTTATATTTTTATATGTAGTAAATTTATATTCATTTATGAGAAGAAATATTTCTTTATTTGTTACTATTGATAGACACGTCAAAATAATTCTCCATTGATTCACCTCTATAGTCTATAGAGGATTCCATTCATTCTAATTACGAGTCTTATTCCTATATTGAATGATATGGATAACATGTTGAAAAGTTTAAATATCAATAAAACGACTCAAATTTAAATTTCATATATATTTACTAAGGATATTTATCTTATTATACTTCTATTGAAATTGCAGTGAGAGGGTATTATTAAAAATGATTGATTTTTGATTAAAATACTCTGGGCAAGGATTATTATACTCAAATCATAGTCACACAAATATCAATGAATTTTTAGCTACTAATTAAATATGGTATCTTTCATAAAAAATACTAAAATATGACTTTATATTATTTATCCATTGTAACATGATGTTATTAAGAAGAAACAAATGATACGACTATCACTCAATCTAGTGTAAAGTTTGAATACCGAGCAATAACTCATGGAACAACAAATATCATTTATAATGATTTTTTAAGGATATTTTATATACTTGTAAAAATACTGGAATAAATTTATATGATAATCAATAAAAAAATAAATAATAACTAAAAACCCATTATTTTATAAGTGAACAAAACATAATAAAGATTATTTACAGTTTATTAAAGAGAATTATTAGTTGAAGAACATTACACTTAGCTATATTTTTACTATATATCACCTTTAAAATATTTTCACAATTGGGATTCCAAGATATCATGTTCAATTTTTATGTTCTAAGATCAGAAAATTAAGTTCATTAGAAATTGTTTGACTGATACATGACTATTATATGTCATTAAATTATATATTCCATTTTTATTTTGGATTGTACATCTTTAAATAAATGGACATATATTGTTTGAGGGATATATATTTCAAAAATAAACATTTGAATATATAATCCTATGCATTTAATAATATCATTTATCTACTAATGATGTAGGAAATGAATTGGTTTCTAAGACCAACAAACAATCCTATTTAGGAATACTTTAATAATATAATATTAAGAATTAACTATATTTTTTTTTCAAAAGGCACAATTTGTTGAATAGAGAAATCAAAGGAGGATTACATGAGTCTGAAAGATGGTATCTTATTACAATATTTTTCATAAAAAGGAAACAATTCCCTAGGAAAATCATCCCTACAAGTAACTCCCTGGTTGATTACCTTATTGGAAAGTCCATCAGCTACCATATTTGCTTCAAAAAAAGCATGTGTGACAATATAGTTGGTTTCAGAAAGCATAGCAAGGAAACTCATCCAACGAGAGGTAAGAGACCATGCAAGATTCCCTACAACCTTCTAGATTTCTTGAACAGTAGTGGTTAAGTCAATTTTAATCTAAATATTGTTCCAACCTTTTTCTTTAGCAAAACCAACAGCATAGATAACCCCCATCATTTATTTTTCTATAGTCAAAGCCATACCACATCCAATAATGAAACATCCATGACAATGTCCAAGATGATCTCTAAAGATAATAACACATCATGAAGGTCCCAGGTTCCCTTTGGAGGCACCATAAACATTCAATTTGATCCATCACAAAAACAGGGCTTTCTAGAATACTTCGAAGGTGAGTTTAGGAGGCTTATAAAGACAATAAACCTATAGTTCATGTAGAATTTCAATGTCTACAATGTTGTTGTCACAATGGTTTTTCTAAATCGAGGCAACATTGTGAATGGCAATGAGAATCCGTGCCTTAACTGAATTAAGCTTAAATGAGTCATTATTATGGAGAATTTTATTTATATCATACCAAATCACATGTATAATCTCAACAATAGCGGTTAAAAAGAGGTTTTTAATTTGTTGAGAAGATTCAAAAACAACACAATGCTGTAGTTGGGAGTTGATGGAATTTAGAAGTAACCATCTGCATCCAAATATATCAAAGATAAAATTCCAGAGAGATGAAGCTGTAACACATGACAAAAAAAGGTTAACCAAACTTTATAACAATAAATACATGTAAAAAAAACTATCCCTTATAACTCCATAAAGGGAAAACCAAAATCAAAATGTATTAAATACCACAACCTGGTGCAATTAACTCTAAAAACGGAAAAAAATCATCATTATAAATTCTTTCTAAATGAAATATATCCATAATGTTCTCCCACTAGGAACCATATAATATACAAAAACACAATCTCTATAATATCGTTCTTCTCAATTCCCACAATGGATAAAGAAATTTTGTGCAATATTCCCACAGATGCAACACGTGTGAAAACAAATCCCAGGAAAGAGTGGGTATAAACATACCCAATATAACATATAAAAATTGTAATAATGAAAAAAATATTATTTAAAATCCATCTATGAGGGAAATAAGAAGGGTATTCCCGATGAATATAAATATTCCAAAAATACAAGACATCCATGGATAGAAATATCAATTAAAAAATAAATATCACAACTCTAGGAAGGATAATTCCGTATATCTATTAACATTTCTAGTTTAGACATTGCCTCAAAAATAATTTATTCAAAAAATCAGCTGAAGTTATATCTCAAGGAGAACGAAGTACAATCACTATCTCAAAAGACTCATAACTTGAATCATAAGCTATCAAAACTACCAATTTCTAATAGTTTCCATGTAACCCTATAGTGATTATATTAGGGGGACACACCTCAAATATAATTTCATGTTAGTAAAGGGGATTCCAGAATCTAATGCAATAAATGTACCAAAATAATCTAATGTGAAGACACTAAAATATATAGGTGGATGAGCCATACCCTATCACACTAGGGAGTATTGACTTTTCCCACAGTATGAGGGACCAAAACCACCCTTGGATGGAGGAGGTACTGACCCCATTTCTAAATAGAAAACTTACACCTTTAGGATAGAAACATTATACCCAGGTTGAATGGGAGGGGTACCTAATATAAAACACATACATGGGACCATCACCCTATCCTAAGAACATATTTAATGGGTTCTCTACCTAGATTCTACATTAAAAATCTCACCAATACCCCAAAAATGTATCTAAAATGATGTGTAATATAAATTATGAAAAACATCTTGAAAAAATGATATTCAATTATTATAATGTGTACCATCATGTTCTATATAGAATGTTAGTAAGAATGGACTACTCATGTGTCCTATTCTGAAAACCACAAAAGAAGATATTGAAAATAATAAAATCCATTGAGTACATGGAATTTACTTCATGAGTACATGAAACATAAAGTGGATTCAACATAAAAAACATATTCAATAGGGTACATGATTTTTGGGACTCACTAGAGAGTTAAATTCTATATTTCTAATACACACTGAGTTGAACACTTTGACGTATGATATGTACATGGTAGTACAAGATGTGTGGATCTATCTCTAAATAGTTCATTGTATGGTCCACATACCTAAAATGTCTATGTATGTACATGGAATATAGAAATTATAGAACATTAATATGTATACCACCAAAAGAAGTTGATTTTTTCAATTGATGTACACAACGTTTTCCATGGCCCACATAGTGTATATAACTAGCCAATCAACTTGACATCTACCACAATACACACCTAAGAAATGCGGTCTGGTAAACATGATCTGTGAGTTATGGTCATAGGGAATATAATATTCATCACAATTATAAAACCCTCTCGATAATCTAATGAGGCATATATGACTTGAAACCCAAAGGACTATACACTGTGTAGTTGAAAAATTTACACCTCATCCCGAATTTCCTTCCAATATATCCCCTAATTTCCTTATCCATGTTTTTAGTGAAATCTTAGTCATGGTACGTGACTGATGAATACCTAACTCTAAAAACCACCATTTATTAGTCTCAATTTCTTTAAAATTTTCATTTCACCTTACTAAGGTTTTCTCTAGTCATCCTTCATCACCCCTCTTGTTACTATCCTTTCCATCCATTGAAGATGTGTTGAACAATTGGTGAAAACCAATCTAGTCCACTGTCTCACCCATCAACATACCTTTGACAACTTCTCACTAATTATTGAGTAATGTAATTGTGAATGAATCATATTACTGATTAATTAGGTTGTAAAATTTATTAACTTTTGTCAGTGGGAAGGTCCAATAACCCAAAATTGATTTCACATCTGTGTCTAATGAAGAACAAAAAAGATATAAATGTAAAAAATTCGTCCTCAATTGAGGGAGGAAAAAATATATTCATAATTTACAAATCATATGTTCAATTACTCAAAACCATTTTTTAGTGAATAACATCAATCGTTGTTATGAAAAAACCTTGTAAGCTATAATAAAAATAAAAATGATAATATAAATATTACCTAACAACTTATAATGTGAGAACATTCAACCTATTTTCATAGAAATTTCATTAAATAAAATTCATAACTAATTAATCATAATTTAATATTCTAAAAATCAAGTTTCAATCAAACCATTCATAGATTATTGAATATTCATAAAACATGGAAATATTATTTTGAAGAATTCTTATTATTATTTTAAACAAAACCATTTATTTGATAATTTTTCTATTTGATCATCCCTTCATTCATTTATCGTATCACCATCAATATATGTTTATAATTCTATACCATGATGGGAAGAAATATTAAATTAAAAAAGAAATACCAAATAACAAAAAACTCCCTACCTCTTGGAAATCACACCAAAAACTCCAAATTTTCACAAATCTACATTCATTGTCTTCTCCCCAAAAAATAACACTAAAAAAATTCGTTAATGTGAGAGAAAATATATTGGAAATGGGTAATACCTAAAAAATTTATAAAATTAATGTAAGATAAATTATAAGTATAATAACTATAAATTTCATTTAAATACCATTAATTTATTGGTCAAAGAAGTAAATACTGAAAAAGAATAGAATACCTCTCTTAGGTAGAAAAGCCATTCCATACATGAATATAGTGAAATGTTTTCAGTAAATGAATTATTTTTTGAGATAATAAAGTTTTCTTTCATGTGAAAATTATTTATTAGTTTAATAAAAATTTTGTATCTATTAAAATTTTAAATAGATCGATAATTCACTAAAATAAATCCCTAAGGTAAACATCACGTTACGATATTGACATAACCATAAATTTTTTTGAGGTCAAATGATAGGGTAAATTTAACATTTTATCTCTTTAAGGGTATTAAGACATGTAAAATTAATAATAAATTATGTTTTTCTAAAGAAAAATCTTGTTCAATATAAAATTTGATTGGAATGAGTAACATATTTCAATTAAGTATTAAAGAATAAAATAATAAAAAAATCAGTTAGTTTATTTTACATGAAGTGATATAATGTTTTTTCCTTATTTTACAATTCCAAAATCATTAATATTACCCATTATAAATTAATGTTCTAAAAAATTCCTTAAAATGTAAATTATTTTGGTATGAAAATTTCAGAAACAATAGTGTTTTAACATAATTTGGAACCCTAAATTTATAATAAATATATATTAATTACTCCAATGTTGAGATAATAAAATCATACATTAGTTATGACATAAGAAATGAATACAATTTTAAAAAATCACAAGAACACATATTTAAAATTTTCATAATATTGAAAAATGATGATTAAAATTAATAGTTGAAGTAAAAAACATACGATTTTACTCAATATCTATTTTACTATCACTCATGAAAAATGAAGTTGTGTTTTTTAAACATTCATATTTTGAATAACATTCCAATTTAATGTCATATTCCCAAACTATATTTAATGTCATTTTATTTAGTGTATAAATTATATTATCAATTAACACATATAAATAAATAAATAAATATTAACGTTGTAATTAATATAGAAAATACACAACCAACCATGAGTAAAAATGTGTGAGTAAAAATTATTTAGAATAAGATGAAAACACTATGAATTTCCCTCCAATTATGAATTCTGATTATAGTTTCATAGTTTTAATAAGAAAAATTTATAAATCACAAATAATAATTGATAAATTATTAAATATTTTATATTTCCCATTCCTATATTCTAAGAAATTTATACTTATAATCACAATATAACTAATTAATGACATATATAAATAAACTTAAAATAGAAATAATATATTTACACTAGTTGAAAATAATCCTTTTTTAAATATAAACACATATGAAATAAAAAATTGCTCAAATGATGAAACAATAATTGTAAGGATATATTAATAAATAATAATAAATTTTTAATCTTATATCAACTAAATTTAAATATTTTTATACCACACCCTATTTTTAATATATAAAATATAATGAATCCAAAGAATAAAAATGAGATAAAAATAATTTTTTATCCACCACATCTATCTTCTCTTGAGTAGAGTTTTGATCCATTTTTGGGAAACTTATTTATAATATTGATATCTTCAGAAAAAGGTAAAAACAGAAGTTATTTTGAGAAATAATATATTTATTCAAATATTTTTCAATTTCTTTCTTTATATGAGTATCCATTATTTTCATCAAATCATGACCATAATTAACATTATAAAAAATATTGTTTATTTTATAAAGTTACATAAAATAAAAATTACCTGTTTGTAATCATAAAGCTAATACCAAGCTGGCAATGTCATAAAAATCTTTTTAAGATGCATAAAGTAGTCTCTGTCTTTATTACTATTCATTCAATAAACTATGATTATAATTTTTATCAATCAAGGAAATACAATGAAACGAGTGTTTAAATCTCATTGAAATTTCAATAATAAAATATATATAGTTCTATCATGTGAATAAATATACCTATATCATCACATTTGAATCAAATTACACTATTTATGTAAAGTATTGGAGTCTTATCATTCTTATTGCAGATATCATTACATAAATAATTTTATATAAATTATTATATAAAAAGTATATATAACTATTATCTTTATAGAATTATAAGATTTAAAATATATTCACAAAAACACACTTATAAAAACACACCATTACAAAGATTTTTTTCTTTCAAAAAAAGTTGATACACCATGTTTAATTACATATCATCATTAGCTAAACCATTAACAAATTTAAATGGGATTTTTTTATAAATACTTTAATAAATACTTATTTTTATAACTTTTCTTAAAAATTAAACACCAAAATGA
This sequence comes from Viscum album, assembly GCA_963277665.1. Classification (NCBI taxonomy): domain Eukaryota; kingdom Viridiplantae; phylum Streptophyta; class Magnoliopsida; order Santalales; family Viscaceae; genus Viscum; species Viscum album. The sequence goes on from OY728162.1 coordinate 407,666,050, forward strand.
AGTGGTGGAATACATTAAGAGCCTATAATTTGACTATTCAATTTATAATATAAATCCAAAAATTGTGCATCTAAGAAAACATATTCTCCACTCATGCTTATAAAAGAAGTATGAATTTAAAAAATATGTCTAATATAAAAAAAATACTTGACAGTATATATTTTAGAATAATTTTATCTTTAATATAAACATTCCTCACATAATTAAATATCGTGATTTTAGAAATGTATTTTATATCAATAGTTGAGAATTTATGAAGTTCTATGAACCCTTTATATTTAATATAATTGAATGGAATGTCTAATGAGTGACATAGAACACTTTTATCAATTGTTTTGATCCAAATTGATCTATATATTACTTAATGATAATGATATATGTGATGAAATTTGACTATATTTTACTTTTTTAATTTAATCACATTTATAATATGGTGATTAAGAGTTGTATATTTGTTTCTAAAACCACCATTAATATAACTACCACCAATCCTATGAATTTTTTCCTTGGTTTACTATAAAAAAAATATAAAACTTTGTTTTCAATAAAACAAAAAATAATTTATCATGAATACCATTTTTTATTGTACTTTTTACTATATTAATTTTAATTTGATTTCTATTTTTATCTGGTGATTTTTTTGGTAGTAACAAAATTAAATTATGTACATAGTTTTTATATATCAATTTCACTATTTTATTAAAATAAATTGTGTTTTTACTATTTATTATTGACAAGGATAATTTTTTATTATATCAAAAGATAAAAAATATATAATAATTTTAAATGACACATCTCAACACACATAGTGAATAAATCTCAACATAATAAAAGGGTATTATAATATCCCACAATTCTATTATATATTTCTCTCTAAATCAATTTTATGTGATCAATGGATTCTTTCACATGAAATTTTCAAATAATTTAATGATGAAATATTAATAATATAAAATTATTAAGTATTAACATCAGAACATAATTGATGTATTAACAATAAAAATAACAGAATTATTAAATTTAAGTAGAAAGAAGATGAAATGGAATCAACCAGTATACATATTCCATATTAATCTTATTTAATTGAGGTTATAAAGGAGTGATTTTCACTAGGGTTTTCCCTAGATTAATCCCATTATGAACATAAATAATTATAGATTGCGGTAAATCATCTACGAGAGAAGTAAAAGCTAATGGAAATATTTATGACGTCTATTCTTGCTGAAACACCACCTGAAACTACCACCACCTCTTTTCCTACCATTATATCTCATAAGGTTTTCTTTAAGGTGTTTTATGTAGAAATTATGATGATATAAACACATATTTATTAATATAATAAATTTTATAACATTTCATATACTTTATACATTTTCCATTTCCGTAAGATTTACATTTGATGAAAAAATCAATATAAATAATAATGTTTTTATTTAATACAAATTATTTGATAAATTTTAAATAATTATTATTAGTCAAATAATAAATCTTAAATAATCATGAATAAAATCATTGATTATTAAAAAGATCTATTTTTTGAAGAAATATATATTTCTATATATTATGTACTTATTTCATAATAAAATAATGTATTTACTTTTAATAGTTTATTCTAAATGTTTCAATGTAAATAAAACTTTAGAAACATTTCATTACTCTTTTATGTTAAATAATATTTAGAAATATTATTGATTTTAAAGGCCACATTTTTTATAAAAACAGTTTTTCTATATAAATTATGTTTTGATATAAAATTTAAAATCAATATATTTATAAAACTATTATGATAAAAAATATTTAATATTGGGAATAAAAAAATGAATTTGGGTAAGTATATTGAGTTCATTTATAGGAATAAAAATTAATTATTGAGGTGAAAAAATGAAATTCCATAGTAAGGGTTAAATAATGTAAAAGGGCTCAAACTAAGTGATAATGACTCAAAAAATTATCATTACAGAGGTGGGTGAGGTATTTCACTAGCATGAATAATTTTATTATCATTAATAATAAATTTTGGTGAAACATTAATTAATTATGATAACACTTTCTATATTAACTAACTATATTTTAAAATGTTCCTTCCCTCTCACCTATAAAAGGATCCCTTCACCACCATTCTACTCCCCACTATGTAAGCCTTTTATCACAACAAAATTATATTAAAATCTCTCCCTAAAACACATTACCATGTTCCATACATGTTGGTATTCAATAAAGAAAAATTTAATGTTTCTTATGATGTATTATATTGGAAGACATTCAAAGGAAGAGGTAAACTTCAAAGTCATGATCTTTTAAAATTTTATTTTTATACTTCCATAAAATATATTCAATAAAAATTTAAATAATTAAATCATCATCATAAATATACTAAAGTTTGGTTATGGAAATTAAATATCAATTATCCATGTTCTTACCACCCATTTTAAAGTGAAAATGTTTCATGTGTTATGTATAGACTATGAACCCCATCGATGACTATTTAATTTATCATCACTCCTTTACAGTGATGGTTATAAAAATTAATTTTTTAGGGAAATTATTGGTAATTTGAAATTAAAACATTTATATATCTCCTTATTTTGATAAATTATTGATATATTACATATAATTAAATTAAACACTATTTCAAAAATGTTATTTACTGTTATAATTTTTTAATATTTTATTTTGATCATTGGATATTTTTAATATATATAAATATATATATGTAAGTATCCTAAAAATATGGGCATATACAATTACAACCAAATTTAGGGATACCTAGAGGTCATCCCACACGGGAGGTCCTTCCTTCATGTCCCACGTAGAAGATGGTTCGAGAATAGTGCACACATATCACATAGGGGCATGTGTATAAGTCTCACAATGCATGCCAATTAGCGCATGGGATGGGAATGGGTTTCCCAATAGGCCAACATGCCTGAGTGATTGTGTTGTATTTTATTATGACTATACATAAGCACACCTTTCTTCTTATACCACATACCAACCCTTTTCAATTTCTATTTGGGACTCCAATTTACATTTCTATTTATTTAATTTAGAAAACATGGTCATGATCTCAAACATTGATCGACTAGTTCATAGTTTTATACTCAATGATCCTCAAGATCTAGTAAACCTGTGAGTAACATAGTTTCTATATCTAATACAATTTTACTTTTGATTTCATACTATACTAGTGTAACTTGTTCAACCTCCCTTTCTATTTAAGGTTGGTATACTAGTAAAAAATTTCATCTCTTATCTATAATCATGTTTTCATTATGAGATCTTCATCTGCCTAGTTATCATTTCTTTCCTCTTTTAAAATAGTTCAATTGGTCCAAATATTTATCCTATATTGGTTACTCGATGGGCCACTATTGGAAAATACCAATAGGGGGTGATGAGTCACCCTTGGATATTACTAATGGTGGGTGAGTTGATTATCCGATGGAAGATACTAATGATGAGTCATTGACCACAATTATAATCCAGTGATAGGCCAGTAATCCACCATAGGGTTATCAAAAATTATTCTTTTTACCCATAGTTAGACATAAAGAGTGGGTCATCCTCTCTTCACCAACTATTTCCTTTTGTCTGTACAAAACCATGGAAGTAACGTCTTATATATCCAATAGGAGTTCATCCATCTTTTATTGAGCATAGTGATTTTTTTAAATTTTCTTCTAAAATTTTTATCATAATTTTTTATGTTTATTTAAAAGTAGCTTTAATATGGTGTTTTATTTTTCTAGGAGCACAGAATCATGAAAGTAGATTTCATTTAATTTCTTTCTATTGATTTTTTTTACTTCTTGATTCTTTAAAAATACTAGTTTTTTATTCATTTAAAATTTATTTATGATTTTTGGAATTATTTTTCAATGAGAGCCCATTAGAAATTTCCAATGGTACATGATGAACCATCATTGGCATCATGAAATTGTGATTCATGAGTCATCATTCAATTTCCAACAGCCAGAAAATTTTTATTAATTTTCCTGAAGCCATTGACTGTACTATAATAAGGAATAAATTTGGTTTTAGTTGAGTCTTTTTAATTATACTTAAAATGGAAACTAGTGTTTCTCTATATTTTTAGCGATAGGTCATGACCCACCTCTCTTTATTTTTCATTGGTAATATGCAACCCAATCTTTGTTCATAATTGTTTATAATTTTTCATTTTTTTTCATTTTAATTAATTTTGTTAAAAAAAATTAATTTGTAATTTTTTTTATTTTATGTTGAAATATAAATGAAACATGCCTAAAAATAATTATAACATTATTTTTATGTACACTCATAGATGCAAAATACTATTCATATGGTGTTCTGTTTTTTATAAAAAAATATGCCGTATTTTTGTTCTAGAATGTTATAGTTTTATTTAAATAATCTTACAATCATGATTTGATTATAAATATTATACTTAAAAAATTATTTTTTTTCTTTTTAATATTTCATAAAGAATTACAAATATAGATTAACTTTTGTTTCACATGGGGAATTAAAAAACAAAGTTAATGGTCACATTATTATATTGTTATAAAATATTATGTATCATGTAGATATTGGATAAAAATATTCTCCTAATGGATTTTTCTTTAATGATATGGGATATCTCTTCAAGGATAAATAACATTTTCCAGGGAAAATCGTTGTATGATGAGAATACAATGATATAATTTTTTTTACTCTGAATTAATCAAGAAAATTCTTTGAATTTTGTTCTTATGATGTGATAACTAACGATCTTCATCATTTTCATCTTTCACCATTAGAGTGATCAATGAACTCCTGATGCATCAAATTTCTACATTATCTTATCAACTATTCTTTTTAATTTTTTTTATTTATCTATTATAATTCTTCCTACCATCTGTTTATCCTCTAGAGTTTCATTTAATATTTTCCAATCTAAAGCTATAATTGGGTTGTTCCTCACATCTAAAAGTAATGTCGTGTTATTCCTCAAAGTAAAAAAGATGCTAGGTTGCGACTCTTTCAAAATCGATGGGTTATACTACCATTTGCGAAAAAGGAATGTTTCATATGTATGTAATTGGTTTATCACTCCCTTTAAAAAGTGAGGATCTAGTGAATACTTATCTCTTCATAGTGTAAAGGATATAGATGATAAGACTAGGATCTTAGTGATCCTAACCTCTATAAAAATTCCTCTGTTATTTGTTTATTTTCACTGTAACTTTTAATAGTACTCTAACTATGATAAATTAGTATTTTCATTTTATAATTCAAAAAGGACTATTGATCCCAACCTCTAGTCACTAATACCATACTAATGGACCTATAAATTGGTAATAGATGGTGGTAACAATTTTATTATTTTGTTTTAGTTCTTTCATTATATATTTTTGAATTAACCCTTATCCCAAAATTAAATATCCAAGGAAAACATCCACCTTTTTGTTTCAAAAGGTTGTGATTTTGAGAGATTGAATCCCATTAGACCCCCTAACATAAATAGAAGTGACTATGTTTAATGGAAGTAATAAATGAATATATTTATTAAAAATATTGGTCTTGATTATTACACTATAATTTCAAAACCATATAAATTACGTGATTTTTATTTAGAATCACTCATTGATAATGTCGACTTAAAATTCATTTTAAATGAAAAAGTTATGAATTATTTATACCACTGTCAAAGTAGAAATATGTATAGTCATATTTCATACCACAAAATTGCTTCTTAAATCTGGGGAGATTTAGAAGTCACTCATCAATGAACTAATATGTCTCATAGAATCAAGCTTGGAACACATAGACCTATGTTTCAAGAATTTAGAATGACTGAGAAAGAAAGTATAAATGAGATGAACAATATATTCAATAAAATATCAAACAGTTTGATTTCACTCTGAGAGTCCCTACATAATTAATCTTTAATAAAGATATTAATTTAATCTCTACCCAATATATTTCATTGAAATAAAATATTTTATTTAATAAAGTGACGATTTTACTGAATATTCAATAGATGAGTTGATAGTGAAAATTCTTCAGTTAGAGCTAGATATGAAGAAATAAATTGTTTGTGACCATGATGAAATGAATAGTATATAATTTAAATAAAATATAAATGTTATTTAAAATTAATATGATTCTGAGTTACAGAATATTGAGAAGGATGAAATTTCAAAATGTCACCATAAGATTTTTCAAGTACATGAAGGTTAAGAGAGGCATTAAGAGATGTCCCAGCAGTGATCATAAAAAGGATGAAAAAGGGTATTAAAAGAGGAAAAAATTATAAATGTGATATTTCAGAATTAATATGATATTAGTGAAAGAAAAGGGGATATAGAAATCAAAATGTCCCAAAATTAAAACAATATGAAAAAGGCAATAAATACAAGAAGGAAGAATGAATGAAATATCATATAGGATGGATATGTATAGAAGAGTAAAAATCAAGTGTTGATGGTTCTTAATGTGGAAAGAAATCCTCCAATCAATGTTTGTTGGATACAACTATAAATGAGGTATAATCTGATAACAATTACACTTCTAGTTAAGTATCTAATATTGAAAATCATGTTAAAAAATTTACTACTCAAAATTAAAAATTTAAAAGTGATATCTAGGTATACCACATAAGAAAATGTAATGGAAAAATAATAGAATTAAATAAGAAAATAAAAAACTGAATGATTCAATATTAAGTAATATAGGTGAAAAAGAGTAATATATTCTTATCTAATTAAATTTAGAGTTGAGAATATAATAATCAATTATTTATTGCCAAAAAATATAATAAAAATCAATATATAATATTTAAATTTGTTTGTAATTATTTAGATAAAACTAAAAAGTAATGTTAGAATGTTAAACATGAAAATAAAAAACTGAAAAATTATGAATTAGGTTTGAATATGAAAATATGTGATGACCAAGAATTTATTCAAAAATATAATGGAAAATATAAAAAGGAAATCTCTAGAATAAAGAAAACATTATCTATTTTTGTTCGAGGCCAATAAAAAATTTAATAAATTTATATCCATGAAAAAACCCAAATTTGATAAAAGGGATATGTCTATAAAAATGAGGTTCCTAAGATGTATATAAAAATTTTCAACGGAATATTTGTGAATATTCCAAATGTTTCTTTCTTTAGTTGTAACATGAAAGGAAATTATGAGAAGGAATGATCATCAATGTTTACTCAATATTTATGATATAATTATACATACATTTCAAAAAATAAGTCTTTTAGTTTACTCTACAGTAAGTGTATTCAATCTGTATAGTTACCCAGAACATTTTCTACTAATCCATTTAAAACCAAACTATCCTAGGTACTGAAAAAAATATCTTTTTAATTTATTTTGTAGGAATCTTACCTGAAGAGTACCAAAATCACATGGTATATAGACAGTGGGTGATCAAGACACATGAATTCGGAAATCTATAGCTTCATATATTTTAACTCACTTATAGAGGTACTATCACTTTAGGTGAAAAATCTGATGGTATGGTTAATGGGTTTGGATAAGTACCTACAATAACTTCTCTTATAATATCTAAATTAATTTTTTTGGAAGGATTAATTTTTTTTAATTATCTTATCAAAACATCATTATTATGGTATGAGTGTAAAATTTTTAATATAATAAATGTGTGGTTTATAAAGATAAATTTATTATATTTTATGTTAATAGAAAAAATATATTCTATTTAATTTTAGAACTAACCCTATAGAATGTAAAATGAATAAATGTTTTAGATATAGATCACACTATGGAAAAAAAGGATATAAAATGTTCATCTTTGATAGTTATAAAAGGTGGATAAACATGAACAAGATCGGAAACTTCTAAAATTTAGTACATGTTTGTATTAGGTATGCGATTGTTTTATAAAAGGTAAGAAACACATAATCATTTAGATATTTAATGTAGTAAATACTACCAGAATCTTATAACTACTTCATATTGATCTTTTTGGACCTATGAGAATTTCTAGTTTAGGTTCTAATGGATGCATATTTTTAATTTTAAATGATTTTAGTAGATTTACTGGGCCATATTCTTATCTCACAAAAGTGAGACCTTAATCATGTTTGTTAATTTTTGTTGTAAATTTCTAAATTATAAAGGAAATTTAATTTATTATATTATAAGTGATAAAGAGTGAGTTTTTGTTAATTTATGTCATGAAAAATATTATGAAATAAATGGATATTTTCATAATTTATCCGCCCCTAGAACCCCACAAGAGAAGGGTGTTATAGAGAGAACAAATAAAACTATTCATTAAATTGAAAGAACAATTCTGAATGAATTCAAACTTCCAAAATATTTTCAGGCTTAATAAGTTAACACTGCTTGTTTTATCTTAAGTAGTGTTTACGTCAAACCATTATTGAAGAAAAATCCCTTTGATATACATAAGATTAAGAATTCCAAAATTGGTTGTTTTATGGTTTTTGGATGTACGATCAATATTTTAAATACTAAATATAATATAGAGTAATTTGATTCTAAAAGTGTTGTAGGTATATTTTTTGGGTACTCTAATAATATAAAAATGTATAGGGTTTATTATAAAATTACTATGAAAATAGATGAATATGTGTATGTTATGATAAATAAAAAAATTAGAAATAGAACATTTATTCTTTTGATAATACTGAAGATTTTAATGAATTAAAATTTGATGAAGGTAAACCTAAAAATAATAATGCATATGTTTATGGGGAGAATATATCATCTCAATTTGATGCTTTAACATGGAAAACTCAAAAGAACACTTTGTAAAATATGTTATAGGAAAATTTTAATATGGAATTAAGACTATTTTGTTTAAATTTCTATGTTAATTATATGATTATAACTAATTTAATTCCTGTTGATATTAAAAAAACATTTAAATATTCCAAAGTGATTAATTATATGAATGATAAAATTGACTAGTTTGAAATAATTAATGTCTAGAATCAAGTTCAGTTACCTAAAGATAAAATAACTATTGAAACCAAATGGATTTTGAGAAATAAATTCGATGAGTCGGGTAATATTGTTAAAAAGAAATTAATATTAGATTCCCATGGTTATCTTTATTAATAAAGAATTAATTTTTAAGATTCATTTTGTCTAGTTTTTGGATTATAATCTATTCATATTTTATTATCTTTTGTATGTTTTATAAATTTTATTTTTTTCTAATGGATATATAAAGTGAATTATTAAATGGTGTAATTTTAGAACAAGTTTGTGGGAAAATTTAAAAAATGAACATCAATACATAATTCTGAGAGTTGGAAACCTTCATGGTGATGTTTTTGGACATGAGTGAAGGCCATAAATGTTTCCAAGGTGTCTCAAGGAGTTTCATGAGTACCATAATGGGGAAATATGGGTTTGAAGGACCTGCACTAGGTGTATGGTTCCTCGAAAACAATGAGGCCCCAAGTAGGAAACTGTGCAGCCTTATACATGTGGACAGTGGTTATTGCACATGTTATACATAGTTACTGACAAAATAAGTGCCTCAAAACTATTCACCACATTTTTGTCACATAGTTTCCAAACAATGATGCCGACCTACATAAGGTTCCCCAAGTTCCCAGTAAATGGAGAATGATTTTTTAAACCATGTGACCTAAATTGTTAATGAAACCCTATATAGAAAACTTAAAATTAATTAATTAAAACTAAAATAAAAATAAACAAAACCTTAAAAACCCATATCCCCTCCTCTCACTCAAGGGACACCATCCTCGGGCTCTTACCTAGGTCACGTAACACACCCCCACCTCATCTCCTCCTTCAGTTTCCATTTTTTCAGGTGTTATTCATATTTCTCCACCAAATCCTAGAGTTTTGTCCTCTCGCTCCTTCCCCATCGTTGTTTGGTTGATTTTTCTTCTTCATGTTACTTGGTTTCCTTTCGATCAAACCCTTGGTCTAGGTCTAACCAGAGTTTTGGTCTTTCTTCTGATTTTAGAGCATAAAGTGTATCTCTTGAGACCCCTTTGGATGGGTTTCAGTCTTCTCCACCAAAGGGGAGGCGTTTTGGTTCGATTTGGCTGGTCACTGCTATTAGAGTTAAGGTTTTTCATCTTATTAATTTTTACACACCATTATTTTGGTTTCCTTTGGGTGTTTCATAGTTCCTATTATATTATATGTAGTGAGTTTTATTTTCCATGATGGTTTCGAGTCACCAAAGTCAAAAAATACTTATCACATGTGCATAGGTAGAAAAATTTATATGTAAGTTCCCCCAATATATATAAATTCTCCCATGACAGTTAATATATATGTATATATGGGGCTAGGTGTGATTATGTATGATATGAAAATTCATACGTGTGTGAGGGGATATATGTGTATATATAATCACATATTTTGGGATCCCCTTACACATATTCATGGCCTTGTGAATATGTGTGCAAGGTCTAGGTGTCCTTATATTTTTGTGAAGGTTCATATGATCAAAGGAGATGACAGAAACTTCCAGTGGTCGCCGCTTGAAACATCATATGAAAAAGTGTTCATCTTTTCTTGGTCTACTTCCTAAGGTATGATCCCATTCCATTTTAATTTAATTTTACTAGTGCATTAATTATTTTACTTATCACACCACCCTTAGTTTTTAATTAATGTAGTATGTTATTTGGATTAAATACCTATTAAATGTGAATTTAGTATGTTTCATGTTTTAAATGTTAAATATGCTTTAATTTTTGATTGTGTAATTCCATGATTTTATAATAAAACCCCTCCAATATAGGTGTATTGTCATCAATATAAAAAGTAATTATAAGATTTTATTCTTTCTTGGATTATTCCATTTTGTTTGCTTAGGCATTTTACATGGTTAGTAAATGGTATGTTAGGGTGTCATACTATTTTATAAAATAATTGGATGGTATTTCAAATGATGTGTCCATTGTCTCATGTGGGTTTCAATTAACCCAAGACACCCCATGGGTTTTTGGTCCCTTTGGATCTAGAATTTCCCATGTGGGAATTTGAGTTATTTCCATGACCTTATCCTTAATTTTTTCCCTTGGCCTTTATAAATAGAATTTTAATTTTTAATTGAATTATCAAATTGGTTAAGTTAAATGAATTTTATTATGATAGATTAAATGATATAGTGGGATCCTTTAAATGAAATGACCATGTCACCTTCCTTGGAACTTGTGTCATGTAAACCAATTTTCCATGTTTAGGAAAATTGAGTGAGATAACCCTGTAAGGGATGGATTTTCGAATAAAATTTCTTCCCATGAAATTGATTAAATGGGATAAAATGGGTTAATTTGAAATGAGTAAGATTATATTCCTTATGTATTATATTTCATTAAAGGAATTTCCTTGTGTATGATATTATGAATATGGCATGGATATTGAAATGCATAAGTGGTACTACCTTATGCATTATATTATAATTTTGAAAATGGTTAAAAATGAAATGGACTAATGAGATTCATGAGAGGTAAATTCGTCATTCATTATATATTATAATTGAATACACCATATAGGTAGTTGATGCCAGGGGACAGACCATGATATCTCCCCTTGTAATGGATGCAATCAGATACATCCTAGTCCTGCTATCACCTATAGCTAGGGTATAGATTATTAGAGCACCCATGGTGATAGATGATAGTGGTTACATACCGATCCTATCAACACATGCATGAAAAGGTACCATGATATTTATTGGGAGGGATTATTAAGTGAGCTTCCATGTTTTATCCAGGAAAATAGACCGTGAGAGATCCCCTAGTGATGGATGCCTTTGGGTACTTTTTGGTCCATCCAACAGATGGATCCATCAGATAGACCATGAGAGCTCTCTTGGAAATGGATGATAGTGGGTATGTCTCAATCTAACCAGTACATTCATGAAATAGATTGTGAGTGCTCTTGAAATTGGGTAAGTGGTTGAGAGTGAGAGCTTCCATTGGAATTGGATGGCGGTGGTTACGTCCCAATCCTTCCTTATATATATATATATACATAGTGATAATATATATATATATAATGTGACATGATTAGAATCTTATACCAATTGTGGTCTAGAGCAGGTATAGCTGCTAGGTGTCCCTTAGGAACCTGGATGGGTTTTTGTATATTTATCCAATTATTTATTTATTTCTCTATACCTACACAATGTTTAAATTCATATTGAACTTTTTGGATTGGGATAGAAACCATGGGTACCAAAATAATAGGTTTTTTTATCTCAAACCCTCTTTATGTATCCATTACATTGGGGTACCAAAGTAGAATATCTTATTCATCAGACTACAAACCATGGTTGATTGTCTATGTCATGTTTCTTATACCTGATAGAACTTGAATGGGCTGGATCCCATGATGCTCATCTAGATCACATTTGAGATTTTTAGTTCTTTTCTTTTCTTGAGTCTTGTATTTCTATTATTTTTAAAATAATGTTATATGTATACCGTTTTAGTTAAGTTTCATCAAATATACATTCCTTCTTTTATAAATTATTATTGGATAATTTTTATTAAATTGTTATCATTTTTCTTCAACTACTATCTTTCATTTATTTACTACTTATGCCATTGTATGTTTTTTGTTAATTAGTTATACTACTGTGAAAATCTTTTAAGAGGGTATATTCTTCCCACTATCAACTCCTTTGACTCCCTCTGCTATTTGGAAGTCTTTGGAATATGGGTATATGCTCTTGAGGCGATCTAACCCACCAGTTCGGCTACCGATTTAGTGGTGAGTCAGGTACACATGATAAAAAGTGGTATGAGAGACCAAATTTTTCCCTTTTCTTACTGTTTTGGTCTGGTAGATAGAATATAGGTAATGTTTCGACACTCTATTAATAGAAATTATTGGGACTAATCACCCCATGTACGGGAAATGACCATGTGGATATGTTTGGGAAGTGTTGTTTATGTTATTTGATGTTACAATTGATTTTATTTCAACTTGAGTGACTAATGTAATTTCCATTTCATATTGATTTACTAGATTCTTGTATTTTACCCTTGGCCTGGTATGGCAAGTATGAATCATTACATGCATCATAATATGCATTTAGGTATTAAAATGTCATGCATATTCCATGAAATGTAGTTGTCCTATCACTAAATAGATTTTTCCCATTTTCATAAAGCTACTTTAGGATTATAAAAAAACCATACATTTCAAAAAAGATATGTTAGATCCCAAAAAAATCAATTTCAAATACCAACTTTCATAAAATAGAATCACCCATCTTGGTTTATGTGAATGTTATGTCAGACGCATACCATGAGTCGCACACCTATCGCGTCAAACATCTCCTTTCACCACCTCATAATCACCCCACCAACAAAACCCCCTAGAATACCTATATCTGAAATGTACCATTATTTTATTCATAATAAAATACCATTAACTAACTTTAACATCAAAACATCATCTCCTTCAAAACTGAAATCTAGAGAGTCTTCATCGGAATAACCATCAACCAGCCTAGTAAAACCCAAACCATTCCAAAAACAAACATCAAAGCCAAAATATGTAGTCTTCCACATAGATGACTCTGATTAACAGTAACTTCACCATCACCATAAAATAAAATAGAACATGAAATATCCACCATAGGTTGCACCATAAGTGATATTACTTGTATAGTTTCTACATTGTCAAGGTTTTTATTATCATGCCTTGCTTGACTATATGCCATGTGTCTTGATTAATTAGAATTTTCATTCCTTATGTTCCATGATTCTGTGTCATAGCAAGCTTATATGGTTATTTCTTATGATGAAATGCTAGTTAGTTACGAAATGTAAATGTTTTTTGGGTTAAATATATAGGTTGCAATTAAACGGGAAACATTTTTAAATTACAAGGTGTATGAGTTCCCTATAATTTGGAAAAGGTAACCTGTTATTTTGAACCATTGTAAAATTATGATAAATACAAATTGTAAATTCAAATTTCTTTTGACTAATGTGATCTAATTTTTAATCCATGAAGTGTATGGGTTCTCCATGAATTGGGAAATGGAAAAAATATATTGAATGCAATGGCCAGAGGTATTGTGAAATACTTATAAAATCACAATCTGTTTAATTTTGATAAAGAGTCAAATGGTTAACTTCTAAAAGAACAACCAGACCTATGTAGGTTAGTTGGGTCATGTTTATTATGAGATGAACCATTTGAGTGTTTGAAAATTTAATAATATAACAACTGCTATTGGGATTCATTTTGATGATCCTAGGTTGGTTAAAATGGGACCCTTGTAGGCCGCCTTATATTGATAAAAAGTAATTTACTTATAAAATGACTAATAAATATGATATTTCAATGAATGTTTAAATTTTTAAAAGGATTTTTTGTGAAACTTGACTATTTTTTCCTTATAACGTTGTTTAAAATCAAGTACCCTGTGTTTTTGTTTTGGAAAATGGTACCTAAGGTTTAGATTAAATCTCAATATGTTTAAATATTATATGTGATTAAATTTAAAGTTCTTAGAAATGGAACCTATAGTGGTGTACTCTCTTTAAAAACCCCGTGTAAGGGTAGTTAAATATTATATTTTTAGTTTCCTTGGAGAATAATCTTGAGTGTTTTACATAGGAATTGTTTTACTTTTATCAATGGCTTAGACAATCGAATCTTGATCCTGTTGACTTCTATTTTGTGTGGCCTAGTGATAGGGTCAGTGGTTGTGCTTTTTCAAGGGGTTTTCCATGGTATGTATAACCCTTATAACTTTAAATCCTTGATAATGTGGTCATATTTATGATATTTAGTGTTTTTTGGGTGGCGTTGTCCCTTGTATGACTCTTAACATTGAAATCAAACCCTTGTTGAGTTGGGTGTTTAGGGTATCCTTGACCGTTTTTATGGGTGTGAACATCGAGTAATTTTCATTTTCAACATGATAGATAGACTTGGGCATGTTTGACTACTTCGTTGGTCCTTTGACCCATTATTTTCTTCAGTGAAGGATGAATTTGTATAGTGTTTCCCTATATATTGATCGTATTGGGAAATAATACATTGAACTAAATATCTTATTATGGTGACTAAGGTCTTGGGTCATCTCCATGTATAGAGAACTGAGCATTGAGGACTCAAGTTCATCCCAATGACTAGGAGGACTTCTAAGAGACTCAGGTGTTTTGAAAAACATTTCTCATTGGTTTGGATTTCCTATGTACTTGATGTGGAGATTGTGGTTCGGAGGAGCATCACAATATCATTTATGGTTTTTTTGATATAGTGTTTTTATTAGAGACTATTTTATGTTATTCATCATTAACAAGGAGACTAATAAGGTGGATAGTATCATGTTATTTTTAGTAAATGTTTCTTTCCATGTAGAAGAAAAAAAATTGAGAAATTCCAATTGAAAATGGTCTGTTTTCTAAAAATCCATTGGGGATGTTGGGTTTTTTAAAATTTCAGTGCTTTCTTGTAAGCACGACATTAATGAGGTTGGTGTTTTATGAAACCCTTTAAGAACAATATTTGTCATGGTTAGACATTGGTCTTAAATTTTGATCAAATATGATATGACTCAGGTGATAAAGGCATCATGGTTCAGATAATGCCGGTGCGTCGGTAGGTGAAACTGAGTTTCTTTCAAGGTGTCAACTAGTAGTGGTTAATCCATTTTCCTTCAGGTAATATTTAAAATCCTTTTGTTTATTCTTATAAGTGATGAGCATTTCCCCTATCTTGAAATCATCCTTGATGTGATAAGATAACGTTAGTCTTACATCACACTATAGTTTAAAAAGCAATTGATCTTATTGGGTGGTTATCTTTTGGTGTTGCACATGAGATGCACGATTCTTATCAAGGAATGGTTTTTCTAAGTGACCCTTGGGTTCCCAATTAAGAACAACCTAGTCATAATTTTTTACACCAACTTTTTATTCTGATGTTACATCAAAGTAGATGTCGCTCTGAGCGTAGTCATTGATCTGATGTGGAACATGTGGCCTTGTGTCAACATCTCACTTGTAATTATGGAATGTGGACTACCTTGGAATAGTCCCTTGGACACTAGTTCTACTAACCCTAGGTTACCCTAGTCTATTTGATGTGATAAAACTTAATGCTTAATGGGCGATGATTCAAGTTGGAAAGATCTGGATTTCACCTTTGTTAATGCAGTAGAATGACAGTTTAAGTGGCCATGTGAGGATTTAGTCAAAAAAACATCACCAAAATTTATGGGTGGACTTAGATATACATTTTCATTATAAATAAAAAGTTCCATTGGATAAGTAATCATAGTTATTTTTTTGAATGATGTATATCTAAGATGAGAACCCTCTTGAATGGTCAGTCAATGTGGCCCAACTAGTTGTCTCTCGTGTTCAATGAATATGATTGGTGATAACTATTTTAAATCATGTCGTTGGGTGAAAACGGGTATGGTATGTGTCAACTTGGGCCTTCCATGAAAATTTATATCATCCTTTCTAAGTGAGGTCAATATGGTGATAGACCATTTAGTTAGTTCAAACACATTCTAGGAGAATAATTAAAATGCTTGGATCATTCTTTGAAAGTAATTCCAATGGGGGTGTCGTGACATGGAATTGGACCTTTTAAAGGTAATAGCCAAATATGGGAAGTGTCTTCAAACTAATTCTTGATGAGATGATTATTTTATCATTTCTTTGGTTTAATGGGGTTGTGAAATTAGCATTTCATTATTTTGGTTGGAGAAAAAGTTTTGTCTTGAGTCTAGGTGGTTTAAGTACCATGTGTTTTAAAGAACAATCATAGGTGTGTTGGGAATTTTTAAATGTACATATCCATTTGAATTGGAATTAATGACCCTTGTAGGTCTAGTTATGTTTTATTTTGTTTAAAAATTATTCTCTATGATGATAAGTTATAAGGTGTTAATGTTGTAATTATTTTTATTTTGAATCAAACAAAAAATCAAGGGTTTTTGAAATTTTTCATCTAATGGGTGGGAAAATTTTAAAACTGAACATTGAAACTCAATTGAAAGAGTTGGAACTCTTCAATGTGATGTTTTTTGACATTTTTGAAGGCTCAATATGTTTCTCGGGTGCCTCAAGGATTTTTGGGATCTAAAAACTTGGAAACAACCATTTTGAAGGACTTACACTGGGTGCACAGTTTGTCTGAAACAATGCAGCCCATGAAAAGAATATATGAGGCCGTATGCAGGTGGATAACGACTGTCACATATGCTATGTACAGTTTTAAATTAATTAATTAAAACTAAAATGAAATGAATATAAACCCTAAACACCGATTCCCCACTCTCAATCATGTGAATCCCTCCCTAGGCTCCTCTCCAGGCTTCACGGTGCACCCCACTCCATGACTCCTCCTTAGGTATTTATTTTTTCTGATGTTAATCATTATTTATCCATAGAATCATTAAGGTAAGGCCTCCCTCTCCCTCTTCATCCTTTCTTGGTCGATTTCTCTTCTCCACACCTTTTGGTTTCCACTTGTCCAAACACTAGGGTTAGGTATATCAAGTTTTTTGCATTTATTCTGATGTTAGGGCGGGTAGTGTGTGTCTCAAGACCCATTTGGGTGTGTTTAAGTATTTTCCCCTGAGGTGGGTTGGGGAATTTCGTTTTGATTCGGTTGGCCACCATTGTCCACGGTAATGTATTTCGTTTGCATCATTGTTACACACCATTCATTTTGTGTCCTTTGAGAGTTTTAGAGTTCCTAGTATTTTATCGAATGTGCATTGTATTTTATGTGATGGTTTCGAGTATCCAAAGTCAGAGAATACTAACCAAATATATATAGGTAGGCCTATTTATATGTATGTTCCCCTCTTTATATATCAATTAACCCATTGAAGTGAATATATATATATATATATATGGGGATAAGTGTGCTTACATATGATATGAAAATTCATATGAGTTTGAGTGGAGATGGGTTTATATATATATGAATATATATGAGGATAACCTTGCACATATTAATGACCATGAGAATATGTTTATAGGGGCTAGGTGTCCTTATATATATGTGATGGTTTAAATGATCATATGGGGGGGGGGTTGTTGCTTTGAGTGGTTTCCACTGAAAAAATCATATGCTAATGTTGTCAGCTTGGCTTGGTATACTTATTATGGTAGTGTCCCATTCCATAAAACTATAATTTTATTAATGAATTAGTTATTTTACATATCACAACATCCTTAGTTTTTAATTAATGCAGTGTAGGATTTGGATTAAATTCCTATTAAATGTGAATTTAAAATATTTCATAATTTAAATGCTAAAATGTTAAATTAATTATTGAATGATAAATGTCATGATTTTGTAATAAGACCCCTGAAATGAAGGTGTGTTGTCATTATGATAAAAAGTAATGATTAAGCATTATGCTTTTGAGGATTATTTCTAGGTGTTTACATATTATTTTCCTTGGTTATTAAATTTAATGTTAGGACTTTGGCTTCTTTTGTAATCTAATTAGATTATCTTTTAAATTAAGTGGCCCTTGTTTCATGTGTGTTTCAATGAAACCAAGACACCCCATGGGTGTTTGGTCCTTTTAGACTTGGAATTACCCATCTAAGAATTTGAGTTGTTTCAATGACTTTATCCTCGATCATTGACCTTTGGGATATTAAATTCCATTTAGAAGTTATAATTGAGTTCTTAAATCAGTTAAGGTAATTAGGATGGCTTAAATGAGATAGTGTCATCCTTTAAATTAAATGAGAATGTCACCTTCCTTGGTACTTTTATCATGTAAACCAAATTTCCATATTTAGGAAAATTGAGTGAGATTACCTTTTAGAGTATGGATGTATTAATGAAATTCATTCCTTTAAATTGCCTTAAATAGTATAAAATTTACTAATTTGAGATGCATAAGAGGTTATGCCTTATGTTTTTTATCTTTAAATGAATTGTGTTGTGTATTAGATTAAGAATGGTATGACTATTGAAGTACATAAGAGGTACTTCCTTATGCGTTATATTATAATTGTGAAAATAGTTATAAATGAAATGGGATAATGAGATGCATGAGAGATTAAGGAATCATGAATTAAATATTATAAATAATTATTCCACATAGGCATATGAAGCTAGGGGATATATTGTGAGAGCTCCCTTGGTGATGGATGGCTTTGGGTACGTCCCGGTCTTTCCAGAAGTTGGAGCTAGGTGATAGAGTATGAGATATCCCATAGTGATGGATGACATTGGGTATGTCTGGGCCCCACTAACACAGGAAGGCCAAGGGATTATTAGTGCCCTTGGAAGGGAAGATTGGGTGAGCTTCCCATCTAGAGCTAGGGGATATACCATGAGAGATCCCCTAGTGATGGATTCCATTAGTTACATCCTGATCCTGCTTGCATATAGATCTAGGGGATAGACCATGAGATCTCCCCTGGTGATGGATAATAATGGATATATACCAGTATTACTAGTACATTCATGCTAAGAGAATGTGAAAGCTCAAATAATTGTGGTTAGAGCTAGACTGTGAGAGCTTCCCATTGAATTAGATGGTAGTGTTTACATCCTAATCCATCACAAAATATAATTATATGTATATATATATAAATATAACTAGGCTATATATATAGATAGAGTGACCTGATTAGTCTCTTATTCCAGTTGTGGGCTGAAGAAGGTAAATCTATCTGGTGTCCCTTTAAAACTTGGATATGTTGATGTATATTAATCCATTTCTATTAATTATTTATCTATACTTACAAAATTTTTAAACTCATATTTCACTATCTGGATTTGGATAGACACCATGGGTACTGGCCTGCTGAGATTTATATCTCACAACCATCTCAGGCCACCATTACACTAGGGTACCCGAGTAGACCTTCTTATTCACCAGATTGCAGACCTTGGTTAATTGACTATGTTTTAATTATTTTACCTGAAGATATAGGAGCATAGGACCGTGTTGTAGCTCAGGAATCTCATGGAGATCTCCTTTCTTCTTTTTAGTTATTTTGTTTTCTTCATTACAGTATTTCTATCAGTTTGAAAATCTTGTTCTATGTTCACTATTTTCAGTTATGATTCATCAATTGTACTTGAATACTTCGTATAAACATTTTTAGGCCACATTTTATTAATTTTTTTTATCATTTTTCTTCCTATACTATCCTTAATTTATTTCTTTCTTCTACTATTTTTTAATTTCTTATACAACTTTGAAACATAGAAAAGGGGGTATAATATTCCCACTATCACCGAATGAGACCCTAATTTCTATTCGGTAGTATCTATTATAAGTGTAGATTCACTTGATAACATGTAACCTACTAGTACAACCACCAGTTTTTTGTTGATCTAGGTTAGGACGTTACACTAAAAAACCACCTAGTTTAAAAAATAATGAATGTACAAATCATGTTTTCAAACATTATAATGCCTTATATGTTCTTAAATATGTTCCTCATTCATGGTATAAATGAATAAATAT
This sequence comes from Viscum album, assembly GCA_963277665.1. Taxonomy (NCBI): domain Eukaryota; kingdom Viridiplantae; phylum Streptophyta; class Magnoliopsida; order Santalales; family Viscaceae; genus Viscum; species Viscum album. The sequence goes on from OY728162.1 coordinate 407,686,507, forward strand.
ATTTATAGTTAAAATAAGTTTTTTTAAATGTAATTTTTATCCAACCTTATATATAAAAAATGTCTCAAATGATATACTAATTATACATATTTAGGTTGATGATATTATTTTTGGATTTATAAATTATAAACTTATTAATGATTTTTCAAAATTAATGAAAAATTAATATGAAATGTTCTTAATGGGGGAATTAAAAATTTTCTTTTAGTTTACAAATTAATAAAAGAAAATGTTTTATTTTATTAAATCAAGAAATGTATGCCAAAGAACTTGAAAAAATGTTTGGTCTGGATTCTTTAAAAACATTGAAAATACCTATGAGAATAAATTCTAAACCGGATGTAAATGAATCTGAAAAAATATATTAATGATAAACTGTATAGATACATGATATGAATCATTCTGTATCTTAATACTTCTAGTAAAAATATGTTTTTTTTCTATTTTTATGTTTTCTAGATATCAGTTAAACCCTAAAGAAAGTCACTTTAAAGATATTAAAAGAGTAATTAGTTATATAAAGGGTACTATTTTCACTAGACTATTCTATTATAATGATAATATATTTGGTGTCCTTTATTACTCTAATTATAACATTTGAGGTTGCAGAATTGATAGGAAAATCACTTTAGGAATGTGTCACTTTTTAGAAAAAAGAATAATTTTATGGACCTCTAAAAAAAAACTGTCAGTACCAATGTCAATAGATGAAACTGAATATTTTGCTACTACTTGTTTTTGTTCATATAGTATTTGGATAAATAATAAATTGCATTATTTTAATATCAATTTTGATAAAATTCCTTTCTATTATGATAACTAAAGTACTATTTCAATTTCGAAAAACAATCTTCAATACTCTACAAATAAAACAATTGTTGTTAGATTTAACTTCCTTTGGGACAATTTTAATAAGTGTGATATATGATTAGAATGTGTTCCTACTAAGAAAAAAATAACATCCATTTTCATTAAACCCTTAGTTTTTTTAAAAAAATCTGGGAAAATGAATATTAAATTGGGTATACTGGAAGATTAACTTTTTCTTAGTGTAATTACAATTTTAATCAATATATTCAATGTTTTTACTTGTATTATATATTTAAAATTTATTTATTATAGTCTAATTAATTTTAATTAGATAAAACATTCTTCTTAGATACAATAACTATCTGTTAATCATATCATAATTCATTTCAATGTCCAGTTTTAATAATTTTATGATTAAAAAAGAAAACCAATTCAAAATTTTAATAAAACTATGCTTTATGATAAATTTTAAAAATAGGAATAATTTTTTTGAAGATTGAATATTTTTATTGGATTGTTTTAAAATTTATTAAACATTATGTTTTTAATTTAAAAAAATAGGAGATTTTTTATAATTGGGTATTAACACATTTACATATCTCTTTGTGTTGGTATATTATTCTTACATTAAATTAGTTAAATAAAATATTGTTTAAAAAATTTTATTTCTTATTTACATGTTTTCATATTTTATTTTTATCATTTTTTACTTTATATTAATTTTCTATGTGTTATAAAAATATGTCCATCTGCACAAGCCATTTGGGTTGATCCTACAACCATATTTAGGGGGACCTAGAAGTCAACCCTCATTTGACTTCCATTACTCATTTCCCACAAAGAATCTATGTTGAGAATAATGCATGTATTTCACATACGAGGTCCATGTATAAGGCCTATAATGAGTTATTGTTGGTGCATGGTTTAGGAATGGGTGACCCGCTAGGCTCGCAGGCCCATGTGTGTTGTGTTTTGTTCTAAATGTGCATTAGAGTACCTAGATTATTCTACCAATATCCATCAAATTTTCAACTGATGTGGGATTCAATTTTATGTTAATATTCATTGTTTTTAAAAAATGGAAACACAATATCAATAGTTCATTTCTTATTCCATATTCCTAACATATTCTTTTTTTCCTTCTGAAAATTCCTTGTTTAAATTATTTCTTTAGTTTCATTTTTTGTAAATCCCTTGAGCTCCAACACACCAGTGAGTAACACAGTTTATTTGTATAATCAAATAATAATTCATAATTCAATTATAAATAGTGTCACTCATTGAACACCCATTTTAAGGATGGTATACTAGATTAATATTTCACCTCTTTCATTTATTCGAGTTTTCACTATAAGATCCTCATTATCAATATTCCCACACACTCCACTATTTAGGTTGTTCGACTGGTCATAAGGTTTATCCTCTATGGGTTACTTGATGAGTTATCGTTGGAAGATACGAATAATGGGTGACGAGTCACCATTGGGTAATACCAATGATGGGTGATTTGAGTCATCATTGGAAAATACCAATGATGTGTCATTATCCACCATTGGAACCAAACTATGGGTCAGTAAGGCACCAAAAAGTTATCAACTATGAGTCTTTTTACCCACATATATACATCAATGGTGGGTCATCAAATATCCTTGGGATATTTTATTTTTTCTGTAAAAAACCATGGTAATATCATCTTCTAGATCAAACAGGAGCTTTTCCCTCTTCTATCTAGTGTAATAAATTATTTTTCTTGTTGTTTTATAAAAATTTTATCAATAGTTTTTTATTTTTTATAGATGCTTCTACATAGTGTTTTATTTCTTTAGGAGAATGAAATCATGGAAGTATCTTTCGTTTAATTTCACTCTTTTTATTTTATTATATCATGATATTGATAAACATTATTGTTTTATTTTATTCATATGTAATTTCTTTCAATTATTTGTAATTATTTTTTAATGAGCCACCATTGAAAATTTCCAACGGCAGGTTGTGGGCCACCATTGGATTCATGCAACAGTGAGTCATGAGCCACCATTGGATTTCCAACTGCACTATTTATTTATATTCTTGATTCCATTAGATACATTATTGTATGGAATAACTTTTTTAATTGTTTTCTTTTAATTCTATATAAAATTTCAACTATTTTTTATCACTATTTTGGGTGGCCTGTCATAACCCACAATGTTTATTTTTCTATGGCAATTCATTAAATATTTTTAGTTAATAATTGTTTTTAATATTTTGTGGCATAATTTTAATTAATGTTTTTAAAATAAATTATTTTTTAATTTTTTTATTAATTTATTTTTAAATACAAATGAAAATGTGTAAAAAATAATTGTAACATTATTTTCTATACAATTATACATGCATAAAAAAATTCATATGATGCTCTATTTTTTCAAACATTCTTTTTTAGTTTTATTTGAGAGTATTATGATTTTATTTAAATTATTTTATAGTTTTTATTTTTTTAGAATTGTTATAAATAAAATATAAAATGTTTTATTTTAATATTTCATGATGAATTCAAAAAAAAAATTGTTTTGTTTCTGATAAAGAATTAAAAAACTAATGTAACTGTCATATTATTATGTTGTTATACAAAAACATGTGTCCCAATAATATTGGATAAATATTCACTCCTAAAGGATTTTTCTTTAATGATATTGGAAATATTTTCAAGGATAAATAACATATACCATTGATGATCATTATATGATGAGAAATGTGTGATACAATTTATGATGCTCTAAATTAATCAATAAACCTCTTCTAATTATATTAATATACTATGATCTTTAAATATATTTATCACTTTAATTTTCCACCACTTTAGTGATAAAAGAACTTGAGTTGCATCAATTTTCCACATTATCTTCTCAGTTGTTGTTATTAATTTTTTTTTATTTTTACTTTGTAATTATTATTACCATAAGTTTTTACTATAGAGTTTGGTTTATGATTTTCCCATATGAATAAATCATTGGTTTTTTCCTCCCATATAAAATTAAGGTCGAGTTGTTCCTCCTAGACAAAAGGAAGGTAGGTTGTGACACCTCCAAAAGTCAGGAATTATATCACTAGGTGTGAAAAAGGTACTTTTTATTTGTATGTAATTAGGTTATCACTCCCTTAAAAAAGTTAAGATCTAGTTAATATCATTCCCCTTTAAGATAATATGTTATTTATGAGAGTACTAGGATGTTGGTGATCTGAACCTCTATAATAACTTCATGTATTAAAATTTCTATTTCTGTTGCCACTTTTAACATCATTATAAATCTAATAAATTAGTATTTGATTTTAATAATTCAAAAAAGGGATATTTACCCTCTATAGTTAATACTTCCATACCAAGGATTTAACATAAATAATATATTAATATATAAATAATTTTTTTGGTTCTCTTTTATAAATATTTAATAATTTTTATGATACCTTATTTTCATTCATTATTATTTTTTGAAATAAGCCCTCTATGGGTTTAATAGTTTTGAACTATAACTAAAACATTAATAGAACAAACTAGTGACTTCATAAAATATAATTAAATATTTAATTTAATATCTTCAAAAATATATATGTAATTAACTTATGAATATTGAATAATTACTGAAATTTTTATACGAAAACAATCAATGGACTATTAAAACTACTAACACTGAGGATCGATATAAACTAAATAATGTAGTAAATATAAAATAAATTACTATAAGATATTAGTATAAAATTAATATATTTAAATGAGGTTATGTAATAAGTGATTAATATATGTTTATTTCGCCTATGTTTAGAGTGAATTCAACCAAGTGGGAATCCAAGGTAAGGGTTTCAACAGCACAATATCTATTTTAGTGGGTCATAAACTATCTTCTATAATTATTCTTTTAAATGTTTCTATTATATTTTTTCTCTATTATATATGTTTCTTTCTATTTATATATGTGTATCTCACATTTTCATATCAAAATACTCTTCTTTGATGAATTATATTCCTTATAAAAATATGAAAGTATTAAAAAAATTCCAATCCTTACTAATGGATGTTTTTTCCTATATGTTTATATTATTATGAATATTTATGATTATTTTATTATTTTTATATTTAATTATATATAATATTCGATAATTTCCATATATCTCTTTATGAATTTATGAAAGATAAATTTTTAACCCTTTCATTGATGAGGACCTTTTATTTAAAATGAATTAAAAGTAAAAATTCATTTCAATTAATTCTTATACATTTTATATTCCATATTCAATTTATTTACATAATGTTTTATTAATCTTGTACTTACAGTATCCAAGATTTAGTAAATGATTTATTGAAATGAATTCCTTTTACATTATTAGAATTTATCTTTTTGAAAGTGACTCATAACTTTGTCTCTATAGAACAATATTATGAAATATATTTTTTTAAACCTAATTTTTATAGTTATTATTATATTTTGACTCTAAATAAAAATGATCAACCTATTATAGTGTAATTTTAATGTTCATACTATAAATGTTTTTTGGTTCTTTATTTTTGTTTTGAATATCAACCAACATAATATTTATTTCATGTTATGAGATACCATTTGGAATTGATATGAAAACCATTTTTTTCCATGATATGATTAAATTTTGATTTCATTTGGCACATATGTATATGGTATATCCTTATGTGTACGGTGGGACTAATATAACCTTATAATAAATGGAATAAATATTTTTATCCCATGAAATAATTATGGGAAATGAATTGTGATGATAGGTACACCATGTGAAAAAGGTTTTGATACTTGATCCACTATATGAAACATGTTGTGATACTTGATCCACTATGGGGAACATGAGGTTCCCTAGACCCACACTCATTTTTTAGGTGATAAAAACACAAATATTACATTATAAATTTGATACTAATTGGGATGAAACAAGATAAACATATAATTATTTTACATCATTTTCATATGTTAAACATGAAATCTAAAAATTATATCCCAATCATTATAAAATTAGGTTTTGTGTCTTCAATTACTAGCTACATAGGTAACTTTTTTATGATTCTTGTACGAAATTTCAATAATATATTCAAACTAGACTAACATATATACTTATAATAATTTATACTCATATTCATAACTCAAGGAATAGAAAAACAAGAAATGGGAGAGCTCAGATGCTCCGAGAGGGTAATCATAGGAGACAATAATTAATGATTTAATGTGAGAATTAGAAAAACATGTTGGTATGAGAGCATAGTAAAGTTTCATGGACATAAAAGTTTTAAATAGTACCCAAATAAAAATGGATCATAAATAATAAATAAAAGAATAAATATATAGTTATAACATAACACATGATTTTTATAACATGATAATGTTACAAAACACATGAAAATGGAACAAACATAAGCATAAAAATGATAACATAGTGGTCTAGGAACCCACATCCCCTTATCCCCAAACACATAGGGTAAATAATTTATGTCCCTATTTCCTATAACATAGTGGGATATCAATTTATGTATTTATCCCCCATAACATAGTGTGTCAATAATTCAAGTTCATTTTTACTATCATTATCTTATGTGATATAAAATATTAACTGGTTGTTTTAAGGGATTTAAAGGCCCAAATCATATAATGGATTTAATATACCCAAAACATATCATAATTATAAAATATACATATGTGTAACACAAAAAATCAATCATGTATCATATCATGAAGAACCCATGGGGAGAAAATGATTTTTCAGCATTTCTGAATTATATTACATAAAATGATCTCAATAGTCAGATTAGTTGATAATGACAATTCAATCACATAAAATGAATATTTCACAAGGTAAATAAGTGGATTATTCATGAGGAATTATTCCGAAGTATGATTATAGTTTTTAAATAAATAGTAATTTTGATGAAAATCCATGAATGGATATTAATAAAAAACTTTTTATCATTATCATAAAAAATGAAGTTATAGGTTACATTCAAAATATTCACTGAATAAGTTGATATAAAATAATTATGAAAAAACTATTTAGAAATTATTATTAATAATGAATGCTTGAAAATTTAAAAAATATTTTCTAGAGTAAATATGGAATTAATTATTAACAGTTTTTATTGGGGAAGGGAAAACCTTTTCAACAATTTTTTTAAAATAACTTTTTCAAATCCCACATATTAAAAAGGGTTAGTAAAATTTCATATTATAAATAGTTAAATAGAAATATGAGGATCAGAACAAAAAAACATACCTATATTTTAAAAAAGGTGAAATTTTTTAGGAATAATGAATATTGATATAGAGGGAAAATAATAATTAAAAATTATGTGAATTATCTATAACAATGTGAGATTTTTATGAGAATGAAATTAATTAAGGAAGAGGTATGGAATTAAAAATTAATATTTAAATAGAGTGAAACAAAAATAATAATATAATAAATTCTAATAGTTTAAGAAATAAAAGATAGTATAAATAAGCTCAAGGCGATGTATTATAACACAATAAAACTTGGTTTTAGTTAAAAAATCAAATAAAATATTGATGTATCTTAAATCTAAATACCATGAAATATAAAACTTGTTATGGATTTTTTAAACCAAATAGATTTAATTAAATTTAAATAAAAAATATATAGGGATGTACATACACCACCCAAAAATAAAATAAGTGGTGAATAAAATATACTTCTTAAATAAATAAAGTTGATATGAGAAAACCTTACCTTAACTCTTGAATTTCATAAAATAACATGGACCTTGTATATATTGAACATAACCATATTAATAACTTATTTTAGAACCATATTTATATATATTAATTATTATATGATTTAATTATAAATTTTTTATACATTTTGGAGTTAGGTATACTTTTTTTCATCATTAGATGTTTTCTATTTTGATTGTTTCACAAATATTTTAAAATGTCAAAATTTATCACTTCTAATTAATAATAAGTTCAACATTCATATATTATTAAAGGTACTGAAATATATGGTTAATACTGATTTATAAAGTTCAAATTATATTGTAGTAGAATTATAGTCATGATTTTTGTTGATGAAATCAGAGATGATCTCCCTTAGGTAATTTTAATGAACAAACAGTTATTTATTAATAAAAAGATTAATTATTAATAATAATTAAAAAATTAATCACTAATTAATATCTAATATTACCATTAATTATTCTTTCATATGTATTAATGATGTAAATTTATATAATTATTCATGTAGGTGGTTAAACCGACCCTAATAACATGCTATAATTAATGGATAAGTATAATTAAGAAGTGAGTTGTTTATTATATAATTATAAAATAAGTATAACGAAAATATTATGGTTTTATTAATTTGATTAATCTTAATTTTTAAGTGGTATAAGAAGAAGATAATTTATATGAATAGATTACTTAGAATGTAAAAATCATTTTTCTTCTTGGTATACTCATTTAGGTGATTACATTTCCAATGATCACTTATTATTAATATTATTATTATAGTCACCAATTTAACATTATAAAATATTTATAATTTAATAAATATAATATTTATCCATTAATAAACTTTTTAGTGTCTTATAAGTATAGTGGTGATGAAAAATTAAATGCATCATTCCATGGAGGCAGTTGTCCACACGTATACACATAAAATTTCTTCATTTTATATAGGGTGGAAGTAAGGTATTAAATGGTTTAAATTTTAATAATATATTTTTTTATTCATAGAATATTTTTTTATAAAATAAAATGTTTTAACTAACCATATATGATGGTTAAGAATGAAACTCATCTCACATAGCAGTTGTAGTACACATGTAACCCCAAAAACATTCTCATTTTTATAATGGTTGTGATGAAAATAGATAATGGATATTACATCAATATAATAAAAATTAAATTTAATAATTATAGGGATGTTATTATTTTATTATGGTGTAATATAAATTTTGGTAGAAAAAGAAGTCTTAAAAAAAATTAAATGAATGGGAGTGATTTATGAATTTTAAGTTATTCTTTGGAATAACTCCATTTCAAATTAGATTAATCCTTAAAGGGGTGATATTATGATTTAAAAAGACACTATAGGATGTTTATATGAGTTTTGGGTAGGTAATTTGGAATATGTTTCATAAAATAAGGGGCTTGTTGTGTTAGGAGGTTTTTGGTAGTGACGAACTGCATTTTTAAGTGAGAGAAGTGACATTTTTATAATAAGAGGTTCACTATTTAATTAAATTGGCTCCAAAAGTGGAAAATAATTAAGTGGGTATAATTTTGAGATTATAAAGACATAAAAGACTCATTTGGATGATTTTTCTAAAACATTATTTATGTATTTGACAATTTATTTTCAAATTTTACCATTGTGACTTTTACAATGGTACCAAATTTTTTCCTAAGTAGCTTATTTTAATGCTTAAAAATACAATGATCATTAATAAAAACTTTTAACGTATGATTAATAATATTGAATAAATTTTTTGATACAACTTATAAAAGTGAAGAAATTAATTCTATACTAATAAATGTATAATAAGTTCAAAAAATAAAATAAAATATTACAGAAGTTCTAAAATAACAAATATAGCTTTCTAAATCAGTATTCACATTTTTAAATATATAATTTTACTTATAAAATACTTAATTTTCAAATAAAAGGTTTCATAAATAATATTTTATGATTATATCCTATGATATCATAAAATTTAGGTATTTGGGAGCAAGATATTTTGCACCATTGAAATGAAAATAAATATTTTTAGTAAAATCACAAAAAATTATCCTAGTATAATATTTTTATGTTGAATTAAAAAATAAAACAGATTTTTTAAAAATAAAATTAAAAAATTTAGTAATTTTACTTTTAAATTTAAATATAATGAAAATGGTTTTCATTTGAAAATTTCCATTTCAAAAATTAATTGTTTTCCCTCAATAAATTTTTAATTAAATTAGTTCTATTATAGATTTCTTATAAATCGTATATTTTATCATCACATGACAATTAAAATACTAATTTACTTAACATTGAAAAGTATAATGTCGAAAAATACAATTTTATAAAAAAACAAATGACTAAGCATAAAATGATTTTACAAATTATTTATCCTCACTAAATTAATTTTATATATCCATCAGTATTAAAAATTAACATTATTTTCCTGTATACATAGATTTCATAATTTGGTTACATTTATTTATACATTCTTATCTAATGGATACATTAAATTGGTTTTAGAAATTGGGTCGTGGTTCGTTTTGGTTCAGTGATTCATGTGAAAAAAGATATTAAAAATAGTATTTTGTTTAGAGGGAAATTGATAAAAAAATTTTGGAGTGTTACATTCTCCACCTATTAAATAAAATAAATCCTAAAAATATTAATTATTAGTCAATAATAAAAACCACTAATGTTAGTTGTAATATAGACCCAAGACAAAAATTCTAAATAGATATAAATCTCAATATATTAGGAAAGAAAAAATATCATATTTTTGTTTATTATAGACATATATTGTGATTATAAAACTTATATTATACATATTCCCCCATATATGTCTATGATTATTTTGAGTTTTTAGAGACATAACATTCAATATTTATTCACATGGTCCTATTTACATTCAAATACTATAACCAAAATGGTTATGATAATATCTAATAAAATCATTTTAAATGACCATATGGATATGAAAACTCAATCCTAACATAACTTCTCCAATGACACCTTTATTTAAATAAATGATACATTTAGTTCAACTATGATAAAATTAGATCAATATATACCTTCTTCAGTTTATCATAGGTTTTACATGGACATTTTTCATTTAGGTTCTTTAACATAAATCATTATAAAAGTCCAATATATTTAAATATTTTATAACAATTAATAAATAGAATGTGATTTAACCGGATAATATCTATCAAGAGTGTTGAACCCGGTCTGTAGTTTGGCATATTTTTAATGCACTATGTAAACAATGAGTTAATACCCAACTAGAAATTTTAGAGTCACCAACCCTTGGTATATATTTATCAGATACCATATCAACCTATGTTTATAATAGCTTGGATTACATTTTTAGCAAACCACATGATCTCTACTTCACTAAAATTTCAGGATCTTATACTATACATAGACTTATCCCTAGGGCTTCATTAAATTTCCATCATACTAACCAAAAAAATATATAATATAATCCCAAAATAACTAAACCATACTACAATACCAACTAAGTCACCTTAGACCTATAGTCAAGGGTTTCATGATAAAAAACCATATATTACATACTAGCTTTGATATGAATTGAGACAACCCAAGCTAACAATATCATTAATTTGCACCATTTTCATAAGTTAAGAATCTCATATCATATGAATATAAAAACTCATGAATGATTGAATTTATATCTTTTATGATCAAATATATATGAAACTTATTTAAAATTACTTGTGAACATTTATCTATAATAAAACCATACTGGAATATCTTATATAATTCTCATATGTTATACTAATCTTAATAATTTAGGGAATGAAAACTAAATAATGGGGTGAGATAATATTCTCATTAATTGTGAACATAATAGATAAACATTTATGACCAATCATGTTAAAAATATAATCATTTGGGTATGAGAGAATAGCCAAGGTTCATGAAAATGACATTAGAAAATCAAACCAAAATGAACATGGATCATCAATAGTAAATCAAGGAATTTGGATCTAAGCATATCATAATACATGATTCATCATAAAAAAAAATATTTCAGAACATTGGAATATAAAATAAACATAACCAAACAAATCATAACATAGTGGGTCATGAATTCACATCCCCATCTCTTATAACATTATAGGTCAGAGAATTCACATGAATATTAACCAAAACATAGTAGGTCTGAAATTTATATCCCTATTTCCTATAACCTAATGGGTCTAAAATTCATGTCACTATCTCTCATATCATAGTGAGTTAATAATTAATTTCTCTTTATCCCTTTATTATCACATATGATATAAAACATCCACTAATTCATTGGAGGGATTAAATATACCAATATTATGTGAGTAATTTAATGGAACCAACTTATCTAATCCTTAGAAACTATACACATGGATGACATGAAAAATCAATCATGTATTATATCGTGAATAAATCATCAAAATAATCTAGGTTTTGTAAAATTTCTAAATGGGATCCAATAAAATGATTTCAAGAGTTAGATCGGTTCGTACTGAAAATTTAATGACTCAGAAAGAGTATTTGACTTACGAATTTAGGGTATAATTTATGAGTTATTAATCCAATACATATGTTTATTTTGAATATAAATAGTAAAATGTAAGATAAATCATGAAAATATATTTTCATTAAACATTTTTAACATTATCATAAAAGGACAAATTTAAAGGTAACTTTCAAAAGTTACTTTCATTAGTTCAACTAAAATATTATTAAAAATAGAATTTTGAAATAATTCCCATTAATGGAGCCTTAAAAAATAAATAGATATTTTTTAGGAAATTTGGAATATAATATAAAATGTATGATAGGGAAAGAAAATACCTTTGCAATGTTTAAAAAAACAACATTATTGAATCTCACGTCATAAGAGGAGTGATTAAAAATTCATTTTAAAAGGGGGTAAATTGAGAGATGATGATCGTAAAAAATAATAAATATTTAGATTTAAAGACAAATATGGATAACATTTTTTGGAATAAATAATATGGATATATAACATAAATAATCATTAAAAAGGATGATAATTATTATTAATAATTTCATAATTTTATGATAAATATATTCATCAAAGAAGAGGCATGAAATTAAAGATTTAAATTTACCTAGAGAGAAATAAAAATTATCATATAATAAATTATCATGGTTGATGAAAATAAACATATAATAACTAAGAATAAGGTGAATCATTATAACTGAAAAAGGAGGATTGATTAAACAAAATCACGTACAACATTGATATATCATGAATAGAAATTCGATTAAAGATAGGAATTGATGTGTAATTTTAAAATAACTTGAATTAAAGTAGTTTTTGATAAAAACATCGATAATAATGTATATACACGACACAATATAAAACAAGTGGTGAATATTTCACATGTCTCTAAGAAAGAAATGTGGGATGAGAAACCATAACCTTAACTCTCCTCTTTTACGAAATAAATTAATTCTCTTATATAATGAAAATAAAAATAATAATAAAATAGTTTATAAACCTATTGATATATGTTACCAGATATAATCTTCAATTATAATATTTTATTATATATTTAATAGTATATTATAGTTTATTTTCATTATTATATGTTAGTAATTTAGATTATTATACACATGTTTTAAAATATCAATGTTGATTCCCATTATTTGATACCATGTTTATCATACCACAACTATCCAATGTACTAGAATTTGTTATTTATAATTATTTATAAATTTTTATTTTTATTCCTTGATAATTTTATTCATGATTTGTGAATAGGAAATTGAGGAATGGTTTATTTGGGTAATTTTAACGATTGAAACATTGTATATTAATAAGAATTTTAAAAATTAATAACAATTTTAAATGTTAATATCACCTTTATAGAATAAAAAATAATTATTAACTCATAAAATATATAATATTATAATTAAATATTCCTTAATAACCATATATGATGGATATTTATAGCATCGTTCATGTTAGGGGTTAAACTAACCCAAACAAAACCATGAAATATTATTTGATAAGTTTCATTATGAAGTGATTTATTTATAATTTCATTTTTATATCTATATAATTAAATTTTTTAGGTTTTATTAATATCGTAAATGATAATTGGGGTCAGGTAAAAGAAAAATATAATTGATATGAATCCATTACATAGAATAAACAATTGTTTTCCCTCTTGATATGATCATTTTAGGTGGTTAAATTTACAATGATATATTATTTTAATTATTATTAATATAATGAAAATTTTATATTTCTATAATATTAATAATATAAAAAATATAATATTTATTTATTGTACTAATTTTTATAATCATCTATGAATGGTGGTGATAAAAAATGAAATACATCGTTCCATGGAGGCTGTAGCCTGTACGTATATGCAAATGGAATTTTTGTTATCCCTGGGAAAAAAGGAAGTTATAAAATTGTTCAAATTTTTAAAATTTAAATAGTACATACATATCATATTTATTTATTTGATAAAAAATTTAAACAAATATATAAGGTTGTTATGAAAAATGTAAAATGTTTCTCATGGAGGTGGTAGTCGACACGTAACATGAAAGAAATTCTCATTTTTTGAAGGGTTGGGAGTGGAATATATAATGTACATTCAATTAATATAATAAGACTTATGTATAATAATGATACTTATTCTATTATATTAGTATGTTATAATATAATTTCATATATAAGAATAATTATTAAATATATAGAAATGAAAGGGGGTGATTTATGAAATTTACCTTACTCTTTGGCATAACTATGTTGAGAATTTTATTAAACCATTGAGGTATGTTATATTGAGGATAAAAGAACATCTATGATATTTATAGGGGTTATGGACAAGTATTAGGATATAATTTCTCAATCTAAGGGGATTGTGGTGTGAGGTTATGTGGCGTGGTGAGGGACCTCTTTTATTAGTGAGTGGAGTGACAATTATGTAATAAGAGGAGAACTATTTAAGGTAAGTGACCCAAAAAGTGTAATTTTAACACAAATGGGGTGATTTTGGGTTTATAAAGACTTAAAAATCATTTAGAGTCACATGTTTGACATGATTTAAATATTTTACCCATTTCAAATATTTCATTTACTACAATAATGTAATAAAATATACTAGGCCTTATTACATAATATATACATTATTAGTTCACATAATTAATAAATTTAATTAGATAATAAAAATTTATTCCAGAATAATAAATTTATAGTGAATTAAAAACAATTTTATAGAAAATTATAACTTAATATATAAAATATTAAATATAGGTTTTAAATGAAATTAATTTTTTTTAAATTTATAATTTTAATTATAAAAATTATAATTTTTCAATAAAAATTTTCTTAGATTTTATGTTATGCTTATATCATACTTTTGTAAGAAAATTCATAGTTTTATTAAAACATTATTCTTTACTATTCACCTATAAATTGTTGTTTTGAGAAAAAATATTAAATATTTTCAATAAAATAATATTTTTTTATGAATAAAAAAATGAATATAATTTTTTTAAATTAAAATTATAAAATTTATTAATTTTACTTTTTAGTGGAAATATAATGAAAATTGTTTCATAAGAAAAAATAATTTTCCAAATATAAAATATTTTAACCATTGTTTCCTATAAACTGTGAATTCAAATATAGTTAATATATCATTGACAAAAATAATATATTTTATCACCATTTAAATATAATATACATAATTTGTTAAAATATAAATGCATAACTATTTTCTAGTGCTTCTGACGGGGCACAATGCCACTCAAGCCTTTTTCTCCTTGGGTTAGTCATAATTCTCATTTCCTTAAATTCCCTCTTTCCAAAGACGAGATAAATTTATGTTCCTGGTTGATAGTGTTTTCTCCTTGAATAGAGTGGGATTATAGGATATTGGATTTTCCTTCCACAAATTCCTCCTTGGAATTCAACACCTAGTTTGAGTCTCTCCTATAGATCAAATACATGATTGTAGATCATGTTCCTGATTCCATATTTTTATGGACATAAGATAATTAAATAATTTTAGGTGTGATAGGGTGACTTATTATGGTTAGATATGATGATGATGTTGGATATGATGGGAATATGTAAAATTATTCCTCATTTGAGGTTGTGATGGAATCTTAGTATCCTTACATTAGGTGTATCAAGTACAAAACTCAATACATAAAATGATTTCCATATGGAATCATATAAATAATGCATAAGACAACCAAGACTCACCACCCACTACATCGTATGCTCATCACACAAGGAGAATCACATTCTTCATGTGATTAATCAAGAACATATTAGGTTGGGAAGCAAGTACTTTTCACATAAGGGTTCCTAGTATCATCAACTAAGGTATCAAATGCTCGTCACATAGGTAAAATCTATAGTTTAATGTGTTATGTTGAGTAAGTGTTCCTGAAGTTTAATGTTATGTGACATGGACTTTATGTTATGAATTATAAAGTCTTTCATATAAAATATTGTTGAGGAATATGTATGAAGCTTCCCAATCCTAGTTAGGGTAGGAAAAGATATGGATACATGGGTCATACCTATAATTAATGATAGGGGAAATGGAGAGTTTCCCTTGATTATGTCCTGTACAAGGATTATCTAATCTCTATAGAGGTTATTTTGGAGAGAAAGTGATGCTGACTCTTCTAGTTTCAACGTATATGTCAGAAGCATAAAATGAGATTTCTTATGATTAGGAGAATAATGTAAGGAGGATGATCATATTATAACAACATAAATCTAGTAATCCAGAGCCAATGGTTATTTTACTAAATTTGTATTAGATACCATAAGTCATATCCCATGTGATCCAATAGTTTAGTATTTTTAAAAAATTTATACATGATTGAATATGATATTACATTTGAAAACATAGAATAAAACATAATATTTTATTTTCAATTCTAAAAATTATTATTCTCTCTTGAAAATCATAAAATATCATTCATAATACTCTTCCTAGCATCTTTTGGATAATAAAGGAAATAAAAGTGTGAGATCAAATGCTCAATAAGAGAATTCATACAATGAAAGCTATCATAGAATAAATAAGGTAGGGATACAATGGAAATAGACAAAATATAAAAAAATATTCCATTTAACTAACTCCATAAAAGTTTATTAAATACATGGACGAAATTGAAATATAAATAATCACATGGATAAGAATAACTAGTTTTACAGTGATAGAGTGTTGAATACCTAACAACATAATATTACCATCAAGTACTTTTGCCCAGACATTATATAAAATTATATAAGGTGTATTCCAAATACCTAAACTGTTTTTTCTTATGAGACCTACCGATGCATCAAAGGGATATAAAATCCCTTACCTCTCAATTAATATGTTCAATACATTCATCATATAAAATAGTTTAATAATAATTCAATGCATAATCAATGTAAAATTCATATTGAAAACTAGAATATGAAAAGTTAATAATTTTCTTAATCAATAAATATAACATGATCAAAAGTAATTTAGAATAATATGAAGGATGGTATAAATATATTATATCAATACCAAAGTGTTAGATTCATCAAAGGATGTTGAAATAGTTTAAAATACTTTAAAAATATCATTGGATGATTTCATGAGGAAAATACAATTTTCATTTAGAGATCACTTATATTAAAATATAAAAATTCTGAGAATATGAAGAAAAAATCATTTAAAAGATCCATGAAAACTTTTAAAGGAATATTTAGTGAAAATAATAGTTATTATTGTAGGAAAATTCATTTTGGTGGTAAGTTTTAAGACAAAGATTCTATTCACATATTTGGTAAGTAAAGCCTCATTTGGGAAATAACAATAAGTTTCATTTAAATTTTTTTTATATAAAGAAAAAAATGGTCAAAATGACATAGATAAATAATTTTATAGTAGTAAAAAAATTATTTAAAACATTTTAATTAAAATAATATTCATGTAAGAAATATTTTCTAATGAATAAAAAACAAATTCCGTTTCCCTTAAAAAAATTTAATTTGCTCTTTTTGAGTGCCAAGGAATGTAACAACCTGAATAATAATTTAAAACCCAAAAAATAAAAAATATTTTAATAGGAGTTATGGCGAATAATATATAAATATATTATATTTCTCTCAATAAAAAATTAATCTTAAATAATACCGAATACTGAGGAGGATGTGAAATAAGCCCTTACTACTTTGGTAATATTTGAGTCATAACATCCATGAATGAAATAACGTCAATTGAATCTTTTAATGTAATTTTTATAAATATAGTCATGATATAAAATATAAAATTTGTAGTATAAACACCAAAATAAATAAATAAGTGGTGAATATGGGATATTTTTTCATAAAAGAAAAAGTGATATGACAAACCCTTACCTCTAGACTGACTTGCATTGTAAGTGATTTTAGCCTCCTTTATAATTGTTTAAATTGATTATAATTCATTATAATAACTCTATAAATACTTATAATATCATACATTATAAAATTATAACATTTCAATAGATTTTTATTAAAAATTCATTTTATAAATAATCATTTTTGAGTGTTAACAATTTCAATTTTATGTAAGTTTTTGGTTAGGTGGTTTTGGTTCTTGAATATTGATCATGGTTACAATACCTCCAAAATTTTAATCTTGATATAAATTTCATATATAATCATTATATAAATATTTAAATTTATCCTTTAATGGTGGACATTAAAAATTAGTCGTATCACCTCGTGCGGGTGGTAATCCACACTTACACATGAGTGACATTATCATTTTTAATGAGTGGAAGGTTAAGATGGTAAATGAAATTTTACATTTAAAAAATCATAATTTTTGTAAAAAATATCATATATATTCATTATTCTCATATTTATTACTAATAAAATAAAAATTTAATGAAAAATGAAGTAAACCACTACGTAAAGATGGTATGGAATACATACTAATGAGAAATGTTTTCACATTCCATAATATAGAAAAGAGGTGGAAAATAGTTTCCAAATAATCATAATAACATTTAGTATACGGATGATACTCGATTAATTATTTTATAATTGTTACAAAAAATTTAGGAGAAATAAAATAAGAAATATAATCAGAAGTACTCGATTAAGAGTTATACCTATTAACTAAGAAACTTCCTTTGACATACAACAGAATCCTTGAAAGGATGGTATTTTGGGAATAATGTCATCTCTATTAAATGGTTAAGGAAGCTATAACAATATTTTTTAGGTCTTAAATGATACATTAGGCTCAATATTATTGAATAATAAAGAAGAGGAGTCTCCCTTTTATAAATAATGTAAATGAAATAATTGGAATTACTTTAAAGATTAATATATATATATATATATCAAAATCATGGATAGTGGTTCCATATAACAAAAAAATATAAAATAATATGTGATAGGGAAAATATAAAATCAACCATTCAAATTTTTATATGTTTAGGATACATTTTAATCCTTATCTCATAGTTAAACCACTTTAAACTCGTTTTAACCATAACTGTGATAACATAACTTTTGGCTACAATTACATAATAATATGACCAAAAATGAAAGGGGATTATAACCAAATTTGAAATTTATAATTCCAAATTTGGAATCTATTTTATCTGATTCAATTTCTATAAGAGGAGGAAATAAATTTTAATATAATAACACAAAATATATGAAAATTATTTTTTAGGAAAATTATCAATTTAAGTGTAAAAACAATTTTACCTTAAAATATAGTAATAAATTACACCCTTAAACCTTCACAAAACAATTTCATTCTAAAGTCCCAAAATTTAAATTTATAGATATGATACCAATAAAGTGAACCCAATTTTTTTCATCCAAAACATGAAATACCAAAAAGAAATTTTGGATCAATTATATACCCAATAACCATTTAGGTTTAGTGTTTTAGATAATTATGAAAATTAATTTAATCACTATTATTCATTACATGGGTAATAATAAAAATAATATGGGTGATCTCAAATTCTTAGTATGGGTAAAAATATGTATTATGAATTCAATTTCATCATTGTTCATAAGAGGATAAGAAGGGAAAGATGGAATAATAGAAGTTCTTGAGAAAACATAATAATATTAATACCCATCAATTAATAGATCATCAATCATGAAACATGGATTAAATATTTATAAAAGGCAAGAGTCATAAGAATCAATAATTAAGATCTAGGATATTTTGATCAAAGGAATCATTAAAAATCAATAGAAAGAATAAAGAAAATGTGTTGCATTCTATTGAGTGCATCCTTGATCCACATAATGTTTTATATTTTTTATTTAATTTAAATTCTACAAAACATTTAATTGTCTATTAATTAAAGTATTTTTCATCATGATCATATCATTTTACACATTTTTCTAAAATAAATTTTGACTTCATGCTTTGGTTTATGATAACATGTTCTACAAGTTTTATTTTTAGTTCCTAGAATTAATAAGAGATTTGGGACCTTAAAATATCAATTAGATATTTTTTGTAATGTATTTATAAAAAAAATTAATGTACACCATGTAGCTAAATCCTAATTCATATGAGAAAATCATAATTCACATAGATGATTTTGAATCCATTTTAAAATTTTTAAAGAATCTATGACTTTCTATATTTCAACCATATCTTGAGCTATAGAACTCTAAATTGTGTGATTATTTTTTTATAATGATAAATTAATTATATAAATTTAATTATAAGAAATTAACATTTTAATTGATATCTACCATTTCTAAAACTAGTTTTCAAGGCATTTCATGTTTTGAGTATATTTTCTACTCTTGTCTGAAACATTTTTATTTTGTTTTTTATGATAAATTGAGATATATATATATATATATATCCAATTAAGTTGTTTTTTTATTTTTAATGATAATTAGATTTTATATAAATAATTCAAAAGGACCCAAATTTTATTCTTCCTTTTAGTATTACTTTTTAGGTATAATTTTTTATAAATTTTTTATAGTTTTCCAGAATTGGTTACGTGAGAAATTCTACTATACGAGAAATGCAATTACCTGAAAATTTTAGATATGTGAGAAAATATCATTCCAGTTGAATTCACTTATTTTAATCCCAAACATAAATATTTCATGTCTTAAATCCCTTACATGGTCAATTCGATTACGTTGAAAAAAAGTTATGTGAAAAAAATTACATGTGACGTTCTCTTATGTAGTTTAATATAAAATTAAACATCCTCAATTTTATGTCTTCATAAATGAAATTACTATTTTATGGTTTATTTGTTATATTTAAATTATTTTATTGACTTTGTAAATACATATTCATCATATAGAACCTATATGAAGTGTTTTTCATTGTTTTGGGAAAGTTTTTATAAAGATAGAATGATGTTTTATTTTCACACATGAAACATAAATTTTGAAACACTAAAATTCATTTTTATTATTTTATGTTGTTTTATTTGATATTATTATTTCTAAATTCATACTAGTTCTTATAAAGTTCATAAAACTTGTTTTGAAATGAGTAAGGTGGTTTTATAAATTCTTTAATTTTCTCTATATATTTACTGATTCTTTTTAATGTAATTTTTTTAAAATTTGTATTTCAAATTGAAACATTCTATTTTCATGGGTTATTTCATTGACCTGTTATTTTAGAGAAAATTTCAATTATTTATCAGCTAATTTGAAATTGGTTTGAATTGTTCTTCACTATTTAAATTATCGATCATGAGTTATGAGATAATTATGAAATGATATTTTATCTATATTTTCGATATTCTATTCTTATCACCTATATTATTCTAACCATTTGATCAAGTGTGTTTCCAAAATATATTTTTATTTAATGGAATCAATGATTAATGAAACATACATGGAAGTGCATGATAGTTCACGATGATATTAGGTGATCCCATACATTCATACGCTTACATTTGAGTTGTGGTTTTGGGATTCCTTTTGATTGTAGAGGTTCCAACTACTAGGAGATAGTGGCTGAAAGATAAAGGATTATGGTGTGGATCATCATAGTAGATAAGTTGGTTTTTAATGAAATTAGTTGTGGTATATGATATATGGGCATGGGTGAGAGCCATATTGGTTTTTTTTTGTTTGGTTAATGAGAATTTGCGTGAGTTCTAACTGATTGAGTATGTAACACCCCGAGCTTCCACGATACGCCTCTCTTTCAATAATGCAATAGCTTGCATTGTACACAAGTTCGAGTTCTAACACACCGAAACTAATCAAAGTAGTCGTTATGAATAGTAATAACCACCTTTTAAATTTATAGAAATTTTATATTTCAAAATGGACTTCATTTTTGTATTCCTAATATTGAAATTAGCCTATGTTGAATTTTTTGTAATTTTCCGAGAACTTCCAAATTTTTATGAATAGTGAAAAATACTTAAAACAACTTTTTTAATCAAAATAATTTATAGTGATAAGTTATACTATTTAGTGGTTTTAAGGTATAATTAGAATATATTTTTACCATTTTATCCAATGGTGGTCATTATAATTAATTTAACATTGAAATTGGACATAAACAATTGCCAATCTTTTGATATAAATTGTTTCTTAAGAACACGCTATTTGTCGTAACAGCGGGAATTAATTATAAAATTAATTAATGCAACTTATATGTTTGTAATTTTTAAAAATAGAAATCATTTTTGAATTCAGAATATCAATTATAGCTTAGGGTGAAATTTTGGCTTTGTTCTGAAAAACTTCAATTTTTGATGAATAGTGAAACCACTAAGTTGTAGTTAAATAACTGATTTTTCATTTAAATGAAATATTACCACTTCTGTGATTTGATTTTCAAAAATCCGACATACATGGTTGTCATTAAGAAGTAAAATGTGGTTCAATGAGATTAAAATAAATTTTTGGTGAATAGTAACTTTTAAGTTCTTAATCGCGATTAGAGGTAATTAGTGTAGTTTAAGGTACAAATAATGTTTTAATAATATGAGATGAGCATGACACTTGTCCTACTCATATTGGATGAGTCATGGCTGACCAAGACAACCCATGGGTCAACTTGGGGACCCCATGGAGCCACTTTAGTTGGAAAATGACATTAACATATATTTATTTAATGTTAAAAGTAAATTGACACAAACATGAGTTGTCTTACTAAAACAGTTTTTTAGTGGGGTTACACAAGTCCAAATTTTGACTATAAATATTCATTAGAAATATAAAAAGATTTTCTACATCATAGTAGTTTTTTTAGAATTTTTAGACATCAAATAAATTAATTTATTTATGACATCATTATGATGCAGCGATGACCTCATTATTTAACGATTTAAATAAAATGAGAAGATAATGAAAAATCCAAGGCTTAAACTTGTCCAAAGCCTATTGGATGAGGATATTTCGAAACCTTATCACCTTAGCCTCGAATTATATAAGTGTGGGACCTTTAGAATCCGAAAAGCATTGTTAAATAATGTAACATTTCAATCTTTCCAAAAGTGCCCCTCCTCTCCACTTATAAAAGGCCCCCACCTCTGCCACCTCATTTACACTTTCAAGCCATTTGGCTCGGCAAAACTCTGCCCAAATACTCTCCCAACTTCCCCCTATTACTCCTAGAAGCCTCACTTTGGGCAGAACTCTTCCCAAGGAAGCCTTTGGCTCAAATCAAAAAGAGTTACCCGATTTTGAGGTAATGTCTTCTCTAATGTTGTTTTGTTTTATTTTTCTTCTCCAACCCCTAAACTCTTTTTATTCATTTCTTTTGTAAAAACACCAGTATCCTCAATATAATAGGATGTTGTTATAAGAAGGATTCGAGCTACACTTACAAACACCTACATCTAATGGTTAAAGAACATACAGTTTCTGTGGATGGCGAATTTCTGCCTCACGAAACGATGATTGTTCAACACTCATATAACACCTTCAAAGGTGGCCATTAAGATGTCACTATTTTTATATATGATATTTAATATTTTTATGTTTTACTTATGCTTCTGTATTTCTCATTTATGGCATACTTTATGATTTCCATTATGGGTAAAACGCGATAATTTCATTTTAGGAAGTGCGGACTACCGCCCCCTCAAAGTGATTTGAATCGTTAATGCCATATGTGGGATGCATAAAGGATGGAGTAGATGGTATTATACACTATATTATACTGGAATTATATTATACATTTATATCATTATGATTTTGTTCCATTAAATATGAAATTGAAATGAAAGTAGCGTTCATGCGTACGTACGGCTTACCGTCTCCATGAACGGTGCATTTCATTTCTTACCTCTAAATGTTACGAATGAATGTATATACTGGATATATATGATATATATGATATCTAAATCATGAATATAATTCTGGATATAATGTATATTTCACCACATGAACAACTTGTAATTATAAGAAGGTTATTGTTGACACAAGTACCAAAGATCGACAAAACGACCATTATTAACTTAAATAATTACATAACGTTCATAACATTGTAATAAGTGATATAAAAAGGATAATGAAATTGAAAATGGTTCTTAATAAGGTATATATTAACTCTAGTTTATTATTCATGAGGTTAAAGAATGGTTGAGTCAAGTCGGACATGAGGTAAGGGTTTACTTCACAACCTCTTCATTATCCAAGGTTGTTTATACATAATTATCTACTCGGACCTCGTTATCATCCAAATACATGTTTCTTAAAAATGTATTTCAAAACATTTTTACTATTAAATGGAAAATGGGTTAAAGTCATTTATACCCTTATACGTTTTTGAAAGGAATCTTACCGTCGTTTTCCAAACAATTTACTTTTTGACCTTTTTGCCAAATATAAGGAAAGAATGTTTTTTTTACTTATACGACGGGTGTGACTATTTTCCGCCATTATAACTTCGTTGAAGCTTACCTTACAAGCTTATAATAATATTTTCAAAGTAAATGTATTATTATGGGACTTTTAAATGATTTCAAAAAAGAGAGATATTTCTCTCAAATAGCTTTGATTTGATCCATGTCAACATCCTTTGATGGGTTTTAAGTTTATTTGAAATTGATTTATGATACAAAACTTCCATTGAGCATTTTGTGAAACATTTGACTGTGGATGTGTTATTTTTATACCATCCATAGTTTATGGAGAAACTGTTGACATTTCGTATGCTAGTTTTAATACGAATACTTATGTTATGTGTAAACCTATTCATATGAGGAATGTATTGGACTTAATATGTGACGGGTGGAGCCCGCTATAGCTCCTCAATGCATCGGTAGGTATCATGAGACAACTAGACGTGGAATTGGCCGAGGCCCTTTCCCAATTTGATTTATGGTTTTGGCCGAGGCCTTAATCATTTTAGACGTCTTGGCCGAGGCCTTGACAAAATGTTTCTGAAGGTCTGGCATTATACATTTCCTCATTATGAAAGTGGTTATTGATATTGCATGTGATTATTCAACCAGTAGAATATCCATGTGAATAAGTAAATGGCATTATCTCATTTTACTTTTTCCATATTATGTTTAAGTTCATGTTTAAAAGGCTTTTGTTTTAGTTATACATTGCCTTAAATGTTAATGTTTATTTATGAAAGCTTCCGCATTATTGTTATCCTTACTGAGCATCTGAGCTCACCCCTTTCAAAGTTTTAATATTTTCCAGGATGTGAAGAAGTATTTTATGAATGACCTACAAGGATAGTCAGAAGAGGATATGAGTGTGGACTATGGAGACTTTGTTATTGTAGTTTTTCACTTTATGATGTAATGTAACGTTTACGAATGTATCTAGTGTTTCCAAGGCTACTAAACTAATCGGTCTTTCGAGACTTGATCTTTTGTGATCATGCCAATGTTACGAAGTAATGCACTGACTCTGGGTAGCTGGGGTCGGGGCGTTACAGTTGGTATCAGAGGCAGTTTAGTACTAACCTTGGAAGCTAGATTTAGATAAACTCTGATTAGAGCACATAGCCCAAAGATAGACTTTGAGGATTAGTATAGAAGAACTTCCTAGAATTTTGTTATTGTAGAGATTTTGTGAGTTTTCCGAGAAATACATCCCTGTCTGGATACGAGCAGGTAGAGGCGGCCCTGGCACAGATGTACCTAGGGGTAAAACCCGAAAACACCGCTTTGAGCTAGACTCGAACGGGAACTGGTGCACGACAACGGGCCTTGCTGTACTCTTGGTTACGACACTCCTGGGGGATATGCTTAGGATAATTCTAATTTTCTTTACAAACCACTATAAAGGGTTATGAGTACATAATTCCTCAAAGAAAACATTTTTATGATTATGGATTATATCCATAAATAGTTCAATTTATGTAAAGTGTTTTATTAGTATGGAATTATGTATTTTGATTCATAAACTAATCTAGTTTATGCCATTGTTTAGAAATGGCGCCTAGTGGAAGGAATGGAAACCGTATCAATACACGAACTCCGTGTAGGGATTGCCCTCCTGCTCAAGATAATTATTGTGGATCTGGAGATACAACTAGTGCTGATCAACTTATTACCATACCAGGACAACTCACTCAGGTTATGAATAATAACCTTACTCGTATGGAGCACCCTGATCCGCAACGTGGAGGATCAATTTTAGACCGCTTCATGAGGAAACAACCACCAACCTTCAATGGGAGTACAAATCCTATAGTAGCTGAGCAATGGATAAATTCCTTAGAGAAAATATTCCATGCCTTGGGGAGTAGTGAAAGGGAGAAGGTTGTCATGGCAGTTTACCGCCTCACTGGAGATGCCGATCAGTGGTGGTCGCTGATTCAAAACACAAAGGAAGATGATGACGTATCGAATATGGAATGGAGGGAGTTCAAAGATCTGTTTTTAGAAAAATATTTTCCTCGTGACCATCGAGCAGATATGGAAAGGCAATTTCTGAGTTTGAGGCAGAAGGAGGATGAGAATGTCGCAAAGTATGAGGCTAACTTTACAAGGTTAGCGAGGCATGCTGCCGATTATATATGTAACCCAAGGAGTAAGATTGATCGTTTCTTTGATGGGTTAAAACCATTTCTCCGTCGAGCTTTAGTATCACAATCCTTCTCATCATACGAAGATATTGTCTCGTGTGCTATCAAGACAGAAAAGGAATTCTCTAAGTCTTATGACAACAAAGTAAAGCAAGAGAAGAAGAGAACGGTGGAACAAGAGATAGATAAAGGGAAAAAGGGAAAGAAGGATTTTCCAATATGTGATAATTGTGGGAAGAATCACCCTGGTACTTGCCTAAAAGGAATGGGAGTTTGTTATAAATGTGGAGAAAAGGGTCACCAGGCTCGTGATTGCAAGGGAAAGAAAGAGGCTATCAAAGTTGAATGCTACAATTGTAGAGAAATGGGTCATTATGCAAATGAATGTCCTAAGTGTCAGGGAAAATTACCTCAGAAAAGGCCAAGGGATCAAGGACAATCTTATGCTGTTACTACAGTTGAAGCAGAATAACTAATGTATTGGTGCTTTTGGACTCATGGATTATATTCTGGTTATTAGAATAATGTGATATATATATAAGGATTGTACTGTAGTACTTGTTGATTTCAGTAAGGTTTTAATACGATTAAGGTAATCATATTTTTAGTATGTGACAATAAGAGAAACTTTTCCTTGTTTGGGGAATATGATGTTACAATTGATTTTGGAATTTAGAGACCTTTTAGAGAAAGTCTGGCTGGAGGTATTTTGGATAACTATTAAGGTTGGAATGGATTAAGTTGAACCATGGATAGTATTGTTTAAGGATAAAGAATTTCTGAAGAATATTTTTGGAATATTATAATACTATAGTTTTAGGAAAAGGACAACCTGCAGGGTGGGGAATAACCCGTCGCGTCGGACAAAGCTGCAAGAATCGAACCCACAACCATAGTACGACAAGCCATTATTTCCTACCACTAGCCTACAGGAAGTCCCTGGTTATTACAAAATAGTTTTACTAATCTAAATGGTATGTGTTAACATTTTGAACCTTATACAATTAGGATAAATAGAATATTTTTGAGTTCTATTACCATTTGGAGTAAAAGTTGGGTTTGTGGTAAAAATTTATTAACGAATAAAAGTATACATAACAAGTATGTATATTCCCTTACGTTCTTAGTAAATCTCCTAAATAAATTCCTCAACATTATAAAAGGTAACTTAAAACAAAAATGTTGTCGGTTAACTTTTCCAACTGGGGATTCAATGACCGTTTAACCAATCACAAGTTTGTGATTTTCTTGTGGTTAAAATTTCTCCTAATCCTGTTTTCTATAACTCTCCATCAGACCTTGATGGTTTGTTTCTCCTCCATATCCATATTTTCATATAATCCTAGAATGGGCTATATCGGGTGACCTTTGTACTTATCCTGCTTTCTTTTAATGTTATATATTTATTAACCTTATTTCCGATGTGGGTTTTCCTCAAAGGTATTTTCTCTTTTCAACCTTTTATTTTCAAAGAAAAATTTCAAATTGCGAGGACGCAATTTATTGAAGGAGGGGGGAATGTATCACCCCGAGCTTCCACGATACGCCTCTCTTTCAATAATGCAATAGCTTGCATTGTACGCAAGTTCGAGTTCTAACACACCGCAACTAATCAAAGTAGCCGTTATGAATAGTAATAACCACCTTTTAAATTTATAGAAATTTTATATTTCAAAATGGACTTCATTTTTGTATTCCTAATATTGAAATTAGCCTATGTTGAATTTTTTGTAATTTTCCGAGAACTTCCAAATTTTTATGAATAGTGAAAAATACTTAAAACAACTTTTTTAATCAAAATAATTTATAGTGATAAGTTATAATATTTAGTGGTTTTAAGTTATAATTAGAATATATTTTTACCATTTTATCCAATGGTGGTCATTATAATTAATTTAACATTGAAATTGGACATAAACAATTGCCAATCTTTTGATATAAATTGTTTCTTAAAAACACGCTATTTGTCGTAACAGCGGGAATTAATTATAAAATTAATTAATGCAACTTATATGTTTGGAATTTTGTAAAATAGACATCATTTTTGAATTCGTAATATCAATTATAGCTTAGGGTGAAATTTTGGCTTTGTTCTGAAAAACTTCAATTTTTGATGAATAGTGAAACCACTAAGTGGTAGTTAAATAACTGATTTTTCATTTAAATGAAATATTACCACTTCTGTGATTTGATTTTCAAAAATCCGACATACATGGTTGTCATTAAGAATTAAAATGTGGTTCAATGAGATTAAAATAAATTTTTGGTGAATAGTAACTTTTAAGTTCTTAATCGCGATTAGAGGTAATTAGTGTAGTTTAAGGTACAAATAATGTTTTAATAATATGAGATGAGCATCAAACATGTCCTACTACTATTGGATGAGTCATGGCCGACCAAGACAACCCATGGGTCAACTTGGGGACCCCATGGAGCCACTTTAGTTGGAAAATGACATTAATATATATTTATTTAATGTTAAAAGTAAATTGACACAAACATGAGTTGTCTTACTAAAACAGTTTTTTAGTGGGGTTACACAAGTCCAAATTTTGACTATAAATATTCATTAGAAAGATAAAAATATTTTCTACATCATAGTATTTTTTTTAGAATTTTTAGACATCAAATAAATTAATTTATTTATGACATTATTATGATGCAGCGATTACCTCATTATTTAACGATTTAAATAAAATGAGAAGATAATGAAAAATCCAAGGCTTACACTTGTCCAAAGCCTATTGGATGAGGATATTTCGAAACCTTATCACCTTAGACTCGAATTATATAAGTGTGGGACCTTTAGAATCCGAAAAGCATTGTGAAATAATGTAACATTTCAATCTTTCCAAAAGTGCCCCTCCTCTCCACTTATAAAAGGCCCCCACCTCTCCCACCTCATTTACACTTTCAAGCCATTTGGCTCGCCAAAATCTGCCCAAATACTCTCCCAACTTCCCACTATTACTCCTAGAAGCCTCACTTTGGGCAGAACTCTTCCCAAGGAAGCCTTTGGCTCAAATCAAAAAGAGTTACACAATTTTGAGGTAATGTCTTCTCTAATGTTGTTTTGTTTTATTTTTCTTCTCCAACCCCCTAAACTCTTTTTATTTATTTCTTTTGTAAAAACACCAGTATCCTCAATATACTAGGATGTTTTTATAAGAAGGATTCGAGCTACACTTACACACACCTACATATAATGGTTAAAGAACATACGGTTTCTGTGGATGGCGAATTTCTGCCTCACGAAATGATGATTGTTCAACACTCATATAACACCTTCAAAGGTGGCCATTAAGATGTCACTATTTTTATATATGATATATAATATGTTTATGTTTTACTTATGCTTCTGTATTTCTCATTTATGGCATACTTTATGATTTCCATTATGGGTAAAACGCGATAATTTCATTTTAGGAAGTGCGGACTACCGCCCCCTCAAAGTGATTTGAATCGTTAATGCCATATGTGGGATGTATAAAGGATGGAGTAAATGGTATTATACACTATATTATAATGGAATTATATTATACATTTATATCATTATGATTTTGTTCCATTAAATATGAAATTGAAATGAAAGTAGCGTTCATGCGTACGTACGGCTTACCGTCTCCATGAACGGTGCATTTCATTTCTTACCTCTAAATGTTACGAATGAATGTATATACTGGATATATATGATATATATGATATCTAAATCATGAATATAATTCTGGATATAATGTATATTTCACCACATGAACAACTTGTAATTATAAGAAGGTTATTGTTGACACAAGTACCAAAGACCGACAAAACGACCGTTATTAACTTAAATAATTACATAACGTTCATAACATTGTAATAAGTGATATAAAAAGGATAATGAAATTGAAAATGGTTCTTAATAAGGTATATATTAACTCCAGTTTATTATTCAGGAGGTTAATGAACGGTTGAGTCAAGTCGGACATGAGGTAAGGGTTTACTTCACAACCTCTTCATTATCCAAGGTTGTTTATACATAATTATCTACTGGGACCTCGTTATCATCCAAATACATGTTTCTTAAAAATGTCTTTCAAAACATTTTTACTATTAAATGGAAAATGGGTTAAAGTCATTTATACCCTTATACGTTTTTGAAAGGAATCTTACCGTCGTTTTCCAAACAATGTACTTTTTGACCTTTTTGACAAATATAAGGTAAGAATGTTTTTTTACTTATACGACGGGTGTGACTATTTTCCGCCATTATAACTTCGTCGAAGCTTCCCTTACAAGCTTATAATAATATTTTCAAAGTAAATGTATTATTATGGGACTTTTAAATGATTTCAAAAAAGAGAGATATTTCTCTCAAATAGCTTTGATTTGATCCATGTCAACATCCTTTGATGGGTTTTAAGTTTATTTGAAATTGATTTATGATACAAAACTTCCATTGAGCATTTTGTGAAACATTTCACTGTGGATGTGTTATTTTTATACCATCCATAGTTTATGGAGAAACTGTTGACATTTCGTATGCTAGTTTTAATACGAATACTTATGTTATGTGTAAACCTATTCATATGAGGAATGTATTGGACTTAATAAGTGACGGGTGGAGCCCGCTATAGCTCCTCGATGCATCGGTAGGTCTCATTAGACAACTAGACGTGGAATTGGCCGAGGCCCTTTCCCAATTTGATTTATGGTTTTGGCCGAGGCCTTAATCATTTTCGACGTCTTGGCCGAGGCCTTGATAAAATGTTTCTGAAGGTATGGCATTATATATTTCCTCATTATGAAAGTGGTTATTGATATTGCATGTGATTATTCAACCAGTAGAATATCCATGTGAATAAGTAAATGGCATTATCTCATTTTACTTTTGCCATATTATGTTGAAGTTCATGTTTAAAAGGCTTTTGTTTTAGTTATACATTGCCTTAAATGTTAATGTTTATTTATGAAAGCTTCCGCATTATTGTTATCCTTACTGAGCATCTGAGCTCACCCCTTTCAATGTTTTAATATTTTCCAGGATGTGAAGAAGTATTTTATGAATGACCTGCAGGGATTGTCAGAAGAGGATATGAGTGTGGACTATGGAGACTTTGTTATTGTAGTTTTTCACTTTATGATGTAATGTAACGTTTACGAATGTATCTAGTGTTTCCAAGGCTACTAAACTAATCGGTCTTTCGAGACTTGATCTTTTGTGATCATGCCAATGTTACGAAGTAATGCACCGACTCTGGGTAGCTGGGGGCGGGGCGTTACAGAGTACCTTGAGAAGAGGGTTATTCATGGGTTTTGATTTAGATGTTTGGGTATGGAATGAGGCCATTAGTCCTTGAGTGGTGGACCAATGTAGGTTAGGAAGTGTGGTTGGAATCTGTGTGTGTTCTTTTAGTGATGCTGATCTTGTGATACCATTATAATTTTTTAAACTGGGTGAGATGGTGAGAAGTGATTTTCACCATAAGTTATAGAGAGGATCAAACCTGGGGTGCTCATATTGAATATCCAAGGGTACTTAGTTGTTTATCAGTACCATTTTATGCAGTGGTTCTATGATTTTAACCATACATTAATCGTTTATTTTATGTGGGTAATAATTAGTTGGAGGTGGATATATCCTTTTAGGATCATTAGGTTCATCAATGTAGATTATAGCGGGATAAATTTCTTCGGGGTGTGACTATTTCTTGGTCGGAGTGTGGTGACAACATTGTTGTGATTAGGAGGAAAATGGGAGATCAAAGTGTATTGATGGGCTTTATGGACCAACATTTTTTTTGAAGACATGGTGATGTATAAAGTGTGAGGATTGATGATGATTCATTATAATATGTGGAGGTTTTAAGATTCTAACCTTGAGATATGGTGAGTCATAGTATAAAATTTTTGTTTATGGAATATCTATGGAAAGTAGGAAATGTATCGAGTGTATTCTAGGGGTTTGAGGAATGTAAAGTAGGAAAATGGGACAATCTATTCTGAGAGCATGGTTGGGGCATGGTTTCTAGAAAATGTGCTCTTTAACCATGCGACCTAGAAAAGTGGGTGTACATTTAAGGAAACCATGTAGGATGATTCAAGGAGATCATGTGGCCCAATCCCCATAGATAATAGTAATAACACAACCACTACGTATTTTTACAAACTGTGTCGGTTGCCATCTAGATCGTGTGTCATGTTTACCTCTTAGATAGAGATAGACACACGAGTTTCTCAAGGATTTTCCAACTTTTCAGCCAAACCGTACGCCTCTTAAAAAGTGTGAAATTCTCATTTTCCCCTCTCAGGTTTTAATATTTATTCACTAAATTTCTCCCCCATTTCACTCCATCTATATTTGGTATCAAACCAGTTGTCCCCACCTCCTACACAGGTGATTCCCCTTTGATTCTTAGGATTTTGTAGTGGTGTTTAGTGTGAATAAAATCTCTGGTAAGTCGTTAACTCTGTTTCATTCAATTTTATAGAAAAAGATTTATGTGTAGGTTCCTATACTTCCTAATACCTAAACCCTTGGTTTCTAGGCTGTTCTTTATATTAGTGTTTTTCCAATTTATCTTAAATCATAGTTAATTGTTGGATGATCAGTTGTCAATGATCACAATATAGGTGGTCTTAACAATATTTCCCACAATATCGATGATTTGTATGTGTATTTAGTTGTTCCAATGTATTTATTTTATGAATTTTTGTTCCTTTGGCTACAAAATGTGTTTTGGACCTTAGTGTGAGGTGAAAAGCCCTTTATGGACCTCATTAGATCCATTAATTATTTGATATGGTACTTAGGGCTACCCATGGGGTATGAAAAATCATTAAAAATGGATCGTTAAATTGGAAAAAATTGAGATAAGGAAAATTATGAATGTGGACAAGTAGTAATGGTTAAATTGGTTATTTGGAGTTGTTAAAAAGGGTAATTAAAATTTTTTATGGAATTTTTTGAAATTCCTTAGAGGGTTCCTAAATGGTTTTAATGATGTGTTTTTTATTTTATCTAGTTATGATTTTAAATCAAGAATATGATTTTTTGAATGATGGAAATATTTTAAAAGGATGTATTAGAATCCAGGTGATTTAAAAATTGGTTTTATTTATATATTTAATATTATGATTTGAAATTAGGGTGTGGGTCCCCTTTTTGTGAAAATATTCATTAAATTTTATTGGAAAAGGATTGAATTGGAAATGGACTCCTTGAAGAATGGTTTCATTTTTCAAAGAGGAATATTATTGTTATATAGGAGAAGCCTCAAAATGATTTTAAATGAGTATTTTTATGTATTTATTTTCATGTATTGTGAAACGTAATTGATCTAAATTCTTGTGTAGTTGTTAATATGGAATTAGGGGGTGTTATAATAATGGGTTTTTTGTTTAATGGTTAGGGTTTTTAAATTGTATGTGTGTTAATAATGGTTAAAGAATGTTGATGTTTAATGCAAAAAATAGTTTAAAAATCATGTGCACATGGACTGGTTGTTTGTGGGGTATTGGACATAAGGCTCTACTCTAGCAATTCAGGTTAGACTAAGGCTCTAAACCCTACCACGTATAATGCTTGGGTTAGGGAGTTATACTAAGGCTTTATTCCTCTAATGAATGCATGGGATATGAATGCCTAGACGAAGGATCCAATGTAATTGTTATGTATTGTTGAGTTTGGGTGTTGAACTTTTTCCTTTTTCACTTAACTTATGGATTGATTTTTTATTGGGTTTATCTTGACTGATTCTCTAGGCCCACAAATGTGCTTATGAGTATGGGATATTAGACTAAGGCATTATGCTTCCCAAACGTATAGAAATGGCATGGTTTGGGATGTTTTACTAAGGCTATATGCTTCTAAATTTGTGAACATATATTGATTATCATTCTAAGGATCTATATTAAGTTGATGAATGTTTTTATTAGTGTATTTCCATGTGTGATTATAAGAAAGTTCCACTTGTGAATAGAAGTGTGTAAACCATTTTTATATTGTATAGAATCTCAATGCTAATCGTGATAGTTTATTTGGTTGTTTGACCCTAGGGATCATATTAGAAAAAATAGTGAATTAATAAATTATTTAAATGTGAAACATGCCACAATTATTTCTTGTTTTTTATTGCACTTCTATTACCTACATAAACTATTATATATACTGGTTATTGATTTATACACCCGTGGTGGTGACCTACTGGGTTGTACTCACACCCTGATCAAGATTCAATGGCACTTGGGTACCTGAATAGATGCTACTTGTTTTATATAATAGGATTAGTAAATGGACCTGGTGTATGAATCATGAATGGTATATCTGGTTGGAGAATGGGATGTCAGCATCATGTTGGGACAAGGGTTCATGTTCGAGGTATTTTGGTTGTCTTGGTTCAGACATTATTTTTATGACTTGCTAATATGTTGTACATTCATCTCATTATTATAGCATGGGATACATGGTTTCCTAAAGTATTTTTCTATATATGTTCTATTAATGGATATGATTAGTTATTTTACATGTCGACATTACTTCTACTATGGTGTTACTTTTATAGGCGGGTATATTCTCCTCAATACATCTCTATAGATTCCAACTGCTTGTCGGCAGCCACTAGTGTTTGCAGAGGTGTTCCTAAGGTACTAAGGCGACCCAGGTTGGGGAATATGATATAGTGTCTACTGGGTTGTGGTGTTACATCATTTCAATTATTTATCATATTATTTCAAATTGGTTTGAATTATTATTTTTCATTTCAAATATTTTTCATGAGTTGTGTGATTATTATGGAATGATACTTCATATCTCTTTTTGATAATCTAGTTTTATCACATTTATTATTCAAACCATTTACTCAATTATGTATCCAAAATATCATTTTATTTAAATGAATAAAGGATGCATAGAATATACATGATATTTCTTGATGGTTCGTGATGATTTTATGCGATCTCATACATTCATACTCTTATGTCAATCAAAGTGATATAGTGCTCAAATGTTTATACCCTTTCTGATAACCTCTCAAGGGAGGAACAAATATTATTCATCTTCATTCAAATTGAAGAGACATATTATACTCAAATGCTCATAGTTCATCATTATAAATAATTAAAAGGACCTTCATCGACTTTTTCTTGTACATCTTACTTTCTATAACTCTCTAGTAGTTTTGTGATTATTGTATTTATTTTTATGGGATGGGTAGAGTTTTCTGTACTTATTTCATTTACACAATATGTTATAACACCTATAAAAATTTTTATGTGGTTGTGATAAATTACAAAACATTAGTTCCTTGGTTATGATTTCATGACCAAATTGTTTTACAATTCTATTGGGGTTACTCCTAGTAAAAATACTAGGTTTATTTTTTCTCCTGAAAATATTTGAGTGTGTAGATGTGGAGATGTTCTGTGACAACCGGGTCCCGGTGACAGCACAGACACCCCGCCTTAACATGGGCGTCGGGTTCTGACCTACCAGGTACCCCCAGTTGCCCCGCAGACACGTGGGGCCCACCCCAGGAACCACCCACATGCTTGAACGGGTCATCTGACTAATGAGAATCCCCACAGGCCAACACTTTTCCTTTCCAGTGTGCTTTGTCCTCACTCACACACACCCTGAGAAACTTCCCAGAAGGTCACCCATCCTAATCACTACTCCAGGCCAAGCACGCTTAACTGTGAAGTTCTAACCAGGTAGGCTCCCGAAAAGGAAGGTGCACCTTGTTGACATGAGTCATATCATTTAGTCATTTAACCCTTTATCATTTGGGGATGCTACAATCACCCCCTTTAGAGCACAATGCCCTCGTTGTGGGCCCTACATCTCAACCCAGGCAGTGCACCGTGCACTTAAGGTTGGGTTCCTCCTCTGATACCAAATGTGACAACCGGGTCCCGGTGACAGCACAGACACCCAGCCTTAACATGGTCGTTGAGTCCTGGCCCACCTGGTACCCCCAGTTGCCCCACAGACACGTGGGGCCCACCTCAGGGTCCACCCACATGCCTGCACGGGTCATCTGACTAATGACAGTCCCCACATGCCAACACTTATTCTTTCCAGTGTGCTTTGTCCTCACTCACACACATCCTGAGAAACTTCCTAGGAGGTCACCCATCCTAATCACTACTCCAGGCCAAACACGCTTAACTGTGAAGTTTTAATCAGGCAGGCTCCTAAAAAGTAAGATGCACCTTGTTGACATGAGTCATATCATTTATTCATTTAACCCTTTATCATTTGGGGATGTTACATGTTCACCACAAAATTATAGGCTGGGATTCATCTCATGCAAAATTTTTATGAATAGATTTCTCCTGTGTAAATGTATCTATACCTCTATATCTATCTATTATAGTGGGTTCCATACTCCATTAGTTCTGGTGTGAAGACTTAACTAAGTCAATTATACTGAACAAGTATAAAAATTTCATATGTTCTTCCCTTTAATTTTACACATAATGTTTAAAAAAAACCACTATTATTATTATTCTTGGAATTAATTGTTTAATATTTTAACCACTAAATACCACAAATAATATTTAATAACTCATATATTTTAAATAAAGGTCGATTCATCCCCCTCTAGTCCTTCTTCCATTATCATATCTGACCTAATAATTCATATCAAAGGTAACTTCCTTAAAGGGTAGTTAGATTCTATAATGTCTCCCATCTGATACCTAAAAATTATGATTAAATGCTGAAATTTATTAAGGATACATATATCTCTTATTTTTTTCTATGATAACTTGTATCCCAATCATTAAAAAGACTAAGGAATGATCTATTTGGGTGACGGCTGGATATAAAATAAAAATTTTCATAAAAATAAATATGACCAGGGTCATGAGACAAAACATTATGATGTAAAGGAGTATTATTTTCATGCATGTAATGTATTTGATTAAAAGAGGTTTTTTATTTTGAATCTAATATTTTTAATAATAT
The DNA here is from genome assembly GCA_963277665.1 of Viscum album. Lineage (NCBI taxonomy): Eukaryota > Viridiplantae > Streptophyta > Magnoliopsida > Santalales > Viscaceae > Viscum > Viscum album. Next base: position 407,724,004 of record OY728162.1, read on the forward strand.
AATTTTAGATGAGATTTATGAGAAGTATCAAGAACAACTTCTTAAAATGACAGATTTACATTTATCTCTTGATTCAAAATATCTGAAATTTGTTGAATAATATAAAATGTTATCTTTTGAAGTTCAAAGGATAAGAAATTATGATCTTAAAAATATTAAATCTTAAAGATTATAATGATAGATGTAATAATTTTCATTAAAAATATAATTAGGAGGAATACACGAAATTTAATCTGTTATTAAATGATTTATCTTAACATGATGATAAATGTAAAAATATTAAAGAAGAAACAAAAAAGTTGAGTAATTTTTTTATTGTAATAATTATAATGTTTTTAATATATTAAATTAAAAAATAACTTGGATAATGTTGTAAAAGGAGGTTATTATTTAAAAATTCCTATTCTTGTTTCAAAATACAATCGAAATCATCATACTCATTTTAAAAAGCATGATTTCAAAAGGATTATCGGTTATTTTTCAGTTACATACTTGAAATGTCGACTATATGAACATTATACTTATAAATTTTCTCTCAGGTTCTCTCAATATCTAAATATTACTAGTGTTTCCATTAATAATAATTTATATTCTCATGAACCATATAATAAATGTCTTAATTATTCTTATATAACAATTTTTTTACTAACCCAATTAAACCCAAAAAAACATGGGTATCAAAAGGATTTTTTGTTTGATTGTTATTTAAATTTTCCACATTTACATCATATTTTATTCAAATGATGGTTACTCTACAAATAAAGAATAAATTTAGTGAGAAATAATCTTTTATATAATTGTATATTCTTTTCTAGAGAAAATTGAACATATCTTTATTATAGCATGCGATTTTAATTTTTATCATGGTATAAATTTATGGGGGGTTTTTAGTATGATTATTTAATAAAATTTTCATATTTACATTAAATATGTAAAATATATAATCAATTTTTCTGATTACTTTTGTTTAATTTATATTAAAATTTTATTTTTATATAAAAAGTTTAAAACATGTCATAAAAACATGATGATGTAAAATTACAATTATTATCATGATCCATCCTGGGTACCCTGGAAACTCAATAACTGATCTGAGCACGACATAGACTTGAGGGAATTCCTGATCCCCATGGGTGGACAACTAGATCCTTTCATTATAAAACATGTATGTTGAAATGAGTTTTCCAAAAAACATAGCAGAATCAAGACAAGCCGGTCAATATACATAAAAAATAAACTCCAATGAGAGTAATGTACCAGAAGTCAAAAAGGCATAAATGAGATTAAAATATTACAACCAAAGTACCAAAATAGAAGAAAACACCCCATGTACCTATGGGTACAAATATCGACATCCAATGTTTAATAGATGGATTCACCTCTATGTAATCCTTTCCCCTTGCTCAAACTGGAAGGTGACAATCTACAACCACCAGAAGGAACAAGTAAGACGAGAGAAAAAAATCGTAGTAGGGTCTCACCATGGATTCCATAAAAGATGAGAAAAATATTAATTAAAAAAAGAACTCATTAATTTTTAAAATAAGAAGGTTTAGAATTATTAAATCATATTTAAAAAAATCATGATGTACAGTACAAATGATGGATTATTTCTTAAAATATAGCTTAAATAAACCATATATATAAAATAGTTTATTTAATTTTCTAAGTAATGTAATGTAGTTTTACAAAATTGGCAAGTATATATATCTCAAATATAAATAACAAGTGAGAATCATAGTCATATGGTAAATAGGTATAATAGTATTCCAGCTATAGGAGTCCACACTCTCTAAGTGATCTTTGCAATATGTTTATACCCATGATGTATATATGTTAAAAATGTGGTAATATCATAGAGTGTGTCTAAATAAATCACCAACTACCAACGATTTTCATGTGATATAACATAATTAATGATGGGAAATTTATTTTTAGACAACTTAAAATACAACTAAATCCCATTATATTATTAAAAATGAAAATTTTACCTTTAAAACCTAAATAGTTTTTTATAAAAAAACATACCTCTTTCAAAAGATAAAACAAATGAGTTTCTATCAAATCATCTTTAATATATTTTTCACATGTTTGAAATCCATTCAAAAACAATTCCATCCATTTCAAAATTCATTTTAACACATAAATTTATAAATTTAATTGAAATAATCTTCACTAAATGATCATTTAAATTCATCAATTTAAATCAACCAATTTTAATAAACACACCCCGATTCAATGGAATTGGGGGTTTCCCCAAATATTCTTTCCAAAACTATTTCAGATCTCCAAATTCCCATGAATTGGATTTTATCATTGAATCAATTGAAATAAAGTTTGATCAATTTAATTTAAATTGACTGTTGAAATAAATCCTGCAAATTCTAAGATAATAAATTTGGCTAAACCGGATGGAATCACATACATTTTTTTCCGAAACTCAACACTCATAATGGCACCCGTCAATGATAAAAAAGGTGTAAAAATTATTGAAACCCAAACTAGAAATGAGATCCAACACTATGGGGGAATGAATCCATTAAATTCATTATGATATATTGAAATCCCAAATAAGGATAAAGAGATAATGACAAAATAATGACGGAGAAATCTTACCTAAGAATCACACGATAAGAGTAATGGAAATCGAACACCAAAAGAGCTGAACTAAAAGGTTTGGATAGCTAAATGATCACCTGGAGAAGGATTTGAGTCATGATGAGTGAAATTAAAGAGGATCCAAAAGAAACAGATGAGATTTGCCCCATGTTTAAAAACCATAGTCAGGGTATTACATGACATTTAATCCCGATACACTTCAAGTAATAGTTAACATCCGAAACCTCTATTAAACGTATTACCTTGATTTAAAAAATGATGCTCTGAATTAAAAAACTGATATTTAATTCAATTATGACATGTAAAGACTCTACACGATCTGAACCATTCACAATATGAATCCATTGATAAATTGCATCTAAAAATACATACTCATTGTGTAACCTAGTTACATGGTATGTAACCTTCCTACATCCTGTAGAAAATTTCGTTAAAGATGGGGGTCCAAAAAATAAATTAATTCACCATTATAGGTATCCTCCTAACTCACTATCAACCTTACCTAGTCAATAAAAAGGGAAAACAAAAAAAAAAGGTTAAAGACACACCTGTCAGATTGGTGATGGGTTGTTATAACCTCCCTGCCAAATAAACATTATATCTGCAAAAAGACTATGAATAAGATTCCATTCCTTAAAATATGATGAAAATTATCTCTAATTAGTGCCTCATTCTACCACTTCTCATAATTATCAAAGATATGCTACCATAGTTCCTAAACCAAAGGTATTGTCTTCCCAAAAAGCACCTTGGTCTTAGAATCAACTATCCTGACTAGCCGCTCGATTAAAGATAGATCCGGTTCAATCTCAAGGCCAGACCGTCTCAAAACATGGGATGGATCATAGAGATACTTTCTAAATTACAATACATAGAACACATTATGTATCAATGTCAGATACTATGGAAGTGCTAAATGGTATGAAATTATACCCACCTACTCAACAACATCGATAGGTCCCACAAAATGAGTAGAAAGATTCCCTTGACTCAGAAGCCGTCGATGACCCAACCGGGGAAAAATTTCAAGAATACATGATCAAAAACTCAAAACATCAAAGGTCGTTGATGATTTTCAGCATAATACTTATATTCGATTTTTTCCATGAACATTGTTTTCTGACTTTAATTATTATTTTACGTTATCTCTTTCACCAATCTTGGTCCAACCAAGGAACTATCCCAATCTCTTATAAACAAATGGGAGATTTATAAGGTTGGCCATAGAAGGCCTAAAAATGTTACATTGTGATCACGAAATGGTAACTGTTTTCATAAGAAAACTTAACCTACCCAAAATGTCCATCGCAAGCCCCACCAAATTCTAGAATATAAGAGAAAAACATATCCAACAGAACCTATATATATCTCTCTCTCTGAACATCTGACTATAGACAATAAGATATGTTCAAATGGACCTCAGATCCTAGTACCTCATGAAGGTCTCTCCAAATATGAGAAGTGAATTAATGATCCCTATTTTAAACTATATTATATAGAGTTACATTTAAATGAAAAATCCTATTCATATAAATATTTCCTAACTCATAAAATTTGGCTATATCAATAATGGGTATGAAGTAATCCAACTTGGTTAGAATATCAATCACAACCCATATTGAATTACTTTTCCTCTAGGTATGAGGTAACCCAAACACAATTTCAATAGATATTACAACCCAATTAAAAGTGGGGATTAGAATTGGCTGAAGTACAACCAAAGGTTTCTGATGTTACGCCTTTACCTAATGGCATGTATAACAATAAGAAACAAACTCATCAATTCCTCTCTTCATACTTGGCCACCAGAAATACCGCCACATGTCATAGAACATCTTTGTGGTTCATGGGTGCATATCCCACTAGGAATAATGAAAAATCCCCCACCAAAGACTCTCATACTATTAATGGTACAACGAAGTGATCCCAATATCATAAAACACCGTATTTGGATAAAGGACACTATGAAATTGTTTCCCAACCATAAATACAGTCTCTAATGGTATAAAATTTATCATCAAGCTGTTATTATGAAGAATAGTCTTATGAAGAGTGGATGTCAATTGAACATTGGCTAAAAAACACCATCCCATTTTCATTTAAACTCTATGATGCAACTATGAAAAGAGATCCATCAAATTCAATCCTTCTAAAGATTGTTTCACAACAGGGGTTGGAAGTTTCCTGCTCAATGCATGTGCAACGACAATCCCTTTCCCTAGAGCATAGGAAAGGTAAAATTCAAAGTATTTTAGTTACTCTACCCAACATCTCTGGAAAATATTCAATTCTTTTTGGGAGAATACATAACTCAATATTTTGTGGAATAAATACTTAGTAAATTATTTTTCGAAAAGGTACTATCACCAACTTTTGGGTGTGTGCATCACATTTTCATGTTCATGGTCATGGTTAGGATAGTTATTCTTGATTGGCCTAAAATAATGAGATCTGTAAGGAATTACATGATCACCCTATAGAAGAACATAACCCATGACTAAACCTGATGCATAAAAAATTACCACATAGGCCTGCCCGACCTCTGGTAGAGCCACCACCAGTTTAGTAGTCAAAATATGCTTCATCTAAAAAAAATAACTTGGAAATTTTTCATTCCAAAAAAACTTCACCCCTTCTAAGTTAGAGTAATCATTTGAGAAGACAAAATTGAGAAGTAATTCACGATCCTATGGTAATATCTAGCTAGGCCCAAGAAGCTTTGAATCTCGAATACATTTTGTGGTTGCTACAAAGTTATAACAACCTTAACCTTTTTAGGATCAACTGACATTCCTTGTTTAGACACCATGTGTCCCAATAATTTCATTTCTATAATCCAGAAATCACAATTTGACATCATGGCATAAATTCTATGGTTTCTCAGCAAACTGATATTTTTCTTTAGTTGATTAACATGATCGTCCTCATATTTAGAGTAAATGAGGATGTTATCCATAAAGACTACCACAAAGGTAACTAGATACTCATGGAAAATCATATTAATTAAATACATGAAAAACACAGGAGTATTTTTTTGTAACAATTGGTATAATATGGTTCTTGTAATGACCATACATGTATGAAAAGTGGTAATATGAATGTTAAATCATTTTATCCTTAACTGGTTGTAACTAGGTCAAATTTCAGTCATTGAAAACCACTTATCTCCTTTCAACTGATTAAATAGATCACCAATACATGGAAAGGGATACTTTTTCTTTACTATAACTCGATTGAGATTTCGGAAGTCAACACTTTGTTGAAGTGAACCATAATCTTTTGTTAGTGAAGAGAAATAGCGCCGCCCAAGGTTACACACTAGGGAATATAAATCATTTCTCAAGAATATTGTCCACCTGGGAATATTTATCTATTATATTGACTAATACCAAATATGCACATGTGTGTGTGGGGGGGGGGGTGAATTGTGTCTTTTAAAATTTCTTCGAGAATCGTGATGATTGTAAAAATTTTCTTTTATATTTATTAGAATGTTTATGCAACAGAAAATAAATAGATTGAAGGACGCATGAATGTATAGTGGTTTGGGGAACAAAAGGACTCTATTCCACTATACCAACACTCTACTATACGAGCTCGAGGATTTTCACTATCTGGTCCTCTTATCAACAGACCGTCCAGATCTGAGTACAGACAGTTAAGACCTTTACAAGTTAAGTCTAAAACAGAGCCTTCTAGTTCATGCACATAACTGAATACACAACTTAGTAAAAGAATTTGGTTACTCAAAATGAAAAGAATATTTTTCTAAAAATACTTTCTAGTTGTTTTTAATAGTTGTAGTAGCACACAACTGATAGTAGATGGATCATCACCTTCAAAAAAGATGTTATTCAAGTAAGAGAAGTTCTGAGTCAATACAATTGCAAATAGATCTTGAAATAAAATCATAAACTTTAACAACAATATATTCACAATAGATCTTTGATGTAGAATAAGAATCATTTATGCCTTTCCTTTTCTTCAGAAAAACAGAGTCTGATAGATCTTGATACCAGCAGATCCATGTGACTCGTATAGCTCTTTTTCATGATTATTCATCTCTATTTTTTGTAAAACAAAATAACACACACATATATATATATAATAAATATGAGTATTTTCCTTTTAAATTTAGATCCACAAATTCCACCTTATGAATCGTGATATTCAAAATATTGAATAACAGTGCATGCATAACTTCCCATAATAAATGGCATGAAATCCTCATCTAAAATATATCATTTGAATCACAAATAAATGGCTTTAAATCAGTCAAATATGTGCTTTAATATCGAGCTTTGAATTTGGATTGAAATCATCTTGATATTCCTCATAAAGACAATTGCTCATTAAATTCTTATTTTAATCCTCTGATGCTAAACATAGGGCTGATGATCTATTTTTCAAACGCAAGGTTGATCTCAAACATAAGGTTGATCTCAAATGTAATGTTGATAATACATACTTTCCTCTTAAACTTTCAAACTTATAGTAGATTTTCTATACTTTCCTCTTCATAAAAACATAAGATACATGATCCATAATTTTCGATAGAATGTAAGATTTATCATTTAAGTAAGGTTGATGATCTATACTTTGGTGAAGCAAACGTAAGGTTCCATACTTACATAAGGTTATTCATTCATACTTTTCTGATATTACAAACATATGGTTCCTTCCAAACGTAAGGTTTTTGACCATACTTTTCTGAAATCTCATAAATAAAATTTAGAATTTTATCCTTACGCTATACTATTCAACATAGGGTATGAACAGTGTTTCCAGAACATGCTAAACTGATTTGCGAACACATTTTATAATATTCCACGTGAATTAAACTCTTTAATATTTTTCCAAAATATAAATATAAATAATATTAATTTCCTAAAATATACTCCAAATAATATCATTAGAATAACAAACAATGGTATTTGTGAGCATCAAAATCATCATAAAAAATATAGAGTATTTTTTTAAAAAAACATGCTCAACAATCTCCCACAATCATAACAGTATAGAGTATTATTAAAAACTATAGTTTCTTAATAATATCCCCCTTTTTGATGATCATAAAACCCATGAAATAACCCATAAAATTAATTTCATATAATTTAGAATTTAGTAAGAATAAAATATATAGTTTATTTTAATTGATTTATTTCAACATAAAATAAATTAATAAAGAGTTATCCATAGTTCTTCCTTATAAAAAAATATTTTTTTAAAAATAAATTCTTTTTGAAATTTATCCCCCTTTTAAAAGTAAAGTAAAAAATATAAAATTTTGCGTTTATCCAATTTTTTCCCATAAAGGTAAAATATAAAAATAATATAAAATGCCGTATTGCATCCAAATTTATCCCCCTGAGAAAAAGATTAGAATTTTTTTTGTTCATTCAAAATTTCCCCCTTTTTGTGATATCAAAAAGAATTATAGAATAATGTATATAACACATTTATTATAGCACTGAACTTTAGTAAATGTCATAATAAACTATTTATCAATAATTGAATCTAGAGTCTGGAATGCTAACATAGATAGAATAGGAAAATAAATTAAAAACACCAAAAAATAAGATTTATAAATAATGTTTTGAAAATGTAAGTACATAATTGATACACGAATCAAGTTTAGGTTAAAAGGGTTTGAAAAAGGGTATATTAGTGCCTATGAACAACTTCCTTTAGCTCTGCTAACTAAATTCTCGACCTCTTCATTAGACTATATCATAATTTAATTATCATAACTCTTCCTTCCTGAGTTAAATGATTATATTCAAGCAGGTTGACTCTGAAAAAATCATGCAATCTTTCTTCCTTTTCCATGAACTGATATAGCATATCAGTGAACCTGTTCAGTAACTCTCTTATCCCATGTTCATCATATGTAATATGTTCAATAAGATGCTTTTGATTATCCAATATAACAGATAGTAGAACATTATTACATTATAAGTCCTACAACCAATCATTCATATTGATCATTATAGTTGTAATGTCCTGGAATCTCTTGATCAGATCAGGCGAAGTACCTGATGTACTTACTTGACCGCCCCTAACAGTTGCCAACTGTTGCTCAATGAAATCTTTGAAGTCTTCCAAATCTGATTTCTATAAAATTTCAGATTTTAATTTCCAAACTTCGGATAACACCTCATTCTTAAAATCATTCTCTTCTCTTTTTGAAACTGAACTTTCATTCAAGTTCTCAAACTTTTGTCTTTCCTTCTCTAATTCTCTTCGCAAATAATTTTTTTCATCTTGAATTCTATAAAATTTTCTAATGAACTCCTTCACAAAATTATTCTCAGAATCAGAGGCACCCTGTTCTTGAATCTCAAATTGATTTAAAAAATTTAAAGGCAATTATTGAGCATTAGATCTATGAGTTGTATCTTTCTCCACTAGTTTCTCAACCAATTTTTCATCAGAGTCATGAACTGACTCATCCACATAAAAATTATATTTTAAGACTTCATTATTAGCTTCAAATATATTCTCTCATATATTCACATTTTTATCAGGTTGATGCTCCTCATGAGTATATTAATTTACTTCTTATAACAGAGGTTATTCTTGAATAACTTCACCAGGTTGTGCAGACTGTTTCTGAATAGATTCAGGTCAAGCCAATTCAACTTTTTCAGGATCTACCTCTTCTTGAGGTATAAACTCATCTTCAATTTGAGGTACCACCTCAATCTGAGAAATATATTCTCTTACAAATATATATCTGGAAAGATCTATAGTTGTAATAGCATTAGTTTTAATAGGCTCCTCACCAGGTTGAGTTGCTCTGTGTCTTTTCCTATGAAGCCCCTCTTGACATTCCACATCAGTAGGTGCAACGATTGATACAAATATAATTCTTCTTGATGTTTTTGAAACATCAATGGTCATTTATTCTACTATTCCTTCTTTTCCCCCCAGTTTTCTCTCCCTCAGTTGACTCCTGATATTCATCAGCACCAACAGGCATAATAATTCCTTTTACACTGCTCTAGAAAAATCACATTTTTCTTAATGTTCTAGCATTGAACACATTACTGTGATGGCATCACACCCTAGAATATACTAATCTCACGATATCATACTTAAACAATAATTTTGAAATTAACCTTCCATAGGGATGAATTTCATTCTAGCCTCGGGTGGACTGCAATAGTTTAAATACCTTATCATATGAGGAAGAAAATTTAACTTGATGTCACTCAAAAATAGAAAAATGAAATACATATCAAGAAATAAAATCTTCTATATTTCAGACATCCTTGGGGAAATTCCTGTTTGTAAATATTTTTGAATAATTTTCTGATCTGGCTCAAGATCTTTGACTAACATATTTCTGATATATGTAGAACCAAATAAAAATGACATAATTTCCTATGAATTATGTTCATTATCTCTAATGTATTTCATATAAAAGTGATAAAATCTATCATGAGGGAAGTTTAATATTCTATTTATTTCCACTTTCGAAATAGAAAAATCCCGATCTTCAATTCTCATGAATATGGAGTCCTCTGTATCTCCAAGGCTGAACTGAACAGTTTTAATGAAATTTAGAAACACTACCTCATATGTTATTTTTTTGTTTTCATTTCTAAATGATTATTTGAGATTTTGAAAAGCCAAAGCTTGATTAAGGGTTAAATTGGTCTTGAACAACCATTCCAAATCAATTAATTTTCCTTGTAAGATCATCCTTCCAATCGAACGTTGACGCTTAGTGTTAATAGATTTTCCTTACTCGATTCTCTTTTTATTGTCCATTTATGTATCAAATTTCTTAAGGCTCAAAGTTTTAGGGGTTATATAGTTCCTTCAAAGGTAGATAGAGGTGATAAGGATTTCGGTGTTTCGAAAGGTTTTATGAAAATGAACAGGTTTGGAATTTGAAACAGTTTCTGATAACTATTGATTCTCATGTCATTACATACATAAAAATAATTACCTTATTTTAAATAATTATTTAAAATAAAGTAACAATGTGTGTGTAAAATAAATTTGCAGTACAGATGATATTTTAAATTATTCTAAGAACAAATAATTAAATTATTTAAAACAGTGAAGATTAAAATAAAGTAGGAATTAATTAAATTAAAAAAATCATTTAAAATTAAATAGACCCAGACCCCCTTAATAAAATAAATCCTTGAAGTGGGAAGCGGTTTAGTAAAAATATCCACTAATTGAATATAATTACTTTCAATTTATAAGATCATATCCTTTTTAAAACATGATCTCTTAGAAAATGATGTCTGATATCAATATGCTTAGTCCTAGAATGATGAATAGGACATTTTAAAATATTTATTGCACTTGTATTATCACTTAAAATGTGTATACTATTAAAATTTAGTCCAAAGTCCATAAGTGTGTTTTTCATCCACAACACTTGTGCACAACAACTTCCTGTAGACACTTATTCCTCCTCAGTTGTTGACAAGACAACTGAGAGTTGTTTCTTACTAGACCATGAAACTACAGATTTTCCTAAAAAGTGACAGGTTCATGAGTTTCTTTTTCTATATAATCTACAGCTTCCAAATTCATCATTTGAATATGAAATAAAATTAAAATCAGACGTTTTTTGATAGAGAATATATTGAGAAACAATTCCTTTTAAATATCTAAAAATTATTTTGATAGAACTTAAGTTATATTCATTAGGATTTGATTTAAATATTTCACAAAGACATACTGAGTACATTATATCTATCCATCTAGTAGTAAGATATAATAAACAACCAATCATACCTCTATATAACCTATTGTTAACTGATTTTCCAGTTTCATTCAAATCCAGAGTTATATTAGTACACATAAGAGTTATATATGTCGTATTGTCTTCAAGTCCAAATTTATTCAGTAAATTAGTAATTTATTGTCTTAGATTCAAAAAATTTAAAAAATATTTTTGATAAATTTGATATCCTAAAATGAAATTTAAATCTCCCATCATACTCATTTCAAATTATTTTTTCATTAACATAGAAAACTCACGATACATTATTTTGTTTTTTGAACAAAAAATTAGATCATCAATATAAATTTGAACTAATAAAATATTAGAGTTAATAGTTTTCTTAAATATTATTGGATTTTCCATTCCATCAAAATTTTTTTTTTCAAAATAAAAACACATAGTCTTTCATACCAAGATCTATGTGCTTGATTAAGTCCATAAATAGATTTAGTAAATTTAAAAACAAAATCTGGTTTTAAGAATTGTCAAAACCAGGAGGTTGCTCAATATAAACTTCTTCCATTAAATAACCATTTAAAAAGGAAGACGTAATATCCTTCTAAAATAATTTAAAGATCATATGAGATGCATAGGAAAAAAGGATTCTAATGGCTTCTAGTCTAGCTATAGGTACAAAGGTCTCATCATAATCAATACCTTATTCCTAATTATATCCTTTAGCTACTAGTCTTTCTATATTTGTTGTTATTATTACTTGATCATCTTGTTTATTTATAAATACCCATTTATTTCCAATAACTAGATAGTTATTTAGTTTATCGACTAAATTACAAACTTCATTTCTCTTAAACTGATTTAGTTTTTCTTGCATTGATATCATCCATATTTTACCGACTAAGGCTTCTTCTAATGTCATAAGTTCTAATTGGTATAGAATGGTAGAAAACCCAAAAAGATTTCCTACATTTCTTATAGTTTTGATTCCAGTGTCTAGGTCTCCTATAACAGTATATAGAGGGTGATTTTTTAGGGATATAGATTGTCTAGGTAATACAATTTTAGGTTCATCAGTGTCATGTTCTTATTAACCAGACTGAATGTTATTTATATCTTTTTCAAAATCCTCTTTAAAATTCCCTCATACCATGTTATCATTAGGTTAAGATTCATTAATTTGATATTTCTTTTTCTTAGAGGGATCAAAGTCATAAAATATCACTTGAATTGATTCTTCAATAATCCTTGACTTTTTATTAAAAATACTAGGAGATTTTAAAATTTCAGAGTATCCTAAGAAAATGCCTTCATCAGATTTTGGATCAAACTTACCAATCTTATCCTTGGTGTTTAATATATAAACCTTGTATCCAAAAAATTTATAGTATTTTATTTATCTTTTCTGTTATTCCAAAGTTCATTGGGTGTCTTTTAGAAAATAGTTCTAATTAAAACTCCATTCATTATATGACAGACTATGCTTACTGCTTTCTTACAGAAATAGGTAGGAAGTCTGTATTCATTTAGCATAGTCCTAGCCATTTCCAGAATAGTTCTATTTCTTCTTTCATCAATCCCATTCTATTGAGGTGTTCTTGGTGTAGAGAATGTGTGTTTAATACCTACATTTGAGTAAAAGGAATTGAATTCCAAATTCCCAAATTATCCACCATGATCACTTATTAATGAAATTATTTTAAAATATTTTTCATTTTGAAAAGAATTGCCAAAAAATTCAAATATAGTAAAATCTTCATTTTCATATTTTAGAAAATATACCCTTAAAAATATTGAATAATCATCAACTATAAAATATACATATAATTTAACAGCCAAACATTCTACTCTTAAGGTCCAAACAGATCCATGTGGATAAGTTATAGATGATTATATGTATTAATTTTGTTAATAGATTTGAATGAATATTTTTGATACTTTCCAAGTTGACATGCATCACAAAATCTTTCACTATCAAATTTAAGAGCAGGTAAATCAGAAAAAATTTGTTTCTTAGATAATTTATGTAATACATATATATTTCAATATTCAAGACATCTATGATAGTTCCAAGATTCATTTATATTTACAGTTAAACAATTTAATTTTTATTTACAAAAGGAATTTAACTCTAGAGTATAATCATTATCAGTTATGGGTGCTCTAAATTTAAGTATTTTATCATTAAAAACAGAATAACAATTGTAGAAAAAATCAACAAAATAACCATCATCACATTGTGGAGAGATACTTATCAGGTTGTGTTTAAATTCTTATACATAGAGTACTTTATTGATTGAGAAATCTTATAGATCTCCAATAGTTAATTTACCTTTTCCATTATCACCAAATGTGACTAATCCTCTATCCTTTTGAGTTAATGTTTTAAAGTTCTACGAATTCCAACTCATATTCCAAGAGGAGCCACTGTCCATATAACATATTTCTGTTCAGCTTCTGTGACCTACTTCCTACCATGATATTCAAAAAAAAGTTTTTTTGGTACCCATATTCTATTAGGTCCATCAATGTTAGATAGAAAAGATTTGGGAATCTATACTAGCTTTATTTTTTTTTTATAATCAATAGAATCATATAAACTTCTTTCAACAAAGTCATTATTAATCCCACTTATTTGAGGTTACCTTAAATAACTATTTTTAGATAGGTGACCTTTTTTTTCTATAGTTGTTACAAATTATACCTTTTTTATTTAGAAAAAAATAATTCTTATACAGTTTGGGTTTCTCACCTTTACTTACTATTCCATATCTTCTATTTTTAATCACATTCTTTCCAAGAATTTCATTTAGTGAATTATCTACATTTTTAAAAACAAGAGTTAAATTTTTGTATGTATATATTTCTGTTTGTAGTGTTTTTATTTTAGTTTCATTATCTATACTGTTTTTTGTTTAATGAGTTATATATTTCCAATAACTCTTGATGTAGTTTTATAAGAGTGTCTCTTTCTCTTAAAATAGCAGAGTGGATATTTTTCAGTGATTTATATTTCTTAAATAAGGAATCATATTTCTAATCCAGCATACTATAGTTGTCTTCAAGTTTATCATTTGAGCAACTAGAACTAGAATTCGAATTAGATGAATAATAAGATTTTACCTCATCAGATTCTACAAAAAATCACATATTTTATTTTAGATTCGATTCTACCTTTTATGAGTCAGTCTTTGATGAGCTTCTAGAGTCTTCAGAAAGACGCCAAGTAGCTTTCATTTCTATTTTTTATTTATTATCATAATCATTGTTTTTTAAAAATTTCTTTTTCTTTTCCCTTTTTAATTGAGGACAGTCATGTCTTATGTGACCCATCTTTTTGTATTCATATCATCTGACTTCCTTTGGTTCTTTCACATATCTCTTGAATTATTTTTGGAATCCCTTTTTCTTTATGTAGAATTTACTGAATTTCTTAGCTAAATGAGCAAGTTCCACATCTGAATTAGATGAATCATAACTTTCTCATTTTTTATTGATCTCTTACTTCATATTTATTCTCTTCTTTTGGGATGTTACTTTCAAAGAAGTATTTTCTCTATTGATTATGAATTTATACTCATTTGATTTATCTTTCATCTCAACTTCATAAATCATCATGGTTTCAATTAATTTTCTCATAGTAATATCTTTGACTTTTGATGATTGCCTAATGGCATACAATATTCCATTCCATTGGGTTTGAATTACTCTCAATACTTTTAGGGTTTGATCTACTTGTTTGATAGGATCTTCCAAGGCAGTTATGTTGTCGACTATTTATATAGGCCTTCTATTAATCTGAGTGATACTTTCACCATCAAGAATTATGAATGTATCAAATTTTAATTTTTTTGTGGCATACCTCAGTTATCTGACATTGTCAGTCCCTTCATAGGTAACCGTAATTCTCTGCCACATCTCAAAGGTAGTAGGGCATTAAGATACTTGATTAAATTCATCGGGTCCTAAAACACATATGACAAAATTCATAGCTTTTAAATTTATGTCATAATCTTATTCAGTAGATACACTCCATGTTTCATATTTCTCAGGAATTTCATAAGGAGTAAGAATTTTTTAGTAGACTCTATGTCCAAGATTTTTCAGATAAATGATCATCCTCTACTTCCAACATCCATAGTTTTCACCATTGAAGTACAAAGCTCAAACCATTAACATTCCCTCTCATGTATCAGCCATTGATATCTCAGAGTAAAATCTTTTGAATCTTTCATCTTGTTTTATCTTTACTAAAAGAACCTCCTTGATACCAATTGTTGGATCCGGTTATACCAAATTTGCACAATGGGGGGGGGGGTTAAATTGAGCCTTTTACAATATCTTCGAGAATCATGATGATTTCCAAATCAATTATTTATTGTTATCAAAATGTTTATGTAGTGGAAAATAAACAGATTGAACAATGCACATATGTATAGTTGATTGGGGAATAGAAGGCCCCTAGTCCACTCCACCAATTCTCTACTCCACGTGCTTGGTGATTTTCACTATCTAGTCCTCTTATCAACAAACCATCCACAAACGAGTATAGGAAGTTGAAACCCTAACATGTTAAGGCTAAAATAGAGCCTTCTGGTTCATGAACAGAACCAAATTCACAACTTAGTATGAGATGTTGGTTACTCAAATTAAAAGGAATATTTGTCTATAAATACTTTCTAGTTGTTCTTCATAGTTTCAGTATCACGAAACTGATAGTTGATGGATCATCATCTTCAGAAAAGATGTTCTTTAAGTAAGAGAAGTTCTGAGTTGATCCAGTTGCAAATAGATCTTGAAATAAAATCAGAAACATTGAAAATAATGGATTCACTATAGATATTTGATGTAGAAAAATAATCATTTATGCTTTTATTTTTCTTCAAAAAAATAAAGTCAAATAGATGTTGATAGCAGCAGATCTGTGTGACTCGTATATCTCTTTTTCGCAATGATTCTTCTCTATTTTTGTAAAAAAATAACACAGATATATATAGAATAAAGATGAGCATTTTCCTTTTAAATTTAGATAAAAATGTCACCTTTAGAATCATGATATTCAAAAGTTTGAATAACCAAGCAGACATAACTTCCCTTAATAATCAGCATGAAATACTCCTCTTAAATGAATACTTTGAATCACAAATAAATGGATTTAAATCAGTCAAAGATATTATTTAATATCAGGATTTGAATCTGGCTTGAAATCAGCTTGATATTCCACATAATGACCATTTATCAATAAAGTCGTTTTTTAAATCTCTGATGCTAAACGTAGGGTTGATGATCTATTCTTCAAACGCAAGGTTGATCTCAAACATAAGGTTGATCTAAAACTTAAGGTTGATCTCAAATGTAAGTTCGATCATCCATAAATTCATATTTAACTTTAAAACATATGGTATATTATCCATACTTTCCTCTTTAAGAGAACATATGATACATGATCCATAATTTTCAATAGAATGTAAGATTCATTAGAAAAGTAAGGTTGTTGATCCATACTTTGGTGAAGCAAACATAAGGTACCATACTTACGTAAAGTTCTTCTTTCATACTTTTGTAATATTACAAAACTTAATGTTCCTTCCAAATGTAAGGTTCTTTTATCATAATTTTCTGAACATTCATAAAGAAAATATAGAATTTTATCCTTACACTATGCTCTTCGATGTAGGGTATGGAATTTTTTTCCAGGACACGTGAAACTGATTTCCAAACACATTTAAAAATATTCCACAGGAATTAAACGCTTTAATATTATTCCAAAATAGAAATATAATTAATATTAATTTCATGAAATATACACAAAATAAAATCATTATTATAACAAACAAGGGTATTTGTGAGCATCAAAATCATCATAAAAAGATAGAGTATTATTGAAACAATACATGCTCAACAATCTCCCCCAATCATAACAGTATAGAGTATTTTTGAAAACAACACTTTCTCAACATGCACTATCATTTCTACTAGATCCATGAGGTAAGAGGGAATAGAGATTGGTTTAGTACCATACATTTAGTTAATGAAAAAATAAAATTCCATTACCGGTGGAATACTAGAGAATTCATAAGGAAGCATGTTAGGAAACTCAACAACAGCTAGTGGGAGATCAATACCCATTGAATCACACTCCATATCAGAGTAGAACACTAATATCACATTCCCAAATAATGGAAAAGATGGTTTGGCTCCGTTTGAACTTGGGTATCATTCTGTGCGAAAGATAAGAGGCTCATCACTAGGTGTAGTAAGGAAGACCCATAGAATATAACAATATATTCATTCTTTATTTGTTATGATCCAATACATCCTGAATATGACATCGAGGTATTTCACGTCGAGGACTACAAAACTCTAAGAAACCTCGACATTTGATAAAGATAAGTCACAAATAGGACTACGAAGACCCCTCTATATCTTTTTTCTAAGGGGTTAAGTACAGTTTTTTGCACAAGATAAAATATCTACAAGAATATTAAGAAGATTTACTATATGGGTTGATATAAATGAGTTATATACCCCAGTGTCAAATAGAGCAGTCACTAATGATGAATCAATAGTAATAGTACCTCTCACATTTGTACACTACGGGAAAAATTGGTATTAGCGACGTGTTATTTGCGATGGAAATATGGCCCGTTGCAAATAACCCTTGTAGTCGGGGTATTTGCGACGGGGCATAATCCCCGTCGCAAATAAAATTTATTTGCGACGGGGCATAATCCTAGTCGCAAATAAAAGTTATTTGCGACGGGATATTCTCACCCATCGCAAATGGTTTGGCACGAATGCGTGCCAAATCGCACGAAAGATATTTGCGAAGGGATCCCCTTCCCGTCGCAAATAACCGGTGGCGGTAACATGTTATTAGCGACGGGAAGTGGTTCCCGTCGCTAATAACCTGGCGGCAGGGGTTATTTGCGACGGGCCAGTCGCAAATAATACCAATTGTGACGGTATTCCCATCACAATAAACCCCGTCGCAAATAATCTAACCTATAAATACAGCCATCCTTGACAATTTTTCTGAATCTGAACTACTTTTTACTAGTTTATATGTGTTGAGTGAGTTTTGTTTTGCAAGTCGATTTCAAGGAGGTTGCGGGGATCATCCTACAAGTACAACAAATCGAAAGCTCGAAAACCAGTTTAAGGTTTTTTTCCGAATTTAATTTAATATTTATTTAATGTTTTTGTTTTATATTTTTACATTAGTTTTTATTATTTCTTATTAGATATAATTATGTTGTATTAAGGTATTAAATTTGATTTGTTAGATTTCATTATTAGTAATTAACAATATTTAATAATTAAGTGACTGTAATTAGTAATTAATAACTTTACTTTTAATTAAAGATAATAATTAGTAATTAATGAATGTAATTAGTAGTTAATGAATGTAATTTGTAGATAATGAATGTAATTAGTAATTAATGAATATAATTTGTAATAAATGGAATAATTCAAAAAATAGTAATAATTAGAAAAATTAACAATAATTAATAATAAGTAACATTAATTAGTAATAATTAATAATAATTAACAACAATTACCAATAATTACCAATAATTAGTAATAATTAACAATAATTAGTAATAATTAGTAATAATTATCTATAATTACCAATATTTACCAATATTTACCGATAATTGCCAATAATTGTCAATATTTTCCAATAATTACCAATATTTACCAATAATTGCCAATAATTGTCAATATTTACCAATAATTAGGAATAATTACCAATAATTAGGAATAATTATCAATAATTAGGAATAATTACCAATAATTAGGAATAATTACCAATAATTAGGAATAATTACCAATAATTAGGAATAATTACCAATAATTAGTAATAATTACCAATAATTAGGAATAATTACCAATAATTAAGAATAATTAGTAATAATTAGCTAATTGGAAAAAACTAGCGTGATCATTATCTTTCTCAATTATCGTTTCATCTCTGTATTGGTTTTAAGAAAACTTCTGCCTCCACATGTAATATTTGCATTTTTTTCAAAATTATCAACCTACTCAACAATAGAGAGGTGAAAGTGAATGCAAATATTACATGTGGAGACAGAATGTTAAACACATAGATGAAAGGAGAAGGGGATCCCGTTGCAAATACCAATAATTAAGAATAATTACCAATAATTAGGAATAATTACCAATAATTAGGAATAATTACCAATAATTAGGAATAATTACCAATAATTAATAATAATTACCAATAATTACCAATAATTAGGAATAATTACCAATAATTAGGAATAATTAGTAATAATTACCAATAATTAACAATAATTAACAATAATTACCAATAATTAGTAATAATTGCCAATAATTACCAATAATTACCAATATTTACCAATAATTACCAATAATTGTCAATATTTAGTAATAATTAACAATAATTACCAATAATTAGTAATAATTACCAATAATTACCAATATTTACCAATAATTACCAATAATTGTCAATATTTACCAATAATTAGGAATAATTACCAATAAATAAGAATAATTACCAATAATTAGGAATAATTACCAATGATTAGGAATAATTACCAATAATTAGGAATAATTACCAATAATTAGGAATAATTACCAATGATTAGTAATAATTACCAATAATTACCAATAATTACAAATAATTAGGAATAATTAACAGTAATTACCAATAATTACCAATAATTAGTAATAATTACCAATAATTACCAATAATTAGTAATAATTAACATTAATTACCAATAATTAGTAATAATTAACAATAATTACCAATAATTAGTAATAATTACCAATAATTACCAATAATTACCAATATTTACCAATAATTACCAATAATTGTCAATATTTACCAATAATTAGGAATAAATACCAATAATTAGGAATAATTAGTAATAATTAGGAATAATTACCAATAATTAGGAATAATTAACAATAATTAGGAATAATTATAAATAATTAGGAATAATTATCAATAATTATGAATAATTACTAATAATTAGGAATAATTACCAATAAATAGGAATAATTACCAATATTAGTAATAATTACCAATATTAGTAATAATTACCAATAATTAGTAATAATTACCAATAATTAGTAATAATTACCACTAATTACCAACAGTTACCACTAATTACCATTAATTAACAATAATTACAAATAATTTGTAATAATTAACAATAATTAGTAATAATTAACAATAATTAGTAATAATTATTAATAATTACCGATATATACCAATATTTACCAATAATTGCCAATAGTTGCCAATATTTACCAATAATTGCCAATAATTGTCAATATTTACCAATAATTAGGAATAATTACCAATAATTAGGAATAATTACCTATAATTAGGAATAATTACCAATAATTAGGAATAATTACCAATAATTAGGAATAATTACCAATAATTAGTAATAATTATCTATAATTAGGAATAATTACCAATAATTAGTAATAATTACCAATAATTAGTAATAATTATCCATAATTAGGAATAATTACCAATAATTAGTAATAATTACCAATAATTAGTAATAATTACCAATAATTAAGAATTATTACCAATAATTAGGAATAATTAGTAATAATTAGCTAATTGGAAAAAACTAGCGTGATCATTATCTTTCTCAATTATCTTTTCATCTCTGTATTGGTTTTAAAGAAAACTTTTGTCTCCATATGTAATATTCACATTCTTTTTCAAAATTATCAACCTACTCACCAATAGAGAGGCGAAAGTGAATGCAAATATTACATGTGGAGACAAAATGTTAAACACACAGATGAAAGGATAATTGAAACATAATATAGGAAATTATATTATTTTAATATTAATAATAAAAAATACTAATAATGTAATAATGTTATTATTATATAATTAATATTTATTAAAAAAATAATATTAGTGTTATTAGAATAATAAAAAATTTATAAAATATTAAAATTATCAATATTTGTAACAGGTTTTGCTTTATTCTTAACATGTTCAATTCTTAAAGGGTCAATTTTTAGGTCTATCTCAATAAAAAGTTTGCATCAGTCGTGTCTGATGTAAAATCTATAATTATCCTTTCTTGAGTGTTTTTTTCTAAAAAATTATTCAAAACCAGTAATGCTTTTATATTTTATAGAAAAATATGGAACAACGAGGTCATCAACAGTCATTATTAGATAACCGCATATGGATAAGTCAACGTAGAAATACAAATGTTTATGGTTTAAATCCATTATATATAGAGGATGTGGAGACTTTTTTAGCATTTGTGGCATCAAATCCAGAATTTGTTTCAAAAGGCACAATAAAATGTCCTTGTAAAAAATGTGCACTGAGAACATTTGACATGTTTGAAAAAGTTGGGGGACATCTCTTGCATTTTGGTTTTCAACCAGATTGTGTTTTTTGGTATCAACATGGTGAACGCAGTTCTATAGAAGGTCATACTAACTTGATTCCGGATCCATCCTGGTTTCAAAATTTAGTACATGATGTTTCAGGTCCATCTATTCAACATATAGAAACTCAAGATGATATTGATTCAACTCCGGAGTTGGAACACTCTGAATTTTATGAGTTGTTGAGGTCTGTTGAGGATGCGTTATATCCTGGTTGCAAGATAAGCAAATTATCTTGGTTGAGGTCTACTGAGGATGCGTTATATCCAGATGGATGTGCTTCCAATTTGGGTAGATGTGTAAATAATGGTCATATTACCAGATTAAAAAGCCATGATTGTCATGTTATAATGGAAAGACTTATACCCATTGGATTAAGAGGTCTGTTGAATTCTGTGATATGAGATTTCATAATAGACGTTTCATATTTTTTTCGGGACATTTGTACGGCGACAACAGATTACGATGCTCTATGCAAACTTGAAGAAGATGTTGTTGTAATTATATGTAAACTGGAAAAAATATTCCCGCCATCTTTATTCGACTCAATGGAACATTTGATATTACATTTTCCATATGAAGAAAAATGTGGAAGTCCAATACAGTTTCGATGGATGTACCCATTCGAAAGATGCATGCAGAAATTGAAAAAAAAAGTACGTAACAAAGAATCTATTTAAGGATCTATTGCTGAAGCTTATTTGTAGGAGGGGATATCTTTTTTCTGCTCCCACTATTTTGAATCTGAGTATCCTTCAAAACACAACCGCATGGGACGGAACGAGGGGAATATTGATGAAATCGACAATCAATTATCTGTTTTTAACCAGTCAGAGCTTGGTTTTGGTGGTGTTCATGAACGATGGCTTTCAGATGATGAACATCACAGAGCTCATACGTATGTTCTGCTCAATTGTGAATAGATGACATCATTTGTACTATAAGTGCTTCTATTTCATATTCTAATATTTATGTTACAATAAATAACTTTGTTTCTTAGAGATTATAAGATAATCATACCAAAAAACAACTTCCAAAAATTACAGTAGCTTCTCTCGAAGAACGCAGACAAAATTTTTTTCTTAGTGGTTTCAAATACTGGTAACATAAATTTTTCATACTTTAACATCTCCTTAAATTTATAGTTTACTATATTGATAATTATTTCACAAATTTTCAGGTGTCTCGACATGCTGATAAAATTGAAAAACGACTTTGTATATTGAGTAACCCACCATCCAAAATGGTGAAATATTATAATGCATATGTGGTGAATGGTTTTCGATTTCATACACACGCATATGGGGAATAAAAAAACAATGAACAATGGAGTTTTCTTGAGAGGATCTCATCATAGAGAAAATGAAGTTGACTTTTATGGCATACTTGATGAAATCATTGAACTCTGTTATCTAGGACACCATTACATAACTATAAGGCCCCAGCCTTAAACCTTACTTAATCTTGAGTTATTACAAGATTACACGTTGAGGATCTTTTCGGGTTTAGAGTTTTAGAGAATTAGATCCTAAAACTTGCATTACATTCCACATATAAACAAAGTGGTTACATAAAGATAGTATTCTTCATTCCCATCAATGGGAACACATTTAAAATAAAACATGGATTATTTCTTGACACATCCTTGACTCTATCATCTTATCATGTACCTTTCACTTGACCTGTGAAAAACATTTCAAAAACTTGGGATGAGCATAAAAACTCAGTATGGGTTATAAAAAAAACAACATGGAAAGGAAACATGAGTTCATATATACATAAGAATGAAATCATACTTTACCCATAAAACATAGGCACTTTAACATACCTCATAAAAACATGAATAAATCATATAAATCATAAGACATAAAGGTAACTTGAGGCATTCATAACATTCTTACGTAGGGAGTAACCCTCTTGGTTACGTTTGGAATACCCATCACAGTATATTCCCTAAAATCTCTTCGGAGAAACCTTAACGTTTCACTCCTTTGCGTTACCCAATGCATTGGAGAGCTATAACGGGCTCACCCGCCCTTAGTTTATCACGGAACCACCCGTCTTCATAATAATGCCCAAGGACCATAACATAATCATATCACATAAAACATGCATAAAGGAAACATAACATTCCCACCTTTCAATCACAAGATATCAATACAACACATTGATATAAAAACATTATGAAAACCATTTTCAATACCAAAATAAAAGAAAAGTAAAACATGGTATTTATTTTTCTTTTAAAAAAGAAGGAATGGCTTGTAGAGGAAGCCGAAACTCAAATAACGGTTACGACGGCGGAGAAGTCGTTGTCGCCGCATACGTACGACAAAAACATTCCCTTTTGTCGTTTAGTAAACGCTTCGTATAAAAAAGATTCCTTTTGAATAAACGTAAAAGTCAAAGGGGTTTATACACCGTATAAAAGAAAGTTGTGTATAAAATAAAATATGCCTCAACGAAAGGAGATTGAGACGAAGTCCCATACAAAGATAATTTTTAAAATAAAATAGATACATTATGTGTATTCACTATAAGTACACATAAATAAAGTACAAATAAAAGATACGACATAATAATATAATGACATAATTTGAAAGTAGGAGATTAACCCAAAGAATGGAAATTGGGTTAAGAAGTTCCCATACCTCGTATCTGACTTGACCCGACCGTTCTTTAAACTCCTGAATAATAAACTTGAGTTAATCTCTACTTTCTTATGAATCTTTTTCAAGTTCATTATTCCTTTTATACCATGTTATGAACATCATGTATATGACAACCCTGCTTTTTATTACAAATTAAACATGCTTTATTACATAAAACTTCACTTGATACAACAAAGAAGATCGAGAGGTTTAGTGTCTTTGGGGCTTAGGATCATTACATAAAAACTTTAAACTTGAAATACAACATCCTTATTGAAAACTTCCTTTACATGACCACTACATTCCTTCGTACTTAGCATTGCATGGGATAACCTGAGGACATGCATAAGAAAAGGGTGAGCTATAAAGCCCAGTAAGGGAGTACATAATGAATAACATGAGGAGTACAATACATGTTAGGCAATAGGCATATCAACAGAGCATAAGAGAGACATGAACATAAAGGCATGATAAAGCATGATAATCATAACATGGAAATGTGGCAACAACACTTAACATTGAATTAGCATGAGCCAAGGCTCATTGCACATGGAGCATGAGTAAACCCTCATTGCACTTGAAGCACGAGTAAACCCTCGTTGCACTTGAATTAGCATGAGTCAACACTCATTGCACATGACGTATCATGATACTATACTTTACCCAATGCATTGGAGCGCTATCAGGGCGCACCCTTCTTAAACATTTCATTTCATGCATAAGTGTGCCACATGGATCATAAAACATGGATTCATAAAACATAATCATTTATTCCACGATAAAGGAATGTGGAATTCATACATGAAGCTTTACAATCAATAAGTAAATGTGCATAAAGGTGAATACCCTTGATGGAGAAATGGGCATGGTATTCACTACACAAAGACATTGGCTTAGAAAATCGGTGCGATTTCGGCGGCGTAACGGCGTGACATAAGAATTCATAAAAAGGTTGATGAGAGAGAAAGGGGTTCCTCATCATATTTATATGTAATGGACAGTAAGGAGATCATATATATACATGTCCCAACAATAGAAATGGAATTTAGATTCATGATACAAAAGTATTGCTTGAATATAAAAGAAGAGAGAGAAGCTCCTTTCGGAATTTCGGCATAGTAACGGGTGTACATGGGAGGCATTTAATGAGAGAGAAAGGGGTCTCCCATCATTCAAACAATAAGAGGGCAGTATGGGGGAGGTGCGAAACCATACCCCAACATTCATAATTGAAATTAAAAAGGCAATACAACTTAAAGAAAATTGACAAAAATGAGAAAGGAAGAAAAACCCTTACTTGGAAGTGTGCTTCCAAAGGCTAGAGAGAGGCTTGTGAGAGGCTTCTTGGGAGCTTGGGGCACCTTGAGAGGATTCTAGAGAGAGTAGGGCAGAGGTTGGACGAACTTCAAGGGCTTTGAGTGAGGAGGAAGTGGGAGCTTGGGTGGGTTTATATAGGAAAGGTGAGAGAATTCTTTATTATTTAGGTTTGGGACCCCTTATATTAAAATAATCCAAACCACAAACCATCCCATGGTATTTGCCCATGGTTTCTGGAAAAGGAGAGAGGAAAATAATATTTTATAAGGCCAAGGTCCGAACTTATTAAAAAATTAGGGTTGCTTATGTGGAGGTGAGTCACACTCCCATGGAAATTAATTTAAAAAGGCAAAGTGTTGAATAAGTCTTGAGGGCTCCATTAATGCTTTGAAAAGTGAGTCAAACAAACCCAAAACCTCATTATTTTAATGATAAAACATATATTGGCCGAAACTAAGGATTATGGTATTTTATTACATCACCATTGGGTCATTATGATGTCATAAAACACATTATATATTTAAATGGTATTTAATTTTCACCCAAAATTTGACTGTCTCAGAAAATTATGAAAAATTCACCGTTGGATAATTTCGACGTCCTGATTCCAAAAATAATACTTATTTTATCTAAATAATTTTCTAAATATGTGAATTTTCACTTTTAAAATAAAAACCGACATTTATAAAAAAATTCACGGGTTTTGACAGAAATGGCTTTCAAACCTTAATAAAATTTTTAATTGCATTCATAAAATTATAAGATCATTTACATTTAATTAATTTAATATTAATAATAATATTTTATTAAAATATTATTTAATTCAAAAATCCTTTAATTTAATAAAATATAATTCTTAATTAAATAATAACTAAAAACACCATTTGTACTTTAAAAACTAATTACAAAGTATCAAAAATGACTAGAAATTATATTCATTATTATATATAAAAAAAAATAATGTACATGAACATGGTTCTACTTATTTGTTACATAACCCCTTAAAATAGCCGCATAAGACCTAAGGGTAAGGTGCGCGATGGTGACAGACTCTTGGGGCTGCTCGGATAACATCGCTCGAGTGGTAATCTCTATCAACTTCCATTTTTCCCGTAGACGATCACGTTCGAGCTTGACTTGATGAAGCTCAGCTTGGGCTTGGTCAAGGGCAAAGCCCAAAGACGCCACCTCTTTACCGAGCTCCGACAAATGGGCTTCGTAAGGGGCAATTCTACTGGATGAGGCCATCGCTTCCTTTGTCTGAGTAGAAAATTGGTTCGTTAAAGCCTTATATTTAAACTACCCAGATGATCACTGTTCAACGGCTATAAAAGTAACGGTCACAAATCTTAACGTTAAACTAAAGAAGTTGACATCATATAAAAACATAAAGAAACATTTAACTGGATCAAGAGGGATTTTCCATTAATGAAATTTTGGGTCGTTACAACATTCCCCCCTTAAGAAATTTCGCCCTCGAAATTTTCCTTTTCCCACACTAAAACAAATGTGGGTAACTTAGCTTCATCATATCCTCCGACTCCCAAGTTGCTTCTTCAAACTTGTGGTTTCTCCACAACACCTTGACGAGGGGCATTGTCTTATTTCGTAGAACTTTTTCTCTACGATCTAAGATCTTCACTGGTTGCTCCTCATAAGAAAGATCGTCTTCTAATTGTACCACCTCGGAAGAGAGTACATGTGAAGGGTCTGGTATGTACTTCCTTAAGAGGGATACATGGAAGACATCATGCACCTTGGCCATAGTAGGTGGAAGTGCTAGTCGATAGGCCACAGCCCCAACACGATCAAGAATTTCGAATGGGCCGATGTACCTTGGACTTAACTTCCCTTTCTTTCCAAACCTCATGACCTTCTTCCACGGAGATATGCGTAAAAACACCATGTCTCCGACTTTAAACTCAAGGTCTCGTCGACGATTATCTGCATAACTCTTCTGTCGACTTTGGGCTGCCTTGATATGCTGCTGAATGGTTTTCACCTTCTCCACCATTTCTTCGACCATTTCTGGTCCAAGCAGCTTACGTTCACCGACCTCATCCCAACATGCCGGTGTTCTACACCTTTTCCCATACAGGGCTTCATATGGTGCCATTTGGATGCTCGAGTGGAAACTATTATTATAAGAGAACTCAACTAGGGGAATATGTTGATCCCATCCTCCTTTAAAGTCCATTGAGCACGCTCTCAACATATCCTCAAGTGTTTGGATAGTCCGCTCGGATTGGCCATCAGTTTGAGGATGATAGGCCGTACTGATGTTCAGTTCAGTATTCAGAGCATGTTGAAGACTCTTCCAAAACTTAGAGGTAAATCTTGGATCTCGGTCCGACACAATAGATAGTGGTACTCCATGCAACCGTACCACTTCCCTGATATATATCCGTTCCAGTTGATCCAAAGAGAAATCCTCTCGAATAGCAATGAAGTGTGCAGTCTTTGTAAGACGATCCACAATAACCCAGATTGCATTGTTGCTTTTGGATGTCCTTGGAAGTCCAGTGACGAAGTCCATGGTGATGTTCTCCCATTTCCATTCTGGTATGGGCAATGGTTGCATCATCCCCTTAGACTTCTGCCTCTCTGCCTTCACTTGCTGACACACCAGGCACTTTGATGTATATTCGGCGATCTCCTTCTTCATATTATCCCACCAAAAGTTTTCTCGGAGATCTCGATACATCTTTGTGCTCCCTGGGTGAATAGAGAAATTTGAACTATGTGCATCATCCAAAAGTTCCTTCTTCAGCTCCGAACATGATGGGACACATAGTCTTTTCCCAAACCGCACAATTCCTTCTTCATTAACATTAAACTCTGAGGATTTTCCCTTTTTGATAGCTTCCACTTTTTCTTGGATTCTCGCATCATCCCTTTGAGCATCCTTTAACCTTTCCAAAAGAGATGGTTGAGCAATCATTTGTGAAAGGATTGATGATGTTCCCTTCTTTATGATTCCCACGTCCATCTTCATCAAGTCTAAGAAGATTGGATCCTTCTCAATTCTCATCATTGATAGAATTGCTGGATCCTTTCTACTTAGGGCATCCGCCACCTTGTTCGCCTTCCCAGGGTGGTAATGTATTGAACAGTCATAATCCTTGATGAGCTCTATCCATCTTCTCTGGCGCATATTAAGCTCTTTCTGTGTGAATATATATTTAAGACTCTTGTGGTCAGTATATATCTCACATTTCTCCCCATAGAGATAATGCCGCCAGATTTTCAAGGCGAAGATCACCGCCGCCAACTCCAGATCATGCGTTGGATAGTTTCGCTCATGGATTTTCAACTGTCTTGAGGCATAGGATATCACTTTATCATTCTGCATCAGCACACATCCTAAGCCCTTCTTCGAAGCATCACTGAATACCACAAAAAGCTCCCCACTTGTGGGTAAAGTGAGCACAGGTGCAGTGATAAGCCTCCTTTTCAACTCCTTGAAGCTTTCTTCGCATTCATCACTCCAAGCAAACTTTACTCCCTTTCGAGTTAGCTTGGTAAGAGGGTTGGACAATCGTGAGAAGTTTCTCACAAATCGTCGATAATATCCAGCTAACCCCAAGAAGCTACGGATATCAGTTACCGATGTTGGCCCCGGCCATCCCTCAATTGCATCTGTTTTGGAGGGGTCCACAGATATCCCATTGCTTGTGATGATATGGCCCAAGAATGAGACCTCCTTCAACCAGAACTCACACTTGCTGTACTTGGCATAGAGCTTCTCCTTGCGCAAAGTCTCCAGTACAGTTCTTAAATGCTCCTCATGGTCCTCCTTGGTTTTGGAGTATATCAGAATATCATCTATAAAGACTACCACAAATTTATCTAGGTAATCTCTAAAGACTCTATTCATCAAGTCCATGAATATTGCTGGAGCATTGGTGAGTCCAAAAGGCATTACTATGAATTCATAGTGCCCGTACCTTGTACGAAAAGCAGTCTTGGGGATATCTTCCTTCTTCACCCTTACTTGATAATATCCCGACCGCAAGTCGACCTTGGAGAAGTATTGTGCTCCACGCAGCTGATCAAACAAGTCATCGATTCTTGGGAGAGGATACTTGTTCTTTATCGTGATTTTGTTAAGTTCACGATAATCGATGCAAAGCCGCATTGACCCATCCTTCTTCTTGACGAAGAGGACTGGTGCACCCCATGGTGATGCACTTGGGCGTATAAACCCTTTATCCAGATTCTCCTGTAGTTGTTTCTTCAGTTCTTCAAGCTCAACCACAGCCATTCTATATGGAGTCTTGGATATTGGTAGCGCCCCAGGTATAAGTTCAATTGAGAACTCAACATCTCTTCTTGGAGGAAGACCAGGAAGTTCCTTGGGAAATACTTCAGCGAATTCCCTCACAATAGGCATTTCTTCAAGGGTGGTTTCTTCCTTGGACTCAATCATCTGAGCCAGATATGCGTGCTCATAAGGCAGTAATATCCATGCTTGAGATGATGGAGCTAAAGGAGATTCATCTTCCTCCTGACACTTGTAAAGAATCGGGGGTTGATTCTCCATATGGAGTGTGATTTCCCTCTCCCGAAAATTTATGTTGGCTCTATATAAGGAAAGCCAATCCATGCCAAGAATTGCATCAAATTCCACCAAAGGGAGTATGACGAGGTTCGCCGGGAAATTCAATCCACATAATATAACAGGGGAGGACTTATACTCATGGGATGCAATGATTGCCCCATTTGCCGTACTCACCGACATCTTTACTTCCATGACTTGTGGTGGTGCAGGGATTATTCTACTAAACTTTTGAGATATAAAAGAATGCGTAGAACCTGAATCAAAAAGTACGTTCGCTATTCTTGAATGAATAACTAGCGTACCTGTCACCACTTCGTTGTCGGGGTTCACTTCGGCAGAAGTGATGGCAAAAGCTCTTCCTTGCTGTCTTGGAGGTTGTTGATTGCCTCCGATAACCCTTGGATTAGGGCATTGATTCGCAAAATGACCCGGTTCTTTGCATTTGAAGCATTGAACAACGCGTTGAGGTTCGAACGGAGCATTCCTCCCCTCCGTCGCAGCCGCGGGTCCTTCTTGCTGACAGTTAATAGCTAGGTGCCCTTCTCTTCCACACTTGAAGCATTTTCTTGTCCCCCTAAGGCAATTCCCAGGGTGCTTCTTTCCACACTTTTGGCAAGTGGGGTGCTGGAATTTCTTAGCGCCGTTGGATTTATCCATCGGACCACCAGCATTGAAGTCCACCTTCCGCTTCTTGTCCCCATGATACCCCTGTGATTCTCCGATCTCCATTTCAACCTTAAGGGCACATCGGACAATCTCCTCATAGCTGTCAAAGTCACGGATCGCTAATGCTTTCCGCAAGCTAGGCTTCAGCCCACCAAAGAAGCGGTCAACTTTGCATTCGGGGGTAACGACAAAGCCAGAAGCGTATCGTGCAAGCCTTGTGAAGTTTGCCTCGTACGCTCCCACAGATTCTTCATCTTTCTGCTTGAGGGAAAGGAAGTCCCTTTCCATCTTAAGACGGAGGGTGCGTGGAAAATATTTATCGAAAAACATCTTCCGGAATACCTTCCATTCCAAAGCCTCGATCTCCTCCTCAGGCTTCGTATTTTTGATCAATGTCCACCATTGATCAGCTTCACCCTCCATACGATAAGCCGCCAGGAGAACCTTCTCTTTTTCAGAGCATTGGAGGATGGAGAATATCTTCTCAATGGAGTTGATCCATTGTTCAGCGATCGTGGGATCAGATGATCCACTAAAAGTAGGAGGCCTTTGTCTCATGAAGCTTTCAATAGCGACTTGTTCTTTCTTATGGGGGGTTGAACATTCCTCTTGACCAGTGTTTCTATTCAAAACTTGAGTTAGCTGAGAGAGAAGCGTGACAAAGTTCGCGATTCCCGCTCCCATCGGATTGGGCATCTCATTAGTACAATCCTCACACTGATCTTCACAACGGTTGTTAGCCCGAGTTCTCCTATTACCGGCCATTGGCTGGAATAAAATGAAAGTTAGGGGTAACACATAAAGGGTAATCCAAAGACAAAAGTTGATGACTTATAAATAAACTTTAATCTCTTTAACTCATGAGTCTATAGGATTCAATCCAGGCTTTTCATGATCTTCCTTCTAACATATATTCTTAGGGGCATTTTTCCCTTAATAAGGGTTCATACTAAGATTGCGAATTTATCAAAACATATCCCCCGGGAGTGTCGTAACCAAGAGTGCAGCAAGGCCCGTTGTCGTGCACCAGTTCCCGTTCGAGTCTAGCTCAAAGCGGTGTTTTCGGGTTTTACCCCTAGGATACATCTGTGCCAGAGCCGCCTCTACCTGCTCGTATCCAGACAGGGATGTATTTGTTTGATAAACCACTTACTTAGTATTTACCAAAACTTAGGGATGTTTTTATTATGATTAGTCTTGTATCTAAGGCTTTACTAGGGTTTCCTAATCCCAAAAATAACTAAACCTATCCTTTGATACCAACTATGACAACCCTGCTTTTTATTACAAATTAAACATGCTTTATTACATAAAACTTCACTTGATACAACAAAGAAGATCGAGAGGTTTAGTGTCTTTGGGGCTTAGGATCATTACATAAAAACTTTAAACTTGAAATACAACATCCTTATTGAAAACTTCCTTTACATGACCACTACATTCCTTCGTACTTAGCATTGCATGGGATAACCTGAGGACATGCATAAGAAAAGGGTGAGCTATAAAGCCCAGTAAGGGAGTACATAATGAATAACATGAGGAGTACAATACATGTTAGGCAATAGGCATATCAACAGAGCATAAGAGAGACATGAACATAAAGGCATGATAAAGCATGATAATCATAACATGGAAATGTGGCAACAACACTTAACATTGAATTAGCATGAGCCAAGGCTCATTGCACATGGAGCATGAGTAAACCCTCATTGCACTTGAAGCACGAGTAAACCCTCGTTGCACTTGAATTAGCATGAGTCAACACTCATTGCACATGACGTATCATGATACTATACTTTACCCAATGCATTGGAGCGCTATCAGGGCGCACCCTTCTTAAACATTTCATTTCATGCATAAGTGTGCCACATGGATCATAAAACATGGATTCATAAAACATAATCATTTATTCCACGATAAAGGAATGTGGAATTCATACATGAAGCTTTACAATCAATAAGTAAATGTGCATAAAGGTGAATACCCTTGATGGAGAAATGGGCATGGTATTCACTACACAAAGACATTGGCTTAGAAAATCGGTGCGATTTCGGCGGCGTAACGGCGTGACATAAGAATTCATAAAAAGGTTGATGAGAGAGAAAGGGGTTCCTCATCATATTTATATGTAATGGACAGTAAGGAGATCATATATATACATGTCCCAACAATAGAAATGGAATTTAGATTCATGATACAAAAGTATTGCTTGAATATAAAAGAAGAGAGAGAAGCTCCTTTCGGAATTTCGGCATAGTAACGGGTGTACATGGGAGGCATTTAATGAGAGAGAAAGGGGTCTCCCATCATTCAAACAATAAGAGGGCAGTATGGGGGAGGTGCGAAACCATACCCCAACATTCATAATTGAAATTAAAAAGGCAATACAACTTAAAGAAAATTGACAAAAATGAGAAAGGAAGAAAAACCCTTACTTGGAAGTGTGCTTCCAAAGGCTAGAGAGAGGCTTGTGAGAGGCTTCTTGGGAGCTTGGGGCACCTTGAGAGGATTCTAGAGAGAGTAGGGCAGAGGTTGGACGAACTTCAAGGGCTTTGAGTGAGGAGGAAGTGGGAGCTTGGGTGGGTTTATATAGGAAAGGTGAGAGAATTCTTTATTATTTAGGTTTGGGACCCCTTATATTAAAATAATCCAAACCACAAACCATCCCATGGTATTTGCCCATGGTTTCTGGAAAAGGAGAGAGGAAAATAATATTTTATAAGGCCAAGGTCCGAACTTATTAAAAAATTAGGGTTGCTTATGTGGAGGTGAGTCACACTCCCATGGAAATTAATTTAAAAAGGCAAAGTGTTGAATAAGTCTTGAGGGCTCCATTAATGCTTTGAAAAGTGAGTCAAACAAACCCAAAACCTCATTATTTTAATGATAAAACATATATTGGCCGAAACTAAGGATTATGGTATTTTATTACATCACCATTGGGTCATTATGATGTCATAAAACACATTATATATTTAAATGGTATTTAATTTTCACCCAAAATTTGACTGTCTCAGAAAATTATGAAAAATTTACCGTTGGATAATTTCGACGTCCTGATTCCAAAAATAATACTTATTTTATCTAAATAATTTTCTAAATATGTGAATTTTCACTTTTAAAATAAAAACCGACATTTATAAAAAAATTCACGGGTTTTGACAGAAATGGCTTTCAAACCTTAATAAAAATTTTAATTGCATTCATAAAATTATAAGATCATTTACATTTAATTAATTTAATATTAATAATAATATTTTATTAAAATATTATTTAATTCAAAAATCCTTTAATTTAATAAAATATAATTCTTAATTAAATAATAACTAAAAACACCATTTGTACTTTAAAAACTAATTACAAAGTATCAAAAATGACTAGAAATTATATTCATTATTATATATAAAAAAAAATAATGTACATGAACATGGTTCTACTTATTTGTTACATAACCCCTTAAAATAGCCGCATAAGACCTAAGGGTAAGGTGCGCGATGGTGACAGACTCTTGGGGCTGCTCGGATAACATCGCTCGAGTGGTAATCTCTATCAACTTCCATTTTTCCCGTAGACGATCACGTTCGAGCTTGACTTGATGAAGCTCAGCTTGGGCTTGGTCAAGGGCAAAGCCCAAAGACGCCACCTCTTTACCGAGCTCCGACAAATGGGCTTCGTAAGGGGCAATTCTACTGGATGAG
This sequence comes from Viscum album, assembly GCA_963277665.1. Lineage (NCBI taxonomy): Eukaryota > Viridiplantae > Streptophyta > Magnoliopsida > Santalales > Viscaceae > Viscum > Viscum album. The sequence continues at coordinate 407,758,645 of OY728162.1, forward strand.
GCCATCGCTTCCTTTGTCTGAGTAGAAAATTGGTTCGTTAAAGCCTTATATTTAAACTACCCAGATGATCACTGTTCAACGGCTATAAAAGTAACGGTCACAAATCTTAACGTTAAACTAAAGAAGTTGACATCATATAAAAACATAAAGAAACATTTAACTGGATCAAGAGGGATTTTCCATTAATGAAATTTTGGGTCGTTACAACGTAATTATTTAAGTTAATAATGTTTATTTTGTCGGTATTTGGTTCTTAAGTCAAAAATAGACTTCTTACACTTACATGTTGTTAATTTGGTCAATGTTTCATTATATCCAGAATGGTATTCATGATGTAGATATCATATATGTCATATATATCCAGTACATACATTCATTTATAATATTACATCACATTTAGAGGTAAGAAATGAAATGCACCGTTCATGGAGACGGTAAGCCGTACGTACGCATGAACGCTACTTTCATTTCATTGTCATATTAATGGAATTAAAACTAAATGAGAGGTATGTATATTTTAATTCCAGAATTATATTCATCATTTAGATATATCATTAATTATATATATCCATTATATACATGTACTTTTAATAATAAATTACATTTGGGGATAAGAAATGAAATGCACCGTTCATGGAGACGGTAGTCCGTACGTACGCATGAACGCTACTTTCATTTCTATCTCATAATTTAATGGAAATAAATGATAATGATATATATAGGTATATTATAATTCCAGTATAACATCATATATAATAACTTTAAATCCATCCTTTACACGTCCCACATATGGCATTAACGAATCACATCACTTTGAGGGGGCGGTAGTCCGCACTTCCTTAAATGAAGATGTCGCGTATACCCATAATGGAAGCCATAAAGGTAAGACACAAATGAAAAATACAGAAGCATAAGTAAAACATAAACATATTACATATCATATATAAAAATAGTGACATCATAATGGCCACCTTTGAAGGTGTTAAATGAGTATTGAACAATCATCGTTTCGGGAGGCAGAATTTCGCCATCCACGGAAACCGTATGTTCTTTAACCATTTGATGTAGTTGTGTGAGAGTGTAGATAAAATAAATCTTATAACAACATCCTAGTATATTGATGATACTGGTGTTGTTACAAAAGAAGTAAATAAAAAGAGTTTAGGGGGTTGGAGAAGCAAAATAAAACAAATGAACTTGAGAGAATGAATTACCTTTAAAAAGTGTAACTCCTTTTGAGTTGAGCCTAAAGGCTTCCTTTGAAAGGATTCTGCCCAAAAGGAATCCTCTAGGATGAGGAGAGGGATGTGGAGAGAGAAAATGGGCAGGGGTTGGCCGAGCCAATGGCTTGAAGAGTGTGTGAAATGAGGTAGAGGTGGGGGCCTTTTATAAGAGGAGAGGAGGGGCACTTTTGGAAAGTTAAGAAACATTACATTATTTGAAAATGTGATTCGGTTTTAAAAGGTCCCACATTGATAGAATTCGTGGATAAGGTGATAAGGGTTCGAAATCCACTCATCCAATTGGTTTTGGACATGTGTAGTTCATAGATTTTACATTATCTTTCTATTTTGTTTAAATCGTCAAATAATGATGTCATCGCTGCATCATTATTATGTCATAAATAATTAAATTTATTTAATGTCTAAAAATTATAAAACAAATACTATGATATAGGAAATCTTTTTAGATTTCCAATGACTATTTATAATCGAAATTTGGACTTGTATAACCCCACTTAAAAATTGTTTTAGTAAAACAATTTATGTTAGTGTCATTTTCACTTTAACATTAAATAAAAAGTAATTTATGTCATTTCCCCAACAAAAGTGGATACATGGGGTCCCCAAGTTAGGTCATGGATTGTCTTGGTCGGCCATGACACAACCAATGAGGTTGGGACATGTGTCTAGGTCATTTTATATTATTAAAGTATTATTTATACCTTAAACTACACTAATTACCACTAATCGCGATTAAAAACTTAATAAGTTACTATTCACCAAAAAATTATTTTAATCTCATTGAACCACATTTTACTTCTTAATGACAACCATGTATGTCGGATTTTCAAAATTCAACACACATTAGTGGTAAAATTTCATTTAACCGAAAAATCAGTTTGCTTGATTACCACTTAGTGGTTTCACTATTCATCAAAAATTGAAGTTTTTCAGAAAATTACCAAAAATTCACCCTAAGCTATATTTGATATTCCGAATTCAAAAATGAAGTCCATTTTACAAAATTCAAATCATATAAGTCACATTAATTAATTCAATAATTAATTCCCGCTGCCAGAGCAAATAGCGTGTTTTTACAAAACAATAAGTATCAAAAGATTGACACCAGTTTAAGTCTAATTTCAAAGTGAAATTGATTCCAATGACCACCATTGGATAAAATGGTAAAAATATATTCTAATTTCACTTCAAAACCAATTCAAAACATAATCTAATCATATAAATAAATTAGATTAAAAGTAGTTTTTATGTAAAATGCAGTATTTTTCACTATTCATTAAAAAATGAACATTGTCAGAAAAATACCAAAAATTCACACAAGGTAAATTTTGATGTCCCAATCATAAAGGATAAGTTTATTTTGACAAACATAGTTTATAAAATTGCCAAAATATAGATTCAAAAATTGTTTGCCTTCAAAAGGCACTAAAACAATCTTTTAAGAATATTAGTGTATTCCATGCTTAAGATTGGATTTATTTTCATCTTAAGCCTCTAAAACACTATCTCAATCATTAATAGACATAGATAAAAATATCTATTATTCATTACTTACTTGGGATGTTACATCCTTCCCCCCTTTAGAAAATTGCGTCCCCGCAATTTATTTACTTATCGAATAAATGGGGGTACTTATCCCTCATTGCATTTTCTGATTCCCATGTTGCCTCTTCAATCATGTGGGTTTTCCACAAAACCTTTACCTGCTTAATCACCTTATTCCGTAACACTTGCTCCCTGTGGTCAAGAATCTGGACCGGTTGTTCCTCATAAGATAGGTTCTCTTCCAGCTGAACTACCTCTGGACTCAAAACATGAGATGGATCTGGCATATACTTTCTCAACATCGAAACGTGAAAAACATTGTGTACCTGAGAAAAACTCGGAGGTAAAGCCACTCGGTATGCAACTGATCCAACTCTCTCTAGAATTTCGTATGGTCCAATGAACCTTGGACTCAACTTTCCTTTCTTACCAAATCTCATCACACTTTTCCAAGGAGAAACCTTGAGAAAAACATGATCACCTACCTCGAAAGATAGATCCTTCCTCCGGTTATCCGCATAACTCTTCTGCCTGCTCTGAGCTGTTCTCATGTGTTTCTGAATCAGCTGAACTTTTTCTGCCATCTCTTCTACCAATTCTGGTCCCATCAACTTCCTTTCACCCACTTCATCCCAGAAAGCTGGAGTTCGACACCGCTTCCCATATAATGCCTGAAATGGTGCCATCTGTATACTGGAATGAAAACTGTTATTATATGAAAACTCAACCAAAGAAAGATGTTGGTCCCAACTTCCCTGATAATCCATAGAACAAGATCGTAGCATATCCTCCAATGTCTGAATTGTTCGTTCTGACTGCCCATCTGATTGAGGATGAAAAGCTGTACTAAAATTTAATTCAGTACCCAACGACTTCTGAAGGCCTTTCCAAAAGTTAGAAGTAAACCTGGGATCACGATCCGATAAAATGGAGAGAGGAACTCCATGTAACCTGACTATCTCTTTAAGATACAAACGGGAAAGTTGATCAAGAGAGAAAGTATCTCGTATAGCAAGGAAATGAGCAGATTTGGTCAAGCGATCAACAATAACCCAGATTGCATTATTACCTCGAGATGTCTTCGGTAATCCAACAACAAAGTCCATGGATATATTCTCCCATTTCCACTCTGGCACTGGTAAAGGCTAAAGCATCCCTTTCGGTAACTTCCGCTCTGCTTTAACCTGCTGACAAGTCAAACACTTCACAGTAAAATCAGCAATATCTCTTTTCATTCCATCCCACCAGTAATACTCCCGCAGATCTCTATACATCTTAGTACTGCCCGGATGAACTGAAAACGGAGAACTATGAGCTTCACATAACAACTCTCTCTTCAACTGTGAATCACAAGGCACACATAACCTCTTCACAAACCTCAAAACACAAACACAAACTTATCCAAGAACTCATGGAAAATTTTATTCATAAGGTCCATGAATACAGCAGGTGCATTGGTTAACCCAAAAGGCATAACTAAAAATTCATAATGGCCATATCTAGTACGGAACGCAGTCGTCTGCTTCTTTTACTTTCAACTGATGGTACCCTGACCTCTAGTAAATCTTCGAAAAATACTGAGCTCCCTGGAGCTGACACCACTTCATTCGATGGCCCAACATCTGCTGAAGTAGTTGCAAAGGATTTCACCACCCCTTTCTGCTTGTAGTCTAACTGCTTCCCATCACTCAAGCTCCTTGTCGGACACTCGTTTGCATAGTGACCCATCTCATTGCACTTATAACATTTCACTAACTGTAAATCAAATTTATTCTTACCTTCACCTTGATCCTTTTCAGTGCAATCACGAGCCTTATGTCCCATATTACCACATCGGTAGCACTTTCCAGAATTCAGAAGACATTCCCCAGCATGCCTTTTGCCACATTTATCACAAACTGGAAACTTAGTTCTCTTACCATCAGACTTTTTTGAGGAATTCTTACCTTTCTCCTGCCACCTCGGTCTCTTCTTCTGCTGGTTGTTATAGAAAACTTGGTCATCGGCAAACTCCATTTCCACCTTCTCAGCACATCGAACAAGCTTTTCATAACTTTTAAACTCACGAGAAGCTAATGCCCTTCGATACTTTGGCTTTAATCCTGAGTAAAAACGATTGATTTTACTATCAAGGTCTCGGATAAAATTTGGAGCATACCTTGCCAATCGAGTGAACCTTTCTTCATAGGCAGCCATTGAGTCTTCCTCTTGCCTCAATTCCAAGAATTGCTTTTCCATCCTAAGTCGAACAGCCTTAGGAAAATACTTCTCAAGAAACATACCAGTCAAGAGAATCAATCTCATCGGCATCCCTGATATTTTTAACCATAGACCACCACTGATCCGCTTCACCCTCCAAACGGTAAATAGCAAGACTAACCTTTTGATTGTCTGAACACCCCATGACATCAAAAATCTTCTCCAGTGATTTAATCCACCCTTCAGCTTGCACAGGGTCAGATGATCCTCTGAATGATGGTGGATGTTGCCTCATGAAATGTTCCACCACTGACATGTTCCTCTGCGGTTGTTCTGGCTGATCTCGTGCATGGATACCACCGCCATTTATCGCTTGAGTCAACTGTGCCATTACTGCCACAAACTGTTCAGTTCCAATTCCGACCATCTCAGGTTGCTGATTTGGAAGGTTATCTTCCTCCTGATGTCGTCCCAACATAGCTACTTTGTTTCCTCTGCGGAAAACCATTCTGAACACAGAAATATCTTAGGCGAAGCAACATGGTAATCTGTAAATGCTATATCATTTAAATCATATTATAATTTAACACTTTTCTAACTCCTAAAGTTGTCTAAACCGACCTTTGATACCAACTATAAGGCCCCATCCTTAAACCTTACTTAATCTTGAGTTATTACAAGATTACACGTTGAGGATCTTTTCGGGTTTAGAGTTTTAGAGAATTAGATCATAAAACTTGCATTACATTCCACATATAAACAAAGTGGTTACATAAAGATAGTATTCTTCATTCCCATCAATGGGAACACATTTAAAATAAAACATGGATTATTTCTTGACACATCCTTGACTCTATCATCTTATCATGTACCTTTCCCTTGACGTGTGAAAAACATTTCAAAAACTTGGGATGAGCATAAAAACTCAGTATGGGTTATAAAAAAAACAACATGGAAAGGAAACAAGAGTTCATATATACATAAGAATGAAATCGTACTTTACCCATAAAACATAGGCACTTTAACATACCTCATAAAAACATGAATAAATCATATAAATCATAAGAAATAAAGGTAACTTGAGGCATTCATAACATTCTTACGTAGGGAGTAACCCTCTTGGTTACGTTTGGAATACCCATCACAGTATATTCCCTAAAATCTCTTCGAAGAAACCTTAACGTTTCACTCCTTCGCGTTACCCAATGCATTGGAGAGCTATAACGGGCTCACCCGCCCTTAGTTTATCACGGAACCACCCGTCTTCATAATAATGCCCAAGGACCATAACATAATCATATCACATAAAACATGCATAAAGGAAACATAACATTCCCACCTTTCAATCACAAGATATCAATACAACACATTGATATAAAAACATTATGAAAACCATTTTCAATACCAAAATAAAAGAAAAGTAAAACATGGTATTTGTTTTTCTTTTAAAAAAGAAGGAATGGCTTGTAGAGGAAGCCGAAACTCAAATAACGGTTACGACGGCGGAAAAGTCGTTGTCGCCGCATACGTACGACAAAAACATTCCCTTTTGTCGTTTAGTAAACGCTTCGTATAAAAAAGATTCCTTTTGAATAAACGTAAAAGTCAAAGGGGTTTATACACCGTATAAAAGAAAGTTGTGTATAAAATAAAATATGCCTCAACGAAAGGAGATTGAGACGAAGTCCCATACAAAGATAATTTTTAAAATAAAATAGATACATTATGTGTATTCACTATAAGTACACATAAATAAAGTACAAATAAAAGATACGACATAATAATATAATGACATAATTTGAAAGTAGGAGATTAACCCAAAGAATGGAAATTGGGTTAAGAAGTTCCCATACCTCGTATCTGACTTGACCCGACCGTTCTTTAAACTCTTGAATAATAAACTTGAGTTAATCTCTACTTTCTTATGAATCTTTTTCAAGTTCATTATTCCTTTTATACCATGTTATGAACATCATGTAATTATTTAAGTTAATAATGTTTATTTTGTCGGTATTTGGTTCTTAAGTCAAAAATAGACTTCTTACACTTACATGTTGTTAATTTGGTCAATGTTTCATTATATCCAGAATGGTATTCATGATGTAGATATCATATATGTCATATATATCCAGTACATACATTCATTTATAATATTACATCACATTTAGAGGTAAGAAATGAAATGCACCGTTCATGGAGACGGTAAGCCGTACGTACGCATGAACGCTACTTTCATTTCTTTGTCATATTAATGGAATTAAAACTAAATGAGAGGTATGTATATTTTAATTCCAGAATTATATTCATCATTTAGATATATCATTAATTATATATATCCATCATATACATGTACTTTTAATAATAAATTACATTTGGGGATAAGAAATGAAATGCACCGTTCATGGAGACGGTAGTCCGTACGTACGCATGAACGCTACTTTCATTTCTATCTCATAATTTAATGGAAATAAATGATAATGATATATATAGGTATATTATAATTCCAGTATAACATCATATATAATAACTTTAAATCCATCCTTTACACGTCCCACATATGGCATTAACGAATCACATCACTTTGAGGGGGCGGTAGTCCGCACTTCCTTAAATGAAGATGTCGCGTATACCCATAATGGAAGCCATAAAGGTAAAACACAAATGAAAAATACAGAAGCATAAGTAAAACATAAACATATTATATATCATATATAAAAATAGTGACATCATAATGGCCACCTTTGAAGGTGTTAAATGAGTATTGAACAATCATCGTTTCGGGAGGCAGAATTTCGCCATCCACGGAAACCGTATGTTCTTTAACCATTTGATGTAGTTGTGTGAGAGTGTAGATAAAATAAATCTTATAACAACATCCTAGTATATTGATGATACTGGTGTTGTTACAAAAGAAGTAAATAAAAAGAGTTTAGGGGGTTGGAGAAGCAAAATAAAACAAATGAACTTGAGAGAATGAATTACCTTTAAAAAGTGTAACTCCTTTTGAGTTGAGCCTAAAGGCTTCCTTTGAAAGGATTCTGCCCAAAAGGAATCCTCTAGGATGAGGAGAGGGATGTGGAGAGAGCAAATGGGCAGGGGTTGGCCGAGCCAATGGCTTGAAGAGTGTGTGAAATGAGGTAGAGGTGGGGGCCTTTTATAAGAGGAGAGGAGGGGCACTTTTGGAAAGTTAAGAAACATTACATTATTTGAAAATGTGATTCGGTTTTAAAAGGTCCCACATTGATATAATTCGTGGATAAGGTGATAAGGGTTCGAAATCCACTCATCCAATTGGTTTTGGACATGTGTAGTTCATAGATTTTACATTATCTCTCTATTTTGTTTAAATCGTCAAATAATGATGTCATCGCTGCATCATTATTATGTCATAAATAATTAAATTTATTTAATGTCTAAAAATTATAAAACAAATACTATGATATAGGAAATATTTTTATCTTTCCAATGAATATTTATAATCGAAATTTGGACTTGTATAACCCCACTTAAAAATTGTTTTAGTAAAACAATTTATGTTAGTGTCATTTTCACTTTAACATTAAATAAAAAGTAATTTATGTCATTTCCCCAACAAAAGTGGATACATGGGGTCCCCAAGTTAGGTCATGGATTGTCTTGGTCGGCCATGACACAACCAATGAGGTTGGGACATGTGTCTAGGTCATTTTATATTATTAAAGTATTATTTATACCTTAAACTACACTAATTACCACTAATCGCGATTAAAAACTTAATAAGTTACTATTCACCAAAAAATTATTTTAATCTCATTGAACCACATTTTACCTCTTAATGACAACCATGTATGTCGGATTTTCAAAATTCAACACACATTAGTGGTAAAATTTCATTTAACCGAAAAATCAGTTTGCTTGATTACTACTTAGTGGTTTCACTATTCATCAAAAATTGAAGTTTTTCAGAAAATTACCAAAAATTCACCCTAAGCTATATTTGATATTCCGAATTCAAAAATGAAGTCCATTTTACAAAATTCAAATCATATAAGTCACATTAATTAATTCAATAATTAATTCCCGCTGCCAGAGCAAATAGCGTGTTTTTACAAAACAATAAGTATCAAAAGATTGACACCAGTTTAAGTCTAATTTCAAAGTGAAATTGATTCCAATGACCACCATTGGATAAAATGGTAAAAATATATTCTAATTTCACTTCAAAACCAATTCAAAACATAATCTAATCATATAAATAAATTATATTAAAAGTAGTTTTTATGTAAAATGCAGTATTTTTCACTATTCATTAAAAAATGAACATTGTCAGAAAAATACCAAAAATTCACACAAGGTAAATTTTGATGTCCCAATCATAAAGTATAAGTTTATTTTGACAAACATAGTTTATAAAATTGTCAAAATATAGATTCAAAAATTGTTTGCCATCAAAAGGCACTAAAACAATCTTTTAAGAATATTAGTGTATTCCATGCTTAAGATTGGATTTAATTTCATCTTAAGCCTCTAAAACACTATCTCAATCATTAATAGACATAGATAAAAATATCTATTATTCATTACTTACTTGGGATGTTACAATAACGATGTCCAAATGTCAGTGGTTGGATACTGAGAGAGGCATGCGTGTTCATCCGACTCATGGAATCATCGATATTAAATGTAAAAGTGTTCTTGCAGTAAATGAGACATTCTTACTGGCTCAACAGGCACATCAGGTTTATTATGCAAAGTACTGTGCTACGTCAAGAGACTTGACTGATTGGTGGAGCATAATAAAAATGAAAATTCGAGACAATCAGTTTAGTCAAAGTGAATGTGCATTCACTAAAGTGCAAGGAATTGATGTTTTTCAAGAGAGTAATCAAAATCAATCTTTGTTACAAAGAGACATGAGTATCGATGATGACACCCCTCAATTAAGACTCAGTGATGATGATGATGGTAATGACGTCAGAAATGAATTTGAAATGGTAAGAGATGAAGCAACTGGAACTCAAATGGATATCGATGATATTGAGGAGGAATATGAAGATGACATTGACAGATTTAAAGATGATGATGAAGCTAAACATTGATACAATTGAATGGTAGTTATATATAATCATAAATAATATATATGTATATATAATAATAATTATCAATTATTTTCTAACAATATTCGTTTTCTGTTTCAAATGGACGAGGACACATTTCATGAGTTGGCGGATGCTGACCTATCTTTCGATGCAGACGAGTTTCTGGCACCTGACCCTCAGCCTAAAGGAACTTCAGGGAGTACGCGGAGGGGGCGCGGTCTTGCACGACTGATGATTCCTGACCCCATCCTCGAGCGACTTCCACGTCTTGGGTTCGATCCACGCACCCGGTGGTGTGATAACCTGTGCATTTTACTAAGATTTCATTAATCTATTTACATAATAAATGTTTGATTATTGTTTTTACAGTTTTCCGCATATAGTAGTCGGACAGGGCAGTGCTATTTTGCGCAACTATTTTTCTCAGCCATGGACGACATGGGACCATATTCCTGTTGATGTGTAGCAGGCCATGTTCGATCATTGGTTGGTACGTACGTAAATAAATACTTTTTATTTTGAAATTTATTTTATTTATAACTTGATATTTTGAATTATTTGTATGGTTTATTATATCCGATCGAGGATACCATGCGTAACGCCATCCATGAGGCATGAGAGGTGGCCATGCGTGATCGCTTTCATCAGTTTATGCAAAATTTAAGAAGAACTGCCATGAAGAAAGCAGGAGTGTCAGATTTTGAAAAGTCATGTAGAGCACACCGACCAGAGTACATTTCATCCCACATATGGGATGGATTATGTGCACACTGGTTTAGTGGTGGCTTTCAGAGGAGATCATCGGTGGGGAGGCAGAATCGGGGGATACAGGAGGTGACTCATCGAGCTGGGAGCCTTACTTTCAGTACTCATAGACAACATTTAGTACATACATTTTTTATAAATATTTTATATAAATTTAAATATTAACAATTTATTTTATATTATTATAGGCTGTCGAGAACCCCGATATTACGGAGTATGACATATATCGGAGGATGTATAGTGATCCAGCTACTAGGGAGATCAGAGGTGATTGCCAGCATCACATCGTGGTTAGTATTATTTGTTTTCAAGTTTAAAAATTAACTACATATAATATGTTCAATATTTTAATTTTAAATTGCAACTACAAGAGTCATATGAGACCGCAGCGTCACAGACCCGGCCCGAGGGTCAGGCCGAGGCATCTGATCAGACCAGTGGCCATCAGTTTGATGAGGCGACATGGATGCAGGTGACCCAATATGCCTTTGAGAAGGGCCGGGTAGTTGGTATCGGCTCTCGACTGACTCCCGAAGATTATTATGGCAGTGCTGCGATGTCGACGTCTAGCTCGAGAGGAGCTCGTGCATCTTCTTCCGCTACACAGTATGAGGATCAGTTGCGATCTCATACTGAGTTGATAGAGAGTCTCCAAAAGGAGCAGGAGGAGATGCGTCGGCAGTAGTAGCAGCATGAGGAGGAGCGCCGACGACAACAGCAGGTGTACGGGGAGCAGATGAGTCGGTGGCAGCATCAGTAGCAGGAGCAGATGAAGTACATGCGCCGACTCACTCATGGCTTAGGGATGGAGTTTCCTCCACCAGCAGATCCCCCCTCCCCCTCCTCCTTTAGATTAGTTATTGTTTGATGTTATAAAGTTTGTAAATTTAAAATATGACCTTTTTTCTATTCAGAGTTTATGTCCCTCTTATACTGGTGTCAATATTGTATTATTTAATTTCTATTTATTTTTAATACTTTATTATTTATTATTGGTATTTATTTTAATGTTTGTTTATTTTATTAATAATAATATTACTCTTAGTATTTTATTATTTGTTTATATTTCTTTTTCCAAATGTTTATAATTTTCATATTTTTATTTTCTAATTATTTTAATAATATTATATTCAGTATTTTTAATACATAAAAAGTTTCAAAATTTTTAATTAAAATTATAATTTTTTAATTATTTATAATAATATGAATTCGGTATATTATTATTTTTATATAATATTATATTATTTATATTACAATTCTAATATGATTAATAATATTATTCATATTTTATAATATTAATTTTTTATATATATATTTAAATTTTTTAATATTTTCATTTAATTATAATTTTTTAAATATTTGAAATATTTCTTGTTATAATATTTGAATGAATTATATTTGTATTATTACTAATATAATATTAATTAAATTTTTTTTATTAATAATTTAATTTTTTTTATTTTTTATACATATTTGCGACGGGATAATCATCCCGTCGTAATTAAATTTTTTTATTTTTTTTTAAATTGCCTATTGCGATGGGAAAATATTCCCCTCACAATAGGAAATTGCGATGGGTCCGTCGTAATTACTTATTTCTTTTTTTTGGGAAAAAAATTTAACTCTTTCGTGCCGGTATTCGTGGCCCGTCGCAAATAACATTTGCGACTGGCCCGTCGCAAAAGTGTTATTTAAAGTTTTTAATATATATATCGATTAGTATTTGCGACGAGACATATTACCGTCACAAATAATATTTATAGTGACGGACCCGTCACAAATAGTGTTAGTTGCGACGCCATTTACCGCAACGGGTCATTTGCGATGGACCCCCGTCGCAAATAGCCTTTTGTGACGGGATCCCGTCGCAACTGACCCGTCGCAAATGGGCTTATTTCCAGTAGTGGTAGGACCAACGTCTTCTTCCTTTGGAGACTCTTACACTGCATGAAGTAGATTCATTCCAAATTCCACTGGATATAAAAATTTTATATGTTAACAGTATGATTACCCCCATTGTTTTAGGAGAAGTTGATGGTTCTATCCCACTTCACAAAGTAGAAATGTAATTGAAGAATCTCTATAAGTGTCCTGAATGTTTGTAGGAATAATAGTTATAGGTGCCTCAGTTCAAACCCTCCTAGAAAATTATGAATTTCCAAACTAATAAAATATAAAAGGGATTCCTCTAGGAACTGTATGAGGTCTAGACTGACCTTAAAATCATGAACTACCACGAGAATCATCATGATTCTGTTTTTCATTAAAGGAACTCACACTACCATTAGGAGAGAAAGAAAATTCTTATAACCATAAATTTTTATCCATGTCCATCTTCTCCATCATCACCCTATCAAATACATCATTATAAGTGAGAGGATTCAGCAAAAAAAAAACATGAGAATAGATGTACGATTTAAATACTCAGTCATAGTTTTCTTAGGTGCAGAATGAAAATGCTCAGAAATGTGATTTGAATACTCAGTCATAGTTTTCTTATCCTTCTAAAGCTTGAAAAGATCAATAGCCTAGGCCAATACCATATTCTCTAGATAGAATTGGTCCATAAAAATAACATTGAAGTATTTCCACTCTAAGCCCTCATGTTTCTTCACCATCGCCATAGATTCCCATCATTTATTGCTCGGTCCCTATAGCATGAAGGTGAAACACTTCATGTTGATCTTGTCTGGTGTCTACAAGAAATAAAAACAATTTTTATACTATTCCCATCCATTCCTGATAATGTTGAGTATTGGTTGATCCTTTGAAAACTCATGGGTTCTAGCGAGGTAAATCTTGGTAATGATTCCGAAGAACATCCCCCAGATGTTCCACAGTATGATCCCAAACAGGAACTGAATGTTGTGAATATCTCAAATCTTGGAAAGTGTGTAAAATCACAACAAATAGATTTGGATCCATTATAGGATTCCCTCGATGTGGCTCAACTCCGTCTTCCTCCCGAATTAGATTCACACATCTTCTTGAAGGAATGATTCTACACAACATTAGTTGACAAAAAAGAAGACATGAAAATTACACTTAAATATAGAAACAATGGAAATATATTTCTAATAAATGGAACAAGTATATTTAGATTTCAATCCATCCAAGAAAAATTAAGGAAATTCCAATAACTAACACACATGAGGTCATTCCCTAATCACCCTAATGACTTAAGGTTCATTGCGGTGAGAGATGGTCAGACACTCAATTAAAACTACATTCTAAGTCCCAAAAAGATTTCATCTGGGTACTATCTGTATGAAAAAATCTCAACAACCTCCTCTGATTCCACTTTATCATAAACCATCTCAGGTACCCTGGTAACCGGATAACTGAGCTGGCCCTGACATAGCCCTAAGGGTGTTCCTGATCCCCACGGGATACAGAATAACACCTGAAATTATACAACATCAAAGTGGCAAAGCATTTTAGAAAAAAAAAACATAATGGAAGTAAGACAAGCAAGTAAATATTCATACAAAAGAAACTCCACATGGATTAATGTACCAGAATTTAACAAGGCATAAATTATCCTAGTGTACTACATCCCATGTAGAAAAAATAGGAAAACATCCCAAGTCCCTAAGGACACAACTCACCATATCCAAAGTTCAATAGTAAGATCCACCTATAAGTGATCCTTTCCCCTTGCTTGAACATATAAGGAGACAATCCAATAAAACCTAAATGCATAAGTAGGGTGTGAACTAAAAAGACTAGTAGGGCCTCACCACATATTCTATAATAGAATCTGAATCTATAGATTATAAAAAAAGAATGATTTCAATTTTTAAAGAAATGGTTTTTAAATTTTAGAGTATATTTAAAAAAAATATTCTATACATTTCAAATGATGAAAAATAATTTAAAAAAAGGACTTAAAAGTGATGGGATATTCCTAAAATAATGGATTAAATAAAATATTTATATAAAATATTTTAAATAAATTGTTAAGTCAACTAATAAAGTTATACAACATTGACATATATTTATATTTCAAAAATATATAACCACTGAGAAACATGGTAATATTTTAAATAGGTATGATATTATTATAGAAATAGGACTCTAAAGTCTCTATGTGATCTCAAAAATATTTTTACACATATTCCCCCAGACACTAGACAAAAGAGACTCGTCACTATCCCCTCAGGGGTGTGACCCACTGCATGAATGTTTTAGAAAATCGTAATAGAGTACAATGTGTCCAAATAACTCACCAACTATCTAAGGCTTTCATGTTATCTCACATAATAAATAATGGAAAATTTATTTTAAAACGTCTTAGAATACAGTTAAACCCCATTATTTGATTCAAAATTCAAATTTTTCTTTTAAAACCAAAAACATGTTTTGATAGAAAAATTGCCTCTTTCACAAGATAACACTACTAGGTTTCTATAAAAACTAATTTAATCCATTTTCACATGTTTGAAATCCATTCAAAACCAATTCAATCCATTTCAATTTTTTTTTTCACAATTAAATTAAGAAATATAATTTAAGTAATTTAAATGAAATATAAAATTTATATTCAATAATTTAAATCAACCAATTTCCACAAACACACCCCCATTCAATGGAATTGGGGGTTTTCCCAAATCCTCATTCCAAAACCATTTTTGATCTCCCAATTCACTGGAATTGGATTTTATTATTGAATTAGTTGAAATCAAGTTTGAGAAATTGAATTTAAATAAATAGTTGAAATAAATCACAAAAATTCAAAGTTAATCAATTTGTATAAACATGGAGGAATAGCCTAAATTTTCCAAAACTAAACACTCAAAATGACACCCATCAATGATAAAAAATTCTTATAAGATGTCAAAAAAGTACCTATAAATGTGATCCAAAACATATGAGGCATGAGTGTATCAATTTCAAGATGGTTCATTGAAATCCCAAAAGAGGATAAAGAGAGAAAGATAAAGAAAAAAGGATAAAACTTACTAAGGAAACATACTATAAACATAACGATGATCGAACACTAAAAAAAGAGGATCCAGAAGGGTTGGAGAGCTTCAACATCGCATGGGGAAGGATTTGGGTCGAGAGGAGTGAAATTGGAGAGGATCCAAAAGAAATATATTAGTTGTTGTACTTTTTTAAAAACATTAGTCGGGTTATTACATGATGTGTAATCCCACTACATGTTGTGAAATAGTTAAAACCCAAAACCACTGAAAAATGTGTTGCTTTGATTTAGAAATAGATGATCTGAATTAAAAATCTATCTTTAATTCATTCAAAACATGTAATGTCTCTTCATGATGTTTAACCTTTATAGTGTGAAACCTTTTATAATTTGCATATATAAATCCATACAAGTTGTGTAACCTAGTTACAAGACATATAGCCCTCCTATAGCATACAAACAAATTTAGTCAAAGCTGAGAGTCAAGTATATCTTTGACTTCACCATAATAGTTATCCTCCAAACTCATTCTTTACCCAACATAGTCAATGAAAAGAAAAAACAATGACATGGTTAATTCATCACCTGTCATATTGGTAATGGGATGTTACAATTTTAAACTTCATTTTTCATAAAATAATATTTTGTAAATGATTTCACATTATTTTCTCCAGCAGATATTTCAAAATTATGCTCACTACAATTAATTGTTTTTTAAAAGTGGATGAATTTATTGTGGATACTTATACATTTCTTTAAAAATTCTATATTTTGAAATACGATTATTCTATACAAAATTTCTTTTTTTAAGATAAGAATTTTTTTAAAAAGAAATGGGTTGAAATTATACTTGGTTTTATAATTATCATAAAATGGGGAGAATATTGAGTAGTTTCTTGAACCACTATTTGTTTTGATAATGAAAAATATTAATATCTCTCATTTTACTTGAAATGATTTAACACATTTAATTATATATTAATTAAAGTATTCTTAATCTTTATCATATCATTTTATTCCTAACTTAAAATATCTTTTGATTTCATTATTATAATAACATGTTCTAGAATTTTTATTTTGAGTTAATATGATAAGTAAATCACTTTGGATCTTAAAATATAATATAGATATGTTTTTAATGTTTTTATATAGTAAATACACATATCACTATAAAGAAAAATCCATATCCACTTAGTATAATCAAAATTCATGTATCCGATTTTCAATCCACATAAATTTTTTATAGAATTAGTTTACATCTATATTTTGACCATATATGAGGATATAAAACTCTAAATTGAATGATTATTTCTTTTTAGAAAAAACAACAAAATTAAATTAAATTAATTAGACAAACCAACTTATGAATCGATCTCAATCATGGTTGAAATTAGTTTTCTAGTCCATGCATGTTTTCAGTTTGATTTCTAATACCGTCCAGAATTATTTTTCTTTTTTTGATAATAAATTGAGTTATATATGTATAAATATATCCAATTTATGAGATTATTATTTCTTTATAGAGATAATAAAATTTTATTAATATAATTTAAATGGACTCAATGTTTATTCTTCTTTTCAGTATGTCATTTTTAAGTACGGAGTTTGAGAAATTAACCAATATACACTTTTCTTCAATCTGATACGTGATAAATTTGATAATGTGGTAAATTTGCCGACGTGAGAAATTTAGATACATGAGAAAATCACCGATGTGATGAATTGAATTACATAAATCCATTATGTAAATAAACAATGTAGTAAATCCATTATGTGTTCAATTCTATTTCGTTGAAAAATTCCTACATGAAAAACTCATTCATGAATTTCTCTTGCATAGTTTAATTCTACAAGAAACTTTCTATGTTTTATGTTTTCATTCATATATGAATTATATTCTTGTTTATTTACTATATTTAAATTGTTATACATAATTTATAAATCCATTTTAATTACATAGAACCCCTATGAAGTGATTTTCATTATTTTAAAAATATTTTTATAGAGATGGAAAGATGTTATATTTTCACGCATGAAACCGACAGTTTAAAACTCTAAAAAGCATTTTTATTATTTTTTATTATTTTATTCGATATTATGGTTTTTAAATTAATATTATTTGATATTAATCTTATTAAAACTAGTTTTAAAATATTTTATAAAATATTTTTAATTCTTTTATATTCATCGAATATTGACTTCTCATTTTTAAGGAATTATATTTTATAATTTCATATTTCAAAATAAAACTTTCTATTTTCATGGGATCTTTCATTGATATATTATTCTAGATACCATTTCAATTATATATCACATGATAGGATTTTTTTGAATTATTCTTCATTATTGTAAATATCGGTCATGAGTTATGTGACTATTATAAAATGATAATTTCTATTTATTTCTAATAATATAGTTTTATCCCTTTCTTTATTCTAACTATTTGATCATGTTTGTAGTCAAAATATATTTGTATTTAAAGGAATATAAGATTCTTGGAACATACATGAAATTACACAATACAATTCTTGAAAATATTAGGTGATCTCATACCATTATTATCTTATATCAATTAAAGTAATATAGTTACATCCATTGTGATGAACACTCAAGGTAGAAACACATCTTCCTTGATTCATTCACCATCAAGATATGTGTTGCACTAGAATTAAAAGACTTCATTATTCAAATTAATTCAAATATATCACATCAACTATTTCATCAACAACATATTTCTTCAAATCTCTAGTGGTTCTGTAATTATTGTGTTTATTCTTCTTGGATTGGTAGAGTAATCTATACTTATATCATTAATTTTTTTTATACCACATATAAAAATTAGTCTATGTTTATATTACCTTACCAAAATAACATTTCATTATTATGATTTCCTAAGAAAAATAAAATACACGTAGTTTGGGGATACTCTAGGTAGAAATCCAAAGGATCTATGTGCTCTTGTAAAAGGGTGTGGGAGTATGGTTATAGACACTCCTAAAAAATTTCTAGGTTGGAATTCATCCAATGTAAAATTTATGGTTTTAGATTACTCCTGTGTAAAATTGTCACTTACTGTTTCATAGTGAGCACCATACTTCATTGGTTGAGGTGCAAAGACTAGAATAAGTTGATTAGATGGAACCAAAATAAAACTTCCTTGTGTTCTTCACTTTAATTTTACGCATACACTTTTCATGGATCCACTATTCTTACCATTTTAAGAGAGAGTATTTTAATATTTTTGCCACAAAATCGTACAATTGATATTTAATAAGTCCAATAATTATAATAAAGGCCTACTCACCCCCCTTTAGTCCTTCTACCATCATTATATCTGACCAAACAATATCTTGGACCATTGTCATCATATAATCCCTACAAAACCTTTACAAATGGAATAACCCTATTGTCAACTTCCATACCTAATGCTTTGGAGTGCTATCTAGGTGACCCAATTATATAAACTATACAGGCTAACCTAGAACTATCTAGGCACAATCATCTTATAAGAAATGCCTAAGACCCACAACATAAATAAAGTAAATAAATCTTATATTCCATCATAAACTCATAGAAACAATCTTTTGTCCATTAAAAACATAACAAACTCATAGTAAAGATATCAGTTTAAATAACATCTCTTTAAAATAATAAATAATCCATCCACATAAGTAACAATGATGGTTTCAATAAAAAATATCCCTATTATAGAATAATTAACATCAAGGGTTGCTAACATTGATGAATAAAAATACCATTAAATATCATTAAAAAATTCTTCAGGAAAAAAACATTATCAATTGAAAAAAACTTTTTAATAATAAAAATACAACAAATAATGTGAAAAAAAATTATTTTAAAATAACCTTGCAAAATCATAAATAAATATTTAAATAAAATATTGATCCGAATGGTAGGATAATCCATTAATGATGTAAATGTTATAAATAAACATTCTTTTTAATCATTTCCCAAAGCGAGTCAAAAGTGAACCATTTGGAAAACATTAATAAATAACCTTTTAAATTGTTTTAAAAGAAAGTCAAATATCTTTTAAAATATCTTTAAAAAATCAATTTTTTAAAAAAGAAATTTTTTGAAAACATTTTAGAAAACATGGATATGGAAGAGAAATATTTTCTATTTAAAATAAGATATATGATTAATATCACTTTAAAAATACTTTCTTGATGATTCATTATTCAATAATGGGGTAAATGAAAATAAAAGGACTTTTTTAGCATCCAACTTGGCCTGAAAGTCCTCTCTCTTCACCTCAGTGCCCCATCACTTCCCCTATCCCTCTACAAATTCTCTGAGGTTTCGGCCCACTTTGTACTCTCCCTGGTTGGTCATTTCAGTCAAATATTCCCACCACTTGGTAACTTTAATAGATTCATCAATGAAACCTAGTCTCTTAATGAAATAGTCATCGTTGGGTTACTGGATCCGTTCCATTTCCTTCTTTGTTTTTTTAATATTGAGTAACTCTCCACAGTTTGGTCTAAGGGCCAACGGTCATGTGAAGGATATCAAATGGTTATGATTAGATGGGTATATGAATTTCACTATAATCGAGATCCTCTGACCATGGTTATTTAGGTTTGTTTCCCTATTTTAACCCTTCCCTTTCAAAACCTTTTTATCCTACAAATGTTTGGAAATCTCGTATGATTTTTTTTAATTTCATAACTGCTATCGATCTCTTTTCTAACCCATTTCCACTCTAACTTTTGTGGAAATTGATAATTCAAGGCTTGATATGGATTTTTTTCTAAATTGAGGTGGATGAAGAAAGCAGAGTCCACAAGGAAGTGTTGTTTGAGGCTTGGTGAAACTAATGCTCATTGTTTTCTCAATTTCGAAAATCATCACATGATTGTTATTTGGGAATGTAGTAGTTGACACATTCTGACTCTAAGGTGGATAAGGCCCCATGTGTTTATTTTGGTAATTGTGGTAAGAGTCTAGATATTAATTGTGATAGGTCTGTTGATGTTAGTGAAATATCGATTCAAGATCTTGGTAATAATTATAATATTTTATGTTTGGTGAAGTTTTGAATAAAAAAATGTCTACGGTATTACCTTATGAGCCATGTGTAACTGGGAATTTTAATAGGTTGAGAGGAGACTTAGAAACTCCTTCGAGCGTCACTATAATTGTAGGGGCTACACAGCCAAGTGAAACGGAAGAATTAAATTTGTATATGATCAGAGATAATTCTCATGATCCAATGGATCAAGTTGGCTATATGGTTTTAATTTCTAAGGGTGAGGTGTTCCCAAGAACCTCCACCTAAGCTATGATTGTGTGTGAAGGAAGTAATAATAACCCTGAAAAGGAGTTCCATCCATCTAGTGATGGAAAATCTATGGATGGTTAGGAGTGGGAGGTGCCTACACATAGAGAAATAAAGTAGATAAGTTCTAAATAGTGATCAAATATTAGGATTAATCTTGCCTTTATCAATTTGAAAATCCTCTTTGAGTGTTTGCGTTCAGATAGAGGGGTTGAGTGCAAAACTTTTTATCCCTCATAAACTGAGTCTAACGAAGAAGGACAAACCTAAGATGACAATGTTATAAGAGAGATCAGTAAAGTCCTAAACAGTCCAAGGAGGAAGAAATAATGTAAAGAAAAAAGGGATCTGGGGTGTTGCATTGTTTCCAAGAAGCAAAAACCAAAGGGGTGAAAAGACCGCTCATATCTCCCTAGGACACTGGAGTCACTGTCATCCAAAAAGTTTGTAAATCAAAGGAAATTGAGGTCTAAACAATGTATGGTGAGTAGGTCCATCACGTTGGAGACTCCAAGTCCCCAAAACATGGAAATGATGTTTTGTTGGCGCCAAAAATGTGGCCCGAAAGGAAGGAACGAAAAAGACAGCCGGTGCGCTGCCTCGCGAAGCACAGCCGCGAAGCACAGTCGCGAAGTCCCGCCGCGAAGCGCCCCAACCATGGCGACCCTGCGAAGCTCCAGAGGCGGTAATCCTCCGCGAACTCGTTTGACGTTCGCGAGCCGCCGTGAAGCTCCGGAGGCGGTAATCCTCCGCGAACCCGTTTGACGTTCACGAGCCGCCGCGAAGCCCCGAAGTTGGCGCGCGAGCCCTGCTTCACGGCGCCCCTTCCCTATAAATACTGGACTCCCCCTGTGTCCCGAAGAAGGACAATCCGACCTTTCGGCTTCTCCTCTCCCGAATCGCGAAGCACGCTTTGCCCCGGGAATCATGAGCTCCGCGAAGTAATTCTACTTTGCGAGACGACTCTGATTTGTTTCGTTTTGAGCCCCTCTTCCGAGAGGGATGCCCTTCGCGAAGCTCAAGGGCGTTCGCGAAGGAAGGGGATTCCCAAGGGAACCCGGGCAGCCGCGGAGCACTTGTGCTTCACGAAACACCCAACCCATGCTAGTAATCCCTATGCCAAGGCAGGATAACTATGCATCGCGAAGTACATTGCTTGGCAGGACCCTGCTTCGCGAACCACACCTTCTTCGCGAGACAGTGCTCCGCGAACACTGTTCCACTTCGTGAAGCACCTCCCACTCCCACCTATGCCCCATGCTAAGGCCAAGGCACCCCACTTCGCAAAGCACACTCCTCTGCCTAGCGATTCCTCTTCCCGTGCGACCCTCCAGGTTTGCACGATGTGATTTCAAAGTCCCATGGACAACACCTCCCGTAGTGTTGCTTCGCCTAATGCTTCTTCGCATAGGCACGCTAATGGCTATTTCTTCTTCGCATAGCCACGCTAACGCGGACCCCTCGATGGTTCGCCCCACTACCCCCCTTTTCCATGGCCTTACCGGCACCTTCCCTTCCCCAAGGACCAGAGGGTACCGGTTATGTAAGCCCTAGGGGTGTGGAGTGAACCCACCTCGTCCGAGCTATAGGACGTTAAACTGCCAAGCACCACGTCCTCAACACATGACGTTAAACTGTGACCCAACCTCGTCTCCCTCACGAAGGGTCCCCCCAACTCGAACATTTTTTACACCACTCGTCTCCACGGGAATGGAACTCTTCCACACATGGAATGAGATCCTCCTTGTCGGAGTGGTGTATGTTCGCAAGTGAAGGGTCGCCTCAGAGCGTAAGCCCCTAACCTTTGGTACGGATGATTGCACCCGTGCATCTCGGTACTTCCCCACTACCAAGTTCGGTGGAGGACGTGATAGGGAACGAGGCACCCCCCTTTGGGCCTCCATCCTGGAGTAAGTCCCAACACCATGGGCCGCCCAACGCGTAAGCCCCTCTTCGCTTCTCACGGATGCACCCTTCGCGACGTGATCGTCAGGTCCTTGCAACCTCTTGTTTCTCACACCGAGCATGACTCACGTGGGCTTAGAGTGAGCACCGACCCTGACCGCCCCATCCGAACTACGGGGACTTTGATCCGTGTCAAGGCATGGTACGTAGGAAGCCTCCATGAGGTTCAAGCCCACCCGTCGTTTATTCACGTCAGGGTTCACTATCGTCCCGCATGACGTTAAACTGTATCATCTGAATTACGAGGTCCTTGATCCATGTCAAGGCATGGTACATAGGAAGCCTCCACGAGGTTCAAGCCCACCTGTCGCTCATTCACGTCGGGTCCCATTCCAGTCCAGCGGTAAGCCGTTGTGACCATCTGAACTACGAGGTCTTTGATCCATGTCAAGGCATGGTACGTAGGAAGCCTCCACGAGGTTCAAGCCCACCAATAGTGGACCAAGGTCTACTTTCACGTCGGTTCACCGGCAAAACCCACCTGAACTACGAGGTCTTTGATCAATGTCAAGGCATGGTACGTAGGAAGCCCTCACGAGGTTCAAGCCCACCCGTCTTTTCACGTCGGGTCTCACCCCCGTCCAGCACGACGTTAAACTGCACTCCGGTCCAGTGGTAAGCCATTGCGACCCATCCATCCTAACGAACTACGGGGACTTTGATCCATGTCAAGGCATGGTACGTAGGAAGCCTTTATGAGGTTCAAGCACACCAACAGTGGACCAAGATCTACTTTCACGTCGGTTCACCGACACACCCACCCGTCGTTTCTTCACGTCGGGTCCCATCTTCGTCCGGCATGACGTTAAACTAAATTCCCTTTTGAACTACGAGGTCTTTGATCCATGTCAAGGCATGGTACGTAGGAAGCCTCCATGAGGTTCAAGCCCACCCATCACCCAATTGACGTCGTGTTCTACCTACGTCCAGCATGACGTTAAACTACAATCTGGTCCAGTGGTAAGCCATTGCGACACTCCACCTGAACTACGAGGACTTTGATCCGTGTTAAGGCATGGTACGTAGGAAACCTCCCCGAGGTTCAAGCCCACCATTAGTGGACCCACGGGTCTACTTTCATGTCGGTACGCTGACGATTCCCATCGGACCAAGGTCCACCTTCACGTCGGTACGCTGACGATGCCCATCGGGCCAAGGTCCAGCTTCATATCGGTTTACCGGCACCATCCCGAACTACGCGGACTTTGATTCCCTGCCACAGGGATACGTAGGAAGCCTCCTCAAGGCTCAAGCCCAACTTCACCGTCGCCCCTGCGATGGTCCCATTTCATCCTCCTCCACTTCACTCATCCATCCAT
Source organism: Viscum album (assembly GCA_963277665.1). Lineage (NCBI taxonomy): Eukaryota > Viridiplantae > Streptophyta > Magnoliopsida > Santalales > Viscaceae > Viscum > Viscum album. Next base: position 407,782,989 of record OY728162.1, read on the forward strand.
CACCCATCCTGATTCTCACCTGGGCCGCCACATCCCGGTGGAATCATGCCATCCACCTCCTCGCTGCTCCTAGCGGCGCATGGGCCGCTTTCCATGTGTAAGCCCCATCATATCTCCGGGTCGCTGTCCTCTATGTACACCCCGATTCATCACCCTCATTCCGTCTCCGTAAGACGTTAAACTCACGGCCTACCTTGTGATAAACATGAGATGCTTGAGGAAAACCTCGGATGGAACGCCTTTGGTGTAACCGTCTCTGCTAGACGTTAATCTTGCAACATACCCTGTGTTGAACACGGGAAGATGAGGAAAACCTCAGATATGTTTCTATGGCATGTAATTCCCCGCGCTCGATGTGGGATGCCTCGGGCTTCCACGCCCTCGAGAAGCCTTGTGGTCAAGGATAACAGACAGACATGCCAGGTACCCCAGCATCCAGACACGCTACTGATGCCTCAACGTGACTACTCCCCTGACCAAAGGTTGCTGCCCTGACTGGACCCTTTGGAATGTCCCGACAGAAGCAGTGTAATTAACCGGCATCCATGGAAACATGGCACTGGGAAGAGTTTCTCGAACTACGTATTAAATCTATAAGGGAGACCCGGACTAGGTGAAGAGTTCTGAGGAGGAATCCACGGAAGGAAGAACCGACATCCCATCATCCCGTTTCGATCAAGGAGCAGACATACCTGAACAAGGAACGAATACCGCCCGCCTTTGGAAAGCGGGAATGCGGGGAAACACACAAAAGCCGCGCGTCCCCCTGACGGACGGATGCGCGCGCCCCCCGGCGAAAGCGTCGGAAACAGAAATGGTGAACCCGACGTGAAATTCTTCTCCTCAGCATGGAGATTAGTAGCGTTCGAGACACCAGTAGATTGACATGTCACCGGATCCAGATATCCGTTGCCTGGTCCCGCCAAGCAAATAGCGGGCCTGTCGTGAAACTCACCGGCAGTCGGGGTAGTAGAACGTGGGGCACTCCGCTCTGCAGCGTGTTGGCGTGGATCCTTCTCACAGACATGGAGGATGGAAGAACGCTGGGGCACTGGCTGTCAATCCTTTTCCTCTCAGCACTGATGAGTTGATCCCTTCGTTTTCCAGGAACCAGGTTGCTATTTCAGAGATGCGGTCACCATCCGCTCCTCGCCCGCGCAGGGGCAGGGGCAACACCACGACGACCACTCCACATGGCGCCACCACCGCCACGACGGATGCCACATCACGGAATACGGGACGTCCACGTCCCCTTTCCCCATCATAGGTCATCCAACGAAGGGTGATCAACAGCCTCGTGTGCAGGTACGAGGAAAAAGGGGTCATCCCGACCAGGGATATGCCCCGCTTGGACCTGTAGGCCTCCAGGCCCCGCCATCAACGCCGCCCTAACCGGCCGCGCAAGGAGCCCCTGCTCCCCACCCAGACGTTCAACCGTTTCGGGAGCCTATCTCCGGAACGCCTTGACGACTCTTCGCCTTACGCTGAAGAGGCAGGCGTTGTCCGGCTCAGTCCGCTCAGGGCCCCGACCCGGGGCCCCCAGGCGAGAGCTCCCGTCCGGCCGCGTCAGCGCCACCATCCGGCCCTGCAGGAAGAGCAGGCGGACTACGTCCCTGCACCGCCTGCACCGGCCCGCCTGACCCGACGTCAGCGTCGGGCCCGGGCTGAGGACGCTCGCCTAGGCGCGTCCACTTCGACAGCTACCGTGGCCCGAGCCACCGCCGACGTGCATCATGAATCCCCCGCGTACATTGGGCAGGGGCACCCCTTCGCCCAACCAAGATTGAGACCCCAACCGCCCCATGGGCAGGATGGGTTGACTCTTCGGGTTGCAGGCCCAAGTAGTGATCGCCGCGAGCTAACCCGCGGTGATGCCACCCCGTACGGAGGTCCTCCCCGTACCACTACTCCACAGAGCGTGGTCCTTCCCCGCTCCGAGGTTCGCCATGGAGGCATTCCTCGTGCTACCCCCATCCTGCAGGAAGACCTGCCCCGCGGCAGTGATGCTCAGCGCAGAAACATTTCCCGCGCCCGCTGTACGGGGTATGGGGTCCATCCTTCTGAAGGCACCGTCCATCCGGTCCTTATCCAACGTGGGGGCCCTACCTACGTCCTCTCCGCGACTGGCGAAGGCCCTCCTCGCCCCAGCAACTCAAGGAGTGAAGGTCAGCCTCGCTCCACTCGCATCGACCATGGAGGCCTTCCCCATGCTCCTGCCAATTCCAACAGAGGCCCCGCCCACATGGGTACTGTTCATGGAGGTCCTCCCCATGTACCCTTCGACATTTGCCCTGGTGCCCCCCGCACCCCGACTGTCTCGAGTGGGGGCCCTCTCCGCCACGGCGCCAGCGCCGCCCCAAGGCTGCCTGATAGGGGTCATCCCTGTCCCGAAGAGCCACCCAGGGGCAGAAGAGTGGGTCGTCACTGCCACAAGAAGAATCCTGGGAAGGCCCAGGTGGAGATCAAACCTACCCGCTTCTCCGATTCGGAGGCAGAATGCGATTCAGCAATGGAACCTTCTCCCAGCTCCTCCGTATCAAGGATTGGGACAGGAACCAGACGCGTCAGCCTCGTTCTCCCAGAATTTGAGGTCCACCGGATTCCCGTCTCTCTCCGCAGGTACATCCAGGAGGAAGAGATTCTGAGAACTCCATAGGTTTCGACCACGTAGTCACCGCCACCGTCACCCGAAGCGCCCTCTACCTCTACTCGGGATCACGAGGAGCTATTTTGGGGGTCAACGACGGTAGAGCCACGACATGACCGGACACCGGTAATGGCGATTCCCGTACCCGAAGCAGTGGCTGTTAGCCCATCCTATCGTGACATTGTGGTCAGGTCACCTCGCTCTTCGGAGGAAGGCCCAGAATTCGGTGGCCAGTATGCTCGCTCAGCGTATTCTCCACCGCCGAGTTTGCTATCCCAGAGGTCTGCCTCGGTACCGCTACCGGTCCCCCAGCCGCCCCCGGTTGATGAGTGGGGTAATGTAGGGCCTAACCCCGAGGACGAACCCAGGAGCTTCTGGAGTATTCTTGCAGCGGACTACTTCCCAGAGAAGTTCTGGCCCACGGCGGCACTGAATTTCCGCGTACCCGAGTCGCTTACCCCTGAAGAAGTGGGATGCTTTTGTCTAACCCTGTGGGCGACGCACTTCCGCCTCCGCTGTGAACGGGTAGTATACCCCAGGAGTCGAGAGCACTTCGAGGAGATTGGCAAACAGTGCTGCCTGATTGATGCAGCGGCACTCCTTGTGGCCCAGCACCTCGATTCGCCCGGTCACCAGAGTACCCTCCAACGAAAATGCGTTCAGAGTTTCAAGGCGCTCCGCAAGATCGTCAGGGAAGCCACCCCCCATGTGCAAGTCCGTGGCTGGGGACACTATGCTGCCCTTCTGTTCGATCCTATTCGACGACAACCCGATTCGCTATGCGACATCGAGGACATGCCCTCGAGAGGAATCGCGGTCCACATGGCCGACATTGTGGACAGGGAAGATGAACTGGAACTCCTTGATGGAGACTTCCCCCCAGAGGGTGCACTGCCACTACTCGACCAATCAGGGAGAGTCACCCGTCAGCAGAGGAACCTGCTAGGCCTCCCCGTACCCACAGAGTCGCTGGTACTCGGTCGAAACACTGGCAAAGGTAAAGAGCACGTCGGAACCGTCAAGCACTCCGACCCGTCCGCCTCTGTGAAGAAAACGGACGAGGATCCTGAGAAGGCCGCGTTACGCCAGTAACTTGCTGAGAAGAAGAGGCTGGTTGACGAACTATTGGCTGAGCGCGCCGCAGAGCGGCGACCCGACTATGGTAATCTCAGGCCGGGGCAGCAGGGGCAGGAACAATTTCCCCCCGGTGAGATGCATCCGGGCAACCCTGATCATGCTACTACCGCGGATAGGGCGGAAGCCGGAACATACGGCAAGAGGGCGCGATATATCTCGCCAAACCACCCTGAGTGACGAGGCAATCTGAAGAATCCAACCCGGGTTCCCCCAGTCGCCCAGCAGGTCGTCCAGCCAGTTGACCCGCGAGCGGCCGAAGCCGTCTACCGTGTTGAAGAACCTGGAAATGCGCTTGTGGTTAGGGATCCCCGTCAAGACAGGGACCCCCACCCGGAGGACCTTATTGCGGCACTCACAGCCCACCTCGAGGCGTTGGAAACACGACAGGTTGCGGTCCCACTGGATGGCAAACCTTATCCCGCGTGGGTGGATGATATGCCCGCGGCTCCGGGTTTTGGGAACCCCACTTTCTCGCCTTTTAATGAGACAGGGGACCCACCCCAGCACTTGGCTCATTTCTCTTCCAGGTGTGGCCCCATGCTGGGGACCCTGGCTCAGCAAGAAGCCGCTAAGCTCCGGTGTTTTGTACAGACATTGGAAGGTCCGACATTCGTCTGGTACAGCCAGCTCCCTATCGGATCAGTGACCGGTTGGGAGGATCTTCGCCGACAGTTCTTATACTAGTTCAGCTCCACCACGCGAAAGACCAGCATTGCGGACCTCTTCAAGTGCAAACAGAGGCCTGATGAGCGGGTTGCGGACTTCATCGCCCGATGGAAAGGACTTACGTATTCCCTCGATATGCCACTGACTCAGGAGCAATTACTGGCGATGTGTGTGGGGAACGTCAAGACAGAGCTGGTACCCTCCTTGATTACCCAGAACTACCCTGGAGGGTTCAGAGATTTCTCAGATAAGGCCCAGCGCCTCGAGGAGGCCCTGCAACAGGCTAGTCAGGCACGTTTGCTGCCCCCTATGATCCCAGCCAGGAGGGCCGCCAGGGCTGAACCCGCCGCGGTGGCTCAAATAGAAGCCCCGAGGCAGCTGGAATTGCTACCGGCGGCACCACCCCCGCAACCCCGCAGAGGTCCTCCACCTCAAGCATAGGCTCCTTCCCAGCAGTGACCGCCTCAGAACCGATAGGTTCCCCCGCGCAATGCGCCACCGCCACCTAGGCGAGACAACCAGGCGCCGCCTCCTCGGCAGGCCCCTCCGGTCCCTCGACAGGACCAGGCCCCCAGGGCTCCTTACCCGGAAAGAAAGTACCATACCTATTCGTTCAACAAAAATCAGGTCCCTGGCTACTTCCGAAGTGCTCTAGAGCAAGGGATTGTGCGTCTGCCTGAGTGAAGGAGGCCAACAGAGGCGCATCTCACCGATCACCCCAACTACTGCCCTTATCATCGAATCCTGGGGAACACCCTCAAGCGATGCTTTGTGTTTAAAGACTGGCTTCAGGACCAGGTCAACAAAAACATAGTCAAGTTGGGCCCAGCGCTAGCGCAAGTGGCAGGCGTCTTTGCGGGATCAGAAATCGGCAGCGACAGCGAAGGCGAGTGGCAGCAGGTCCCTAGCCGCGGGTCCCAGAAATACGACAACTGGATGGCTCGAAAAACCGTCGTCCGTGCCCAGGGTATCATCCGGGCACGCCTGAAGCAGTCGGAACCTTCAGAAGAAGTAGCCGGTGCCTCAGCATCGTCTTCACAGTCGACCTCTGCCCAAAAGGGCAAGCAGCGGCGACGCAAGAAGAAGCAACGTGCACCGCCAGTGCCGTCGTCATCCTGCACTCTTGGCGACTTTATGCCTCCCGAAATGGGCATTCCTCCCAGAATCCGCCCAGCGGTGGATGAATCTTCGAGTGACAGTTAAGGGTACGCTTCGGTTAACACCGTGGAGTTGGTAAAACCCTATATGACCCCCGACGAGGGGGAACCCCAGGCAGACCTCCCCAACGTTCCCAGCCGACGTCAACGTCAGCGGAATCGCAATCGCGTCGGTCATCGAGGCACGCCAGCAGGAACTTGTGGCCAAGCCGTGCATGCTACCGAGACCAGGCAGTAGGCTCAGCGCAGATCTCAACACGCACAGAACCATCCAGCACCCTCGGCTCCACCTCCACCGCCGTTCGTGTTGCTGGATCAGGGAGAGCCGCCTCGTTCGAATCACAGCCAGTCTTGCTCGGCGACATGCCAGCCTCTACTGTCCGATCCTAGCCTGGCGACTACTCTTCAGGCTTCTACTGGTAGGCAGCAAGATGTACCCAGTACTAGTTACTCGCCGGTTCAGCCAGCCGAACCCGCTGTGCATCCAAATGCCGAACGACCTCCTGTAAGCAGAGGTTCGTGTTTGGCACGAAAGTATGATGTCCTAAAGCACCTGGCCTGCATTCCGGAGAGGCTTTCCCTCCTTGAGGCCCTGCGCCTGTCATCGGAAATGCGCGAGGCACTTGCCGAGGCCCTAAGGAGCCCCCTCCAGTTCGAGACGGAAGTAGCAGCTACGGAAGCCTTCCATACTGAGATGATTAAAGACGCCGAATGTCAGGAGGTTATCTCATTCTCCGGTGAAGATGAAGACCCTCCCATACGGGGGCACATTCTCCCACTGTATATCACTGGCCACTTCAACGGTTTGGAAGTCCGCTGATGCCTCGTTGACACGGGTTCTGGAATCAACTTAATTCCGACCCGGACGCTGCAAAAGCTGGGTCTGTCTGAAGGAGATTTGACTCCCTCTGACCTCAGGATCCAAGGGTACGACAGAACAGAGCAAACCCCGGTCGGCAAGATCTGCCTGAAGACTCAGTTCGGTGGCTTAATTTCCAGCACCGAGTTAATGGTTGTTTCTCAGGACACCGCCTACAACGCATTGATGGGTAGGCCATGGCTCCATCTGCATGCAGCGGTCCCCTCGTCGTATCACCAGTGCCTCAAGTACTCGCTTAACGGTCGAGTAGGCGTGCTCCAAGGAGACGCGTCCCCTCTTGCTTCTTGTGAGCCCCGCTATCTGGATGCGGGTTATTACAAAAGTAAGGACAAGCAAATCCTGGTAAGCGAGGATGAGCCCGCCCCGATCACAAGTGATCCCTGGGCAAGCATAGACGACGCCTACATCCTCCCGATCCACCGGTTGGAGGCCACGACCCCCGACATGGGGCAATGTTTCGTTGTTTCGGGTACTCAAGGAAGGCATGTTCCCGTGTCCAAGCGACGGCGGAAAATCACCTCGTACTCCTACATCAACCAGGCTCAGGTGATCCCGGAACCTCCTACCCCTGTACGGTACCGGGACGTCAAGCTGATGACAACGGCGGTGCGCCATACGTGTCTATTCCACCGGGCTGGAATTAACCGACTCAGGCCGACGCGTCACCACTTCTTTGATATCATCAAGTGTGGACCCTTAGGCCGAAGGCCAGATGGGATCAGATCAAATGCATTCATTGCTATGGTCTCAACGACAAGTGAGTCTCCTGATGTGATGACCGCTGCTGCCCAAGTCGGCACCAGCTGCCCCTCGGGTTTTGAGAGCCCAGAAGTATCTTCCGTTGCGGGAAGTCCCCCACGGCTGGGGAGGAAGACTTGGAGGATGCCCCCCCAGCCTTTGAAGAAGGCGTCTCTACCACGGTTGATGAACTGGTACAAGTGAACCTTGGTAGCGAGGCAGATCCAAGACCCACATTCATCAGTGCGGCCATGTCCCTCGAGGAGCGGCGACAGTATGTAGACTTCCTCAAACAGCACCGCGATGTGTTTGCCTGGAGTTACGATGAGATGCCAGGGCTGGATCCCCAAGTGGCCGTCCATCGTCTGGGTCTCCCGGCAAAACACCGTGGGTTCAAGCAGCCTCCCAGGAAAATGCACCCTTCTCATGGTGCTATGGTTGAGGCCGAAGTTGACAAGCTTATCAAAGACAACTTCATTAAGGAGGTCCAGTACCCCAAATGGCTCGCCAACATTGTGCCCGTCAGGAAGAAGAATGGGCAGATCAGAGTCTGCATCAACTTCCGCGATCTCAATCGCCACTGCCCAAAGGATGACTTCCCACTCCCAGTGACGGAGCTGTTGATTGACGCCACGGCCGGGTTCCAAGCCCTCTCTTTCATGGATGGGTATTCCGGGTATAACCAAATCCGGATGGCCCCCAAAGACGAGGAGTCCACTGCCTTCAGGGCTCCCCAGGGTACCTTTTGCTACCGGGTAATGCCATTCAGTTTGAAAAATGCAGGTGCCACTTATCAGAGGGCCATGCATCGCATATTCAAACCGATCCTCGGGACATTGGTGGAATGCTACGTGGATGACCTTGTAGTCAAATCACGCCAGTGCTAGGACCATCTCAAAGACCTTGAGAAAGTGTTCGGTTTCCTCCGTTCCCGTCACCTGAAGATGAACCCGCTGAAGTGTGCCTTCGGAGTTACCTCCGGGAAGTTTCTGGGATTCGTTGTCAGATACCGAGGTATCGAGATCGACCCGGAGAAGATCAAGGCCATCATCCAAATGCCTCCCCCGAGTAACATTCGGGAGCTTCGAGGCCTGCAAGGCCACTTAGCCTATATACGCCGATTCATTTCGAATTTGGATGGCAAGTGTAAGCCCTTTTCCCGGCTCATGAAGAAAGACGCTGCCTACGAATGGGATGAGGAGTGTCGGGCCGCCTTCGAGGAAATCAAGCAGTATCTGCTCCAACCTCCGGTCTTGATGCCACCCGTCTCCGGAAAGCCGCTTGTCCTTTACGTGACCGCCCTGGAGAGATCCCTCGGTGCACTGCTCGCCCAGAAGAATAACGAGGGCACTAAGAACAGCCTCTACTATCTCAGCCGCATGCTTCTCGATACGGAGGTCAGATACTCCCCTATCGAAAAGAGCTGCCTTGCGCTCGTCTTCGTTGTGCAGAAGTTGCGGCACTACCTGCAACACCACGAGGTACAATTGATCTCTCGGGTAGATCCACTGAAGTACATCCTGAACTGCCCCATGCTGACTGGACGACTAGCACGGTGGGCGGTGATTCTCCAGCAATTTGATATCAGGTTCGTGCCTCAGAAGTCCGTTATGGGAAATGCATTGGCAGACTTTTTAGCTGCCCATCCAACCTCCGCGGATCAATCCCTGGACCTGGATTTCCCCGACGAGACGATCCTCTCAGTCGATCATGCTGTCCCGTGTTGGCAAATGCATTTCGACGGCGCCTCCCGGAGTCCCACTGGTAGAAGGCTTAACGACCCCAAGCTCAACAGAGTGGGTCTGGGCATTGTTTTCATTACCCAGCGCAAGCCGTCCTGCCTTACTCGTTCCTGCTGTCAGAAGGTTGTACAAACAACGAGGCAGAGTACCAGGCTCTCATCACCGGCCTCGAGTTGGCCCTTGAGATCCATGTTCCCCATCTGCATGTGAAGGGAGATTCCGAGCTGGTAATCAGACAGGTTAATGGCGACTACGTCGTCAGGAAGCCAGAGCTTGCACCGTTGCTGGAGTACACCCTCCTCCTAATGGCCCAGTTCTCTTCTCGGCCAGAGGTTACCCATGTCCCAAGATCGCAGAACAGACAAGCGGACGCCCTGGCTGGCTTAGCCGCGTCGCTCGCAGAACCCGAGCAAGATGATTTGGTCATACACGTGGCCCACCGGAGAGTCATTGCTCCCGTCACCCAAGAGGACCGTGATGTCCTGCGGGTAAGTCATCTCACCGCCAGACCCTCCATATCGGGAGTCCCGGGTTCGTCAGATGCAGTGGTTGAAACCACCCCCGACTGGAGAGCACATTTTGTCGAGTACCTCCAAAATGGTCAGCTCCCGGACGATCGGGCCGAACGCGAGCGAATCCGACGCCACGCGCTGCAATTTACCCTCCAGAGCGACCCCAGTCTTGAGCAGATCCTCTATAAGCGGAGCTTCGATGGTGTCCTCCTCCGTTGCATCCAGGGAGTAGAGATACCTCAAGTTATGCAAGAGGTTCACGCCGGTTCCTGTGGCGCTCATCAAGCTGGGCCGAAGCTGTCCCATCAAATCCGGAGGTTAGGGTACTTCTGGCCCTCCATGATCCACGATTGCATTGGATACGCCAAGAGATGCCATGCGTGCCAAGTACACGCCAACTTCTTGCATCGGCCGCCAGAACCCCTCCACCCCACCAAGTACTCTTGGCCATTTGCAGTATGGGGACTCGATGTAGTGGGACCGTATCCGCCGGCAACAACCCGCCAGTGCAGGTTCATCCTGACTGCTACAGATTTCTTCTCCAAGTGGGCAGAAGCAGTTCCGCTCAAAGAGGTCAAGGCCCGTTCCATCGTTGACTTTGTGAGCTCCAACATTATCCACCGGTTTGGAGTCCCTCACGCCGTCCTCACTGACAATGACACCAACTTCTGAGCAGCTGAATTGAAGAAATTGTACGCTAAGTACGACATCCGTTCGAACCATACCTCCCGCTACCACGCGCAGGCGAATGGACAGATCGAGGCGTTCAACAAGACCCTCTCTAACATTCTGCAGAAGATGGTTGGTCAGAACAAGAAAAGTTGGCCGGACAAGCTCCCCAACGCCCTCTGGGATTACCGGACGACGACTCGCAACTCTACCCAGGTGACCCCATATTCCCTGGTGTATGGAGCTGAGGCCGTCCTACCCATTGAGATCCAGCTTCCGTCGCTACGCACTGCAGTTTATGATCACCAGACATCAGATGAGGTAGCCGAGATCCGCCTAGCTGAATTAGAGGCACTGGACGAGAACTGGCTTCGTGCCCTGCACAATCTGGAAAGGCATCAGGACAAGATAGCGAGAGCCTTTGACAAGAAGGTTCGTCTCCGCTCTTTTCTACAGGGTGACCTGGTACTGGCCCTGTGAGTGCCAATGATTCCCGGTAGGAAACCGCCCAAGTTAGAACCCAAATGGGAAGGGCCTTATATCATCCATAAGGTTTACCCCAATGGAGCATACTCCTTGGTGACCACATATGGAGAGCGTATAACCCCTCCCACCAATGCCAAATTCCTCAAGCGATACTTTGACTAGGGCAAAAAATTGGTCCTGCACGACCCTAAACTGCGAGAGGGTCCTGCACGACCCTAAACTGCGACTTGGTCCCGTATGACCTTAAACTGCATCTCCGTCCTCACTGCAAGACGTTAAACTGCAAGCCAGTCAGGTCTTCATGACCGAGGCTCAGCCTCAGGCCCCTCGGCCTCTTTGGGCCCCTGGCCCCGTCTCCACCGCGGTCTGGCCCCTGGCCCCCTCGTTTCTCTCCGATTTACCCTCTTACGGGATTGTACGGTATGGTGTAGAACTACGTCCTCACGTTGGGATCATGTACCATACCGTACACATCCCCAAATGAGATGCCCCTCGTCCCGCATGACGTTAAACTGCATGTCAAGAACTACGTATGGCTTGATTCCCATCTTCATGGGATACGTAGGAACGCTCGGACGCCTCGTCTTGAGCCCAGCCCCAAGATTTTATCTTCCGCTATTCCCCCTGGGGATAGTCTCCTTGGAGGATCTTTGTGTAGCAGGGAGTAGGCTTTCTTGGCCCCGCTCATGCAATCCCACTCGCGCAAAGATTGTAAAGGTCGCACCATGCGCCCACCCCCGTTCTTCTACCCTCCCACGTCCTCACCGCATGACGCTAAACTGCATGACCTTCAAGAACTACGTATGGCTTGATTCTCATCCTTATGAGATGCGTAGGAACGCCCGGACATTTCGTCCATTGGCCCAGCCCAAAAGCCAAAATCTTCCCCTAGGGTCAAGACATGGGAGGGTGCACACTTTTGCCCCGACCCATGTCGAGCAAGCCTCGACCCGGCTGCACATTCCCCCTGGAGGTGTTTGCCCCTTTCGTGGATGAACGCAACTGAGCTTCACCCACTCCTTGACTGGGATTCTGTCACCTTTTCACACCTAGAGGGACCCCCGATAACGGCCTGGATACAATGCCCAAGGGCTCTCCTACCGATACGGGCCAACGCCCCCGAGGGTTTTCTTAAGCAACAAGTCGACACAAGTCCCGCGTTGCGAATTTGGTCAGCGGTCGACGCTCATTTGTTGCCCCCATGCGGGTCACCATAGGAACGCTGTGTTTCGAACATGGTCAACAGTGTCCTGGATCTTAGGGTCCACCTCGAGATGCCCCAGGCATCAAGGACAGTGATCCCCTCTGCCCCATCCCAAGGTGACAAACTTCCCCCAGGTGGTGCTGGCGATCCGGGCCACGACCCAGGATTCCTCATAAGGGTGTACGATGTGATGTAGGACTGCGTCCTCATTCACGTCGGGATCATGTACCATGCCCTACGCCCTCTCTTTACGAGGCTCAGCCTCAGGCCCCTTGGCCTTTTCGGGTCCCCGACCCTCGTCCTCATGTAAGACGTTAAACTACAAACCAGTCAGGCCTTTCTGACTGATAACTTCCCCTTTTCTCCGGGCCACGGCCCAGGATTCCTCACCTGGAGTGTACGGTGTGATGTAGGACTGCGTCCTCATTCACGTCAGGATCATGTACCATGCCGTACGACTCCCCTTACGAGGCCCAGCCTTAGGCCCCTTGGCCTCCTCGGGTCCCCGACCCCCGTCCTCACTGCAAGACGTTAAACTACAAACCAGTCAGGCCTTCCTGACTGATGCTTGACCTTAGGCCCCTTGGCCTTTCCAGGTCACAGCTTAGGTCCCTTCTTACCCGGAGTGTACGGTGTGGTGTGGGACTACGTCCTCATTCACGTCGGGATCATGTACCGTGCCGCGCAACTCCCTTTACGAGGCCCAGCCTCAGGCCCCTTGGCCTTTCCGGGCCGCGGCCCGGGACCTATCTTATAGGATCGTATGGTGTGACGTAGGACTACGTCCTCATTCATGACGGCTTCTTTACCATGCCATACACCTCCCTTGTTTAGGGGTATATTACTCCCCTCCTCGTCCAGTATGACGTTAAACTGCATTTCAAGAACTACGTGTGGCCTGATTCCCATCCTAATGGGATACGTAGGATCACCTGAATGTCTAGGCTTCGGGTCCAGCCCCATCTCTCAGGAATCCCCATCCCATCTTGGCCCCTTGGCCTATCCTTCCTCCATGAGGGGACTATGTGGTGTGGCGTGGGATCATGTCCTCATTCACGACGATTTCGTAATGACTACGCCATGCTCCCCCCCTACTGAGCTGTTTCGTCGATCCTTTTTCTTCGGCGGTTCACCAATGTGCACCAATGGGCTTAAGAGTACTCTGGTTTATTACCTGGAATGCCAAGCTTTACTCGGACACGTCCGCACCCGCTTTCCAGGCTTTGCGTATCCCCGCATCAGGGCTTTCATCATCTTTCACACCCGGAGGGACCCCCAAGAACGGCCTGGATGCAATGCCCAAGGGCTCTCCTACCGATACGGGCCAACTCCCCCGAGGGTTTCGGACAACAAATCGATAAAATCCCGCGTTGCGAATATGGTCAGCGGTCGATTCTCGTTTGTTGTTCCCACCTCAGGCTAACGTGATACAGACGCTGTGTTTCCGTCATGGATAACAGTTTTCCTCTGTCGTCATGCCAACCCATTAAGCCCAAATGCCAGGTACACAATTCACACCCTTCATCACTTCATCATGTCCAAGTAGAGTCTCGGGACTCTTGGCACTTTTCCCCCGTGCACGTCTGCGCATTCGAGGAACAAGCTACATCAAAGGTGTCCTTTGAAACTCTCTGCTAACTCCCCTTTGATGGGCGCCCCAAGTATTGCAATGAGGATACCCCCCTTGTTTCCCACACCGAGTTTATCTCACGTGGGCTTAGGTATTGGGTTGACATCTGTGCTTATTCGGGAGGTGTCACCACCCATGGTCCGAGCTCTAAGACCATAAACTAAGACTCTCATCTGGAACTACGTTCAAGACTCCTTGTCTTCGGACCCATCTTGAGTTCAGAAAATTTACCTCTCTAATCCTGCCTTCAGGACCCTGATCACAGGGCTGCGTGGCGCAGTGTAGGACTACGTCCTCATTCACGTCGGGTTTGCGATAGCTGCACCACGCACGCCCCATTCTGAGGTTCAGTCCTCCTATTCCCTGTCCTGCATGACATTAAAAGGCACCCTCCAGAACTACGTATGGCTTGATTCCCATCCTAATGGGATACGTAGGACCACCAGAAAGTCTAAGATTCGGGTCCAGCCCCACCTCTGGGATATCTCCTGATTTCCCGATCACCTAGGCCACTTGGTCCATCCCTCTCCAGCGGGGGGGGGGGGTGTAGGTATGATACAAGGTTTTGGGCACCATGCCCCCTTCCCCTGGGAATCTGCCATCTCTCGATCACCCTCAAAGTTGAGTCCCTTGACTCCTTGCAGTGGTTCACCCATGTATTAAGAGTACTCTAGTCTAGGACCAAGAGTGTCAGATTCAACTTGATCAAGTTCCTTCCACTTGTCAAGCTTCGTGTTCCCCTCTATTCGGACTTCCATCATCTTTCACACCCGGAGGGACCCCCAAGAACGGCCTGGATACTATGCCCAAGGGCTCTCCTACCGATACGGGCCAACGCCCTCCAGGGTTTCGGACAACAAATCGATAAAATCCCGCGTTGCAAATATGGTCAGCGGTCGATGCTCGTTTTGTTAGTCCTCATTTCAGGCTAACGCGATAGGATGCTGTGTTGCGAATATGGTCAGCAGTAATCCCCTGTCGTCATGCCAGCCCCTTCAGTCCTTCAATGTTGGTTTCATGATTCACATCATTTTCCACCCCATCATGTCCAGGTGGAATCTCGACACTTTTGGCGCTATCCCTCAGTGCACCTTTGCATGCTAGGTGGACAAAGCTGCAATATGGCGCCCTTCGGGGCTCCCCTGGTCCGAGCTCTAAGACCATAAACTAAGATCCATTCAGGACTACGTTTAACTTGATTCCCATCCTCATGGGACACGTAGGACCACCCAGATTCCCTGTCTCTGGGTACAACCCATTCAGGAAGACAGTCTCTCTCCCTGCTTCACCTCCGTGTAGGCCCCTCGGCCTAAGGTTCCCCTCTCTGGATGGCGTACAATTTGATGTGGGACCAGGTCTCTATCAATTGTGTTTTATAACACTGCGCACATTTCCCGCCTAGCATCGTCTCTGCTACGTCCGCGCTGCATGACGATAAAATGCATGCTTGGTCCTATCATACGACCCTAAACTGTGACATTATCGTCCTGGCCGCACGACGAAAAACGGCACCGCATTGTGGTGACCTCGCTGTAGAGGACATCACGTTGGGTATTGGTCATGTGCCATGCCATTTTTCAACGCCCATCATGGCTTGATCCTTGTGGCGACATCACGACCTACTGTTCTAGGTCTGTCGCTTCACAAAAAAAAACCATTCACCTTAAAGAACAAACAAGAGTTATCAAATTTCGCTCCTTTTAGTGCAAGGGCTATTCCCACACTTCCCTTTTCCCCTGGCACAGGTACCTTACCGTGCCACCTTCCAGAACTACGTATGGCTTGATTCTCATCCTTATGAGATACGTAGGAGCGCCCGGGTACTTCCCCGCGGGCCCAGCCTAACCCTTGTGTTCGGTCCCTCGACTCGAGCATTTCCTCGGAGAACGCATGGTAAGCAGGACTATGTCCTCATTCACGTCAGGATCTGATGTCATGCGTCCCCTGATCCCTTTACCCATCTATGGTCCGAATTCTATGACCCTAAACTAAGATCTCCCCAAGGGAAAGGAATCTGCTCCCCCTCTCTAATACGTTTCATTGACGTATTCAGATGTGTTTTGACAAAAAGCCCGAAGCATGGGATTTTCACAGGGACATTCCCCTCACCTCATGACCAAACTTCGTGAGCTCTCTATTTGGATCCTCATCCTCTTCCGAATCCAAAAGGACCCTCGGACGACGTGGATACTAAGCTTAAGGGCTCTCCATGAATGCTGGACCTAAGGGCCCTTCAATCGTTTCGGGCCAACGTCCCTACGGATATCTGACAACATTTGTGACATGGTCTCGTGTTTCGAACATGGTCTACGGTTGACCCTCATTTGTCTGTCCCCATTCTAGGCTAACGCGATAGGATGCTGTGTTGCGAACATGGTCAGCAGTAATCCTCTATCGCCACGCCGCCATCATCGTGATCCGAATCTCGAGCGTCATGATTCACACATTTCCACTCCCTCATGTTCAAGTGGAACTCCATCATACTCGGCTCTTTCTCTTCGCGCATCTAGGTGCGCTGAATGATCATGTTAGTGTCATCGGCCCGGTAGTCACCGAGCATCCCTTTTCCCCAACCTGCCTCTCTCTGCGTCGGGAAATTCCCACCACTACTGCTTGTTTCCCACACCGAGCACGACTCAAGTGGGCTTAGTAGTTTTGGCTGGATGTGTACCAACACGGTCAGGCTACTCCCCGTCCAGTATGACGTTAAACTGTGCTTCCAGAACTACGTGCGACTTGATTCCCATCATCACGTGGGATACGTAGAGACACCCAGGCATTTCACCTAGGGTTCAGCCCCTGGAATCATGAAATCTTATTCCTCCCCATTTCCAGCCCTCGCCAGAGGCCCTGTCTGGAAGAAAGAATGATCTGTGATCAGGCCGATGCGCCCATCTGGCGTACTCCCACCACGGTGGTGCAACTACCAAAGTGTTAGATTCTGTTTGAACAAACCACCACTCCACGTTCCATGCTTTGAGTGTCCCTTATTCGGACCCTCGTCCTCTTTCATGTCTGAAGGGACCCCCTAACGGCCTGGTCTTATGCCGCATCGGCTCACCTACCGTCCTGGGCCAACGTTCTGGAAGACTGGTCATGTCTGGAAGGACCCCCTAACAGTATGGATGTCTGACCTATGGTCCACCAACTGTCTTGGGCCGACGTCCTGAAAGATTGATCGATAACAAATTGATAAAATCCCGCGTTGCGAATATGGTCAGCGGTCGATGCTCATTTGTTGCCCCCATTTCAGGCTAACGCAGTAAGGATACCGTTTGTCCGCCACGGTTAGCGGTTGTCCTTTATTATCACGCCATCCCCACAGTATTCCGAATTTGGGCATCTTGATTCACACTTCCCATTTTCATCTATTTGAACCGATTTCAGCGCCCCTGGTGTTTCCCCGTTCGTGCATAGGAGCGCGTTGGAGAAACGGTAATTCGGCTATCCTGGAAGTTCCTCCTCCGATCAAGCCTTCCCCATCTTTTGGGAATCTGGACTGGTTTGAGGGAATTGTCGTCAAACGTCCCGCAAACATTGTAGGGGTGTAACAAGGAAATTCAACAGTGGAAATCGTGCGTGCTACGGAACTCAAAACAGAGGAGAAAGAAAGAGTTGAAGCACAAAAGTGTTAATAAAAGTTTCATTCGGGTTTGCTACAATACTCGGGGGTTGACTTCCCCCATGGACGGGTTGACTCCGTCAAAAGAGCATTGCAGCTCCGCCACCCGCTGACTTGCAGCCTTCAAAGCCTGTTGCCGCTGATTCAACTCCCGCTCCTCTTTAGCAGCGGCAGGGTGTAATTCGTCAACCCTGGCTCTGGCCCTTTCTACCTCGGCCCGAACGGCAGCCATCCTTCCAGAGGTTTTCCCCATATGTTCCTCAGCCTCCGCTAGCTGGGCCTTCAATCGTGAGACCAGCTCAGACTGCGCATCGAGAGTGGCTGAAAGCTCGTTGGCCCGGATCTGTATCTGTTGGACCTCGCCTTCAGCCTCCTGGAACTTCCTAATGCTGGTCGCCTTCCTCCGCTGCCATCCCACGCTCAGCCCACGATCATGCTCCCGGATCTTCTCAGCCATGAGGTCTCAGATGAGCGCGTGAGGGCGTTGGGCATCCAATCCCCCGGCACACAGTTCGCGCAACCGCGAGCGGAGCCTATCCATTTCGGCCAGCCATTGCGCTTGGGGAGTGTCCCTGATAAAGCGCGTGATCAGCTTCCACGACCGGCGGCAGACTATGCTGCTGTCTTCCTCATCAGAGGCCGTTTCGTCCCAATCCGCGCGGTCGGCAGGCTCGTACGCAGGATATGCCTGCAGGAATTCCTCAGCGGGATCTGCATCTGGTGTTGAGTCTGGTACGACACCTGACGCCGGCGCAGGCATGACAGGACTAGGACCGACCGGTTGATCCTATTCCTCAGATTCCACCTCGATGACTTCAGGTATGGCCCTGCTGGTGGTCCCGCCAGTGATGGTGTGCGCCGCAGCTTGAGGAGGTGAAGGGACTATCGTCACCATCACCGGCATGCCCCTGGGAGGGACGCCACCAGACATCCCGACCAGCCTCGCTGCAGCAGCCCACGCCAGTCGGAGAACTGTATGACAGAAAGAGACATAAACGTTAGTTGGCATCGCCCACATGTGACAACGAGGAGACCGGTGGAGGAGACTTACGAAGATCGACCTCCGAGCGCTGCTCCTGGGCCAGTACTGACGGGACCCCGAGACGAGGCCCCCCATACACTGTTGGAAGGTCTGGAGATTCCGGAGGAGCCGCCTCAGACCCCCTGGCCCCACCAGACGCAGAACTGGACGCAGCCATAGGCGCGGGTTCTGAAGGTCCCGCGTCATCACCCGTCAAGGAGCGAGAACGAGGCCTACGAACAAGTTCCTCCTGCATGGCTCAAACATTGGTGAGAAGTCCATAGGGATTCAAGAACAGGTCGTAATGAGAGAAGTTCGGAATGCTACCTTGAGAGCCTCCGCGAAGTCGTCAGATTCTGAGCTTCGGTCTCCAACCTCGCCCTCCTCCAACGGGCTCCCTCCTCCAGCCTCGTCCCCCCGAGAAGAGTCCCCTGATTCCTCCGGCAAAGGGAAGCGCTCCCTCAGATCGGCAGCCGATAGCTGCGGGGGCACTGTCTGATTCAACAGTACCCTCACCCGATCCGTCATTGGGCGAGGAACACCGCTGGAGTGGACGTAATCCTCCAGCTCGTTCAAGTATTGCTCCGCCTCCGCCGGAGACACCATGAATCCAGCCCGAACTGGGCCTATGCCCGACAACTCCATCCCAAGGCGATTCAGGTGAGCCCACATCTCAGGTGGGCTGAGGAATTTTCGGTTGACATCCCAAATGTCCCAAGATTCTGGAAAGACAGCATCTTCTGCCATGTCAATATGACGCAGCCGCTTCCCTGGAGCCTGAGTGGGTATCCTACGGAATCCCCTCGGTGGCCGCCCCTCTGGATGACCCTGCTCTCCCGGAACCACCGGATCCGCCGCTGCAGCCATACCCTCGGCCGGTGCGGGTCTCGCCGCCATGGCAGCCCCGCTGCCGCGAGCAGCCCTAGTCTTCCTCCGACCCCGACCTCGAGATAAAGGAGGCCCACCGTCACCAACCCGGATCATTGGCTGCTTCAGCATCTCCCCGGGATAAGCGGCCTCCCAGCTGATGGCGTACTCCTTCACTAAGCCGAAGGCGGCGGTGGACGGAGGCAATGCGATCTGCATCTTTCCATCCTCACATGTGAACATGAGCCACAGCTGCCTCATCACACACGGGTGGTCCTCGTGACGCACCTCCCAGTATACCTGCGGGGTCAGCCGCTGGAGGCACCGGAACTGCCTCGCAAAACGATGCGGGGTGTACGGTTCACAGATTGGATCACGATCTATCCGAGCCACCAAAACTCCACCTCGGAAGGCCAGGAGGTAAGCCCGATGTTCTTCCGTTCCCCGTCCATCATCAGTAAGCCTCCCCGTCGGCAGTGGGAAGGGATGAAAGTTGAACTCGTCCGCCCTCCACACCCTATTCAGCACCATCGGAACGACCAGTTTGAATGGGAAGCTCCCAACTGCGTTCAGAATGGAGGGGCGAAAGTCTGATCCCGGCGGCGAAATGGGGTTTGGATACTCGTAAATCCCCCTGATATGCACTGCGATCCACCCATAAAGGAGGTGGAAGGGCCCGCATATTCTTGGCGGCTTCTTTCCCTCGCTAATACGCCGCAACATTCTGTATAGTTTGGCGAGCATCAGGATCCCCAGGTTGATCCGCTGCCCCATGGCCAACATCGATGCCATGATGAACGAGCTGGGCCGTACCCCCATGCTTGTATCTCTCACCAGTAGGATCCACCCACAAATGAGAGCCGCGATGAACACCGCCAGCCTGACTATTGGCTGTTGTTCAGTGCTAACACTGAAACCCCAAGTCTTCCATTGGCTGTCCTCCAAGACCCACCAGTACGAGTGTCCCTTGCCCCACTGGGCTGCCCTCGGACAAGTTCGAGGCCTTGGAGGGAACTCTCGATCTTCTGGGAAGTTCATGAAGCGTTTGAACCATCTTCTGAAGTGGACATCCCTCACTACTTCCTTGTCCTCTCCAGGGA
The DNA here is from genome assembly GCA_963277665.1 of Viscum album. Classification (NCBI taxonomy): domain Eukaryota; kingdom Viridiplantae; phylum Streptophyta; class Magnoliopsida; order Santalales; family Viscaceae; genus Viscum; species Viscum album. Next base: position 407,803,067 of record OY728162.1, read on the forward strand.
CAAGCACCATCAGCACTGACGCCAGCCGTGGCATTTGCTCAGCATCTCCCCACACGCTGGCAACGGGGAGGAACTCGTCATACATGGACCCCAAGATCGGGACCCCAGAAACCTGGTAGACATCCCACAGGCTGATGCCCACCTCCCCGTGATGCAGGTGAAAAGTGTTGGTTCTGGACGACCATCTACTCAACAGTTCCGGCATCAGTTGCTTTGGTTGGTAAATGTGGAATTGGGAGGCCCATGCCGCCTCATACAATCCCACTCTCCTCAGCTCGGCCTCGAACTCCTCGCATGAGGTGCCTACCCAGTAGGCCCAGGCCCAGTCATCGGTAAAGTTGCCGCCCTGGCGCAGGTCCCACTCATTGGACCATCCCTTCTTCAGATCCTGCAGAGCTGCCTTCAGCATGGTGCGGTAGAGAGGAGGGGACGTCTCCGGTTGCAGGGGCCTCCCGTCAATGTCGTTCACATGATTGTAGAGGAAATCAGCGGTGACGGGTGTGAAATCCTCCTGTGCATGACCATCGGCCGCCCTGAACCATTGGTGCTGGCATGGTGTGCTCCTGAACCAGCAAACTGGTTCATCCCTTCTTGCCTCAGGGATGAAGACGTCATCCCTCATCCCGAAGCCGTACAATGACAGTTTCTTGCACTGCGGGTAATCCTTCTGACCTTCCGACAGCAGGTCTGTCAAGGAAGTGTGGTCCGAGTGGCTCCGAACCATTTCCCCCAAGCCTGGACGGTTGGCCATATCATCTCGACGAGCAGCATCTGCGAGGACCCCCAAGATAGCTTCTTGATGGGCCATTTTAACTCTGGACCTCAGAAAAGGATTCTTCCGGATGGATCGCAAAGCCCAATCGCGAAGCTCGATCACGAAGCCGGATCGCGAAGGTCGGTCACAAGTTCAAACCGCGAAGTCTGGCCAAGGCAGACAAGCAAAGGTTCGCTTGGCGCGGACGCGGAGTTGGAGACCCGCGGTTCGCCGCGAAGCTCGATTCGCGGAGGGCCGTCGCGGAGTACGCGGAGCTTCGCGAAATCGAGAGCACAAAAAGACAAGGAAGGCACGTAAAGACAAAAGAGGGCGGACCCCCTATTTATAGGCGACGACCCCGGAGCATCGCGGCGCGCCTCACCCGCGTGAAGCATCGCGGCGCGTCCGGATCCGCGGCCCCGACGAGCAGCGCAGGCCCCCTTCGCGATGCTGCATCGCGAACCACCGACAGTTTTGGCGATTGTCCCTCAGACTTCGACCCTTCTCCCTCCGCGGCTCCAAGTCTGAGGGGGGGGGGGGGCATTTGTTGGCGCCAAAAATGTGGCCCGAAAGGAAGGAACGAAAAAGACAGCCGGCGCGCTGCCTCGCGAAGCACAGCCGCGAAGCACAGCCGCGAAGCCCCGCTGCGAAGCGCCCCAACCATGGCGACCCCGCGAAGCTCCGGAGGCGGTAATCCTCCGCGAACCCGTTTGACGTTCGAGAGCCGCTGCGAAGCTCCGGAGGCGGTAATCCTCCGCGAACCCGTTTGACGTTCGTGAGCCGCCGCGAAGCCCCGAAGGCGGCGCGCGAGCCCTGCTTCGCGGCGCCCCTTCCCTATAAATACTGGACTCCCCCTGAGTCCCGAAGACGGACAATCCGACCTTTCGGCTTCTCCTCTCCCGAATCGCGAAGCACGCTTTGCCCCGGGAATCATGAGCTCCGCGAGGTATTTCTACTTCACGAGACGACTCTGATTTGTTTCGTTTTGAGCCCCTCTTCCGAGAGGGATGCCCTTCGCGAAGCTCAAGGGCGTTCGCGAAGGAAGGGGATTCCCAAGGGAACCCGGGCAGCCGCGGAGCACTTGTGCTTCGCGAAACACCCAACCCATGCTAGTAATCCCTATACCAAGGCAGGATAACTATGCATCGCGAAGTACATTGCTTGGCAGGACCCTGCTTCGCGAACCACACCTTCTTCGCGAGACAGTACTCTGCGAACACTGTTCCACTTCGCGAAGCACCTCCCACTCCCACCAATGCCCCATGCTAAGGCCAAGGCACCCCACTTCGCAAAGCACACTCCTCTGCTTAGCGATTCCTCTTCCCGTGCGACCCTCCAGGTTTGCACGACGTGATTTCAAATTCCCTTGGACAACACCTCCCGTAGCGTTGCTTCGCCTAATGCTTCTTCGCATAGGCACGCTAATGGCTATTGCTTCTTCTCATAGCCACGCTAACGCGGACCCCTCGATGGTTCGCCCCACTACCCCCCTTTACCATGGCCTTACCGGCACCTTCCCTTCCCCAAGGACCAGAGGGTATCGGTTATGTAAGCCCTAGGGGTGTGGAGTGAACCCACCTCGTCCGAGCTGCAGGACGTTAAACTGCCAAGCTCCACGTCCTCAACACATGACGTTAAACTGTGACCCAACCTCATCTCCCTCACGAAGGGTCCCCCCAACTCGAACATTTTTTACACTACTCGTCTCCACGGGAATGGAACTCTTCCGCACATGGAATGAGATCCTCCTTATCGGAGTGGTGTATGTTCGCAAGGGAAGGGTCGCCTCAGAGCGTAAGCCCCTAACCTTTGGTACGGATGATTGCACCAGTGCATCTCGGTACTTCCCCACTACCAAGGTTGGTGGAGGACGTGATAGGGAACGAGGCACCCCCCTCTGGGCCTCCATCCTGGAGTAAGTCCCAACACCATGGGCCGCCCAACGCGTAAGCCCCTCTTTGCTTCTCACGGACGCACCCTTTGCGACGTGATCGTCAGGTCCTTGCAACCTCTTGTTTCTCACACCGAGCGTGACTCACGTGGGCTTAGAGTGAGCACCGACCCTGACCGCCCCATCCGAACTACGGGGACTTTGATCCGTGTCAAGGCATGGTACGTAGGAAGCCTCCATGAGGTTCAAGCCCACCCGTCATTTATTCACGTCAGGGTTCACTATCGTCCCGCATGACGTTAAACTGTATCATCCGAACTACGAGGTCTTTGATCCATGTCAAGGCATGGTACGTAGGAAGCCTCCACGAGGTTCAAGCCCACCAGTCCCTCATTCACGTCGGGTCCCATTCCAGTCCAGCGGTAAGCCGTTGTGACCATCTGAACTACGAGGTCTTTGATCCATGTCAAGGCATGGTACGTAGAAAGCCTCCACGAGGTTCAAGACCACCAATAGTGGACCAAGGTCTGCTTTCACGTCAGTTCACCGGCGAAACCCACCTGAACTACGAGGTCTTTGATCCATGTCAAGGCATGGTACATAGGAAGCCTCCACGAGGTTCAAGCCCACCCGTCATTTCATGTCGGGTCTCACCCCCGTCCAGCACGACGTTAAACTGCACTCCGGTCCAGTGGTAAGCCATTGCGACCCATCCATCCTAACGAACTACGGGGACTTTGATCCGTGTCAAGGCATGGTACGTAGGAAGCCTTTATGAGGTTCAAGCCCACCAACAGTGGACCAAGGTCTACTTTCACGTCGGTTCACCGACACACCCACCCGTCGTTTCTTCACGTCGGGTCCCATCTTCGTCCGACATGACGTTAAACTACATTCCCTTTTGAACTACGAGGTCTTTGATCCATGTCAAGGCATGGTATGTAGGAAGCCTCCACGAGGTTCAAGCCCACCCATCACCCAATTCACGTCGTGTTCTACCTACGTCCAGCATGACGTTAAACTACAATCTGGTCCAGTGGTAAGCCATTGCGACACTCCACCTGAACTACGAGGACTTTGATCCGTGTTAAGGCATGGTACGTAGGAAACCTCCCCGAGGTTCAAGCCCACCATTAGTGGACCCACGGGTCTACTTTCACGTCGGTACGCTGACGATTCCCATTGGACCAAGGTCCACCTTCACGTCGGTACGCTGACGATGCCCATCGGGCCAAGGTCCAGCTTCACGTCGGTTTACCGGCACCATCCCGAACTACGTGGAATTTGATTCCCTGCCACAGGGATACGTCGGAAGCCTCCTCAAGGCTGAAGCCCAACTTCACCGTCGCCCCTGCGATGGTCCCATTTCATCCTCCTCCACTTCACTCATCTATCCATCACCCATCCTGATTCTCACCTGGGCCGCCACATCCCGGTGGAATCATGCCATCCACCTCCTCGCTGCTCCTAGCGGTGCATGGGACGCTTTCCATGTGTAAGCCCCATCATATCTCGGGGTCGCTGTCCTATGTGTACCCCCCGATTCATCACCCTCATTCCGTCTCCGTAAGACGTTAAACTCACGGCCTACCTTGTGATAAACATGAGATGCCTGAGGAAAACCTCGGATGGAACGCCTTTGGTGTAACCGTCTCTGCTAGACGTTAATTTTGCCACATACCCTGTGTTGAACATGGGAAGCTGAGGAAAACCTCTGATACGTGTCTATGACATGTAATTACCCGCGCTCGATGTGGGATGCCTTGGGCTTCCACGCCCTCGAGAAGCCTTGTGGTCAAGGATAACAGACAGACATGCCAGGTACCCCAGCATCCAGACACACTACTGATGCCTCAACGTGACTACTCCCCTGACTGAAGGTTGCTGCCCTGACTGGACCCTTTGGAATGTCCCGACAGAAGCAGTGTAATTAACCGGCGTCCATGGAAACATGGCACTGGGAAGAGTTTCACGAACTACGTATTAAATCTATAAGGGAGACCCGGACTAGGTGACGAGTTCTGAGGAGGAATCCACGGAAGGAAGAACCGACATCCCATCATCCCATTTCAATCAAGGAGCAGACGTACCTGAACAAGGAACGAATGCCGCCCGCCTTTGGAAAGTGGGAATGTGGGGCAACACACAAAAGCCGCGCGTCCCCCTGACAGACGGATGCGCGCGCGCCCTGGCGAAAGCGTCGGAAACAGGTTTCAATGTTTTATAGCATCTTAGACATTTTGGAAAAACCTCCGGGCGATGCAGATGAGAGGTTGGAGGTTCATCTCAGGGATATAACACTACACTATGAGGATGTGGCACTGGTGAAGGAATCCACATAACCTTCTAGAAAATAGTTTTAAGGGGAGATATAGGATATTATTATCCATTATAAGGAAGAAATGTTGGGGAAATTTATTCCACTCAATGCCTCAAATTATTATGGTGATTATATGTCCTAGATATCTCTTGGTGCAGACACTAATAAGGTGATTACATAGTGGATCGACTAGCTAGATCAATTTTTTGTACGAGGATTTAATGTAATGAAGTTAAACATAGATGAATTCATATAGATGTAGGAAAAGATAGCATGTTGGTTCGAGGTCCTTAACAAAGATGATCCAGATTTAGAGGTAAATGGACTTCTATAGAAACTATTTAAGAATAATGCATCTAACAAACTTAAAAATTATTTAAATGGTTTGTGTAAGTCATTTTTTGTTTGATTCTTTGAATTTTGTGCTGACATGTGTTATCACATCCCCTTAAATGTTTTTGAAAATAAAAAGTAATTTCCATGCTACTTTTAAATATCATGAAAATTAGTATTTTCATGATATATAATGTCAAAGGGGAAATAAATACACCTCATAAATGATGTTCGGTGTATAACATAACATATATCCTAAGGAATACTATTTTAGATGAACAACCCTTACACTGGTCATAGCTTTGAGGCGAGAATTAATAAATGTATCGACTATGTCAATCAAAATTAAATCCACATAAAACAAATGAAAAATGTATAATATAATAAAAATTCTGTATACTCATAGTCATATGATATAAGAGACAATTAAGAAGTAATATAACCCAAAGAAAAGGAACTGAGTGATGAAAATTATTTACCACATGTTTACTTTCATGTTTAATACACATGGATAAAATAATTCAAATTGAAACTTAAAATACCATGATATATGAATTATTCATGATATTACATGTAAAAGGTCCATTATATACACCATATAAATTAATTTAGGTGGATGACATTAAAATATTATTCAATAAAAGAAAATTGAGATGAAGTCCCTTACCTCAAGTCCATATTATCCATGTATATCCTTAAATCATGTATAATAATATTATACTATTTATTTTATTTCATAATAAATTTTTTTATGTTTAATAACTTACACCTAAATAATTTTTTATTTTTATTTTAATGACATATTTAAATTTACAATCACTTAAGTCCACATCGTGTGTTATAAGGACATTTGGTTCATTGATTCAAAAAATATTCAGTGTGTTGACTGAGGTAAAAAAGGTCATTATTCTGTCATCTATAAAATAATAATCTTAACATAATTATCATATTGATATATCAATTATACTTTTAAAAAAAATCATTAAATATGTTTATGAAAAATCAACTACATTACGATCTTGGAGATGGTAGGCCATACAATCATGTGAGTAACATTTCCATTTTTCAATGATTACTATAAAAATATATTGAGTATTTTATTATCCACACAAAATGATTATAATTTAAAAATATGATACTATAACAGTAAATAAACTTATATATATCATCCATGTGATGTGGTTATGAAAAATAATGACCTCTCTTTATGAAGGAGGTAGTCAACATGTATGCACAAATGTCATTATAATTTTTTAATGAGATGAATGGTAAGAAATAAAATGATATATTACCCTTTCATAATGATAAATATGTAATTAATATCATAATTGTTTCATATATATAACATATATTCATTAACATTATCCTTATTACCTTCCATGTAAAGTATTAGTTAAAAATACATCGTATTGCTTCCCAAGGATGCAGTTCTATGTACACACGAGCGATGTTATTATATCTCCTACAGAATGGATGGTAAGAAGGTATGTGTGATATCATAATCTATGAATATAATTATTTTAAAAATATTATATGTATATATATATATATATTTTAAATCCATAATTATAATAAGTTGTGATAGGTGAAGATAAAAAAAGATTATAATGGTCCAAGAGGCAATAGTTTTCCATATACACGAATGATAAATTCATTTCCAATTTAATTGAATATGATTTGATGGAGGTGGAAGAAAAAATAAAAAATAGATGCTTAGTTAAGAACGATACCTCTTCATTGAACAACATCTTTAGGTTTGTACCAAAATCCTTATTAAGACAGATTTATGATAAAACGAGGGATTTTAGGCCGTGGTTATGAAAGTAGGGAAGGTATTTGGGTAGGTATTGGATGATCCAAAGGGATTTATAGTTTAGTAGAGGAGTATTGAGTGGGGTTCCTTTTATAAGTGAGGTGATTGGGACATTAGTAATTTTTTAAAAGAAAAAGAGATACCCATGTTTTTTCATATTCCATAAGGCTTGAAAATGAACCATTATCAAGTATTATACAAGTTAAATTATAAATATATCTTAACATATATTTTATACATGTTTTAAGTCATTTTTACCATTATCTTTTTGGTTAAACCCCCTTGGAAATTCTGTTTTTACCTTTACCGTGTAAATGTTTTTTCTACTATTCATTATGACCTAACATTAAGTTGACCATATTAGAAAATATTAATTATTCTGATTCCAAATATTGAATCTACTTTACCTAATTCAATTAACATTTTTTAAAAAAATTAATTTAAAATAAAACCTACATACATGGAGAAAAAATAGTTTTTTAAGAAATATAGTTTTCAAGCATAAGATGATTTTTATATTAAGTTAAAAAAGAGTAATAACAATTTTATGAATTTAAATTAAAATTTATTGATATAGAATCTATAAATTAAATTTAATTCATTTATAATTAGGTTTTTTTAAATAAATAAAATTTAGAAACATTATGCACTCTAATATAGTGTTAAGAAAAAAGATGTTTTGAAACCCAAAAATAAGCTTATACTAAAATCCAATACAAAGACTATTAAAAAGTAATTAAGTATAATAAATAAAACTAAATAATAATTTTTTACTTGAATCCATGTTCAAAACATAATGGAACTTTTAAATTATTTAATTTATTTGAATGAAATGATAGTATAATGAAAATTGGTATTTTCACTATTTACTAAAAAATCCATAGTTTCTATAAAATTACAAAATTCTACCTAATGTTAATTTTTATATGATTATTTTAAAAACTAAGTTTATTTTTTGATATAAATGTTCTAAAATATCTAAAACTTTATTATAATATTTTCTCACATAAAATTATAAAAATCATTTTTTGAAGAAAACAAGTTTTTATGGAATAAAATTACTTCACTAAAAAGCAACTGATTATTTACTAATAATTTATCAATAATTTTATATTTAGTATGTTATATATATATATATATTTTAAATTAGTTAATATTACTCATACCCTCCAATTTAATAGTCATATTATAATGATTGTATAATTTTTGGGTCGTTTATTCTCAGCATTGCATGTCATATATGCTATCGATCATAATGTTATTATTTTAATATATTTTGGTGTTCCATTATCCCCCATTTAATAAATTTTATCCTTTAAATTTAAATTTTATATTGGTAATTAATGTTTGGAGATATGAAAATACCTTTTTTGAAAACCAAAAATATAAAACTATTTAATAAAACATCCTCTTGATAAGAGAGAAAAAGAAGTACGAAGGTCATCTAGAATAACACATACAAGGATTGAAAATAGGAAAACACTAGTGGGAAGTTAATATTTTGACATTGAATAAAATCATAAGTCCAAAATAATGACATAGAGTGATAGCGATCATTGATCACAATAAATTGAATGATCATGAGGAAGAAAACATCTAGAAAACCATAAACCAAATAAGTGTGAAAAAACCATCATTTCATAAAAAAATGAACATGATAGGATAAATTTTTTTAGTTTGAATATCCTTTTTCTATATTTGATGAAGATATTAACATATAGAATAATTTTATAAGGGAATATAATTTTTATGTAAAATTTCATTTTTTAATCAATTTCTACCACAAGCCCATCTTTTTCTCCAAATGATGTGTATCTAAGATGATTTTTAATGCCTGAACCATTAAAATATTACTAAAATATCACATATTTAAACATAATGATAAAAATATATTACTAATTTTTTTAGATTTTAAATGAAAAAAAAATGTTTAGAGCATGGTAAGATAATAAATAAACCTTCATATCATTAATATCTAAAATTAAATAGCAATACCCAAAGATAAAACTAAATCGTTCCATAAATAAATCTCTACAAAATAATTAAAAATATTTTTAAAATGTTTAAAACCCAAACATTAGAATATTTTTGTCACATTTAATTCTAATGCTGATTTAACTTTTATTTTTAAGTAAAACCAATCACTTTTAATGCCTCATATAAAAAATACATGTCCCTTAATTGTATAACGTTCCCTAAAATTTAATAAACCATAATTACCTCAACATAAAAAGAAATAATAAACCCTAAATCTTAGAAATACAATTATAATTATGTAAAAACATTAATGGTATAATTTCTCATATAATACATCATGTTGAACCAAAGGGTTACATATCCCGTAACCCAATAAAACATCTCCCAAAATATTCTTAATCATATTTGACTTTCACCACCTAAAAACTAAAAATTGGTGTCTATGAATTTTTACTTATGATTAAAATCAAACTTTTAAAAACATGAATAAATATATAGATATTAAGATATTCTCAAATGAAAACTCCATAATCTCCAACATTATTGAAAACCTCTTATAATACAAACTATAATAGCCTCGAACCCTCACTCACAGATTTGATTCTAAAATCAGTAACTTACATATTTGGATTTGATACTAATTAATGTGACCTAATTTTAATCATAAAAAACATATAACTTTAAAATTAAATAATTGATCACTTACATACCCAATTACCTTTTAGGTTTAGAGTTTTAGAGGATTATGAAGAACTATTAAATAAATAATACCCATAAATTAAAGGGAGTATTTTTACCAATATAAACATCTTTTCATATTTCATATTACATCTTCAACATCTCCCACAAAATTTATCATATTAGAATCCTTTATAAAATCATTATTTATAACATGGGTAATATGAAATATACCAAGGGTGATCTCAAATTTTCAGTATGGGTGAACAGAAGCATGAAAATTTGAATGTAATTAGTGATTATAAGAAGATTATAAGGGTATAATGACATAATCAAAGTGAATGACAATAAAATAAGAATATTCGTACTCATCATGACATGGATCATCAATAATGAATCATGGAATTAAATATTATAAAATGAAAGAGTCATAATAATAAATAATAATGATCCATGTGATTTTAAAAACGATTAAAGGAATCATTAGAAACCCCTAGAAAATTTAAAGGAAACATATTGTTATATTGGAAAATTATCTTCATAGAACCCCTATAGAACCCAAAAAAATTTAATTAACATATGGTTGACATACATACCCAAAAAATTGAAGTGATATCTTGGAACACCCATCATATAATCTATATCTGGCTAACTTGGTGTTATCTGGGTGCACCCATCATATATTAAATATCGAATAACCTCAATACGAATAAAGTATTTACATCTAGTATTTCATCATAAATCACATAGAAAAAATAATTAATCCTTTCATAACTTCATTAAATATTATAAAAGAAATGGTATCCTTGAACATATGTTAAAAATAATAATATTTCGTCCATAAAAGTAATGAGGATAGTATCAGTACAAAAATATCCATAGTCAAGAATAAGAAACATTAAGAGTTATTTATTTTTTTGATAGGAAATACCATTAAAATACAATTAAAAATTTCTTGAATAAAATAAATTATTCACTTTAAAATCACTTTTAAAAAATAAAAATTTAAAAAATCTTTTGAAAATCATTTTTTTGAAAATAAACTTGGAAACTTATAAAGGAAGATTAGAAAGAAAATATTTATCAATGTATCAGGAAAATCCATTTATTAAATAAATGATAAAAATAATCATTTAATAAAAATAGTGAGTTAATAGTAACTGATTTTCAAAATGTTAGGAAATTTACTTTTAAAATTTTTTTTTCAAGATCATGAAAAATATATCTATGAAAACATTTTTTAATATAAAATAATTTTTTTATTTTTTTTAAGACAGGGATATAGAATATAAAGATTCCCAATCTGAAAGAATATACAAGATCAATATTACTTAAAAATGTCATTCTTGATGTTTGTTTAATCAATGAAAGATAAAATTAAAAATAAAAATTTTAAACACATTCATAATCAGTTGATAAGAAAGAGATGTGGTTCAATAAATTAAGAGAATATTTTTCCTCTAATGAATCCTTAAACATAAAAAATCCCTAAATAATGGAGATTCTAAAATATGGTCTTTTCCACTTTTGTAACTCCTAAATCATAAGACCCCTGAAATAATAACATTATATGATAAATTAAATATCATCAAAATAAGGATTTTACTAATATAAAATGTCAAAGGGGAAGTAGATAAAACACATAAATGATGTTAGGTGTATGACATAAAATGTGTCCCAAATAAGGCAATTTGATATGAGTGACCCTTACACTTATAAAAAAGTTGAAGTGTGAATTAGTAAATGTTTCAATTATGTGTATAAAATAAAAATAAAAATAAAAAAATTGGAAATAAAACATAAGATAATAAAAATTCATACAAACATAATCTTATTGTATCACCCTGAGTTTCTGGAATAGGTTGAAAATCACCACCATTTTAAAATTTTCAATTAGTGGTGGTACCATTTTCAGTATCGTTGATCATAACTCAATTATGAGAGCTAAATAAGCTTTATATAATTTTTTTACATGAGTATCATGATTTGGATGAAGCATTAGGTGTTTACCAGAGGTTTTGGGGGAATCAGATACTGAATGACCTGTTTGGAATAATAGGTTATGAAACACAGTTTAGGGTAATCCTTGGAGCCCATTCCAAGTAACCATGCATATCATTTTGAATGACCAAATTGTTTGGTTAAATCATGTTTTTTAGGAACATATCTATGAAAGTTTATCTGTAATTTTCATATCGAGATTTCATATGGTTTCAACAATGTTAAGGAAAACCGTGCATATGCCATGCGAGAGAGCCCTTTTGGGAAGTATTTCAACACTATTGATCACATAGTTTTAACACAGTCTGGAAACCCATGTGAGTAAACCATGTGGCTTATATAAGGTGTTTTTTATGATTATTTTTTTATTTTTTATTCCCTTTTTCGCTTTTTTCTTCAATGTTGGTCGCGCACTACACAGGAGGAACCCTTATCCTTCTCTCATAGTTTAGATTTCTCTTCCTCCTCCATCAATTCTTATATATTAGATATTTTCGATGATATAGAACCGAGTTTTTAATTTTAACCTCACTGTAGCTTCTTCTTAATTTATCTTTCACCACATTCACCACTATTTCAATCCGAACCGATTTCAAGGATTTCTATAGAAACTGAAATCATGCTTGATCCACATCTAATTGGAGTTTGATATCAGATGTGTAAATATATACAAGTCTAAGGTAGGTTGTGCGTATCATGATTTGTGTTTTATTCATTGTTTTGGGGGTGTATATTTTAGCATTCATATGGGTATTTCATGAAATACCATTTTATATCTATTTATTTATATCAATTTGATCGTGAGACCCATGGTATGCCATTGGGCATGGCCAATTTCGTTTTTTTCTCAAGAGAGACCGGGTTAGAGTTCATCACTCCTTGGGTGGTTTGGTTGGGGTGATTAATTAATTAAATTGATTCATGTATGTTTTTTTAGATATTATATTTTAACATGAGGCATTTAAGACCTCTATACCAAATTGTTATAGTTTTTTTATATCACAAAATTCAATCATCTAAATTGAATTTATTATTTATTGTTTATTTTTGAATTAAATCTTCTAAATTAAACTATTTATATGAATGATAAATGTGAAATGAATGAGATGAATGTGATGAGATGTTTGGACCAAGGGGTCATTATGGTTTGGAATAAGAAATTGGGATGGAACGACTATCAAGATTGAGGAAATGTGATCATCTAGTTGGGCTTTTCCCAAATTGATTGAGTTGTTTTGACCACATTATTGGGCATCATGGATGTTGGATTAAGGTGGAGAGGCCTTTAGGTTGGGCATGTACCATGATAAGGGATTGATCGATCATCAGTTTTGAGCGGCATGGTCGGAGAGGGCTGGAGGTTCAAGTTTGAAGTGTCTTAGGTAATTTATTTTGTGATTTCCACTCAACCGTTATGTTTGAATCACATAATTGAGTCATGTGAACACAGTATGAATCTATTTATAAGGTGGTTTTGACCAATCATGTGTGTAAAGGACCCCAATAGTGCAGACAAGGAAATAATTTTAGGGGGTTCCTTCTATTAAATCAACATTGAAGGTGAGGAGCCTTCTGATATCAGTGTTGAGGCTGAAAGTTAGGGGATGAGTCTTATCGTGGTTAAGGTAATGGTCTTGGACTTATATTGGAATATATAAATCACTATTACTTAGTAAATCATGTCACTAGGTGACTTTGATTGTATTTTTGAGGATATACATCAATGTTCTTATGGACATCAGGCTACGAGCCGGTGGCTGCTTTGAGCAGGGGTCTGAGGGAGAAGATAATAATTTTTTGGGTGTGCCTTTGGGACATTGGTACTTACTAATTCAAGAGGTTTCATGAGGAATGATATGTAATTTTACTTGATTTGAGGTGGAACCTGGGGATTCCCCCATGATTTACATTCGGGTTACCTAGGGCCATGGGCCAAGGACCATTATTACATCTAGTATTCTATTGTAGAACGAGGTAGGTTATGTATTTATAGAGGCTATTTATCACTAGGGAAGTTTGTGTTTACACATTGTGATGCTTTATTATTTATTAAATAATTTATTCTTAAACACATATTATATGTATTCACCTTTGGGTGATATCCTACTGAGACTAGTTCTCACACCCTGTACGGGTCCTTTGGGGTGCTTGTATACAATTTGAATTTATCATTAGGAAAGGGTTGATATTCAAATGCTGATTCATATCACTATTTAGAATGTAATTTTGTTGAAGACCTTGAGTTCTTACCTCTAATTAGGTTTCATGTTTTGTTTCTTTTATGTATTAGTATGTTATACTTGTATGACTTGTACTGGTCAGCCACTAAAGACCCTCTTTTTTATACTAGCTTGTATGTTATGTTATGAAATGCTTGTTTTTTATTGTTGTTTTAGTCAAAATTAATGTGGTTTATTGGAAGTGATTATATTTTTATTTATCTTCCACTACATTTGTTTATTTATTTCTTACCCTATTTCTTGTTATTTATTGTGCTTCCTCCATTAGCGGGTCTTATTCAAGTCTAATGAGTGTTATTTATTCAACTGCAAGATATATATTATTTCTCGAATTAGTATATTATCTTTCCAAGATAGTATAGCCTCCACAAAATACCTTTTTACACCCATGATGCTCTTCTCAATCCTTTGGAATTTAGTGGGGGGTGCTAAATTCCATTAGCACATTGCCCGATAGTACAATTGAGGTGGTTAATTGGTTCGGGATACTGAAAATTGTTTCAGAGGAGTTTATTTTTCCTCATTTATTCATATAAATATTTGGTTAATGGTAGAATTGATATTAAAATATCGTCAAAACTCATCTTCAAACTCATTCTTGGGTGCTTGCATCCCCTTATACGAGGGGCGAACTCAGTTTACATGGGTGGGAAATTCTGTTATATTTTTGTCAATTTACGGTTTACATGATTTCTAACTTGAGTGGTTTATTTGGAATGTGATTGTTAAATTTGTTGTGATATTTGAACCTTGACCTCGTGAGGTAAGGGAGACCATATACCATGGCCTAGTGAGACAAGGTGTGATTGCATTATTATTTTTCATTTAACAAACACATTTTCTGGTTTTTCAAATTTATAAATGGTTGCATTCCTTGTAAAATGACTATACCATGTGATAAATATCAAAGGTCTTGATAAATGTGGTATTCCATGATATTAAATTTTTTATGCCATATGATTTTTAACACACAGACACACACATATATGAAATTTCAATTGATATGTGAAATTTACCCAGATCTTAAAAGAGCAGTCTAGTAAAGTGAGATTGGGTGATTTGGATCACTGGGTTGGGTGACTTGGTCCTTGGTTTCAGGTGATGTAGTTTATTAGGATTGATGAGGCCCATGGATTATATGATAAATGGCTCTTTTGTGGGAGGATAAAGAGGCCATGAGGCCCAGATACCATGATGCATGGTTGCAATGGGGACGAGTAAGGGTAGTGAGATCATGATTCCATTAAATTATTTCACTATTTGAATCATATATGTTATATTTAGTATTTCTGAATATTGGTTGGTATTAAATGGGTTCCTTATAAATGATGTAGATGGAGAATTTGGCGAGTGATGGATCAGTTCCATAAGATAACGTGTAGGTTTGGAATTTAGTGGGTTAGGAAGAGTAGGTACGGGCTTAGGTATAGGTTCAAATATTGGTAGAATAGTCTCTAGATTTCACTTATTTTGGTTTGTGTCTCCAAGATCAGCTATAATAAATCCCGGTATGGGTTATCCAAGGTATTTAAAGGGGTGATCAGGGAGCATATACATTGATGGCATGATTGACGCATGAGTTCCAATCTCAACACCTGCCACATTTTTAGGGTTAGTGTGGTCTATAGGTGGAAAATTACTTGATTAATAGAATGAATATGATATTTGAGAAGAGTGAGAAACCTCCTTGGAATAGGTTCAAGTTATCCGCCTATATGCACAGGGGACCTGCTAAGCATTGGTGGGTTGTGAAGGTTCATGCTAGAAGAAAAAAGAATTTGTTCTTGATGGATTTTGTGGCTGTATTCTTCATGAATGTTTTCTGAGAGATGATGAGGGGTTAAAGAGATTGATATTTCCTAAGCCTTTAGTAGGTGGCATGTTTGTCATGGACTATGAAGCGATATTCATTGAGATATCTTGATTTGTACCTAACACGGTAAGAGATGACACTTACAAGGTGGGGTGCTTCATGGATGGTTTAAAACATGCCATTTAGGTGTAAGTAAACAAATTTAGATTGGGCTTATTCTATGAGATAGTGAACCATGTGCTTATAGCTGAGGGAAATCACATGGACAGATCTTACTCAAGCTGAACATAAGTTTCAAGTGACTTCTGTGGTGATGCTTCATATGGAATTAAGTGAGGTCTAGACGAGTTCAAGCATAGATATTATTTTATGTAATTTATCAGACCACCTCATAGTGGTTCATCTACGGTTTTCATCTAGTGTGGGCAGCCAAGACATTTATAGTGTCCATGCGAGTAGCCTCTAAAGGAGTGTAGGGAATGTGGATAGGTCAGAAATCATAAGAGGTTTTGAAATATGACTTCTTCGTTAGCTGGTGATTAGGTTCAACGGTAGACTCAAGCCTCTAAGTTCATTTCATGATTAGTACCACGATAGGGTATACCATGTTCAACTACACATGGTATTCATGGAAGGGATAAGGGGACCCAAAACTGAGGTCAGTGGCTATGGAACCACCTTGGGGAGTTTAGGAGTCATGTAATCAATCTTTAGGCCAAGTGCACACTATAGAGCTTCCAGGGGTAGAGCGGGCAGGTGAGCCGATGAAGTTTTTTGGTACACTGCAGGCGTGGCCACAAATTAATTTTTTTACATTGGCATGGCCTGTTAAGGCATGTACTTTTTGGTGCATGAGATGCATTAGCTATATAAATGGACCCAAGGGATATTGTTCATTAGGTTGGAATAATATTAGATACATTATATATATATATATGAGTTGCAAGGAACTATGTTTTTGTGTATTGATCATCATTGGATGCGGGATTTTGTGATGTGAGAGAATCAATAACATCAAGGAGATGTAGGATTACATGAGGTGTGAGGCATCTGACCACCATGATGGTGCAGTACATAATTGAGGTGTGAGGAACCATGATTTATTTGAGCGTCCGAGGTGATGTGGGATAGTATTGTGCCATGTGTGATATGAGCTCAAGGTGGGCACCAATGTAGTGTAGGATGTGAATGGGTGTCTAGAATAGAACCGAACACCTCATATGTTTTGGAAGTGATGATGTGCCAGGAGATTACGATGAGCCAAGAAATTGGTCATTGGAACATTTCATTCTTTGGGTTTTGGTCATGATGTGACGGAGTTAGTCAATTACTATAGTGGGGATCCCCTTAAGTTAATTGTCCTATACCCTTAGACTGGGGTAGAATTGGTTGTATTTGAAATGGAAGAGTGTGCTTGGTACCATATCAATTTTTTCATTTTATAGCTGGGGTTTAAGCTATGTTAAGGTGGGGATATTGTAAATTATCATGTTCTTGGAATAGGTTGAAAATAACTCCCTTTTGAATTTTTCAATTAGTGGGGGTTCTGTTTTCTATATCATTCATCAGAAATAAATTATGAGTGCTAAATTAAATTTATAACATGTTTTTACATGAGTATCAGGATTTGGCTAAAGACTCAGGTGTTTGAATGATGTTTTCAGATCATTAGAGTTTTAATGGCCTGTTTTGGAATAGAAGGTCTGTGTCCATAGTTTAGGGTAAACTATGTGTCCCATTCCTTGTAATTGTGTGACACATTTTGAACATCCACATGGTTTTAGTAAACTGTGTGAGTGAGATTAATAGAAGTGCGAGATTATCTACAATTTTTAGAGAAGGATTTCACACAGTTTTTTCACGGTTAGGGGAAAATGTGTGTAGGCCGTGTGAGGGATCCCTTTTGGGTAGTAGCTCAACACTACAACTCACATAGTTTTCACATGATTTGGAAAACCGAGTGAGTAAACCCTGAGGCATGTATATGTTTTTTTAAGATTTTGTTTTCTCTATTTTTCTTTCCTTTTTCTCTTTTTTATTCTCCCTTAGTCACAAACTTCATAGGAGAAATCCTCATCCTTCTATACACCTTCAGATTCCCCTACCTCCTCTATTGGTGTTCTGATTTAAGATTATTTGGATGATATAGAAACATATAGGTAAATATAACATCAACCTAGCCTATTATTATTTCATCTTTCCCATCAAACACCACTATTTTCATATGACCATATTTCATGGATTTCGACAGAAACATAGATCTACTCCAATACTCTATGAATTTGAGATCTATATCATATATCCCTATATCTACAAGTCCAATGTATGTGGTTTATATCTTTATTTATGATTTCATGAACATTTTGGGGGTCTGTATTTTAGCGAACATCTGGGTATTTTCATCGTGACCCATTTATATGTGTTTCTTCATATCAATTGGACTATTAATCTAATGGGATGTCATTAGGAAAGCCCAATTTCCTTTTTATCCTAAGAAAGATAGGGTTATAAGCTATCACTATTTGGGTGGTTTGGATAAGGTTGTTTAATTAAATTAAATTTATTTTTTTTGGTTGTTTTGGATTGTTTATTCGATCTTGATAAATTTAGGTCTTCTATAAAAAATCTTTAGGAATGCTTAGATTTATAATTAAATCTTATAAACATAATTTCTCATTTAATGTGTAAAATTAAATTCAATCATCTAAATTGAATTGTTTATTTGAATGATATCTGTCAAATTTATGAGTTGCATGTGTTGAGATTTTTTGATGTAAGGGGTTGTGACCAGCATGGCCTAAGGAATTGGGATGGCATGACCATTAGGATTTAGGTGATTAGATCATTTGGTTGGGATTCACCTTAATATATTGAGTGATTTTGACCACATCATTGTGAATTGTGGATGTTATATTGAGTTAGAGAGGCCATTATATTAGTCAAGGCCCATGACATGGGATGTATCAACCATTGGTTTTGAGAGACATTTTCATGAGGGGCATGAGGTTCTTGTTTAATGGGGATTATGATATTTATATAGTAATTTATGCTCCCTCGTGATGGAGAAAGCATTTAATTGAGTCATGTGAACATAATATGACTTCGTTGATGACGTGGTTTTGATCACTCGTGTGTGTAGAGTTCCCCAGTAGTGCGTATTTTGAAATAGTTTGGGGGTACTAGCTATAGAAATTCACATGGAAGGTGAGGAGCTGTTGGTTGTCAATGTTGAGGCTGATGGTTAGGGGTTGAGGCCTACCATGATTGTGTATTTGAGCCTAGGATTATATTGGAGGATGTAAATATCCATTCCTTATGATTTCATTCCTTGGTTTGACAATGATTTTATTGTGAGGACATACATTGCTGGGCCTCCAAACATCAGGCTATGAGATAATGGTTTCATTGAGAAGGGGTCTAAGGGAACAAATACTAATGATTTTAGTGTGCCTTCAGGAAATGAGTACATACTAAGACATGATGATTGAAAAGGAATGAGATAATGAGTTACCTGATATGAGCTAGAACCCGAGGGTTCGCCTGATCTTTACATCTAGCGAACCTTGGGCCATGGGCCAAGGACCCTCCTTACTTCTGGTATTCCAGTGCTGGTCAAGGAAAGTGATGGATTCCTAGTGGATATTGAGCACCAGATAAGTCTATGTTTAAATTATTCATTTTATTTATTATTTATTTATTATATCACTCTTACATAGACATATATTCTAGGTACAAACATTTGAGTACTATCCTTCTGATACTGGTTCTCACACCCTACACGGGTCCTTTGAGACATGTTTAGACTTTATGAATTTACATCCCTATTAGGGATTGACTTTAAGAGCTTGTTAATAGTTCTATTAAGAATGGGATATTGGAAAATAACTTGATCTATTATCTCTTCTAGGGTTTCTATTTTAGTTTCTATTATGAATCAATATGACATATATGTATGACTTATACTAATTGACCATTGATGAACATATTTTTTATATTTCCATGTATGGACTATTATGAAATTCATTTTTTTTATTTTTTTTGTAGTATCTACAAGTGTTGGTTTGGGAATGCTAATTTGTTTATTTATCTTCTACTATAGTTGTTTATTTATTACTTCCACTACCGATTATTATTTATTGTTATTCATCCATTAGCGAGTCAGGTTTGATTCTACCGAGTCTTATGTATTCTGCTGAATTTCGTATATTATTACTCAAACTAGTATATTATCATTCCTAGAGGGTATAGGCTCCCCACTATACCTGTTTACACCCTCCCTACTAGTTTTCATTCTTTGGAGTTCATGGAGGTTCTTCTAAGGCTAGTGGCACCCGTTCTGATAGCTTTGTTCATGTGGATAATCGGTTCGGGGAGACTACAATTATAATATCAAACATGATGAAGAAGTAATATAAACTAATGAAAGGTTATTGAGTTATTAAAATTATTTACCACTTTTTAACTTTAAGTTCAAATAACCTTGTAGAGAACAATTTAATGTGAAAGTTAAAAAAGAATCATTTATGAAAAATTCATGATATTACATCTAAAAGGGGTTGTACATATACCATATAAAAATATTTAGGTTCATAACATTAAAATACGAATCAATGAAGGAAAATTGTGATTATGTCCCTAATCGTGAGTTTAGACATTTCAGGTTTGTCCTTTAACTCCTAAACAATATGATTATATTAACTATTTTTTTATTAAGAATATTTTCTAAATTTAATACCTTATAGTTAAATGAATTATTTTATATATTTTAATTACATATATAAGTTCTTAATTAGTTATTTCAACATCATTTTTTAAGGATGTTAAGTTTATTGATTACAAATGGATTTGATGTGCTGACTAAGGTCAAAGTGGTCATTATTCTATCATCTATAGAATAATAATAAAATATTTATAATATTTATCCCAAAATTGTACTTTTAAAACAAATCATTGAATATTTTTACAAAAAATTAACTTCGTTATGATCATGAAGACAGTTGTACTGACTTATGCATAAGTAACATTTTTAGTTTTCAACGACAATTATGGAAATAAATAATGTATAATTTCATATTTATAGAATTATAATCATATAGAAAAATCCATATTATTTATTTAAATAAACTTATATATATCATTTATGTGATTTTTTTTACGAAAAAGAATTACATCACTTCCTAGAGGAAGTAGTCCAAACATATGCACAAATATAATTATCATTTTTCAATGAGTGAAAATATAAAAAATAAAAATATATATTTCTTTCTTTTAAGAATGATTAATTTTACATGAATATGAAAATTATTTCATATATATCACTATATTCATTAAATTTATCCTTATTACCTTCCATGTAAATCTTTAGTGAAAAATTAATCACATTGGTTTGTGAGATAGTAGTTCTCCGTACACACAAGCGACGTTATCGTATCCCCCCCAGAATGGATAGTAAGGAAATATATCCACCAACGAATATAAATGTTTTGTTAAGCCACTTTAAGGAGAAGTGGGAAACCATAGTTCACAAACCATTTATACCACCATGTTCTGAAAGAACTCAAAAATTGATTAAATATAAGACTAAGATTATTAGAATCATACACTCTATATAATTCCCAGTGTAGAGTACTAACCTGGATGTCTGGATCCTTGTTGATAAGCTCTTCAAGATGGGTAGCCATTCTATCCATTGTATGTATGAATTCTTCAGATTTGATTTTGTAGTGGTTGAAACATCGAGCTAGGATTCGGTCTTGTTTGTCTAACCACTCCTCTTGATCCTCCTTGGTGTCAACTTGAAACCTTATTTCATATATTATATTGATATCCTCTTTTGAATCATTGACCCGAACATCTTTTTCAAACATTTATTCCTTGGAATAGTGGATTTTTTTCAAACACTCCCCTTCTTCTTCTTCTTCAACTACTCTTTCTTTTCCACTTTGTTCTCCACTTTCCCTTTTTTGTAAGGCTTTTCTTTTTTTTGTTTCCAACCTTCTTAGCCAACCTAGTTTCCATCAGCTTAGGCAAGTGAGAATAGTCTTTATGTACCTTTGATTTTTCCCATTGACCACAATGCACTTTCTGGAGCCTCGATTTATTTTCTGCCCTTTCTTCCTTCTAGGGTTATGAAGGCCTTTCCCCCGAATTCTTTCCAAACTATCCACTGAAAATTGGCTGTAACAGTCGACACCTGAATCCTCCTCCTCTGAAGATATAATTGGTTCTTGGACATCCAGA
The DNA here is from genome assembly GCA_963277665.1 of Viscum album. NCBI lineage: Eukaryota > Viridiplantae > Streptophyta > Magnoliopsida > Santalales > Viscaceae > Viscum > Viscum album. Next base: position 407,825,127 of record OY728162.1, read on the forward strand.
CCATCAAAGCAGTTACCCAGCACCACAACTGGGTCTTTTTTGAGGGGGCTCTATCTGCACAAAGACTTCACCAGTCATGCCTTAATCTCAAAGGCATTATTCTTCCCTACACTCAAAACCTTCACCTGGATTGGAGGTTGTGGAGAAAGGGTGTTGGGGTCTAAGGGACCCAAGACATTCACCTCATTCATCCTTCCTTGTCTAATCTGTGATACTGCAGCTGACTCATCCTGCAAGTTTTTTCCAGATATCTCGGTCTTGTCACTGGTGTCAATCCTAATGGAAGCATAGCTAGAGGCCCCCCTAGTGATTAAGGAATTTCCCTTTTCTCCTGGAGGCGCACTTTCTAGGACAAGACTGAAGCAAACGAGCTACCCCGGTGGCTGTGGCTCCTTAGCACCCGGTTTCTATAATTTATTGAGGATACCAAGGTCATGTTTCAAACAACTAAACACCATGTACACTAGTGAATTTTATCTCGACCCAATAGCCTTGCATGGAATAGAAGGAAGTAGAGCGGTTTTCCCCTGGTTATCCCCCATTATAGTAGCACTTGAATCCCCTCTGCAGCAGGAACCAACAGAATCTACTACCTTCTACGATTGATTAACAACTATATAATTGCAAACCAGGACTATTCCATACTCCATATGATCAGACTGGGAACAACCATGGAAGTTATGACGATATTTGGAATCCTCATGGCCTAAATGACGACAACCAGAACAGAAGGATATCCAAGAATCATAAAAAACCGCCTGGTTTTAGCGGATCTCTCCCTCGGTCTCAATGGTGATGAAATTTAGTGGGCCTTTCGATATATAAACTTCAACAGAGATCTTCAGTACAGTAGGATGGAAAATGACACTGGTGCGGGAGTCAGAACATAAATAAAGGCCAAACAAATTACCTATCAACCGGAGGATCGCTGGGTTCTGGAATGGAAAACGAAGTCTAGGAAGAGAAATCCAGAGAGCTGTGGTTGGAGGGTCACGCCTCAGGTGAAAATCAAAGGTCTACTAGAAAAGGGAGAACCTAACTCCTCCCATAGAACATGAAGGAAAGACCCTCACAACAACAAGGTCCTCTTCATTTGAGAAGCGTACATGAATGTGTATTGCATCTAACAGACCAATGATATTTCAATCTTGCAAATTTGAGGATGAAAAGATGAACCGGTCGAATGCATCAATAGAGGGGAGATTCCTTTCGAATCAGGATACCAAGGTGAGATCCAGCAAAGCTGAAGCTTCCGTGAAATCCAGGGGGAAATCAGAACCAAGAGAACTCCATTTGAGAGGGATTGGAGCTTAGGGATTATTTCTATTAGAGGGAATCGAGGGAGGGAGGATGGTTCCGTGAAATAAGGGAAAGAATGAGAATGGGTAGGAAGAGAGCATGAAGAAGAATCTACCATCCCCGGCTAGAGCAGGTCGAGGAGGGGAGGCAGCACCACATTCATGCCCTATGTCATCAGTGAAGAGGAAAAAAGGGAAGCGATCGCGGACCCATGTGAGCTCATTATGATGAAGATTCACAATGAGTTAGTAAGAAAATATATGGGATGTCGTAATTATATGAGTATAATTATTTTAAAAATATCATATATATATATATATATATATATAATTTAAGTAAATAATTATAACCATCCATTAGAGGCGATGGTGACAAGTGAATTTTATTAGATCGTGAGGTCGTATTCTTCTTTACACACGAATGATAGATTCATTTCTCATTTGATGGAAGATGAGATGGCTTTAGGTTAGACTGTTAAAAAAATAAAATATCAGTACAATTTCGATAATGGTTCTATTATATCATCATAAATTAAGAATAATTTAAGGATTTATAATAATTAATAAACCAAACACACTCACTTATGTATGATACCTCTTCTTCGGACTACCTACTTAGGTTAGAAGAAAAAGACTTCTTTAGGATCGATTTATAATAAGAAAATGGGATATAGGTCATGGTTAGGAAAGTAGTTAAGTTAGTTTTGTAGGGATTGGATGATCTAAATAGATTTTAATCATTATATTGGAGAGGTTATTGGACGTCCATTTATATTTGATGTGAGCGATACACATGTAGTGTTTGAAAATAGAATGTGATACCCATATTTTTCACATGAAAAATGATCCAAAACGGACCATTATCGATCTTTAGAAAATCTAACTTTGGAATATGACCATACAATATATTTTAGAAATTTTTTTAGGTTATTTTAAACATTATATTTTTATTTTAACCCTCAATAAATCCGTTTTAACCCTAACCACAGAAAAAGGTTTTTACTTCTTTCACTATTCATTATGACAAAAAATTAAGTTTATCTAGTTATATAATTTAATTTATTCGGATTAAAAATACTAAATCCATTTTAATAAATTCATTTCATATATGTGGAATAATTAAATTTAAAATAGAACCCCAAGATGCGATGAAAAAGAGATTTTTTAAGAAATTAACTTTTTAAGCACAATATGATTTTTAAATTAACTCTACGACTACTAAAATTAATTGTATGAATTTAAATTATGATTTATTAATATATAATATATAATTTAAATTTAAATCATTATTAAATATGGGTTTTTTAATTAATTGAAATGGGGAAACAATATTCATTTAAAAAAAATTTTCTGAAAAAATAAGTTTTTAAACTAAAAAATATACTTATTCTAAAATTTCATATAAATATGATTCAAATATAATTAACTGGATTAAATATAAAAGAATAATTTTTTAACTTAAATAAAATTAAAATTATAGTGGTAATTTTAATTTAATTAATTTATTGAAAAAAATTGACAGTTTAACAAATATTGGTATTTTTCATTATTCACTAAAAAATAAATAGTTTCTAAAAAATGCCAAAATTCAATCTAAATTTACGTTTTATATTAAAATTCAAAAAATAATGTTCATTTTATAATATAAAATTTCTAAACTCTATAAATTTATTATAATATTTTGTTATAAAAAGCAATAAAAATCATTTTCTGTATAAAACATATTTTCAAAGAAACAAATTACATTACTAAAAATTTATTGATTATTTAAAAATATTTATAAATAAATTTATATTTGTTATTATATTTATATATATTTAAAAAAATTATTAATACTATTCATACCCACCAAATTATCAATTAGTTTATAGTGATCATATATTTTGCAGGTTATTTATGCTCGGTGTTGCATGTCATATATGATATTGAACATAATGTTGTTCTTTTAAAATTTTCAGGTGTATAAAATAAAATCTATTACAAGTATTTTTTGGTTAAATAATATTAAAATGAATGTTTTTAGAGTTTTTTATCAAGAAACAATCTAATATCATCTTCTGACCGTACTATTAATTACAAAGACCCATTTTTTTGTAATTTGGATAAAATATTACTTATCTTCTCGGAAGTTAATATTGTATTGAAAATTTTAAATTAAAATAATTTTTTTAAGTATTTAAATATATTTTCTCTGAATAAAACTCTTCTAATAAGAAAAATTAATTTTTTATAGATATTTTAAAGTGTTACCTCATTGTATTAACCTAATGTTAACTGATTTACCATTACTTATGTGACAAATATTTATTATAGTAACTATTTATAATGACAAAAAATTACGTTGAAATTGTTAAATAATATTTATTTTTATTTTAATAATGGAGTCCATTTAACAAGATTCAATTTTTATAATGTTATGGAATTAATTTTAATGTAACTACATAAAACACAAAGAAAAACTATTTTGAGAAAAAAAGTCTTTGTAAGCCCAAAAATGAACTTACACTAAAATAATTTATAAATATGATTAATATTTAATTAATTTGATTATTTATAAATAAATGATGCTTATTTTTTTAGTATAAAATTCAAATCATCAAGGGGATCTTTCAATAATAATAAATGAAAGTTTTTTAGAAATCAGTGTTTTTCACTATTATTGAAAAAAATAAACTTTTTATAAAAAAACAAAAAAATTAACCCTAAGATAATTTTGACATGATGGATTAAAATGTGAAAACAATTTCATAAAATTCCATTAAATAAATTGGATTTTATTTTTTAATCAAAATAACGAATAAAACTATATGTATTGTGCTGTTATTTCCCTAGAAAAAAAATACTAATATAATTGAAGCTCGAGTGTTGCATTATCCCCTCTTACAAAAAATACAATCTATGAAATTTATAGAAGTTTATCACATAAATTTTTTTTATAGTACTTCATTATTTCTTCTTCATGTTTTGATGTCACCTATTCTATATTATGATTTATCCGAAGTATTTTTAATATATGAGTTTTCTAATTCTCCAACACTTGTTCTTTAGTGTCGATAATCTAGGAAGGATCTTCACAATAAGATATGTTAGGGTAAAATTATATTTCTTTAATGGATATAAAATTAAATAGGTTTTAACTATAAATCATTGAAATTTAGATATAAATCACATCATGTACTTAAGAGAGACTTGGAGACATTACCAAAGGGTAAGCAAAAACTCCGATTATATCAAAAATTTCACATGGTTAAATATTACTGGGGCCCATTTTTACATTTTAAAAAAACCTTATAAAACTATTTCATGTAGATGATTTAAATAAATAATGATCTCCCACTTGAGATTATGTATGTTTCCTTTAGTTTTTTGGCATAACACATTTTCTTTCTTTTATCTTCATTAATATGGGTTTGAATAGACTATACCTTCACCATTTCATCATTAACATGTTTTGGTTTTGAAATATTCTTTTCAAAAACATAATCACTACAAGTTTAGGTGGGCCATATCTTTCTATATAATGCATCATATGGTTCCATTGGAATATTTTAATGGATGTTATTGTTATATGAAAATACCACTAAATGAAATTATCAGCCAAACATATGTTGAAATTCAAGTGAGAAAAACCTCATTGTTTATGTTAATATTATAAAAGTTCATGTTTACTTTCAATCAGTTTGAGGATTATAGGATGTTTCTAAATGATGCTCTATATCAAGATCATATTGAGGAATTTTCTAATTTTTTTTCTAAATTAGTGATCACGAGCTGTCACAATTGAAATAGGTGAACCATAAAGTCTTAATCCTTTATTAATATAGATCTATATAATATTATGAATAATTAAATATTAACTTATAGTTAATAAGTGTGTGGAATTGGTAAGGTAATCAATAATAGAGAATATGGAATCATTATTTTTAAGATTATTTTCCAATATAGTGAAAAATCCCATAGTAATATCACCTCATTTCCATACCTGAATAGGTAAAGTTTATATAACTCTTTTAGGATGTTTTAGGTTAACGTATACAAATTAAAAAACTAAGTATATTAATTTATATCTTATAATATCCAATTACATATTATCCCATACAAAATGTTCCCTAAAATCCAATTAAAATTTAATTCTTCGAGGGTGTATTGAGTAATTTTATATATGAGATTAATCTAATAATTCTCTCCTCATATCAGGTATAAATAAAACACCTAAACACATTTAAAATTTCAGGAAAATATATTTATATATGAATAATTCCAACTTCACATCATTCATAACTTCACTTTTATTTTGAATATTCTCATCAGCAATCATAGAAAATTTATCTTTTCCTCTAAATATGGTTTATATGTTGTTTGGAAAATGTGTAATGTTATCCCTTCACTAATAATTCCTATATCCAACAATACATGGTCCTTGAATAAAAAACCCTTTTCAATACTCATGATATTTACAACTCCATGATCATTCCTACTAAATTAATCAACTACCTTATAATGCTTTCAAGTGTGGTAGTGTATTGACAAATCATAATCCTTGAGTATCTCTGGTAACCTAGTTTTCCTCATGTTACGTTCTTTCCATGAGAATATGTATTAAAATATCTTATGATCCCTATATAACTCAAAATTTTCTATATAGATATAATACCTCCAAATTATCAAGGGAAAAAATATGGCTACAAACTCAATATCATCGATTGGAAAATAATGTCCATGTATCTTTAACCCACATTATACATAGGTAATAAATTTATCATTTTAAAAAAGGAAATATTCAAGTCCTTTCTTTGATGCATTACTATTTTTGAAAAATCAATCAGAAACTAATGTAATGCCATTAATAGTAAATTGATCAACCCTCTCTTTAATTCATTAAAACATTATTAACATTCTTTTATCCATATGAACTTAACCCATTTATGTTTCAACATGCTTTATAGGTTTGATAATTAAAAAATTATTTGAAAAAATCATTGATAATAACCTTATAATCCTAGGAAACTAAATACCTTGGTTATATCATTCGGTATGGTCCATTCTGCGACTATATTAATCTTTTATGGATCAACTAATATTCTATCATTAGAGAAAATATGACCAAGAAATGGAACTTCCTAAATATAGGATTCACAGTTACTAAATTCACAATATCAATAATATTTAGAAAGAGTCTGAAGAATGATTCATAAATAAATCTTACACTCTTCATAAATTTTGGAGTATACCAAGATATCATCAATAAATATCAAAACAAAATTATCAAGATATTCTATGAACACTCTGTTCATCAGATCCATAAAAATGGAGGGTATATTAGTTAATCTAATGAGAATTGGTAATATCCAAATTATTTTTTATATAATTATTTTCATATATTCATCAATTAATTTTTATAGAGTCATATGTATTATAAAAATATTTAAAAAATTGATCAAATATAATCATCTTTATTTATAATAAAATTATATTTTTTATGTATTATATGGTTTTATTTAAAATATTTATCACCAAATTTTACAATTTTATTTTTCAAAAAATTACAAATATTTATTAATTCACAATTTTATAATTATGTTAATATATTTTTTTAGAATATTTTTAAAATATTGATTTTTCTTTGAATAGTGAAAAATATTGATTTTTATTGAAAATTTCATTTTATTTTAAAGTTTTTACAAATTAAAATTCTATTTTAGATTACTTTTTAAAATTCGTTAGTTACTTTTGATGTAAAATAATCCAATTATGGTTTTTAAAATTATTTTATACTTAGATGATGCATAAAAACATTTTATATTTAAAATGATAATTTTTCTAAAAAACTATTTTTCAATGTGTTTTACTAGTTTAATTTTAAATTAAATTCTTCCAAATCTATGTATTGAATTTTGAAAAAATGGATTCCAAATTTAGAATCAATGGGTTTTAATTTATTAAGTATTTCATTTTTATTTTTGGTCAATTTGAATTTTAAGATTAGTAATTTTTGTTACCAAGATTAAGGGTAAATTAGGTAATTAATGGTTAAAAATAATGTGAAAAGGACAATAAAATGACCCTAACATTTGCCTAAATTTTATTTGATGATTATATATTGTCGAAAAACCTCCAAATATCTAGTATGTGACCTTTTTACATATTTTACGAGATTAAGACTTTGATAATATTTTATTTCAAGAAAAGTAAAAAATGTCACAGTCTTGTTTTTAATAACAATAATATTACTAACATAAAGATAAAAAGAGAATATATTCATTTATAAATAGTAAATTTAATTTAAAGTATTTAAATTTATCTCTATAATTTATTTTTAATGTCAATTGAAGAAATAATTATACAAAAGTCTTACACACTGTAGATGTAGTAATTATTCAATTAATAGAAAAATAAAATAAATGATATTAAATTTTTTTCAAGAAATATAAATTTAGATAATTATTTTGATACATTAATTTTATACTTGAACATGAAATGTAAGGTATATAATATTTTTTTGATTTTAAATTGTTTTATCGATGTTATTAAATTCCAAGTAATGAATATTTCTACAAATTAACATTATTAATATTTTAAAAGAAATAATATTTTATTAAATGAATTTAAATAACTAAAAACCCAGATTAAGAATTTTTATTAGGATATGGTTCATAATATAAAACACATCCCATTTATGGGACTTTTTTCAATTTATAGTAACTATTTTTACCCTCAAAATTTAAAAATTCTTGTTGTAATAGTAAGAGTGAAAGAGGTTAACAAGGGGATCAAAATAAAAGATATGGGTATAAATATAGTAAAAAACTGTGTAATTTTTTAATGAGATTATTAAGACCCATAATCATCCCATATTCATAATAAATTTGTTTGGATCTATTTTAAATAGAAAATTAAGGTATATTAATGGATTTTTTTAGGAATCCCAAGAATCCCTCTCTCTTACCTTAGAAAAGGGAACCTCTTTATCTCAATTAGTAACCCATAAAAAACCATTTGTGTTGTCAAATAATTACCATAATCCATTCCTATAATCCCAAAATGCATTCTACCGGTCATTTTAGGCATAATACCGACCTTCGAGGCATTAATGGGTTAATCAAAGGTGACTTTCTAGAGAAAATCTATAGATTTTAGTCATATGTTTTAGTTTTATTTATTCTTATAACTCTTTCAAATATTATTAAAAAATGATTAAATAATAACAATTGTATATTAAATATAATAAATTGTTGTTATTTTAACTTCACAACATATTTCATTCTCTTCTCCCATCAAATGGGAAATGAAACCATCATTCTTATGTATGGAGGAATACCGACTTATGAACCACTGTAATTTTTTTCAATTACTGTATCTAAATAATGGTTATAATTTTTTATTAAAGAAATTTATTCTAAAATAATGACATATTTATCATTATTAAAAGATAATATAACACATATTTTATTACCTTTCCATACACTAGAAAATGATAAAGTTGTTTGTGCATATGTTTGGGCCACCACCACCATAAAAATATTTTACTCATTTTTCATCATCACATCACATGGATGATTATATATTATATTTAAAGAATTAAAATTATAATTTTTATATTATATTGTTATTATAATGATAAAATAATACTTATATTCTTTCCATAATGATAGTTGAAAATGGAAATGTTAATCATGTGTACGAATGATCTACCTTCTCCATGATTGTAAGATCATTAATTTTTCATAACCATATTTAATGGTAAGATTTAAAAGTATAGTTATTTAATAAAAATAAAAATAATTTCATTATTATTACTCTAGTGAATATAGAATAATGATATATTTTACTATAGTTGAATTATCAATGTTAATTTTGGCTTATGAACTAAATATTGTTAAAATATACAATGTGAACTTAATTAATTGAGTAAATTTTTATAACATGGTATTAAATAAAAATAAAGTAATAATTAAGTTGAAAATTTTTCTTAGTAAATTATAAATTACATGAAGTTTTTCATTCTGGAAGATAAACAATGTACATGATGACTGGGACTCATGACAAGGAAGATTATTTTAAAAAACAAATTTTTAAAGTAACCCTTTAAACCCTATTTTTCGTCCATATGAATATGATTGTTTTATAAAATTGATTTAAATAAGGTTTTTAATATTATTAATATATTTTTTAAACTCATTATTACCCATGATTTACATTTTACAAAAATGGTATTAAAGGAATCTATCTTTTGTTTTCCAAAACAAGGTACTTTGTGACTTTTTTGACAAAACTTCTAATAGAATGTTTAAAAATATATAAAGCATGAGAAGATTTTCTGACTCCAATGACAAATATTTTATTTTATGATTCCTTTATAAAATTACGTTATTATTTTCAATGAAATTTATTTCCTTTAGAATTGAGTAGTTTTTTTAGAATATGTGATTTAAAAATGGAGTGGTTTTTTTCATCAAGAATATTTTATGAGTATAATAGTGAAAATGAAAGATTTAATGTTTTATGATTTTGTTATGGTTCCTGGGAATTTTCATGATGAATTGTGATTTATTTATAATCCATTTAATGTTAGTTATGTTATATAAAATTGATAGGTGGTTCCTTGATAAACCATGAATGAGTGGGTCTGTGATAGACCTCCAATTCATTGGGTATGGAAGTCGACTGTATGGTTATTCCATTTGTAAGAGTGATCAAAGGAGTGATATAAAATTGACTTACCAACTAAACTTCATGCATTATAAATTATTTCTATGTTTTTATTAGTATATTATGATTTTTTAAGGTATGATAATGATTTAATATTTAGAGGAGATTATATGCTACACTTTATGGGTCGAAAAGTATAACTTTGTGAAATATTTGTTATAAACTTTTTATGTTTTAAAAAAATCCATTATGAGTTTTATTTTTCATATAAATTTATTTGAAAATTTTTATGATAATATTTTGGCATATAAAGTGATTTATTTCTAAAAAAAATGTTTTTTTGAAAAAGGAATATTTTTATAAGTATTCATGGAACGAAAAGTCTTTCTTTCCTTTTACGACCCCTAATATGATTTTTTGATCATAAAAAATTTTTAGAATGTTTTTTACAGGGTTTGTGTATGGGTAATGTAATTGAAGAATCCATGTTGAATGCTGAGAATGCTAATCATAAAAAAATTTAGGATTTATTTTAAATGATTCAGATTATGAAAAATGGATACTGATTAAAAGTGTTGAATTTATATTATATGGATTTTTATGTAATATTTAGGACATAAATCTCTAAAAATATAATCCTAATAGATCTTTGGGAATTTTAGATATCCAATTCTAGTCTACTGACTGTAATTGAGTTTTATGTCTAGGTTTTTATAATTGGTATTAGAGAATTGGTTTGATAAATTTAGGTGTTTAGATAATTTTAATGGAATAGACTTAATATATTTTACTACATGGTTAAGTTGAAATGATATAGAATTTGAATATTACCTAGTTACTTCATCTAAAATATGTTTATACAGAATGGTTTTCCACTAAGAGAAATTTATTTAGGTAATGGATTAGTTGACAGATGATATAAATGGTGGAATAATATTTGATAAAGAGCATCCAAAACTAACACATAGAAACATGATGGTGGTATATGATTTTATATGACAACATCCTCCAACATTAAATTGGACTTATGATGTGTTGAGAGGGTTAAAATAGAGTTTTAAAATGATCATGGATTCCATAAAAAAGTTGGTGAAAATATCTAGAAGGAAGGGAATGAAGAAGAATTCATTAAAGAACTATGGAGTTAAGAAAAAAAAGTTTCTATCTTGTGATAAATGTGAAAAAAATCACATTGGAGAATGTGTTATGAAAACTAGGAAGTGCTTATGATGTTATAATTTTCGGAACATGGATCATTAGTTAGAGAAAAATGATCATATAAAAAATAAATAATATAGAGTAATATGACTTAATTGTAATAGGTTTGGACATTATGCAAATGTGTTTATAAAGATAGTAACTTAGAGTTGAAATCAGCAATATCGAAATAAAAAAGTTGTGAAAAAATCATTTTCAAAAACCACTATTGATGGTGGGACATAAAATGAATTGGTGATAGGTATATTACTAGTTTATTTGAATTCTTCCAATTCCCTATTTGACTATGGGTGTTCATGTTAATTTTTTCCATATTAATATATAATTAAATTTAGAATAGCACATCATAAAATTATGATAGAATTTTTGGTTGAAACTCTAGGGGGATGTATTAAATAAACCAAGATTTATAGGAAGATTCCTATTGTTATCAATGAAAGTATCTTTCCTAAAAATATTATTTAACTACCAATAATATAGTTTTTTATTATTTAAGGTGTGTATTGGATTTCATTTTATCATGCTAATATAGATTTCAGTGCCAAGAAAGCCTTATTCAATTATTTAATACCATAAATTGCCTATAGAGAAGAAGGTAAATTGATTAGAAAATGGATGTGAAAGTATCTTAGGACATGTTGGTGAAAAGAAACTATTAAAATTATTAGTATCCTAGTAGTGAATGAATATATATATGTTTTTCTTAATGATTTATCAGGTGTTATTCCAGATCGATAGATTGAGTTTACTATTGAATTAGTAGCTTATTCACAGCTTATTTTAAAACCCCTTATCAAATGGCTCGAGTATAAATTTTAGAGTGTAAAAATAAATTATAGATGTTTATAGATAATGGTTTCATTAATCTTATCTCTTCCCCATGGGGTGTTCGTATCTTATTTTTTTAAAATAAATATTATTCATTGAGTCTTTTCTTTGATCATAGAGCCTTGAATAACATCACTCTTAAGAAAAAAACCATTTTATTTATATCAATAATTTGTTTGATCACATTCAGGGAGCATAGTAATTTTTATATATTAATCTCAGGTTTGGTTACCATTAGTTCTAGGTGAAGGAGACTGATATTCCTAATATTGCATTTCAGACTAAATGTTGTCACTATGAGTTTGTAGTTTTTCAATTTGGGTTGTCTAATCCACCAGATGTGTTTATGGATCCAATGATTAGATTTTCCAATGATTTATTATATGATTTTATGGTTTTTTTGTATTTATGATATATTGGTTTATTCTAAAATTCATGAGTATCATGAATGACACCTATGTTTTGATTTATAAACATTGAAAATATAAGAAATTATTTTGAAAATTTTGTAATTGAGAATTTTTGATTTAATAGATTTCTTTCCTTTGACATAGTGTTTCTAAAGATAGAATAACTTTTGGCCCATGTAAAATTAAAGCCTTTTATGAATGGAAAAGATAAAAAATGTTACAAAAATTCATAGTTTCCATATATTAGTGGGTTACTACTAAGGGTTTGTTGAAACTTTGACCTTTTTATCTAGATTACATGCTAAGTTAACTTGATAAGATTTTAAATTCATCTAGAAAAAATAATGGGATGATTTTTTAATGAATTGAAATGAATATTGTAAAATGATCTAATTTTATCCTTTCCCTCTAGAAATGGTGATATTTAAAATACATTGATTATTCTTTGATGAGACATTCTTGCGTTCTGATGTATAATTACTAGTTAATTGCTTATCATTTATGAAATTTGAAACCCCATGAGAAAAATTATCCTACACATGATTTGGAATTATCATATTTTAATTTTTTATATGAAAATTTCAAGGAATCATTTATAAGAAGAAAAGTGTGAAATGTATATTGATCATAAAATTTTGAAGTATAAATTCACTCAGAAATATTTGAATATGAATCAAAGAATATGGATGGAACTGATTAAGGCTAATGATTGAATGATTCATTACCATAATGGTAAGTTAAATAGAGTATGTAATGATTTGAGTATAAAAAATAATGTTTTATTAAACATGTTATGTTTAAAACATGATTTATTGGTTGATGATTTGATGAATTTTTTCCTATAAGTTGGGAATTCAAGAACTTCCCCTATTTTGTTTCTACTTTCACTAAAATCAATTTTTTAGATAAAATTAAACAAGATTTAGAAGAAGATCACGATTTATAGAAAGTGATATAATTGGTTAGTAAGTGTAAATTTACTAAATTTAACACTCATAAATATTGTATTTTGATATTTGTAAGGAGGTTATGTGTCCCTTCTGATTCACAGTTGAAGAGAGAATTATTGATGGAAGCTCTCAGTCCCCCATTTTATGTTCATCCCAACAACACTAATATGCATATAATACTCGATAGTATTCTTGGAGGGATGGATTAAAAACACATATTAAAAACATTACCATGAAATATTTGAATTATAAATAGGATAAATTAGAATGAAAATTAATAAAAGGTATGATTCTACATTTTTTATTTTTTAGAGTGTAAATGGGAAAATATATCAATGGATTTCATGGTGAATTTTCGAAATACTTCTTGATGAATTTTTTTGAATTGGTTTATTATTGGCTGATTGACTAAATCTACATATTTAATTTCCATTCTATATATAATTCCTCTGGATCATATTTCTTTACAATAACTAAAGAAGATAGTCAATTTTCATAGATTTCCTCTCTCTATTGTATCAGACTATTATCCAAGGTTCACTTTTAACCTCTAGAAAGGTCTTCAGAATTCCTTAGGTACAAAATTAAATTTTAGTACAGATTTTCATTCTCAATATGACTAATATCCCGATTAAAAAATGTAGACTCTAGATGGCATGATTTTTTCTTGTTCAATGGATTACTAGGTAATTTGGTATCAAAATATTTATTTAGTTTATTTCTATTATAATAAAAGTTTTAATTCTGGTATATTTATGGAATCTTTTGAGGCAGTGCATGGAAAGTGAGTTTATACTTCTTCATTTTGGGTACAATTAGGAGAAGGGAATTTTATGACACTATATTTTTGTAGAGTAAATGGTTTATAAGTTAAAGATAATTCAGAAACATACGAGGATAGATAATTGTTAGGAAAAAAGTTATGTAGATAACCAAAAGAAATATATTTCTTTTTCAGGTAGTTGATCATGTTTTTGATAAAGTATATCCATATAAAAGTGTTACATAATTTTGTAAAAAGGGGAATATAAGTCCACATTTCAATATACCCTATGAAATCTTGGATAAAGTTGGATTATTTTTATATCTAGTGGAAATACCTACGAGTTTTTCCCAGGTAAATAATCTTTTTCATGTTTCGATGTTAAGAAAGTATGTGTCAGATTCATCTTATATTTTTATCCCTCAGTTAGATCAGTTAGATGAATTTTTTAAGAGGAATAATATATTCAGATTCCTATGAATATGCATAATTTAATGTGGAACAAGTTAATTTACCAGATTAACTTTTTTCTGTGGAAAATCCATGTGGTTGAAGAAGAAACAAGGGAATTTTAAAATTATTTGAGGGAAAGGTATCCCCACTTGGATAATAAGTGAATAAAATTACAAGGATTAAATTCCCAAAAGGGGGAAGGATGTAACATCCCAAGAAATATTTATATAATTTTTTTTCATATATTAATATAATATATTTTTATATTCTTTATAAAGTTATAATCATTATAAAATTTATAAAAGAAGTTGATCAAAAGGAAAAAAGTTTAATATCTAACCAAATAAGATTTTTATGTATTATTTGATTTTATTTAAAATACTAATTTCAAAATAATATATTTTTAATTTGGAAAAATTAAGTTCATTTCTGAATTAATCATGTAAAAATTATTTTAAGAGTAATTATTTATTTTTTTGGAAATATTGTTTTTTCAATGAATAGAAAACAATAATGTTTTTATTAAAAAATGAGTTTTTATTTATATTTTTTACAAATTAAATGCTATTTTGGATTAGTTTTTAAATTTATTTGTTCACTTATATATAACATCATAAAATTTTTTTTTAAATTATTTTATACTTGAATTAATCATAATATCATTTTCTATTCAAAAAGGGAATTTTTATGAAAAATTATTTTTCCTTGCGTTTTACAGATTTAATTTTAAATTAAATTTGAACACTTATATGTTTTTAATTTTTTAAAAAATGGATTTAATATTTTTAATGAGTGGTTCTAACTCTATTATATATTCAATTTTTATTTTTTTCAATATAAATATCAAACTTAGTAAGTTTTGTTACCACGATGAAGGGTAAATCTTACAATTCAAGGTGACAAATAAACTTATTAGAACAATATGAATGACCCTAACAATTAAAAAATGTATATTTAATGAGTAAATATAATAAAAATAAGAATAAGATAGAATATATTGCCTTTTAATTCTTTTGGATGATATTATGAGATACATAATATTTTATTTTGAGAAATTCAAAACAAATCATGTTATTGTTTATAATTAGTATAATATTTTTAATATGGAGACAAATAATAGTTATATTAATTTATAAATATTAATTTCAAACATAAATAATTTATATTCATTGTGATAATTTATTTATAATTTTTAGTGAATAAATAATTACCCTAAATTATTAGACAACATTGACGTGGCAATTTTTCAGTTAATGTAAATATAAAATGAATGATCATATAAATATTAAAATACATATAATATGAGATATTTAATAAGATCCTATAATTTTATAGATATAAATTACATGTTATAGATATTATAAAATATATTTTTTTAATTTTACTTGTCTTCTGTATATTATTAAAATCCATGTAATGAATATTCAATAAATTGACATTATTTACATTTTATTGTAAATAATATTTTATTAAATGATATAAAATTAAGAAAATATATTATATTTGACCAATTCATTAATATACGGTTAAGAATATCATCCTTTATCCATTTATGATATGTTTTCCTATTTATAATAAATATATTAACCCTCAAAGAGTAAAAATCCATGTCGTCACGGTAAGAGTGAAATGAGTCAACATGGGGTTAAAACCAAAAAACATGGTTATAAATATAGTCATAAATTTTATAATAATTATTATATGAGAGGATTTAAACACATAATAATCATTTATTTTAAATAAATTATCTTTGATTAATTTTTAATTGAATATTAATTTATAATAATTTAATATTTTGAGGAATCCCTAGAATGCCCATCTGCCATCTTATAAAAGGGCATCTCTTATTATAAAAAATTCACAATTTAATACCAATTTTTTTCTTCCATTACCTAAAAAATACTTTCCTAATATCGCTCCTATAATTTTAGTGGTCTTTTTAGGCATAATACCACCCTTAGAGGGTTTAAGGTGTTAACCAAAAGATACTTTCCAAAGAAGAGGTATAATTCTCAACAACATGTTTTAGTTTTATTTCTAATTACACATCCTTAAAATATTAATTAACAATGATTATATATTAAAACTAATATATTACATATAATTAGGTGTTTTTATGTTAATGTAACAACTAGTATCCATCTCATATTCCATCAAATAGGAAATGAAACCATCAATCGTGTGTACGATGGACTACTACCTCGAGAACTGATGTAATTCATTTTTCATCACAATATCTCAAAACTATTAATAATGATTGATTTATGTTATATATTACATTAATAAAATATTTTTCATTCTTAAAATATAATAAAAAATATATTTTTTTACCTTTTCAAAAACTATAAAATGATTACATCATTCGTGCGTACGTGTGGACTACCACCACCCTAAGGCGATGCGATTCATTTTTCATAACCACATCACATGGATGATATATAGAAAATATTTAAAAAATTAATATGATATTTATTATATTATTATCATTCAAGAAATATGAAATAATAGTTACCTTCTTTCAATAACGATCGTTGAAAAATTGAAACATTATTCATGCATATGTATGACCTACCATCTCAGTGATTGTAATGTAGTTCATTTTTTATAACCATATTTAATGGTTGGATTTAAAAGTATCATTATTTTTTAGTTTTTTTCATGATTATTACTATCTATATGTTGGAATAGATCACTTTTGGCTATATTATACTTAACAAATTTGTTTTGGACTTATGAATCGAATATCATCAAAATATCTAAAGTGAACATAATTAAATATGAAATTGAATATATAATGGTATTAAATAAAAATAAATGAATAATTAACAAGAAAAAGTATATTAATAAATTAACCTAATTTTTTTGTTCAGGTATATAAATAATGTACATGATGAGTTAGACTCAAGATAATGGACATTATTTTAAAAAAATGTTCTTTAAATTTTCCATTAAAACATAGTTTTTCATCCATATCCAAATGACTTTTTTATAAGTATGATTTCAATAAGGTTTTAACTATTATTATATGATTTTTTAATGTCAATTTTAACCATATTTTACTTTTTACAAAATTGTTTGTAATGAATCCTTTTCATTTTCCAAAATGAGGTACTTTGTGACTCTTTTTGAAAAAAACATGGAATAAATATATTTATTTACTTATAAAGCATAAGTATATTTTCCTAAATTTATAAAATAATATTTTATATTAATATTTTTTATATATAATTTTACAATGTTATTTTCAAATAAAAATATTTCTTTATAATTGTATCTTTTTTTAAGTAAGTGATTTCAAAATTTAAATGTTATTCCCCTCAATAGTATTTTATTATTTTATTAATAAAAATGAACGAATTCATATATTATAATTCTTGAAACTTTTTCATGAAAAAATGTGTTTCCATTATAAAATATGGATGGGTGGTTAGGTTATCAACCAATGAAGGGTGGTTCAGGGATAAAAGAAGGATGGGTGGGTTATTGATATCCCTCCAATGCATTGGTTATGGAGTTCATCAATATTGTTATTCCATTGCTAATAGTGATTGTAAGAGTTATACAGAAATGATGTCCCAAGTAACCAATATTTTTTATCTATAATTTATATATTTTTTATCAGAATATTATTATTTATCTAAGTAATGTAATGATAAAAAATGTATAGGAAAGTGTTTGTTACTTTTTAAGTGGAGAAAAGTACAACTTTGTGAAAAATTCATTATGAGGTTTTCATGTTTTCAAATAAACCCTTATGTATTTTATTTATTTATATTAAGATTTATTATTGATTCCTTTATGAAAATATTTTGGATTAGGAAGGGATTTATTGGGTAGAAAAATATTTATTTTTATCCCAAAATTTATTTTAAAAAAGGCACATTTTTATAAGTCTTTATTAAATACCAATTACATTATTTAATTTTATATCCCTTAACAATCTCTTTTTTGCATATCCAATATTTTTAATAAACATTTTACTGGGTTTAAAGAGGGTTGTGGGAAAATAATAATCCAATTTTAATGTTGTGAATAGTATTAAAAAAATCAATTTTTATTTTAAAAGTTTCACATTATGGGAAATTTGATAATGATTTTAAGTGTCCACATTGTATTATGTAAAGTTAACCACTAATATAATTATCATGTTCTCAAATATGGAATGTCTATGTGTTATAATTAGAACTAAATGAGATATCCTTTTATAGTAAAATTTCTATTTGGGATCATGTTTGTGAATTACCTTCTTAATGTGCTTGGAAAATATCTAATTTTGTTTAGTAAACATAGAAGATATATAATAATGAAAAATTTATGAATTAGATAAATTTTAATCTAAATTTTACTTTGTGATTAATTTACTAACTAATAAATCTTTAAGAATATAAACCACAACTATAGTGATCATATAAGCCTGGCATAACTCCCTCAGACTTTTCTAAAGGAAATTTTCTTAATGTATGGGACATTTATCTACAAATTTCCACATCTCCTTTCAGTGGATGCATTAAACACTGATATATTATTTATCCCATATAATCATAATATTGGTAGAAAGTTTCTCTAAAATTTAATCAAACACCCATTCCCTATAATTTTGTTCCATGGTGATTATTTCTTCATTTATTACCAGTTTAAAATTTCACTCTTTCATTCTTATCTTGTTTCATATTTTCTTTTCCATAGAGAATAAACTCCCTCTACGTATATTTATTTCTTTTGAAGTATTAAGACTTGGATAATAATATGTCTATCTTGATAACATGTGATAACATATCCCCATATGATATAAATGTTTGGAAGACTAATTGGCTTCGGAGAATTGGATTTATATCATCGAAGAAATAATTAATATTACTATTTGGATTATGTACATAGTATTTAATATAATTTTCTAACCTTGTATAGTTGGATTCATAATTATCTAAAAATTTATCTTCCATTTATCTTATACTAGGAAAGTTTCTCTCTATATACGCTGATTGATCATAAGGAAGGTATTTTTTCATAAAAATTACACTAAAATCCTCCCACTCTATGCTTATTATTTACTCCACAAACTTATTATTTTGAATCAATGACAACCATTTATTTTTATCCTCCATGATATGATAAAATAATATGAAAACCATCTATCATTCATTACTTCCCAAAAAAGGGATATATTTTCTAATGAAATTCTCTATTTTTTTATAATAATGGATTTTTGGATCTATTGAATGATGGGAGTTATTATTGATTATAATGTTTTATCATAATGAAACCATGTTTTGGATCCACATACTACTCTATATGGGAATTTTTATTGGTCATAACCTAATTTAGATACCCCAATATAGTTAAAATTTGTTCAGTTATACCTCTAGCTATATCCCTATCTCTAGTTTTATTTTCTTTCATAGAAGAAAATACCAAAATAGATTAGATGAATCGATATAGTTTTCATTCCTTTTTCTAGGTTCAAATTTTAATAAATTAAATGATCTCGAATTGATCATAACATTATAAATCAGAATTTATAATTCTAAAACTGGGGGAGAAATTAACACAAACTGGAAATTTATGTATAGTTAATTTTAGGATCTTAAGAGTAGTATCATTAGGAATATTGTAAAATCATAATAATATTTTCAAATCATTCATAATTTGTTGTAAAGAAAATATGAAATAACCCAATAATATCCTCTAGGATTGTAAAATTAGGTTTTTAGTGAGGTTATATTCATTTTTGAACCATAATGATGGTTGATATATAATCTAACAACTATTTTTAGGGTTATTACAACTAAATATATCTATGACGAAAACATATCCAATGGTAGTATCCATACATGTATATATTTCTAAAAAAACCAAATAATCTTTACATCTCCAAAAATTTATGATAGTATCCTATATTTTTAATTATTTTCATTGTTTTTCATAAGGTTTTGTTCTCTAATGTGTGTTTTGATGAATCTAGTTCGAATGATTTCTCTAAAAATTATCTGATACTAACTATAACACCCCTAAATATAGTAACCTGGAGTCAGTGGATATTTTACTACATTGGTACTAAATACAATAGATCACATCCCAAGGGATCACATAGATTACTAGTCTTAGAGAAACATATACATGATTGAATCTCACATTATATTTGAAAAAAATTAAAATAAAACATGGTATTTTCTTAGAAAAGAATATTATTCCCTCTAGAATATCATTTTATATCATTAATTGTACTCTTCCAAGAATCATAGGAAAAATAAAAAAAATAAAAGTGTGGGCTCAGATGGTCGGTAAGGGAATGCATACAATGAAAGATATCATTCAATAAATATGGAAATAATAATATGGGATAGATAAAATAATAATAAAATATTCTATATAATTAATATCATAAAAGGGAGTCAATCCATGGACAAAATAAAAATATAAATAATGTCATGGGTAATAATTACTAGTATTATAATGATATAATTCATAATTTCAGGCATCATAATCTTACATTCAAGTCCATGTACTAAGATATCATAAAAAATCATGTATGAAATATGGAAAATTTCCAAACAAGTGTGTCTTATGAGACCAACTGATGAATCAAGAGGCTATAACCTAACATTACCATCATATATTAAGTATAACAAAATCATTATATGGATGGGGTGAAAAATAATTCAATACATAATATACATAAATATTATTAATGAAAAAGTAGCATTTGAAATATTAATATTTTCCCCAATCAATAAATATAATATAATCATAATCCATATATTACAATATTAAGGATTTTATCAAAATATAATATCTCTAATAAATCATAATATTTATAAAAAGAGGTTCAAATAGATTAAAATACATTAAAAATATCACTATAAAATTTCTTGAGAAAAACAACCTTTTAATTTTTAAATCACATATATTGAAATATACAAATTTCCCAAAAAATTAAGAAAATGCTTTTTCAAGGAACCATGGAAATTGTAAAAGGAATATTTGTGGTAATAAATAGTCATGAATTTAAGAAAATTCATTCATTTAGTAAGTGTTAAAACAAATATTCTGTACATACCTTTAGTAAAAACTTCCTCATTCAGGAAATGACAAGAAGATTCATTTTAGAACATTTTATAGAAAGTAAAACATTGGTAAAAATTACATAAATAAATCATTATATTATAATAAAAACATTAATGAAAATATTTTAAATAAAAGTAATCATGGAAGAAAAATAATTCCAACTGAATAAGAAAACAAAGTCTTTTTTCCATAGAAACATATATTTGGTATTTTTGAGTGCTAAAGAAGGTAAAAATGAGGAAGATACATGAAAACCCAATAAATTACTAGATGAAATTAAAATTTATTTGGTTTAAGATATAAATATCTTATTTTTTCCCCATTCTAAATGTAAACATAAATATTCCTGAATGAAGATGAGATTATGGAATAAAAACTTATAACATGGTGACATCTAAATCATAAAATCCATGAATGAAATAAATTCAAATGAAACTATAAATATTATGAATATGAGGGTAATCATTATATAATATTTCAAGGGGGAATTGTATACACCACATGAATAAAATAAGTGGTGAACATAGAATATATATCATAAAAGAAAAAGTGAGATGAGAAACCCATAACATAGGCCAGAATTGCTTCCTGAGTAATTTTATCCTCCTATATAATAATTTAAATTAATTTTAATTATATAATAAAACCATATAAATACTTATAATATCATATTTTATCCGATTATAAACTTTTAACACATGTTATCATTATTTCTTTATTTAAATCATCGTTTTCGAGTGTTAAGAGTGTCATTCTTCATATAAGTTTTGTTTTTGAGGTTTTAGTCCTTGAATATCGATTATGGTTAAAAAAATTAATAAAATTAATCATTAAATAAATTAATTATATAATCATAATATATATATGTATAATTATCCTTGAAAGGTATATATAAAAAGTGAATCACATCACATTATGGATATGGTTGTCCACACATAAACATGAGCGACATTATCGTTTTTTAATTAGTATAAGTATAAGAAGGTAAATGATATTTTATAATTAAATAATATTAGTTTTATAATAAGTATAATAAATATTGATTAGTATGTTATTTATAAAAATCCATGAAAAATGTTCATCCAAAATGAATTACACCTCTATATGGATATGGTACGCCATATGTTTGAATGAGTGATGTTTTTACTTTATATAGGATAGAAAAGAGGTAGAAAATGGTTTTACAATGATCATAATTTCATATAATTATATTTATGATACTATATTAATTATTTTAGTATTTTTAAAATAGGTTTAGGGGATGTATTAAAATAAATAAAATAAAAAGTACTTGATAAAGAGTTATACCTCTTCATTGAGAATCCTCCATTGACAATAATCCTTAGAAGGATGGAATTTTGGAAAGGCCATAATATCTAGGTCATGGGTAATGAAACTTTTTTTGGACAATAAAGAAGATAAGGTTCCCTTTTTTTTTCATTTGGGCTCCCTATCAATTCATCGGACAAAATTTATTTGCACTACAGACAATATTTCCATGTCTTTCAGGGTGTGGGGCTCTTGTTAGAGTAGATTACCTAGGGTTAAATTATTTCAGGACTCTGTGATTGATGTTTCTTTTTGGTTCCTTTATTTCACCACTATAAGCTTTTCTATGATTAGAAATAAATGACGATGGTGCTTTTGTAAAAAATTGTGCCCTTTTATAAGTGGGAGAAAGGACATAGTTGGAATTACTTAAAATAATAAAAAATAATTATATAAAAATCAAGTCAATTGGAACCATGTCTCATCAAATTAGATGATAAGATGTTATAGGGTCTAAATAAACTCTAAAAATCACATTTTCATAGGTTTTGGATACATGTTAATCCTTATCATCTAAATAACCACTTTATACACATTTTATCCTTAACTTTGGTAACTAATTTTTTTACCAATGATAAATTAATTACATGATAGTAAAATAAATTGAATTTATAATTTTTTTATATTTTGATTCAAAATATTTAATCTATTTTATTAGATTCAATTTCAATAGATTTAATGAATTTATTTTAAAATAATAACACAAAACACATGACAACATTTTTTTTTGTGAAAATATAATATTTAAGTGAAAAATAACTTTACCATTAAATCAATTAAGAAATTGGAACCCATTTTTTTGTTTAAATTAAAAAATTAAGGTTTCTATAATTTTGGATCAAACCAAAAATGAATGAAAACACATAACCTTGCCATTAACAGAAAATAAATAAATAAAGTTCTAAATTTGAATAATGTATAACTTATCTTCTCAAAAGTCATGTATGGGTTCCCAAAATCAAAATAATGTTTTATAATTCATTATTTAACTCCTTAATTATATATTTTTTTCCCTAAAAATCAATAAAATAGGAAAAATACATATGTTAAATTTATTTTAAATTGTTACCCTACAGTTTTAATCCATTATTACTAGAAATACCTTTACCAAGGTGAAAAATAATTACCATAGTTACAATTCATAATGAAGAAGTATTAATTTAAAATTATTGCATAATATTTATTATGTTGATTTCAAATATTTTATCCCTTTAAAGAGATTAAATTTTTATAATTGGTATAAATTAATTTTATCATAATTGTATAAAACACAACAAAAAATAGTTTCCAAAAATGGGCATTTTAAATAAAAAAAATAATCTTATATGAAAATATACTATGAAAAAAGTTACCTATGTAATTAGTTATATATTTTATAAAAAAATAATAATAATGTTAATTTAGGATAAAATTAAAATAATTATGATTATTTTTCAATTAAAAGATATGATTATATTATGAAATCTAGTATTTTTTACAGTTTACCCAAAAATAAACTATTTATAAATAATATTAAAAATAAACCCTTATAAAATTTTGAAATTATAATTTAAAAAATGAAATTATTTTTAAAAAAATTATAAAATTCTATAATTTTGATTTTAATATCATTATTAAATAAAACTACGAGTATTGTGTTATTTTTTCTCAAGAAAAATATTATTATAATTGATGATGGAATGTTAGAAAACCCATTATTTGAGTGAAGGGTAATGAAATGATGATCTATGATACTAGTTATGAATATTGTATTGGCATTAGTAAATCTAGTTTTAATTGGTACAAATCCCATGAGAACTCAATTTGAATGCAAATATTTTTGGTGGAATGAGGCATCAAATAGGGAACTCAGAGGCTACTCCATGAAACCTCGGCGTTTCAAAAAACATGGTATTAGGTATAAGGGAATTTCATAGATTTAAAAGTCACATTTTCATATTCCTCGGTGTGTCACAAACTATCTTATTCATTAAGGGAAGTTGTGTGATATCATATTTAATATAATCATTGATGATTTAGGACATATGTGATGGTTTACATGCAAGTTCCACACATGTGGGAATTTATAGGAGGATTTGATTTATGAAATTCATGAAATACAAAGAGTTTAATTAGTGATATCATTCCTTATTGAATTCCAGAGGTTCATATCCAAAGGGGGGGGGGTGATTATTTATTTATATACATTTTGGGTCATGCAGGGTACTAGGCCACACAAACCCCATTGCCTCATGGAACAAGAGTTGTATCATTCATGATAGGGGATCTAAAACATTTTATTCTTTTTTCATATAATATTGGGTTTCAAAACCCCATTCCATGGATTTTGAGTATTGGATGTGATGCCTATGGAACATCAACCATTTGAAGTAACCATTCTCCTGAAACTAGTTGCAAGAATATTTTGAATGTTTCATGATAAACATGAAGCTTTTGTGTAATTCCCCCTTGGATTATGAATGATCCCCATGGATGTGATTCCTCATCTACTTTGGGATATCAAGCATTTAAAGTCCCAAAACCTAATTCTTGACTCCTCTAATTTCTCATAAAAAGAATGTTTCTGAAAAAAATTATTGATTGAGCATAAAATTATTATATTAATTATTTATCTGCACTAATTAAATCATATCAATGAATTATTATTAAAAAAATTTCTTTATTTTTATATATACATATATTTCATTATGTGGATTACTATTTTTATACCAACCAATTAAATAGATAATTAAAAAATATTTTAAAAATTATGTCTTTATTCATTTTGGTTTAGTGGAGCATGTGAAATAATTTATTGAATATAGTATTTATTTAATGGTAAATTAATACTAAAATTTTAGTACAATATTGAATAGTTTGTGTTTCATGATCTTCTAATATAAATGGGTTGATTCCTAGCCCACTAATGAAAGCAATGGGTGATTCCTGATCTAATATGTTATATTTTTTATGCTTATGTTTGTTCCACATTTCCCTAAAAAAATTCCACTATTATGAATCCATGGATTAGGATTATTATCACATGTTACTAATCCATAGTATTTTTTATGCTTCTATAACAGACCTTTTATGATCCTTTTACCTCATTCCATGTTATATTATGTTCTATAATTTCTTATAATTATCTCATTAGAATATAGAATCTTTTTAATCAGAAATTTCTCAAATGTTCATATTTTATAACATGATTATAAACTAAAATTTTATGAACAGTTCTTACATTTTCCCTTACTAAGGTTTGATCTTGTTACATTTTTTTTTCTGATTCTATATAAAATTATATATATAACTATGTGTAGAAGGAATCTTTCTGTAGATATGTCTATAGGATATTTTAAAGTAATAAAGTTTAATAAGGTGATTATGAATCCTATAACAATGAAACTAATCCTCTAGAATTTGGGAATGTTTGGTCATTATATCATGTAATAAAATAGGAAAATTAAGTTATAGGGATATATTTTTCTGGGGTTTCTTTAGTTGGTATCCATGTAGGGATTCTTTATTTTTAGTGATTACAATAAGAAAAAATTAACGATAACCATAATTTATTAGTCTAAATACATGGAAAACCCTGAAATTTTGTCCATATATAGAGTTTGTGGACTCTTATAAATGAAATATATTTTTTGGACACTATCAATTGCATGGATGCTCTAATATAGATTGACATAGGGGAAATAAATTTGAGAAAGTTTGTTTGGGTATAAATTCAAATATCACTCAGTGTACAAGAAGTAATCATAATTACACACTTGGTTTGTCACTCTTAGGGATATGTGTTGGTTGATTTATATTCTCATTATAGACCATTATTATGGATTTTAATACATTTTATGTTATGGTTAAAGAAATTAATAAGAGATAGACCATGGATAACCCAGATTAAAACATATAAAATTAAATAATTATGGTATATATGTCATTTTTTATTTATTCCTTAACAATTAGTAGTTTTAGATTTTATATTCTTACTAAATTGAGTATACTCATCCATAATTTTAAATTATTATAGTAATTTAATATAAATTATTCAAGTTAAGTCAATAATGTGTTTGATTTATATTTTAATGATTTTCAAAAAATTAAATAAAAAGCGATAAGAGAAGGAGTGTAAAATCTAGTTGTCATGCAAACCTGTATTTCTAAAGAAATAAATAGTAATGTGAACCATGTTGATCTCAAAAATGCACTAAGGAATTAACATCCTTCTATTAATAATTACAGGAGATAACATCAACCCTATATTAGTGGGTATCCAACCCACTAATTACCATGAAACAGATCAAAAAATAGAGATTTTATTTTTTTTCTACAGTTACTCAGCCATGATATAGTGGTTTTGGTTATTTATCATTTATATGGTCAGTGTAATGACCCAAAAATTTATTAATGAAAATTTATATTGATCTAATTAAATTTATTATTATTTAAAATTATTATATAAAACACATGAACTTCATTAGTTTTATGTTTTTTGATTTTAAAATACCATTAATAATTGTTACCATTGCTAATATAGATGTTGAATAATGATCACATGATTAATATAAATATAGGACCATAATAAATCCAATTTACATAGACAAAAGGAAGTGATGGCTTTATCCAGTATAATATATCCATACCAAGGCCATTTGTCAATGTTTGGAAAAGAGGTAGCATCACTGGGCTTCACTCTTGACCAATCCCAAGATGAGCTTCAACATGTTAATCATGAACAGAACTGCCAGTGAGAGAAGTTGAAGTTGATAGAGATTACCACCCAAGCGATGTTATTCAAGACAACCCAAGAGTCTTTCTCTATTTCACTCACTTTCATTAGGTATTATGTGGGTGTTATAAGGGGTTATGTAACAAGACCATAGCACTATGATTATGTTCTTTATTTTTTTTATAAATAATATTTATTCATTTCATTATTATTACTTTGTAAATGGTTTTAAATCACAAATATTATCTTTAGTTAATACTCAATTAAGAAATAAATTTTGATGAATTAACGAATTTTTGGAATTAAATTATTTTTTAATAAAATATTATTATTACTAAATTATTTTTATTTAATATAAATGATCATATAAATTTTATGAATATAGTTGTAATTTTTATTAAGGTTTGAAATCTGTTTTTTTTCAAAACCCATTAATTTTTTTAATAAATTTTATTTTTTATTTTAAAATAAAAAATAAAAATATTTAGAATGTTATTTAGATAAAATGAATATTATTTTTGGAATCATGATGTTGAAATTGTCCAACGGTGAATGTTTCATATTTTTCTGAGACAGTCGAATTTTTGGGTAAAAAATAAATACCATTTTAATATATAATGTGTTTTATGACATCATAATGACCTAATAGTAATGTAATAAAATAAAATACATTGCTTGTTCGTCCAATATATGTTTTACCATTACAATAATGGGATTTTAGGTTTGTTTTATTTATTTTACAAAGCCTTAGTGGACCCACCAAGACTTATAAAAAATTTTAACATTGTAAAATGATTTCCTGGAGAGTGTTACTCACCTCCAGATAAGAAAGTCTAATAATTCAATAATTTTGGACATTTAACATATAAAATAATTTTTTTCCACTCACCTTTGGCAAAAACCATGGGTAAAAACCATGGGTTGGTTTATGGTTTTGATTGGTTTAATGTGTGGTGTCCAACACCTAAATAATAAAGAATTCCCTCTCTTTTCCTATATAAAAAACATGATCCCACATATCTTCACTCAAAAACCTTGGATAATGTCCCTAACCTTCCCTAGTCTCTCAAAAATCATCCCAAGGATCCCCAAGATCCCATGAATCCTCTCTCAAGCCCCTCCCAAGCTTTTGGGATCACACTTCCAAGTAAGAGATTTATTTCTTTCTCATTTTTGTCCAAATATCATTACGTTGTTATAACTTTTATTTTTCAATTTAAAATATCGGGGTATAAATTTTTACTTCCCCCATACTTCCCTCCTTATGTTTTAATGATTATATACCTCTTTATCTCTCATTATTTTCTCCCATGTACTCCTGTTACCAATGAAAAAATTCTGTAAGGATTTTCTCTCTTCTCATTTTCATTCAAGAAATTATTTGGTATTATGAATCTAAAATCCATTAAAAACGTTGAGACCTATATCTATTGGACCCAATTACTGTCTATTTAATGTACATATTATGGTACACCATCTTATCTCTCATTAACCATTTTTAGGAATTCTTATGTCACGTTGTTATGCTGCTGAAATTGCACCATGATTTTCCAAGACAAAGTAATTGTGTAGTGAATACCATATCCATTTCTATATAAAGGGTATTCACCTTTATGCACATTAATTTATTGATTATATAGTATCATGTATTAAATCAACATTCCTTTATCGTGGAATAAATGATAATGTTTAATGAATCCATGTAATTTGATCCATGTGGCACCCTTATGCATGAAATGAAATGATTATGAAAGGTTCACCCTGATAGTTCTCTAATGAATTGGGTAAAGATTGGTATAATGATATGTCAACTAAAATGTGGTTTTCTTCATAATAATTCATTTCCAATGAGGTTTTACTCATTATTCATGATCAATGATCCTTGGATCATGCTAATATCATTTTAAATGTTGATGCCACATTTCCAACTTATGATAATCATTCTATATCATGCCATCATGTTCATGTTTCCCTTATGATTCATTTATCTACCTATTTCCTAACATGTACTGCATATTTTTCATGTTATTTCTTTTTTAATCACTTAATAGGATTTATATCTCTCCATTTTCTTATTCATGTCCTTAGGTTATCCCATGAAATGATATGTACGAAGGAATGTTTCTGGTCATGTAAAAGATGTTTTAAATAAAGATGTGTATTTCACGTTTTAAGTTGTTATGTAATATTCCTAAGCTCTAAATACACTAGAAAAATCAATCTTATATTTTGTATCTTTTGAATATTTTATGTAATAAATCATGTTAATATCTGTAATAATGTGAAGGGTTGTTCTAGTTGGTATTAGAGGATAAGTTTAGTTATTTTCAGGGTTAGGATTAGAAAACCCTAGTGAAAGCCATAGGGATAAGACTAAGTATAATAAAAACATCCCTAAATTTTGGTGAGTATTAATTAAGTAGTCTATCAATAAAATTAATCTCTATCTGGAAACAAGCAGGTAGAGAAGAATCTTCCATAGATGTATCTAGGGGTAAAACCTGAAAACACCACATTGATCTAGACTTAAACGAGAACTGGTTCATGAAAACTGGCCATGCTGCACTCTTTATTATGAAAGTACCAGGGGATATGATTTGGTAAGTCAATAATATTAGTATGAACCATTATTAAGGGAATAAAAAAATTACCCTAAGAATATATGTTGGTAAATAGATCATGGATACAATAGATTAAAGCCTATAAATTTACAAGATAAGGAAATTAAAGTAATTTAAAAGTCATCTATTTTTTTATTTGGAATACGATTTATGTATTACCACTAAATTTCCTCTAATTTTAGCCAATGGCTGGTAATATGAGGACTCGGGCCAACAACCAATGCGAAGATCAATGTGATGAATGTTCTAATGAGATTCCCAATCTGATGAGAGTGGGAATCCCAAATTTTTTCATCATACTCTCTCATTTGACTCATGTTTTGAATAGAAACATGGTTCAAGAAGAATGTTACCCCCCCAAGAAAGAACACGTATCAATCGATGTCTTCATGAGACAAATTAATCCTACATTTAAATGATCATCTGATATTTCAATTTCCAAACAATGGATCAAATCCATTGAAAATATCTTCATCATCCTTCAATGTTATGAAAAAAGAGATAGTTCTTCTTGCTGTTTATCATATGGAGGGTGAAGCTGATCAATGGTGGAAGTTGATAAAAAATACAAAGCCTGAGGAGGAGATAAATGTGTTGTAATGAATGGAAGTCTAGTAAATGTTTTTTGATAAATATTTTCCTCACACACTAAGAAATAATATGGAAAGAGTCTTCCTTGACCTCAAAAAAATAGATGATGAATCCATCGAAGCATTTGAGGAAAACTTTTAAATACTTCCATGATATGCCTCCAGATTTTTCATTACCCCAAATGTAAGGTTGACCATTTCTTTGGTGGGATAAAACCTAGACTATAGGAATCCTATAGCAATTCGTAACATCAAGATCTAGGAGGAAATTGTTTGATGTTCCCTAAAATTCAAAATGGAGATCGACAAATCTCAAGGGTATCATGGGGATAAGAAGAATAAGGTGGAATTTAATTCTAGCAGTCCGATGGATAAATTCAATGGTGATAATAAAATCCAGTACCCAACGTTCCAAAGGTGTGGAATGAAGCACCCCAAAAATTTCTTGAAGGGGATAATGAAATTCATTAGGTGTGGAAGATAAGAGAACTTATCCATTAATTTCTGACAAGAAAACCCCATAGTTGTGACAGAGGAGAGGAATGATCTATTTAACCCTCAATGCATTGTTCATTGCTTCAAATACAAAGAACCAGTGCACTTTTCACACCAGTTCCCTAAGACAAGGGTTTTTAGAGGCAACCAACAACCTCCAAGGAAGTAATGGAAATCTTTTTCCATCACTTCCACCAATGTGAACGCCGACAATGAAGTGGTGATATGTACGGTAGTTATTCATTCAAAAATATAAAATACACTTTTTGATTCTAGTTCTAAGCATTCTTTTATATCCGTAATGTTTAGTAGAGCAATATCAACACCACCAAAAATCATGAAATTAAAGATGTCAGCGAGAATAGAAAATGGGAAAATCATTGCAACCAAAGAACAAAACTCCTCCCCTATCACAATTTGTGTTTTGAACTTCTCTATGAATCTCTTCATACTCCCTTTGGTAGAATATGATTCAATTATTGGCATGTATTTTCTTTCCTTATATAGATGCAACATTAATTGTCGTGATAGGAAAATCACTCTCGATATGGAAAATGGACCCCTGATTCTATAGAAGTGAATGGAGGAGGATGAATATTCTTTAAAACCATCATCTAAAGTGTGGATATTACTACCTTATGAGTATGCGTATCTTACTCAAACGATTGAGTATATGGAAGCAACCATCCTTGAAGACATACCTATTTTGAGGGAATTTTCCGAATTGTTTCTTGAGGAATTTCCTAGTCTTCCTCCTAGAATAGATGTTGAATTCTCAATTGATATTATTCCTAGGGTGTTTCCAATATCTAGGACTCCATATATAATGGATGTTGTGGGGATTAAGGAGCTGAAGAAACAACTATAGGATAATCTGGATAAAGGGTTTATATGCCCATGTCCTTCAACATGGGGTGCATCAGTCCTCTTCATCAAGAATAAGGATGGGTCAATTCACCTTTGCATTGATCATCATGAGCTCAACAAAACCATGATAAAGTACATGTATCATCTTCCATGAATTGATAACTTGTTCGATCAGCTATGTGGAGAACAATACTTCTCCAAGGTGGATCTTTGGTTGAGATATTATCATGTAAGGGTGAAGAAGGAGGACATCCCCAAGACTGATTTTTGTACAACATACAAGCACTATGAAATCATAGTAATGCCTTTCGGAGTCACTAATGGTCCATAAATCTTCATGGACTTGAATAATAGAGTATTTAGAAATTACCTCGACAAATTTTTGGTAGTATTTATAGATGATATTATAATATACTCAAAAACCATGGAGTAACATGAGGTTAATCTATACACTATACTAGAGACCTTGAAAAATTAGAAGATCTATACAAATTACAACAAGTGTGAGTCTTGGTTGAAGGAAGTCTCATTCATGGGTCATATCATCAAAAGAAATGGGATATATATGGATACCATTATGACAATTTAAATTGAGGGATGGCTGAGGCCAACATCGGTAACAGATATCCATACCTTCCTAGGGTAAGCAAGATATTATCTCCGATTTGTGAGAAATTTCTCATGATTTTCCAAACATACTACCACGTCATCTCATATGGGTGTAAAGTTTTCTTGGAGTAATTAATGGGAATATAGATTCAAGGAGTTGAAAAGGAGGCCTATCACTGCACCTGTGCTCATGATACTCACAAGTAGAGTACTTTTTTGTGGTATTCAGTGATGCTTCAAAGAAGTTCACAGGCTGTGTGTTAATGAAAAATGAAAAATTAATTGCCTATTATTCAAGAAAATTGAAAGTTCATGAACAAAAATATCGTAAATATGATATGAAGGTGGCTGTAGTAATCTTATTTTTAATTTTTTTGAAAAATTTCCTCTGTGGGGAGAAGTGTGAAATTTATACGAATCACAAAAGCCTCAAGTATATATTCACAAAGAAAGAGTTGAACATGAACCAACAAAGATGCTTATATCTGATCAAAGACTATAACTGCTCAATCCATTACCACCCTGGGAAATCAAAGACGGTGGAGAATGCTCTAAGTAGAAAGGACCCAATGATTCCATCATTAATGAGAATTTATAAGGATCCAATATTCTTATATTTGAGGAATACGGACAAGGGAATCTTAAAGAAGGGAACATCATCAATGCTTTCACAAATCACTACTCAACCATCTCTTTTGAAAAGTTTAAAAGATGCTAAAAAAGATGATGTGGGAATCCAGAAGAAAGTGGAAACAATTAGAAAAGGGTAATCCTTAATGTTCAATGTTAATGAAGAAGGAATTGTGAGATTTGGGTCAATACTATGTGTTCCATCAAATATTGAGTTAATAAAATAACTTTTGGATGATGCACATAGTTCAAATTTCTCCATTCACCCAGTAAATACAAATATGTATCGAGATATTCGAGAACATTATTGGTGAGATAACATAAATAATGAGTTCACTGAGTATACATCAAAGAGCCTGGTCTGTCAGTAAGTGAAGTCTTAGATATAGAAGTATAAGGGGATGATGCAACCACTACCCATACCATCATGGAAATAGGAGAACATCACCATGGACTTTGTCACTAGACTTCCGAAGACATCAAATTGAAACAATGCTATCGGGGTTGTTGTGGATCTTCTTACAAAAACTGCACATTTCATTTCAATTTGAGAGGATCTCTAATTGGATAAACCAGCACAAATATATATCAGAGAAGTGGTAAGGATGCATGGAGTACCACTATCTATTTTATATGATTGAGATCCAAGATTCACCTCTATGTTTTGGATGAGACTTCAACATGCTATGAATATTGAGTTGAACATCCGCACGACTTATCATCCTCAAACTGATGTCTAATATGATAATACTATCAAAACACTTGAGGACATGTTAAAAGTATTATCAATGGACTTCAAAGAAAGATGTGATCAATATCTTCCTCTAGTTGTGTTCTCCTACAATAATAGTTTTTACCCATGCATCTAAATGGATCCTTATAAATACCTTTATGGGAAGAGGTGAAGAACACTGGCATGTTGGGATGAAGTTGGGGAGTGAAAACTCATAGTTCCAGAAATGGTCGGTGAAATGGTGGATAAGGTTAAGACATCTAGTAACACATTAAAGATTCTCATATTTGACCAAACGGATATGCTGATAATAGTTTATGAGACCTATAGTTTGATTTCAGAGACATGGTATCCATCCGCATATCACCATGCAATAGAGTTATGAGATTTTTTACAAAGGTAAATCTTAGTCCAAGGTACATTGCCCATTTTTAGATCCTTGATAGAATTGGAGTAGGGGCCTTTGGACTAGAACTCCCACCGAACTTATCTCAATTACATGATGTATTCCATGTATCCCTCTTGAGGAAGTACATACCTGAACCATCGCATATACTCAATATAGAGTAGGTACCATTGGATAATGACCTCTCCTATGAAGAGAAGCCAGTGAGGATCTTAGATCATAAGGAAAAATTTCTAGGAAATAAGACAATTCCCCTCATCAAGGTGATGAGGAGAAATGACATGTTTGAAGAATCAATGTGAGAATCAAAGGAGGGGATGATGTAGAGTTACCCTCATCTTTTTCAGTGCGGAAAAAGGATATTTCAAGGGAGAAATTTCGTACGGGAGAAGATTGTAACGACCCAAACATTTATTAAAGAAAATTCCTCTTGATTTAATTAATTTTATTATTATGTAAAATAGTTCTATAAAATATATAAAATTCCTTTGTTTTATGCTTTTGTATTTTAAAATAGCATTAATAATTGTTACCATTTCTCATATAGTCATTGAACAGTGATTACTAGATTAGTATAAATATAGGGCTTTAACAAATCCAATTTACTGAGAAAAAGAAACTGATGGCCTCATCCAGTATAATTTCTCCATACGAAGCCTATTTTTCAGACCTTGAAAAGGATGTAACCTCAACGGGCTTCACTCTTGACCAAGACCAAGTTGAGCTTCAACATGATTATATTTAATGAAACCACCTACGGGAGGACTGAATGTTGATTGATATTTCCACCCAAGCGATGTTATCTAAGCCACTGAAAGAGTCTGTCAACATCACACACCTTACCATTAGGTCCTCTTCGTGTGTTATATATGGTTGTGTAACAAGAAACTAACACTATGATTTGGTGATTTATTTTTTTATAAATAATATAAATTAATTTCATTATTATTACTTTGTAAATGGTTTTTAAAGCACAAATAGTATTTTTAGTTAATATTCAATTAATAAATCTATTTTGATCAATTAATGGATTTTTATAATTAAATTATATTTTAATAAAATATTTTTTTTTTCTGAATTAATTTTTTATATATATAAATGATCATATAATTTTTATGAATACAATTGTAATTTTTATTAAGGTTTGAAAGTTTTTTTTTTCAAAACCAATGAATTTTAGATAAATGTTAGTTTTTGTTTTAAAATTAAAAATAAACATATTTAGAAATTAATTTATATTAAATGGATATTATTTTTTGAATTAGGATATCTAAATTATCCAATGGTTAATGTTTCATAATTTTTTGAGATGATCAAATTTTTGGGTAAAAAATAAATACCATTTAAATATATAATGTGTTTTATGACAACATAATGACCCAATATTGATATAATAAAATAAAATAAATAGTATTTTCAGATAATATATGTATTAAAGTTAAAATAATGTTATTTTATGTTAGTTTTATTTATTTTAAAAATCATTAATGGCCCCAACAAAATATATAAAACATTTTAAAATTTTAAAATTATTTCTTTGAGGGCATGACTCACATCCACATAAGAAAGCCCAATATTTCAATAAGATCGGACATTGGCCTTATAAAATTATTTTTTCCACTCCACTTTGGAAAAAACCATAGGAAAAAACCATAGGTTGGTTTGTGGTTTTGATTAGTTTAATGTGTGGTGTCCAAAAGCTAAATAATAAATAATTCCCTCTCTTTTCTTATATAAACCCACCCATGATCCCACTTCTATTAACTCAAAAACCTTTAATCAAATCCATACCATTCCGTACTCTCTATAAAATCCTCCTGAAAAGCCCCAATCTCCCAATAATCCTATCTCAATCCCCTCCCAAGCCTTTGGGATCACACTTCTATGTAAGAGATTTATTCCTTTCTCATTTTTGTTCAAATTTCATTATGTTGTTATACCCTTTTTTTCAATTAAAAATTTTGGGGTATGATTTTTCACCTCCTCTATACATCCCTCATTATGTTTTAATGATAAGATACCTCTTAATCGTGATTTAATACCTCCCATGTACTCTTGTAACCATACCAAAATTCCGTAAGGAATTTCTCTCTTCTCGTTTATATTTAAGCAATTATTTTGTATTATGAATATAAATTTCATTACATATTTTGGGACATATATCTATACAAACCCATTACGATCCCTTTTATGTACATATTATGATATAACCCTTTATCAATCATCTACCATTTTTATGATTTTTTATGTCACACCGTTATGCTGCTGAAATTGCATCACGATTTTCCAAGCCAAAGTCATTGTATAGTGAATACCATGCCCATTTCTCTATCAAGGGTATTAAACTTTATGCACATGAACATATTTATTATAGATTTCTATGTATGAATTCCAAATTTCTCTATATTGTTATAAATTATGATGTTTAATAAATCCATGTTATATGATCCATGTGGAAAACTTTATGCATGAAATGAAATGATTAAGAAGGGTGCGCCCTGATAGCGCTCCAATGAATTGGGTAAATATTAGTATCAAGATATGTCAAAATAAATGAGGGTATAATCATGATAATTCATGTTTATTGAGTGTTTACTTATGCTTCATTTTAAAATAGACTTGGATCATGCTAATATCATGTTAATGGTTGATGACACATTTCCTAGTTATGATAATCAATCTATATCATGTCTTTGTGTTCATGTTTCTCTTCTGGTCCGTTGATATGCCTATTTCCTAACATGTACTATATTAATCATGTCACTATTTTTCTACCTTACTTGGCTTTATAACACACCGTTTTCTTATGCATGTCCTCAGGTTATCCCGTGCATTGCTAAGTATGAAGGAAAGTGTGTGGTCATGCAAAAGAAGTCTCCCATAAAGATGTTTATTTTATGTTTTAAGTTGTTATGTAATGTTTCTAAGATCCAAATACACTAGAAATCTCTATCTTATATGTTATTTCAAGTGAATATTTTATGTAATAAATCATGTTTAGGTGTGTTATAAAGAGCATGGTTGTTATAGTCATGTTAAAAAATCAGAGAACCTCAATAAAAATATGATGTAAAAGAGACAATTTGAATCTATATAATTTTAGGAGTTTATTAAAATATTTATAATCCAATATTATACCCAAACACTCCACATGTAAATTAATCAAGAATTATAATATCTAAAACAAAATAAAGATAAATATATTGGTAACTATGAGGCAAACATCATGAGAATCAAAAGGTACACCTCTAATCTTATTATAGAAATTAAAATCATGTTTGACCGATTCATTAGTTTCCAAAACACCATATTTGAAAAAAAATCTATAAAATAAATTTTTAGTAAAAAATAATTAGTCTGATGTGTGATTTAGGTGTTAAAAGAAATTGGAGTCTCTTTTCATTCTCATATATTTTCAGACAAGAAATTAAAATGGCGTTTCATAGAAACTCAGATGATAGGCCACATAAAGGAAAGAATGTTTAAAGTCATTCATGAAAAAAATGTGGGAGGAAACACCATGGGAATTTATTAAAATAAATTAAAAGGTATATAAAGTGTTGAATGGTTGGATATCAAGATCATGAGAATATTAGGGTGTGATTGGGGAATTTCATGGAATCCCCATAGAACTTGAGGTTGATTTTTCAATTTAACTCAATAAAGGTTCTACATTAATATCAATGATCTCATACAGAAGGAACCATACTGAATTGGATGAATTAATGAAAACTAATTAGGGTAATATGAACAAGGTATTTATACATCCATGTGCACCCCCATGGGGTACACTGACACTCATTATTAATAAGAATAATGGATTAATGTGTTTTTTTCATTAAATATCATGAACTCAAAAAAATAAAAATCAAGTGAAAGTATCATCTAACCTATATTGAGGTTATATTTGATCATATTAGAGGGGTTAAATACTTATAAAATTATTATAACAATATAGATATTCTTAATTAAGGGTAAAAAGAGAATATATACCCTAGATATCTTTCGACAAAAGATATGGACACTATGAGTTCATATTGATTACTTTTGGAATTAAAAATTATTGTAAAATATTTATGGATATAATGAATAAATATGTTTGAGAATACCCTGATAATTAAAGGTAGTGTTTATTGATGATATTCTTATATATTATAAGAGGAAGGAGGAACATTAGTGGTATTTTAGGATTATTCTAAAGACCTTACAAGTTGATAAATTATATGCGATGTTCACCAAGAATAAATTTTAGCTATAAGGATTATCCTTCTTAGGTTATGTAATAACAGTAAAGAGTATATATATAGTTTGATAAAAGATATGAGTGATTGAAAATTTACCATAACAATCACTATGGTAGAGAACCATAGCTTTCTATGTTTAACTGGAAACTATATATTAATTGTGATAAGTATTTCTTGATTTTAAAATACTCTAACCAAGTTAATGTGTGTGGGATTATATTTCTTCTAGACAGAAGAATGCGAAAAAATGGTTAACAATCTAAATATGTGGATGTTCATTTATCGTGTACTATATTACCATATAGCGTGGAAGGGTAGTTTATAGAAACTCGTCAAAGAAGGTCATGAGATGAGTCCTCATGCAGAATGGTAAGGTGATTTATAAATCATCACTCCAATTAATTAGTCATGAGAAAAATTACAAGACACAAGATTTAAATCCACATGTAGTGATCTTTTCATTTGTGATTTTGTGGAATTATTTATAAGGATAAAATTGATATATATATATATATACTCGTTATAAGATCTTGAAATATATATTCACACAAAATGAGTTGAACATGTGCCAAAGGATATGATTAGGATTGATCTAAGACTATGAATTCTCTAAATATTATCCACTGAGAAAGGAAAACAAGGTGGTTGGAATTTTTAGTAGAAAACACCTTGCTATGTTATCCATTATGAGGATTGAAAAACACCTAATATTCATTGATTTTCAAGGGATAGATCATGAAATCATAAATGAATCAAGGACATCCTACCCTTATTAAATAAATGATTATTTATCCATCTATGTGATGATTTAAGAGGATTTTAAATATGATGTGTAGGTATATAAATAGGAATAAAGTATTACAGAGTTCAATACTAATAAATAAGTATTTATAATATTTTCAAAGTAGATATTTTACCCATTAAAAGAAAAACCAAAGGGAGATATTTTGTATGATACACATGTTGGAGTTTTTTCCATAGAAATAAATTTATTAGTACTTTATTACTTGTTTTAAAATTAATTATGTTCTTTAATCACATCATTTTTTTTTCTACATGAAATTATCATATGATAATTTCCTAAGAATATATGTAACACAAAATGGTCTCGGTAATTCCCTACTATGATGCTAACCCAGTGGTGCTACTAAATTATTATGGAATATAGTTCTATGGATGGATGATATTTTATGATGGCACATAGGCAACAAGATAATAGGGGTATAAGTATCATACAACATTGAGACACAATCCCATGGTTTTCATGCTTGGTAATATCCATGATTGGAGGTTATTAGAACTAACCTTTTTAAAGGAGGTCCACCATGAGATTATGTCATTGGATATTACTATATGTAGATGAATATATTGATTATTGGACTTTAAGATCGTCATTAATGGATATAATGACTCAAGTACATTGATGTATTGAAAAAAATAAGGAAAAAATGATCACAGTGAAGTAGGATATGTTGGGTGTATCATGAGTGATATTGCATTAATGGATAATTAGAGAAAGGGGTCATCCCTTCTATCCATTGAAAATTTTTATATCGCAATCCCTTTTATGGGAGTGTAAATACCTTTATAAATCCATGGGCATGGTTTTTAGAGGGTTAAATTTGTTTTGGATAGTTAAGGAAATAGTCATAAAGAATATTGGTTGATGACACCAACATAAAACTAGATTGATTTGAGATATCATGATAAAGGGATTATATTCCACGACAATCATTTGTTGGAGATTTGATGTCAGTGTCACATTATATTTTTTCTATACAGGTACCATGGCATGTTGCTAGATTCCAACATTTGAATTTTGCTGGTTATTTATAATTCCACTGAGAAACAGTCCTTAAGGGTCACACATTATGTGTATTTTCAATGTTAATTAAATTTATGTATTTACATAAATAATTTATAAAAAATAATATTTTTCTGGTTTTTTAGATCACATAGGTTTAATAAAATTCCATTGGAAACATTAAGTGTGTTAAATAATAATTGAAAATATTTTATTTTCATGGTTTGTTTAATGAAATATTTATTATATTTATCGATGAATAATGCAGTGATATTTATTTATTAAGTAAATATTCATTAATTAAGGGTCATTAATATTGACAAGGGAATGTGGACCAAGCTTAATGGTCAAATTATAAATGATATGAATGAAATTTATTTATATTCTTAATGTATTGGACATTTAAAGATATTATTTTTATTATTGTTGTTGTTTTTGTTGTTGTTGTTTGTTGTAAATAAAGTAAAATAAGAATTATTAAGTTGGAAAGGGGATTGTGTGATTTTTTACCACCCTAAACCTTCCGTAATAAATATCCAATAATAATTCATTATAAAAACAATCTTTTTGTGAAACAAATATAGGGGGAGACTCTCTCAATCCCTGGAGAGTTATCTAGTGATCTAATATGTGGTCTATCCTCCTCCCATTTCAGGTAAATGAGAAAGAATCAAGAGTTCCTCCTCCTTAATAAGTATTCTACTGTGATAAACCATGAACATTAAAAGAGATCATGATTAGACGTGCTATAAAACAGGTATTCTGTACTGATTTTCATTGATTTTGGTGCCTGTGTGGATCACAAATTGATAGTTTTTATATTAGGATACTGCATCCTAATGATGATTTGATGAGTTTTAATCCACTAAAACATCAATGGAGAGAGAATTAACTACTCAGATAATTCTATATCTTCACATAAATTTGTTATAACCTACATATGAAGATACTTCTCTTTTGGTTCTAGAGATTTATTTACTCATATAATATGTAGTAATAATTTTATATGATTTTATTTTTCATTTATGGTAATTATTAATCCTAAATTAATACTAAATGATGATTTATCTATTCCATAAAAGGTGCTTCAAGTACACCTTGAATCTTAAAGTGGTATCATAAGGGTCACATGTTTAATTTATAATTATTTATTATTTACTTATTTTTGTACACATTTAATTTTTTTAATTATATAGATCGATTTTAATATTCTGAATTCCCTTACATTCTATTTTATATTATAGCTAATATATATCCAGTAAATTCATAAGATTAAAAAAATAAATAAACATATAAAAATCATCACATGAAGGTCCCAAAATCTTTGTTAGGATAAAGCCAGAGTAAAAAATGTATACATGCCAAATACATTCTATGTACTTAGTTTTCTCATCTGTACCTCACTCTATTAGGTTAAATTTTATAAAATGGTTTCTATGATTCAAATAAAGTAGATCATCACATAGATCTTAATAGAATAGAACATGATATGAAAAACAACACACCATATAAGAACTATACAAGATGTGAATTCCCTATTTTATCATGAACGGGGGAATTGGGTGTCTCAGTATTTTCTATATTAGATATATGACAAGTGAAATGACATGACAAGAAAACTCTGTGGATACACTCTGTATATGTTAGAAAACACACAATGTACCTCAAAATCAATAGTGGTATGGAATAAACCTTGTACCAAGGTGTGTGTTTCAAACACATGCTTAAGACAATACATATCATTAAAAATAGTTCAAGCAATATAGTCTGCTACATTCAATGTTCTCAATTTTTCATCGAGATAAGAATTAAATATATTATTAAACCTCCATATATGTGTTACATTTTCATTTATTTTATAGTTCACGTAATAAATTAGGATCAATAATTATATATATATATATATATTAAATCAATTTTTGTTTTAAAAGTTTGGAGGAATATATCATTTTTCCCTAAGTATATTTACGTATGTCAATAATTTTAAATGAAATTGGTTTTGCAAAAAATTATAGATTATGGTGAGTTAAAGATTCTTGGATGTAATTAAGATAAATAGAATTAATTAGATTAATTCAGGGAGCATTTTATTAATTCAAGAATGAATCAATGTAATTAATAACTAAGATTTCAAATGTGTTCTTATTGCATGATGTATGGATGATCATAAGATTAGACCATCCCTTATACATGATTTTTTTCATTTAATATATTATTATTATTAAACTAGAATTGATATAATATGAGGAATCCCATCCTCCTTATTATGTAAGGGTATTTGTGATCATGCTTTCTTTTATGTTAACCCCTTTTTACAATCAATTATATCCTCTAACATGTGTGTGAGTAAAAGATTATGTAAGGATGGATTACCCAGGTGAGAGGGGGTTGTCCATGTCCCAGAGACAAGGAATTACCATTAATGGCAATACATATGATCCAAGTTAGACTGTTATAACACAAAAAAAGTTACAATTCAAGGTGTTATTCCATGAGGCTCAAAGGATAGTTTATCATCCACTAAATAAACTAAATATTAAAGAATATCAAAATCAGAACAATTATTTTATTTCCATAGATTGAATGGTTAATAATTTTTTTTCATAGATACTTTATATTCAAAAAATAAATGGATTCACAATCCTACAAGATAGAATAAAATAAAATCATATTATGCATAAATTTTATCATACATGGTTAGTAAATTAAGTAAAATCCAATTAATATTAAGAGGTAAATTGAAAAGATAAAATATTATTTTACACATAAGAATAA
Organism: Viscum album; assembly: GCA_963277665.1. Classification (NCBI taxonomy): domain Eukaryota; kingdom Viridiplantae; phylum Streptophyta; class Magnoliopsida; order Santalales; family Viscaceae; genus Viscum; species Viscum album. The sequence continues at coordinate 407,868,578 of OY728162.1, forward strand.
AAACTACCTAACTAAAATATTAATTTAGAATATCATTCCACTACATAATCTACCTTATGTCTAAAAATGCTTGAGCAAATCAATTTTATGTGCTATTAATTGTCATGGAGATTTTAGATTGATGTTTGGGAAGACATAAATTAGTTCACATCTTGGGTTGACTACCCCAATAAGCCTTTGTGTAACTGATAGGAAATGGTTGAGGAAATATTTAACCATGATTTCATTATTGGGGAGTGTATTGAATAGATTAAGAAATCAGGATTTAGTAAATTTAAACAGTTAAACCCACCTAAAACCCTTCAAATAAATTGTCTGGACAATGTCTGGGTTATCGGGAGGGGAACATGGATCCTTTACACTATATTATATATGAAACAACATATTATGAAACAACATATTATGAAACTTATGGTGAGGGATATTATTTTTTGAAAAGATAGTGCGAGGTTAATAGAATTTAATTATATATTTATATATTTATTAATATATTTTTGTAATGAATAATGTAATAATTATCTACTCATAATTTTTATAAATAGAAAATCAAAAAACTTAGAAAATATCACTAAGATCTGTACTAGATAAGGACAAATTTATCACCGGTTTGAAATATCAAGAATTGTACAGGTGCTTATGTGTTAAAGTAAACCATGAATATAAATTGAACGTGTTAGAAACCCCACTTCCTGATTCCCTTTCCAATGAGGCTAGTGAGGAATTAGTATCTCTCAATTTGAGGCATGTGGAAGATGCAATGGATATATAATCTTTTATGTATTCCTATTTTTATAATAAGATTATTATGTAATATAATCATATGGATGCTTACCAAATGGTTTCAAATATTTAGGGTCTATGTTAATTGATGGAGAGATCAGAGATAGATGAGATCTCAAATTCACTGTTCTCATGGATGATTTGAGAGTCGGTGTTAGCTAGTTTACATGTAGTCAATATTATTGAAAACATTGAGCACCGCGAAATATTGGTGTTTAAGATCCCTAATAAACAATGTATAGATTTACATTTTCCACCACTATATAAAACATCTCCATTTTCATTTTAAATTATAATATCATCAATTGTGAGAAGATATTATCAAAACATATTAAACTTATTCTCCAATTTGATAAAGATTATGGGAATGAAAAAACCACGGTACTAATGGAAAATGATAAAATAAGGAACAAGGTGAAGTACTTGATGGCTTATTCTATATCTAAGGATACAATACAGTGTCCTTCCAAGAATAAGAAGATTTATATGTACTGGAGGAAATATAATATGGTATGTTTTTCATGTTTCAACCAGGGCCAATGGAAGTAGAACGAAATCCATCGTAATAATAAAGGGGAAGCTCTAGGTGTATTAATTATTGAAAGCAGTGTTTTTATATCTATGATTTGGTTATTATATACTACATGTGGTGCTAAAATTGGTATCCAAAAATAGAATTTAAGTATATTTTAGAAGGATACAAGATCTGAGGGGCATATATGAGCTACCAATGGAGTGAGGCTAGACATTGTATCCATTGGAGAGTACCATGTCAAATTTACAATAGTATTTATTTTAGATTTAAAGAGTATTTATTATGAACCTAGTGTTTCCAAGAACATCATTTCCATTTAATTCATAGATATGAATGGATTTAATTTCAAATTTCTAAATAATAGTCTATACTTTTTTAAAGATAACATATGTTATGGTTTTAAATAGTTAAACAATAATATTTATTTTTTGAATTATAAAAATGAAATATTTTAAGTTGATAATGAAAAAACATTGCATGGATTATATAAAACCTAGTTCTTGCATCACTATATTTGTCATATAAATGAGAAGTATTTGAGAAATCTCTATAAAACAGTTATTTTAACTATTTTACTATTTATGCACATTAAATATTTCATGCTTGTTTACATGGTAAAATTAAAAAAACACGATTTTGTTGGTATAGGTGAAAAAGTCAAAGAGATTATAGAATTAGTACATAATAATATGTGTGGTCATTTTCTATAAGAATCTATATTTAGATACTCATACTAAATTTATTTTAACCATTACATGATTAGATATGGTTATAAATATATATATTATGAGGTACATGACTGAATCCTATGAGATGTTCATGGAGTTTAAGAATCTGGTTGAGAATCAGTTAGGTAAGAAGTAAAATAAATTTTAATCATATTTATGTGGTGAATATCATAACATATCAATGATCAAATTTCTATGAGTGTATGAGATTTTATCTCAACTCACTACACCTTATACCTAATAATGGAATGGGTTTATTGAAATTAAAAATGATACCTTTCCAAAAATAGTAAGTTTGATGATGAGTCACATAAACAATCCATTATCCTTTTAGGGATATGAATTGTATATATAATCATATATACTAATCTGATTACTGACCAATGAATAAAATGATATTTCATTCAATTTATGGAATAGAAATATACTTTTGTTTTCACAATTTCATGCATCGTGTTGTGAGGAACGTGATAAGGATTGATAAAGAAAATAACTAGAACCCCAATAAACAAAGATTATCTTTATAGTGTATCCTAGAGAAACAATGGGATATTATCTATATAACACTTTAGATATGAAAGTAAATATCATAAGACATGTCTTTTGTATTTATAGGGTACACATACTAAAAGAGGATAATGAGAGAAATATTTAATTTGATGAATCTAATCTTCTATAACAAAAGAAGATTCCCCAGTTCCTTATGGAAGAAGTCATTCCAAAAACATAAGTACTACATTTGAGTTATAGAGAGGTTAGGGAACTGGTGAATAATTTTTTTCAAGTCACTAACGATAGTGACTCATTATTTTATGACAACAATGATCCTTTATCTTACAAGGATATAGTAAATGTATCAACAGATATAATATGGAAATAAGATATTAATTTTACGATGGCTTCAAAATATCCAAACGATGTTTGGGTTTTGATTGATCCTCTTGATGATGTAAATCCCATTGGGTGAAAATGGGCATTTAAGAGAAAATTAGACATGAAAGTTAAATAACATACTTATAAAGAACAACTAGTGGATAAAGGGTTTAGAAAACATCAATTAATTGACTATAAGGTATCATTTTCTCCAATTTCCAGGTTTAAATCCATTAAAAGTTTTCATTCCATAATATCTTACCATGACAATGTGATTTAGATAATATATGTCAAAATGATGTTCCATAATATGAACCATTAGGAGGATGTTTATATGACACACCCAAATGTGTTTGTCCCTCTAAGAAACACTAAAAGGTATTAAACCTTCATATATATATATATATATGGATTAAAGAAAGTATCCAGGTCATGGAACATTCATTTTTACAAAGCCATAAAATAATATATATTCTTTTAGAATGAATGTGATACATGTGTTTATAAACTGTTTATTGGGATTATAGTTTTTTATAGTAATATATTTTAACAACACATTGCTAATTTAAAATAACTTACCAACCTAATATGTGTATAAGTAATTTTTTAGAAAGATATTCTCCATGAAGGACTTATGTGAAGTAACCTAAATTATAGGGATTAAGATCATGAATAATAAATCAAAGAGTCTGATTGGACTAAGTTATAGTGAATAAATTCACATGTAATAGAAGAGGTTCAGTGTAGAATAATTCAATAATGGACTGGTTTCAAGGTAGCATGGTATTTTTCATTCTATAAAAATGTTTAGTTAGACACAATAGGAAATAGAGATAATGAGTAATATCCTATACACTTGTATGATAGGATGAATCATTTATTCAATGTTATGTATGGGGCTTGATGTTACCTATTATTTGAGAATGGTAAGAATATATTAAGAATATCTAAGTAATAAAAATTGTACTACTATTAATTCTATCCAAAAGTATATAATATAATCTAAGGATATATTCCTAGTGTATTGAGGGGATGATGATCTAGTATTCAGAGTTTTTACAAAAGATAGATTTAAAATAAATCAGAATGATTTGAATTCACAGTTTGAATATGTATTTTGTCCCAATAAAGGATATGTTAGCTGTAAGATTTGAAAAAAGGCTATTTCCATTGATTATATTTGGGATTTCAAGTATATTGTGGCATCTGATGCAACCAAGGATATAATTTGGATTCACAAAATTTTCTAAGTGAAGGATGTGGTACCTAGTAGTAAAGATCCTAGTACAGTTTATTGTACTAAAACTGTAGTGGTGGATCTCACAAAATAGTCAAGGAAACATTAATAGAAAAAGAACCTACATTATAAGATTCATCTTTTTAGATATCTTTCTCATGTAGGTGAAGTTGTGGTGAGAAGATTATTCATTTGGGAAAAGTGGTGGACACCTTGATGAAGGATTTATCTTATTAGAGGCCTAATTATCATGTGAGTTCTAATGGAATAATTTTTTTTTGTTACTTTTAGCTAGTACAAGTGGGGTTATGTTGGAGTTGGTTCCTTACTACTGACTTTATTATTACTTGATTACGTATTTTATTTTTAATGATGTTTGCATATTAAATAATTATTATTCCTCTATATTAAATTTACATGTTATAATGTCCTAATAATATATGTTACACTAAAAGGTCATAGAAGTTCCCTACTATGACTAAAACCTGGAGGTTGCACAATAATATTACTGAATATAGTTATATGGTTGGATGGTAATTTATAATGGGACACACACAATACATAACATCAGGGGTAGGAGGATCATAATACATTGAGATGATTTCTCATGGTGTTTTCCCTTTTTAATCATCAAGATATGAGTTTATAAGAACATGATAGTTAATATAAAATCCACATTTCCATGTGTCATCATATGTTCCAATATACTAATGTATGTATTGATCCTTAAAGTTTAATATTATCATTAATGTATATATTGAAACATGTAATTTGATGTATCGATGAAAATCATGACCACATATGTTTGTGGTAAATTTGGATACATTGGGTTCATCATTGTGATATTTCATTAATAGATAATATGAGAAATAATTTTTCCCTTCTATCCCTTGGTGAATGTTGATATCCAATGCCATTCGATGAGAGTGCAACTACCTATGTAAATAAATGTCCATTTTTTTTGTGGTTGAGTCCAATTATTTAAATTCAAATAAAAAGGAATCGATCATATATGTTTATGATGCTAGTATGCAACCTGATTTCTTTAAGATATATTGATAATGTAATTGTATTACATGGTAAGTGTTTGTAGGAGGTTAGATATCACTTTGTCATTAACTTCATTATCTACGGGCATCATAGTGTGTTTATAGATTCTATCCATGGAATTTAGGAGGATATGCCTAATGACGCTAAGAAAGAGGCATAAAGGGCCACACACTATGTGTATTCTCAATATTTGATAAATTTACATATTAAATTTAAGGAGGTAGAATAAATAATATTAATTCTAGTTTTGGTTTATCGCTGATATTTAATTTCAAGACATTCGAAAGAATAAGTGAGTTAAAAATAAGAATAAATATTTGTTTTCAATAATTTGAAAAAATAGTATTTTTATATTTATAAATGAAAAATTTAGTGTTATTAATTTATTAAATAAATATTAATTATTAAAGGATTAATACATGTCGATAATGAAAAGTGGACTGAGCATAATGGTCTAATTGAAAATGGTGTAAATGATATTTTTTTATATTATTTAAATTTTTCACAGGTCAATCTATTATTATTATTAGTGTTATTATTGGACATGAGGTCAACTAAGAATTATTATGTTGGAAAGGGGATTGTGTGTGATTTTCCAACCCTAAAAATTCCATAATAAATATCTAATTATATCAATTTTCAAAAAAACGTTTTTAAGCACAATGGATATTGAGTGACTCTTTCAAGACCTATAGATATATCTGGTGATATATAACATGATATGCCCTCCTTCTCCCTTAATATAATATGATAACATCAAGAATTCATCATCAAGAATAAATATTTTGTGATCCACCATGAACAATTAAAGCGATTAGGATCGGTTGTTCTAGTACCTAGTAATTCTATGAAAAAGTTCAATGATTTTTTCAAATATGGGCATCTAATAGTGGGATTATACACATGGATCATACATCACAAGGATGGCTAGACAAGTTCTAGTAAACTGAATCATTAATGAAGAGAGAAGTATAATTTATGGTAATTATATATATCCTCATAAATTAATTATAAATTACATGGGAATATCCTTCAATGTTGGTTCTAGAAATTTCGTTAGTTAGGTAATCTATGGTAATAATTCGACCAGACATTATTTACCATATGTGTTAATGATTATTTGTAAATTAATACTAACAGCTGAGTTGGCCATTCCATTTAAGGTTTTACCACAACACCCAAGACGTACATCACATTTATCAAACTTCTCTATTAATCAAGTAAGTACCATGATATATAGATATTTGAATAAAAAATTTCGGTGGGATAACCTGATGATGAAAATTTTAAAGTACATATCTCAATTCTTAGTTTTCCATCATGTTAAAGCCGACAGATAAATTTTCAAAGGGATGATGTTGGAATCACACATACTGGTATGAAAATGGTATAACACCACAAGTATTTCATCATAGGAATCCCAAAGGTGTATGAATTCCATAATTTCATTTGGTTTGTAGTTCCTGACCATAAAAATGTTAGGGAATTTTATTTCCATAAATGAAAATTTCTTACTTGACCAACATGCCAAGATATATATATATATATATAAGGTATACAGTTATGATACAAGTAGTAAAAATATCCATTTTATATAATAGATATTTGTGGGTTACATAGAGGTTATAGAGAAGTATCCAACACACATTAGTGATAGATATGTTTCTCAACATTTCTTATCACCCACAGATAGATGGTCAATATGAAAGGACCATTAAAACTCTTGGGGATATCCTCAAATCTTGTTCAATGGATTTCTATGTATGTTGGTATCAACACCTTCACTGAGTATAGTTCTCAAATAACATTAGCTTCCATTTTTGAATTTAAATTGAACTATATGACTCTCTATGTGGGAAACGGTAAATGAATATAATATAATGGGATGCTGTTTTATAGAGGAAGCTCATAGGACATGGCATTTTCCATGAAATGACGAAGACAATTAAAACCATTCAGTAGTACCAGAATGTGGCACACAATAGATAGAAAATCTATATAGATAATCATCAATGAGATCAAGAGTTTGAATTTGTGTGAAGGTGTTTGTATCTCCTTGGAAGTGGGTTGTTATATTTAGGAAGAAGAGAATACTAAGCCTTAGATACATTGGTCCCTTTGAAATTATTTATCACATACAGGTTGTATCTTATCAATTATAATATACACCAAACCCCAATCTGTTTCATGATATGTTCAATATATTTATTTTTATGAAGAGAATAATAGATCCACCACATGTGCTAAAATAAAAATATATCAACTTGGACACAACCTTCCTTATAAGAAACAACCAGTAGTGATATCTGATCAAAGAGATACATATTTTCTAAACAATAACACTCAACTAGTTAATTATTTATGGTGAAATAAATTTTTTTAGAAGTGACATCATGTCATGAAGATGTGATGAAACAATAGTACCCTTATTTTTTTATCCGAGTAATGAAATGTTGATGTTGAATATTTTTTAGTTGGGTATAATTTAATATCTTGTAATTTGAGTATATATATCTGATAAAATAATTTTTTTGTGATTAATGACTTGTTTCACATGTATTTCTGAAATAAAAACTAACTATGATGTATTAATAAGATAAATCTAGTAAGTATGATAGTTATATAATTTCCACTTAATTAGCAATAGAAGAAACTAAATTATCTAATTTATATTGCAATGAAAATCAATGGAATCGATAATTATGAGTCTTCATTATTATTATTATTTATATAATCTTGGAAATTAGAAATCATCAATAGTTTTACCCTAGGACAGGATGATGATGAACTTCAACATGTACAACTTTAGTGAAATTGTATATGGGATAATTTTAAGGTCATATAAATAACTCTAAGTGCAATGCTTGGTAAACCACCACCAAAAACTTCCAACACTACTGATCATACCTATAAATCTTAATAGGATGTCTCAAGTGGGTATTTAGGTAAAAGTTATGATGATACAAACATGTCATAATTAATATAATAAATTTTATTTAATTATACATAGTTTATACATTTGGAATTTACGTAATATTAACTTTTAAAGAATAAATTTAACTAAATAATAAATATAATATTTAATACAAATTATTTTAAAAAATTTAATTAATTACTATTAATCAAGAAATAAATCCTTAATAATTCAAAATAAAGTAATTTAATTTCCAAAGGATGTAATTTTCAAAGAATTAGATTTTCATATATATTGTATAATTTTTTATTAATAATCTTATCTAATTACTTTGAAAGTATTTTTTTTAAATTATTCAATGTGAAAAAATATATTTTCACTCATTCAACTATAAATAATAATGAAATAAGAGTAAAAAACTAAATGTTTTTAAGGGATATTTTTTTATAAAAAATAGATTTTATATATAAATTATTATTTTATTTAAACATTAAATTTATTATATTTGAAAAAATATTTTTAAAAAATTGGTGTCATTATTTTAATCATGGATTAAAATTTTGGTAAATATGAAAATTTCATTTTTAGTCATAAAAAAAGTGACTAGGGTAAAAAAATAATTAACATATAGAGGAAAAACAAGATAAAAGGGTTTCAAGTAAGTGATAAGGACTCAAAAAGACATCATTAAATTGGAGGGTGTGGGATTTTATGACCTTAACTAATTTTTCCTCTTTAATTAAGAATTTGTGTTCTAGTTTCTATAATACTAAAATCCCTTTTATATTTAGAAATTATATTTACAAAAGCACTTCCACTAAGTCCTATAAAAGTATCCCTTAAAAAACTATTATTTTTACACCATATGTATTTTCTATAGACAAAATTGTACCAAATATATCCTTAATCATTTTCCCCACATCTTAGAGGTAATGGTCTCCATAAAAGACTAATTAACAACTCCATAAGGACGATTCCACTAGAAGACATCCAATGGAAGAGGTAATGTTATTAATAGAGTTATTTTAATCTTATCATATTATAGATCATAAAAATTAATTCGATAAAACATTAAATAATGGAATAATTTTCATAAAGGGACTAAAATATTATTATTTTAATGGAATATTGATTATCTTTCTTCCTCTCATCCATTTGAAAAGTGAAAAAATTCCCTGTGTTACGTGTCGACTACCACCTCCATGGATAACTATACCATTTCTATCACCACCTGACATGGATGGTTATAAAATGTTATTTAAGGGATATATATGATATTAAAAATTCATAATGTTTTGTTTTTTTGTTCTGGGGTGGTAATATTAACTTGTTATTAAGATACCACCTTTTCATTTGTTTAAAATTACTGAAACAATACCGTTATGGGTATCATCTTTAAGAACCTTAAATAAAACACAGTGGAATGAAACTATAACTACATGATTTTTTCTTGGAACATGTAGATCAATAAAATTAAAATTTATTAAATAATTAACTCATTAATTTAGAATGTTAATAGAAAATATTTTATTGAAATAATCAAGGAATGATTAAAACTTCTAACAACAATGATAAATACTAACTAAACATTAGTAAGAACTCTATAATAAATGATTGTTATAAATTAATAAAAAATTTAATAAACATGAAGAAATTTTTAAAATTGTTTACTAAGATATTTATAATTATTATAAAGGATTTTATATCAAGTTTAATGAAGTTTGAATCCATGACAAGTGTTTCTTAAAAAAAATTCTTCTCATTACGTAAAATAATATCCCCCTGAAATATGTTTTATAATGTTTCTATTATTCTACCATTTTTCCTTATATATGTTTTTTTTAATTTCTCACTTTAGAATTTAATTTTTTACATTAAAATAATTTTTTATGAAATCATTTCTTTATAAAAGCATGAAGTTATTAAAAATAATTCACATCCATTCTAATGGATCTTCTTCCTCCATGTCCTTATTATTCTAACAAAAAATACTTACTTTATTTTTAAATTTAAGTATATATAATGTTACTTAATTTCAATTTTTTTAAAGGTTGTTGCCGAAGATTCATTTTATTATTAAAGAAATGAAAATAAATCTTTTAAAAAGGTAGAGGGAGACCCATTACAAAGTCCAAAGTCCCAGTGGGCTTATAGCCCATTACAAAGCTCGTAGGCCCAAAATTTTGACCCATTTCCCATTTTGTGAAGAGTAACCCACCTGCTACAGTACCCATACTGTACCGCCTCTACTATAGTTCCCTACCACCGCTACAATATCCATTGATCTATAGTACCGCTGCTACTACAGTACCGCCGCTGCTACAGTACCGTCACTGCTATAGTACCACTATAGTACTACTATAGTCCTATGCCCAATGTGTTTTGAAACCCCATTTTTCATGTAGGTTAACGCGGTACTTACCACTAAGCCAAACCTCAACTATATATTTTTTTTAATTTCTATATATCTATTTATAATTATATAAAAGTGATAATTTTCAAATATTTATCGAATGAGGTATTTTTTTGTAATAAGATTTAAAAGTCAAGGAGACATTTCTTTTCAAACTCAAACATTCTATCTTAGCTTCTAAATATATTTTATTAATGTTTAATTATTATATAAGTTACATTAGTAAGGCTTTCATAAGGGTATGATTTGAAAAAAAAATTCTCACCATCCTTGAATTATTTTTTATAGTGACTCATCACTTCATCCATTTTTTATAACATTAAGAAATATTGTATTAAAAATAATATTTAAACATTGTTTATTCCATTTTACACTCAAAATCAAAAATTTCTTCCACATATTGATTATTTTCATGATAATCCTATAAATTATTTTATAATCCATTTGGGAGTTTTATTTTTGGCTGTCAATGGATCAAATATTAATTTCATGTTTTTAACACCATATGAAAATGGTATGAAATCAAATTTTCCTTCTAGGATTTTTCTACATATGAAGAATTTTTTATTACATGTTTCACACATATGTGTGGTATATAATTATATTATGGGAGGGACCAATATGTTTCCTCAATGTATTATGTATATCTTTATATATCATCATATATTTATGGGAAATTAATTTTGATTCTTGATTCACTATGATAAATAGGTTGTGATATCTGATCCACTAAGGGAAATAGGCTGGGACCCATAGTCCCCTATAAGAACAAAGTTGTGTTTACTAATCCACTAAGGGAAATAATTTGTGATTCTTGATACACAATTTTAAATAGGTAGTGATTCCATATCCACTATGTCGTGGTCTTGATATTTATTATCATACCACTTTACCATGTAAATCCACATTTCATTGTTATGCCTCCATGTTTTATGATTATTTTCACATGTTCCAAAGCCATGGTTTATGTGTTATGCTACTATAATGGTCCTTTTTGATAATTTGTACTCATTCCATGATCTATTATATTATATAATTACATATAAATATTTATTATGATTATATAGTCTTTTTAATCCAATCATTTTCTCATGTTCATATTTTCACACATGATTATAATCTAACCCTATATGAAAAATTGAAATATTTTCACTTAATAAGCATCTGAGCTCACAATTGTTTTTTTCTATTACGTTACCCCAAAATATTAGATGCATAACTATGTATAGTGGGTAGTTTTATAGAGTGTTTTTTATCAGATACATTGAAGAAAAAAAGTGTAATAATATGTTTAAGAATACTATATCCAAAGAAAATAAACTTCTAGGATCTGTGAATGTGTTATATATAATATATTTAATAACTTATTTGGAATGTAATGACCATATATTTTTTCAGTTGTGTTCTTCTATGTTTTATAATTTATTTAATGGTTTTTTTGATATTATTTTTGTTTGGGTGAAGACCCAGGTAAATTCTAAGTGGTTTTAAAGTTTTATGAAGGCCTTTATGGGGGTGCATAATTTGAGATAGGTTTGAAAAAAATGTCTAGTTCTCTAAAGGGTACCATGCTGCTTGTTGTAAAGGGAAAATATTTGGATCATGGTTTGTGTGTGGTTAGGTTTAACTATGTGACATTATCTAGGGAACCACATGACGTGGGATAGAGGAAAAATCAAAATTTTCATGTATTTTAACAAATCTTGCATCCAAACCAAGTAGATTCACTTTAGCTGTAGTGATACATGCATGGTTAGAGAATTGTTTTGAAAAAATGGTTGACTATACCATGAATGATAATTTAATTAATTTGAAAATTTGTATTTTAACCCAAAATCTCAGTGATACCATTCATTATTATTCCTACACATAGGGTTATTGATCTAATAGACTCAATAATTGTTTTTAGTGATTAAACTCCCTTATAACAATAATTATATTATATTTAGAGTCTTATTCCATGATAATTCAATGTAGGAGGTTGTCCTTCGTCCATTCATAATGTCTCTTCTAGATCACCACCCCTCTTATTGGAAGGAATCATAAATCTAGGTTTTCATGGATATATATATATATATATATGTATTTTAATATAATTTAATTAGTATTTATAAATTTTTAGATAGATATGTTACTAGGTCTAGATAATCTTCATTATATATAGTTAAGATGTATATTTTTCAACGTTCAAGGTTTTGATTGGGTGGGATGAATTGATTCTAAAACAATATCTCTATCCCCCTCTTGAATCTTATTCTATAATCCCTTTTGTGAAAAATTTTAATTGGTTATAGGGAAAATTAGTATATGATATCTATAACACCCCATGATTTTATGGTATGTCTCTTTTATTTAAATTAAATTTCTTTGATAGAAAATTTTTCATTCAGTATCGAACATAAAAAAACCGTAATATACTATTAAATATTATTATTTTAACTTCACCGCTTCCACATATCCATTGGAATGGTAGAAATTAATGTGGTTAATTAAATTATAAAAATATAGTCTACACGTTCTTATAAAATTAATTCATTGTCTCCCATTTTATTAGAAATAAAAAATAAAAAAAATAACATAATGAATACATTTTTATTAAAAACTACTTTTATGCTAACATTGTGGGAACCAAGTTTATTCTTTTTTGAAAATTGAGCATGAAATGTGTTTGTTGTAAATACTCTCCTGGAAGATCATCATGTTAAAAATTAAATATATCGTACAATACAAGATGAGATCTATATTTAAGGTGACATCATTTCCCAATGTTTACCAAATTTTTTTGGTCAAAATATAGAGGAAGGGGTAGCATTATGAAAGGGTGTTTTTTTGGAATAAACTCTTCATAAATATGTTAAAATAATTTTTCTAGAATTGACTGGGACAAGGATAATGATTATTTGGAGAATCTTGAATAGAAATGGAAATCTCAATTATTATGAGAAGTGGAGCATCACAACTATGTGATTTGGGGATAGTGATATCTGTGATTATGAGAATTGAAGCACCACAATGACGCGAGGAGTTTGACGATGGTCTTCACGACAATGAAAATTTTGGTGGATCGTCATAAAGGAAGTATCACTGAGAAGATTTTTTTATGAATATGTAATTCTCACTAAGAGGAGATGGAGGATCGTGAATGGTTGACCCTATAAATAAGAGGCTACCCCTATTCGCTCAGAATGAAATTTTCAAGGAAAATCACGAATCTATTTAATTTCGCAGATCTAGTAATGATTTGTGAATCTGGGTTTAAAACTGAGATTTAGGATAATGAAAATAATTTTTTAGTCTTGACTGATGGAAATTATTATGAAAACATTTAACTTCACATTGATGGGGTATACCGCATTGACATGGTGAGCTTTGTTAAGAAAATTTGTTCCGTGAAGGCAGATTGCATCACGAAGGAATTCAGTATCACAAAGACTGTTTGTTACATGACAGTCAGGTGCCCTGTGAAGACAGTTATATTCATGAATGGAAGTTTTTAACATCAATTTTTATGTGAACAATTCTTCCAGAGTGCATTAATTTTGGTATGTGGTGCAAGAGGAGTCTTATGCTAGATAGTGATAAAGACTTTAAAGTCAATTCATTGATGCGACCCTCATGTCGATAAACTTAGTAAAAATTATCTCGATATAGAAATATAGGGGGATTCAATGGAACTGTTTTGAGGGACGCAATGATCTATCCCTAAAATATTTTAAAGGTAATGTGCTCAACAAAGAGTAATTGTTTCTAAACTTTTTTACTCCATAACTAGTGAAGATTAGTATAATTTGGTATGACCGAAACACTGTCAGCATATGCCCCTTAGACTATACCTTTTTTGTGAACCAAGTAAAATTATTTTTTTTGTCTCTTTCTGTGTGATTTTTTGATAGGCTTAACATCTTCCATCCAACATTTGAACATGGTCTGTCTCTTTTGAAGAGAACAATCTGACACCAAGATTCACCCATTCCCACTCAAGGTGTTCTAGGTCCTTCAAACAATTGAAAATTTTCTTAATAAATTAAATTAATTAGTATTACTGGTATAAATTAATGAAATTAATATTTAATTTATTAAATCAAATATTTCTAAATTCATCAAATAAGTTTTAAATGCATAATATAATAATTAATTCAATTTGGAGCATAAAACATCTTTATTTTTCCAAAATAGAATTTTGTCACATTTTGATAGTGCACCTATATTAAATATAAATTTTCAAACTTTTATAAATTTATTTCAACTAAATAAAATTCATTTCTATAACTGTATTATAAAAATTATCTTATGGTAATTATTTTAATTTTTTGGATAAGTTTCATTTTTTGATGAATATTGAAAAATATAATAATTCAACTAAACATTCCTTTTTTTTAAAATTCGTTTATAGAGTTAAATTAAGTTTTATATTGGTTTAAATGTATAATTATATAAATTATAGATAAATAAATCCAGTTTAGGTAATTTTAATCAATTTCACTTTGAAATTGAATATAAAAACATTTCATTCTTTTAAATATTTCACTTTAAAAATCTGTTTTCTCATTGTGTTTGGGAGATTAATATTAATTCTAATTATTCCATTTATGTGAATTGAATTTGGTAAAATGGATTCCATTTTTTTAATATGAATGTATGAATTAGGTTTTAAGCATAATTTTTGTTTTCTTTATAAATAATTTACCATGGTAAAAAAATTATTTATCGCCGTATAGGTAAAATAGTTACACGGATAAAGTTAAAATTTGAAATTGTAACATACCTAAAAATTGTAAAAATTATTGGCTGTTTGATGTATTGATAAAAAATAACATTAATAAATAACATTAATTAAAAATATAATTATTTGAAATTAATTATACCTCAATGTGGTTGTCTTTAATTATAAAATCATGATTATTTTAATCACTTAAACAGACATCTCATTAAATATAAATAACACCCCATTTCAACCCATAAGCCATGAATGTTATCAAATAGCTACTTATAACACTTATCCATAATATCCTCATGTCCAAGTGCTCCGAGTATCACCAAAAGACTGAATCCAAGGTCCTCAAGGGTATCACAAGGCAGTGATATTCAAGAGGTAATTTTCATAAAACCCCTCTCTTATTTTATTTTATTCATCCAATTTTCTTCATATCCATAAAACAACCTGAAATAAAAATTATAGAATCTTGTAAATATTTTAATTTAATATTTCTAATGTAATATCTTATATCCACACTTTTTATTACGTCCAATTATTCAATGAAGTGATACTATTATCCAAATTACGATTATTTACTATCCCGACGAATTGTGATTTTTAATTTTCCATTACAAACATCAGGAATTGTCATAAATGTTCCATTATTATTAAATTATGTATATTATAACATATTTCATTTCCTTGTTCTAATATATACATATAATAGTAAATATATTTAAAATAGTATATGATGTTGGAAAAAACTACTATAATAAACTAAATGTTTATCATTAACATTTTATCCAATGAATCATCATCCTATAAGAAATAAAAATTATATATGAAAATTTTTATAATTTTTGAATTTAATTAATAATATTCCATTCCATTTCTATATTTTAATCCCATTTTACATGAATATTAATAAATTTTTACAAATGAACTGATCTTGAAACCTTGAAACGAACACACCCAAAACCATTAAAATAATGATATATTTTTAATGAAGGGGTCATAAAATATTATAAAATCATTAGATAAGGTATTATAAATATGAATATATTTGTTTAATGAGTTAATAATATTCTTTATACCATTATACATGAGGATAAATAATTCTACACTAATGGAAATCACGATTTAAGGATTTTCTCATCTCACTTTTACATATGTGAGATATTTGACTCTTTCACCACTTATATCTTCGGTGTGGTGTATGTTTTTTGTCCTTCGATATATCATATTATTAATCTCATAATTTTCATGGAATTAAATGTAAAATTGGATAATTAAAACAATTACAGGTTATATGATTTGTCTGATTACATGTTGTATAATATTTCTTAACTCAATTCTTTTGGGATAAACGTCTATTTCATTTATTATGTCATGATAAGGTGTTGTGTGAAATGAAATTTGATTATATTGTTCCATTTTTTTAGATTTACTACACACAGTCTATTCACTTTCAATAGAATTTGTCTCAATTTCATTTCATTTAGGAATATTTTGAGGTTGTACACCTACCTATTGTTGTGAGGTGTATATATAATACCTTTGATATATCATCTCATGAATCTCATAGTCTTAATGATATTAAAATGTTTAGAACTGTAATGAGACACCATTATTTATACATTTATTTTTAAATTGTCTATTTTATGTATGAATAATGTTTTGGACTAGTAGTGACAGGTGGGGTCTATAATTATATAGACACTTGATGCATCGACATGCCTCATATGAAAAAATTGTTTCCAAATTAAATGTTTCTTTACCTATATATTAAAACATATTGTTAATGTTCTTTGAAGTATTGGTTTATGTGCCAGATTCATGATGAATAATAATTAAGAAGTCCCTTCTTTCAATATTATATTACCATTGTTCATAGGATTTTCACTATAACAAAATCTATAGATTCAATTTATTCTTATTTTATTGATGAAATGGAATTTTTTTCAGTTATTTACCTTACCATTATAACTATTCTCATTGATTCATTATTGTTTCCACTATACCTAACCCTTACTGATAATTTGATCTCACCCCTTTATTATGTTTTATTTTCCCCAGGTGGCTAAGAAGTTTATTATGATTGATATGTTAGGTTACAATAAGGGGAATAATGGAGTTCTCAAAGGAAATACTTTTTGATTTTTTTCAAACATGTAAAATGAATTTAAAATATGTATCTAGTTTACCAAGAATAATAAACTATTTTTTCATTTGGTATTTTATTCCTTTTATCTATTAAAGTTTAAAAAAGTAATGCACTGACTCCGAGCTACTAGGGTCTGGGATGTTCCAATGATGATATAATTAGTGCACAGACATGGTTTAAGTGATGTCTCCTATTGGCTATTAATATTTGGAATCAAATCACATGAGGTATAATGTTCCTTACTATATATGGCTATTGTATAATGTTTTTTCCCTAATAATGAGGTAATGTCTGTGTGCATCAATTGAGACCCATGTTTGATATTGATCACATGTGTGTGTGTGTGTGTTTGTATCCTATGTAACTAATGCTTCATAATGATCACATGTCTGTGAATGTTTTTGTGTATAGATCCTGATACTTAGTATTGATACACTATGTTTTTGTTTAAATATCTAATTCCCTATTATGTGTGATTGTATGGTCTCCAGGTGTTTTTCTTCTAGTAAAAATCAACAATTGGATTGCAGTGAATATTTTATCCCTTATAAGAGAAATATTTTTATCATGTGATGATGATTACCATGGATCTAGATGTAGGGAATAGATATAATGGAATTGAAGGATGGATTATGGAAGTAGTGGGGTATGGTGACCATATGTCCTGAATGGATGTATTGGTGGGGGTACTGTGGCCTTATAAAAAATACATTATAGAGATCGGGCGAAAGAACCTTATGGACTAACACAAGGTTCAATGGCCACGTTGAAACTTAGAGATATATTTCATCCTTATAGATGAACCTTATTATGAACTTCTATCATGAATTTCCCTCTGGCATGGAGCTGTTTTTTGTATGACCGAGGATCATGGAATCTTGGTTAGAGCATGACCACTCAACACATCATGGATTGTTTCTCTCTTGTGAATTTACTTATTATCATGGCATAAAACTCTTATTCATGTGAAATGATGTTAATGATACATTTGTGGTGTCCAAGTGGGTTTATACTCACACCATATGTGGGAATCTCAGTGTTCATATAGACATTTTTATTAGGAATATAGAGAATGGAATGGGGACCATGAAAGGAGGTAGAGGATGTGTAGTGTGGTGACTAAGGTGATGCTGGTACGAAATCCTAAATATTGTGTATCAATTATTTTTTCCCCACGTTATTACATAGGTATGACCTTCGAAATTGGGGTTATATGGTTTACTACATTGTAAAACTATCTAATAATTGGCATTACATATGACATGGAATTAGTTATAAGTTAGCTAAAATATTTCATTTTGGTTATTATTATTTTTCTTATTAATATTATAGTATGTGGTTATTGATATGTGGATGTATTCTCCCCACTACACCATTCATAACTTTGATGGTAGTCATACAACTCTTCGGTATGATGAGGTTCACATGAGTTCATGTAGCTCACCAGTCTAGATTGGGTGATTCAGTTCATAGAATTTAAAAAGTGGTGTGAGAGTTTTTTTTATTTTCTTCTTTATTGAATGTGTTTGGGGAAATGTGTAAATGAGATAGATTATGTGGAACCTAGGAATGAGAGTCTTGTAAATTTCTATATAGCTCTTCTGAGATAGATCTCTAAGTTATAAGTGATGGGATTACTATTACTGATTATGGATTTATGGTTTCATAGTGATCTCTATTATGTTGTGTTGTTATAGTTTATATTATTTGGATGCATTCATGCATCTTGAATAGGCATGTAGGATCACATGTTATGTATTTCTATTTACTTCTATGCATAATATATGTTTTAATAAAATTTATTGATCTATGTTTTTTGGTTTTATTATTTATTTGGATGACATTTTTATTATTTCAATTTGTGAATAATTGTTTATATATATATATATATATAGTATTGTGACTGATATGTAGGTTTATATAAATATTCATATGCATTGGGTGGTACTAGGTGGTTTAGGCATTATCATTTTGGGTGGCCTCTGAGGATATATCTTCTTATATAAATCCATTATTTGTTCCTATAAACCACTTAGGTTATCATCTTCTGTAATATTTTATTGGAGTTACAAGTGTATATTTTTCATTTTATATATTCTTCCAAGAAGGCATCTTATGGGACTACAAGGTAACGAAATCCAAAATACCCCCATAAGGGAGAACACTCATGTTGTACCACTTGATAGAAAAAACAATGTTGTTGAGAATTCTCTTATATATACTCTAGTGGTTAACGTAGTAGAAATGATATAACCTAGAGTCTTATAAATAGTTTAGATTCATTTTTTATGATCTTCTAAGATGATGGTCGATTATGCCCATGAATTTTCACTTTAACATCCTTTATCCTTTTAGGGAAATATAGGTCCTATGGTTATTGAGGAATAGATTGAAGACATTGTGAGGATATTATATACAGTGGAGACTCAAGAGGAATGATGAGTAACATTTGTTTTCATTATGATTTAGGGACTCACTAGTATATGGTGGGGTGTCCAAAACTAGGTGAGTATGTGTGATGATCTTACATGGGTGACCTTTAGGGTCTTTTCATCGAAGAGTTTTTCCTAAACATATGAAATATGGATTGTGTAAAGAATTTTATAGAGCTTGAATAGGGGATAATGTTAGTGTTTGACCACTATTCTTATTTCTAAGAGATTATTTGGTTTAATCCCCTCTTGGATATGAATGAGGTTTAGGAGGCTGGACATTTTGATATTGGCCTTCACCTAAAACTAATCCATAACGTTAGTATCTATAACCTAATGACATATATAAAGGTTCTTTACAAGGACTTCATGATTGAGAAATTTATAGAGGTGGATAGAGATATAGGTATTCTACTAACTCTTAGTGTATTGGATGAAGGACTTTCTAGTGCTAAAATGGGTACATCTTCTAGTTTTATGAAGAAGAAGGCCAAAGAGATATATTAGGGTGGTGGTTGGGAATCAGAGTAGATCAGGGTTTCATTAGCCCCCTCTATGGGAGGAATAGGTACCTAATATTTCAAATTTTTAATTAGTTGATATTATAAAAAAATTTACCTACGAATATAGAACAAGAGACATTATTGTCTAATGATTGGGAATATTCAGTAGTTTCCCCTGAGGGAATTATGATCAGACTCTTGTAGGGGTTTAGGGAAGATTTAGACTATAAATTGGGGACCTAGTCAGGGTACCTATTAGAAAATTTATACCATAAATAAATTGGTGACCTAGATGGGTTATTTAATTTATTGGAAGGGATTTGAATGTAAGGAGGTGGGTTTTATACTGTAGACCAAGTTCTTGCTGATGGCGAAGAGGGACCCTAGACTATGAGAGGTGCGATCTGGTTTGTGTCTATGATGTTTATACATTTTTTTATAATATATTCCATTTATTTTATATCTTATAGAGTTGTTTCTATAATTGATTTGTGGATAAAGTTACCTTTTGAGTTTCTCTCTCTTGATATACCATTGGGGAAGAAAGTGGAACATCTCCAGTGATGTCCAGAATGTCTTGTACTTTTTTCTAGAGTTGGACATCAATAAAATATCTGATTCATGAGATGACTATATTTGATGTGATATTTGGAATATATTAGAAGACTATTTATCATGATCACATCGATTGATATAGAAGACTAGTGTCATTTAGAACTCCTAAGGAATGTATTTTCATTTTGACTAGAGAATAGGTAATTAGAGTTAGATGAAGGGGTATAGAACTAAGACATATTGGGGATATCAAAAAACATTTATTAAGCTTGTTTATGTACTGGATCAAGTGGAGAATCCCTTATTTTTTCCTCCTACTATGGGACAATATAATAATATCTCAACTAATGACTTCTTATGGTTTCCTCATAATCAAGGAATAGAGTTTGATATTGAACTCATTCCTTGAGAACATCCTATATAGATTCCAACATATCGTATTTTCTGAAATGAGATGAATGAGCTAAATGTGTTGACCCAGGATTTGGAGGTGAAGATTCTTATCAAATAGAGAGAAAATATATGAGATTATCCATTGATTACTGAAAATGATCATGATGGTAGTGTTTGGTTGCATGTGGACTAAAGTATGATAAAACAAGTGACCATGATCAATATATACTATTTTCCAAGGATCATTATCTTTTTTGGTTTGTTTTTGGGATCCCGAGTGTTCTAAAAATTGATAATGATTAGGATACTACCACATTCGATTAGTGTGGAGGATATTCCGAATATAATGCTCAAGATTAGAAATAGACTTCATATGTATATTTTCCTTCCATTTTCATTGAAAAAATGACAAACAATGGTCATGGAAGTCATGAACATGATCTTCCATCCATATCATGACTCCTTAATTGTGGTTTTCATTGATAATATCCTCATATACTCACAAACCATAGATATTCCTTCTAAACACCTGGAGATGTTTTTTCATCATACTTTGAGTAAATCATCTATATGTCAATATTTTTTAGTGAAACTTCTAGATCAAGATAGTAAACATTCATGGGAAAGTAATATCTATGGGGGGGGGGGGGGTTCTATAGACCTGGAGAATATAGAAGTAGTGATGTATTGGGAACAACCTAGAAATGTGTTTGAGTTTTATAGATTCATTGGTTTAGTTAAGTATTACTGATGAGCCACTATGGACTTCTCCCATTTTTTAGTGAATATTATATGACTTACCATGAAGGGGGTGAAGATTGAGTGGATAGATCAGTGTGAAGAGTCCTTGTTAGAGATAGATTGGAGATTGATTATTGTTCCATTCCTAAATTATATTGATCTTGTATTGGATATATGTTTTGTTGTGATGTCTTTGGTGTTGGATTTTGATATGTGTTGATTCAATTCAATCATGTAGTAGCTTATGGATATCACCATCTATGACCCAATGAGTAGAACTACTATATGAAAAAACTATAGATAACTACTATGCTCAATGCTCTGAAGTGTTTTCACCATTATATCATTGGTGAGAGACATTTCAAATATGCTGACCATAAGAGATTATGTTATGTCAAATATTATTGGGATTTGAATATTTTATTAGAGTTAATAGTTATAGAATATAATGTAATTTGATTTTGATATAGATAAGACTCTGCTAAAAGGTAATGTTTGTGTAGATGCTTTTAGTAAGAAAACATTGGAGTTTGGATAAATAGATCAATAGGATGAATTTTAGTTAATTAGCATGTATGATGAAAGGTTGTGGATGTATTTGAGGACCATTAGGTAATGAATTGTGTTCCTTTAGTTTTCACATCTACATTGGTGGACCATTTAAGGTCTAGACAAGTGTTGGATATGAAATTCTTAGTGATGTGTGAATACATGTTGGGAAGTATCCTAGTTTTAGAATGGTTGATTCATAATGATGATGAAATATATGTTCATGGGAGATTAGTTGTATATTCTTCCATGAGGGATTCTTAGGTCTTTCAATGGGAAGTATACTAAAGTTTTTAGAAGATGTACAAGGATATCAGATGATGATTCTTGTTGATGTTAATGAATAGAGAAATTGAAGACGTCATCTCTCATTGCCTAAACTTTTATAGGATAAAAAATAAGAATCAATTAGTTAGAGGGATTCTTTGTCCACCTTTTGTTCCCATTTGGAAGTGGGATGCTGTGAAAATGAACTTTATGATAGGGGTTTTGAAGAATATGAGATGTTGAGATACTATATGGGTAATAATTGATCGGCTGATGATTTTGGAACATTTTTTCCAATATGAAAGCCTCACTATATTATTGATTTTTAAAAGCTATAGATATGGGAGACTTTATGAATACATGGAGTTCATTAAAAGATAATTTTATATAGTTATTCATATTTTAAATCACGGTTTTGTTGAGGATTGTTGAAGGCTATGGGGACCCAAATAAATAAGAGTATGAAATATCATCCACAGATCGATGGATGGTCAAAAAGAATTATCCATATCTTATAGGATATTATTCGTGCATGAGTTATTGATTCTGGTAGTGCATAGTATGATCATATAGACTAAGTGAATCATGCTGACAATAATATTTTCTAGGTTCCAACACAAATGGAACCATTTGAATCTCTTTATTCTTAGTTGTTACACTCACTAATTCTTTGGCATGAGGTGGGTGAGGTATCTATCGTTGGGTAGAGTATAACCTAGGAGACCTCTAGGAGGGGTTAGTTGATTGAGAAGTAGGTGGTTCCCACCCAGAGTGGACAATGATCATATGATTTCTATAGGATATGACCATTGGAGTTCACTATGGGTTTCTCAGTTTTCTTATAGGCGTCACCTTGGTTTGGTAATCATTTATTTTAGAGGAAATGGAAGCTGTAATGGTAGTTTTTAGAAACATTTGAGATCATTAAACATATTAGAGAAGTGAATTACTAACTGCATCTTCCTCAGAAATAACAATGTATGAATAACATGTTCCATGTATATCATATTTATAGGTATGATCCTAAAACTACCAATGTAATGAAAATGATTATGATGAGTTGGAATCATATTTATCGATTATAAAGTAATTTATACTGGTTATAGATCATAGTTATAAGGTGTCAAGGGGGAAGATAGAACCACTTGTATGAGTTGTAGGGTAGAAAAATAAAATAGAATAGGATAATCGGGAGTGGTAATCTGATCTAGGAACTTATTGGCCCAATTTATTTTTGTTGGACCTATAGAGAAATTTATTACGGATAAAAAGTTCTTAAAAGGTAATATTAAAAAGGAATTTTATTTTTCAATGAGCGTTGTAATTTTTTATCCATATTTTAAAGGTGATTTGAGTTATGATTTGATTGGGTGAGGTTATAGGTAGCTTATATGTGGCTTTCTATGTTTTAAGAGGCCTTTAAAAACGTTTTGAGTTTGTTAATTGTTTGGGAAAATCATGAATTTATCCATAGGAGCCTTTTTGGATTATTGGATAGGGTAAGAAAATGGAACATGGTTATCATATAGTAAAATATAATCAAGCGACATTATCCAAGAAAAGATTTTACTTTGGAAAGAGGAATAATCATGGCTGTTACATGGTTTACGAAACTATTTGGGTTCCCAAAAGAGTTAGTGACCCTCATATGGTTTATACATGGTCTAATAAATCATGTAACTAAACAGTGAAAAATAATTTAACAATTATAAAAATGGGATTTTTAAACTCTTATACTCCCTAAAACCCTTCATTATTCCATCTAAACCTAGGGAACACAAACCTAGAGACAATAGTGGTTATTCTTAGTGATTTATCTCCCTCCAAAATCTAATTCTTGTGGATCTAGAGGCTCTGGATATGAGAAATCAAGGTATCAGATCATTATTCCTATGTTATTCACATTTATTCATGATATTCTACTATATTATTGGATGTAATGATATATCTATTAATTAATGGATAGATCTATTAATTATAATATGATCTAATGACTATTTCACATTTATTTTATAGATACATTATTGAATCTAAAATATTTTCATACAACCTAAACTAGATCTTGACCTATCATGGATGAATGTTTTCATCATGTTAGTTGAATTTATTATAAGCCTCTGTTTCTATATCCCTCTTTAATCCTATTCTAATTTTTTTGTGATGAATTGGGATTTTTTTCTAAGTATCCATGGAATATGAGCTTGATCTGGTTTGTGAGAGGGATTTATTTTGGTGATGAATTTTGGTGGATATTAACTTTTTTTAATCAATGTTCTTTAGGTAGTCAGTTTCTTACCATATAAGAACCTTTTATAAAAAATTTACCCAGATAATGAATATATGTGTGGGTGTGGGCAAGAGATCCATGTTTTATATTGATCGTATGTTTGTGCATGTGTATTATGTGAGAACCATGATTTATAGTGATCACATGTGTGTGTATGGATTCTGGGAATCATTATTGATATGACATATTTGTGCGTATATATTTTATGCCCTATTGTGTGTGAATGTACAACCTGTGGATTATTGATTTTAGTATCAAGTGAATGGTGGACCATCATAGCTTAGTTTTCCCTTAAAGGGGGAACATGAGTGGCATGTAATGACAACAATGATAGAGCTAGACACAATGTAAGGATATTATAGTATTGAGTCTTGAATTGATGTAGTGGAAGGATACGATAGACTTATGGCCTGACCTAAGGTAGATGCGGTGTATTATAGCCTTATGGAATGATCTCTGAAAGATATGGGGTGTAAAAACCTTGTAAACCAAACAGAGTGTCATTAATCATATGGACACTAAGAGGTATATAGTGGCCTTCAGGATGAACCTTGTATAGAACTTTTGTCATGAATTTCCTTTGATCATGGTGTAAATAAATATGTCTCCATGGTTAATGTAAACTTTATTAGTAAAAAAACACAAGGAACAATGTTGATTGTTTTATTCTTTTATAGTTACTAATTATCATGGAATATGAATCCTATGAATGTTAACATATAATATTGACACATTAGTGGTGTCGTACTTGGTCTATACCAACACATTGCATGGTAATCTCATTACACATGTAAAATTCCTGATTAGGGATCCAAGAAAGGGTTAGGGGATCATGATAGGAGGTGAATCAGGTGGACCGTGGTGACTGAGGCAATGTGGAGATGAACTCCAAGGAATTTCTATATATTTTCTTATTTTTTTGTATTATTATATATGATTACCTACCACATTGGTGGTCCATGGTTTAGTACATTTCTTGAATCTATGATACATGAAATTACATCTGATATATAATTTTATATAATTAGGTTGAACTATGCCTTTTGGGTTATTATTATTTTATTATTATGATTCTATTGTATGAATATTCATAATAAGGGTATAGTCTCCCCACTATAATTTTCATGAAATCACTAATAGTTACCAACCTCTTGTATATAAGTAGTCATGCATGTGGCCTTGTAGTTAAACAACCCAAATTGGGTGATTTAGGTTTGTGATTTAAAAATTTAAAGTAAATATATATATATTTTTATCCTTGTCCCCTTCAGGTTCTAGAAGTCTATATACCACAATTCAAGATGATCTATCTTTCTCTCATTGGTTATAAAATGTATTTTTGGATAAATAATTTACTTATATCGATTCCTTCCAACATAATTTACTAGCTTATAGATAAATAAGGATTACTGAAGGTAAAAAAAGAGACTGGAAAGTGATGTGTCAATGATTAATAAAAAATAGTTGCACCGAGTAAAAACTTGATTAGGTAAATAAGAATATAAAATGATTATGGGAACATTAACATACCTATATCTCTATACATCAATTCTCTTGTATGAATCAACACACATAATTCATTTGATTAAATTTCAACTTTTATTAAACCACTATTATTTCACTTACATTCTAATGACATAACTCGAAAGTCCAAAAATTAAAAAATTAATAAAAATAAAAAACTGAATATGAATACATATACATACATCAAAATAAAATAATATTATTTTTAAAATAATATAATTTTGATAATATCCATACATATTTATCTATGTAGATATGAGTTCAGAGTTAAAATATTTTTTTGTCTCATTTTAAAAATAACATAAATTTTTTGTTTTGGCCCACAAAAAACCCAATAATTTCACCATAAATCCCAAGGGCATATTTCTATTTTTTTTATAAATAATACAGTGGCATGTAATAGAAAATTTTATATCAAGAGGGAGGTGGGTTTCATCCAATATTAATTTATATGTATTTTATTTACCATCACATATTTTAAATAACATTAAAATATTATCAAATATAATATATAATATATATTCACATAATATAATATTACTAAAAAAATAATTTAAACTATAAATTAATCATATTCCAAAATATGGTATGAATAATAATTTAATATAACAAATGATAACATGCATGATAGGCTGTTGAATATTAATTGTATAAGATATTTTTAAAATTTAACATGATAAAATAGATAATATATGCCTATTATTAATTTAGTTACAAATTAATATATTAAAACCATGTAAATTTTCATGATTTTAAATGTTCTATTTAATAATATGTATAATTTTCATATTTTTTTATATAACATTTAATAGCATGCATTAAATGAATATTTTTTAATGCATATAATTGAGTTTTTTCATATAGTCTGTGTATGACACTGTCGATATTTAGTATTCCTATATTTATTAAGGATTTATGTTTTTAACGTATTTTGGTGTGGTTTAAGGATGTTTGGGAGGTGGCCTTGGTTGAAGAAAGTGGTATTGGTTCCTTAAGACTCACTATTGTGTAGTGGTAATCATATTTGAAGTCATAATACTTATAGGAGCATGGTAGTATGAAGTTCTATTGTAGTTTTAACCACTATATGAAACTTTCATGGGGATGGGTGTTTTATGAGTTATAGTTCTTATAGAGTTCACCTATATAAAAATGAAAAATCTATACAACCATACCTTTGTCCATAACAGAACTTGGGCTTCAAAAAAAGTCTAGTTATGGAGGCAACTACCTTCAAGATGCTCAAATTCTCCACCATCATAAGGACCCTAATGAAAACTAGGATACAATTTCATGAGATAGGAATTAACTTTAGATGAATACCTCAACATGTGTTCCACCCCCACACTAGATGGACATTACATTAATATAGTAAAGGAAAATAAATTTTGACCCTTACGTAGATTAGAGGAACCTTAAGAAAATCAAATATAATTTCATGTAATGAGGTGTGGGTCTTGTGTATGGGTAAAATAGAGAGCACTAACTCACCACAACATAAATCATGTTGTGGTGGTTTTCAGGTGTTCCAGAATGGTGGTGGTAATCTCTCAACATCACAAGGAAGCCTGTTGTGGATTTCAATATTTTTTTAAAATGAATGATGCAACTACCATGTTTTGTGGGATAGAATGGTGGTCCTCTATTCATTCTGAAGTATTGTTGTTTGGGATATTATAAACAACCATGGTAAAGGTAAGTATATTTTCCCTAAATATACTTATTCTAATAACACGGATGAATGGGTTTTTTAAAATTTAACTATATTTATTGAAATATTATTAATGTTAGAATAAGACATACCTAAACTTCATCTTGCGAAAAATGGTTTGAGATAATGTGTGTTAACAAATGGTTTGATGAATTTATCTATTGTACAAGTGTTTTGTAAATGGTTTTTTTATTCACATTGAAAAAACAGGGCCCTATTTATATGAAAATGTTCATTGGGCCGGAAATGGGGAACTCTAGATTACAATGGTTGTTGTGCGTTTATATTTTATTGATGGGAAATTTTTGGTTCAAATTTTGCAACCATTCCATTAGGGGAACACTAGGATGTTACTGCACCATGTGACGTATTGGGTTAAATGAATTATGTTACACTCATAATTTTTGGTTAGTTTTGGGATCTATTTATTTACAGGGGATTCGTGCAGGGTTGTGAGTTCACAAAATTGGTGTATGAGTTATGGTTGGGGTTTCTCCCTAGAAATAATGGACATAAATGGATATATAGATATGGTGTGGGTTTTTATGTGATTTTATTGGATTATAAATTGTTTTATACCTTTTCATTTTTTATATAAATTTATAATCTATATTATTATTCTTAACATGAGTGTGTGGTAAGCATCTGATGGATTGACTATTGATTCGATATACTAACCCCATGAATATGAACTTCGGTGTGTATATAATCATTGTTCTTGAGGATACATATATGTTGTGTAGAACTAGCATGCTATTGGGATGTGTTGATGCTATAGAATATGATGAATATAGGATCCTGGTGGTATTTATCATATGGATCTTGGTAGTGTGAAATGTGTGTGCCTTATCTTTAATATTGAATTTTTAGTCTTATAGACTTTGTAGAACTATTGTCCACTAGAATAGAATTATTGTGTATGAATATTCTAGTTATTAGAGTTTAAACTTGTGGTGATTCATGAATCATGTATATTTACTTCCTTGGATATTTTTCTAACATGTTATTGTGCATATATGTGAAATCATCCATCATTATTATGTAATTTTTTTGGAATTTATTTCAATACATTAGTGTTCAAGGGATGTTACCTAAGTTTAGTGTAAGTTTGATTCCTCCAAAGTCAATTGGGTTGGACCAACATGTTAAATATGGTATAAGTTTGGAATAGTCCTTCAATTTAGATGATATTCATGGAGATAAGTTTTGTTTCGACTTGAAATAAAGTGTTTAAAATGGAATAGTGATCATATTCATAATAAACATCAACTTATTAATGTGGTTTGGGTATTAAAGGTGTTGTTAAGAACTTAGAGTCTTTTCATCATCTAATCATCATGGGTTTAGCCACTGAGATTTACAAATCATGCATTACTAAAGAAACTTACCTCTATAATTCCTGTATCTGTATGATTTCTATAGGTTATGCATTTAAAAATAGTAAAATTATGACTTGGTTTGATAGAAATGGTTAGTTTTTCTTATGAAAAAAACTGGGAGTTTTTTATAAATAGTTTTAATAATATGGTAAATGTTCATTAGCACCATGTTTGGTGTATATCCATGCTAGTATCAAATTGAATTGATTCTTTTATTTTGTTTTTATTGTTTATAGGATCCTGAAACTAATTTGGAACTAAAACCTAACATTTTAATGACTATGTTTGTATGTATTTTATCAAATAATAAACGAAATATTAGTAATTTTAATAATTTTTTAACAATTAGTGAATGAATATCTAAAAGAAATATCACACATTTATTTCATAGTTTATTTAGTTATTGGAGACATTTTTATAACCAAAATAACTTTTAGACATGTTAGGGTGAAAATTTTCAGTATTAAATTTTAATCCTTATATTAAATGCCTTCCATTCTTTAAAATTTTTAATTAAGTCTTGATTTCAAAAAAAAATGCTAGAAGGGTGATTATTTTTCTTTAAGTTAATTCCATGACATGATAAATAACATAATTTTATTATTATTCTTTGGTATGGGCATAATAAGAATATTATTTTTAATATAATTAATATTATATAATGTAAAATAAATTATATGTTAAATGCAATAGACTTATAAATGATAAATGAGTTGTGGGGACTATAAAAAGATATTACTTCATAGGTTATAAAATCATGGTAAAATTTATGACATTTTAACCTTGGTAGTTTACTTTTCTTATTAATTAAACATGATTGATTGATAAACTAATGTTTTAGTAAAATGATTAAATTTGGATAATAATGAAATGAAAAAAGTTCATAATAGAATATGAAATTATGAGTTTTTTATCCTATCTAGAAATAAAAGGGTAAATTTTTTATTTTTGTGAAAAACATGTTATTATCCTCTATTCTAAACAACTTTATTCATTTTAGGTTGATTTTATTGAATCTTGAATTGATATTCTTTAAGGTGTTCACATCATGGAAATTTTTCTTGTTAAAATTTCTGTGATTTATGTGTTGGTGTTTATGATATTTCTTTGATTGAGATTAAGTGTGTTGGTTAGAAAAGGTCATTATTTTTTGGTAAATATATTTTTAAATTAAATAATACAAAAGAATTTTCTGTTTTAAAAATGATTTCTAGTATTAAAAAAAGTTAAAAAAATGTTTTTAGGATGTTTTTGGAAATATTTATTGTATTTTGGATTGATGAAAAATTAATAGCATGTCTTGAATTGGTCTATGGTTAATGAATTTTTGAAAGATGAAATTTTATCTTCAATTGTATGGTTTTCAGATTATTTTTTTTATAAAATTTGATTTTTTAATGGTGATTTATAAAGTTATTTTATTAAATAATATTTATAAATGGTTTCACATGTGTTAAAACTCTAAAAAAAGATTTAAAGTGTTTCTTAAATTGGGTTTTTTCTTAACTGGAGGAAATGGTAAGTGACCAAAAAGTAATTTTTTTTGGATACCATGGAAGTTCAGGATATTTTTTTTTTAATTATTAGTGTAGATACTTAGTGGGTGGAAAGGTTATGGTGTATTACTAGAATAGATTGTAAAGGGTTACTATGCATAGGAAATGTGTGTTTATATATTCTCTTTGTGTTTTTTTTGTTTTTTGTGGTGGTTGTACTAGTTTCACTTATTACAATTGCTACAATGGTTTTTCACATGTGTTGTTAAAATTGTTATTATTAGTGCATTTATAATTATATTTTGAGTTTTTTACTTTTTTTAGGGATAAATCTTGTTTACAACATATTCACTTTATACTGGTATGTTAACTTTTTATTTTTCTGGTAATCATAATACATGGAAAACTAAACAAGTGATTCATATAAATGGTATATATCTTTGGATTAGTATCATATAACCTATACGGAATTAGATATCCCTGGATTGATATTGATCACCATTCTAAATTATCATTAACATTGGATAGTTTGGTTGGAATTCCTTTTTATATTTGTTGGAATATTCAATAATTATGGTCATGGTAAAGGTATCAAGATAGCATTTCTAAAATATATTGGAACGAACTCTACTTTGTTATATACTAAACTGTGTGAATTAAAAGTCACGTTAGGGGAATTTGGAAACATAGTTAACTTGATTTAAGAAATGTACCTAAGATCAATTTCTTATTTACATTTTATTTGTTGGGAGTAGTTTTAGGATGTGTAATATAATTTTAGGGTTTTTAAGGTATGGATGATACATGTTTATGTCCCCTTGTTTAAAAATGAGTGAGTTGTTTTGTTATCATGGATGAATGGAATCATTTATTGATATCTTGAGGAATATTACCCTATATTTCTAGTGAGTTATTTCAAACCCCATGTTATTATTTTCTCATTTCCATTCTCATAGAGGAATATTTTGAAGAGGTCTAACTATTTATGACCAAATGGGTAGTGGTTATATTAACTAAAAATTATTTTGGAGTTAAGTTAGTGAAATGTTGTATCATGGATGATTCATGGGTTAAATTATTTACATTAAATTTTATCTTACATACTAATATGATGATAATTTTTTGTTAGGGGTCTCATTATTGTAATTTTTGACCAAGTACACATAAGTAAAATGGTTTAATTTTGAAACTAATCAGGTGAATCCTTAAACATGGGGAGCCATCGATGGGTTGGTAGAAAATGAAAATTCTCTCTTGTAATTTTGGATCTAATTCTGGATCTTCCTTATGTCAGGATAACTCCAAGTGGATCTTAAATTCATAGATTGATATACTATTGAAGGTAGAAAACATTAAACACTAATAGTTGGGTTTTCAATGACTATAACCTATATCTTTATATGAGGTGAAATAAATTTTCATATACATTGCTATATTATTTATTCAAAATAATGATGTTATTAAGGTGGTAGTTGTTCAACTCATTGAGTAAGTGATTTTTATTTCAATTCATGTGGATGATATATATAATAAATATTTATAGGGTTTCTTTAGAGAAGTTTTATAGTCAAATGGTGCACCAATCTACATAGTAACTCATAGAGACTTTAGTTTGTCATCATGGGTTAGTACTAGAATGTTTCATATAGGAATATGATAATGGTTATATGATTATTTAAATATATATAATGTATTTATAATTGTGTTATCACTATTTTTTATTATCCTTAGTGGTTGAAAATCAATCAATTTTTGTGGGTATATTCACGATTTTTGAGTTGTCATCTAGGAAGAGAAGGAAGTTAGTTAATTGGTATATTAGGCCATTATAAATTCGATGAATTATTTTTGGGGTTTTATATTAGGTATCATAACATCCATAATTCAACAAAACACACAAAATTATCATATATCATTACGTTCAACATGGGATATTGATTGTATTTGCGTAATTGGATATAACCATGTAACCCTTGAGTTAGAAGTCCCGTTGGGTTCTCACTGTAATGCCCCAACCCCAGTTACCCAGAATCAGTGAATTATTTCATAAAATTGGCATGATACAAGGAATCATGTCCTGAAAGGCCGATCATTTTAGTATCTTTGTAAGTACTGGATACATACATAAGTTTTAAATTACATAGTGAAATAAAAACATCAACACCATTTTGTCCGCTTTTGAACGCACTTATATCCTTAGCCTATCCCTCTAGGTCAACTATAAAATACTTCTTCACATCATGAAAAAAAGTCAATATAGAAAGAGGTGAGCTCAAATTCTCAGTAAGGATGACAATATAGCAGAAACTTTCATAAATAAGCATAAACATTTAAGGCAATGTATAATACTAAAACAAAATCCTTTTAAACATAAACTTCAGCGTAATATGGAAAAGATAAAATCAAATAATTCCATTCAATTATTCACATGGATATTCTACTAGTCGAATAATAACATAAAATATCAATAGCCACTTTCATAATGATGGAATGCATAATTCCAAACTTCATAACCACATAGTCAAGGCCTTATGCCAAGACAAAAAATAAGATTTTTTCAAGGCCTTGTGAAAATACACTAGCTTGTCTCATGATACCTACCGATGCATCAAGGAGTTATAGCGTGCTCCACCCATCACTTACTATGTCTAATGCATTCCTCATATGAAAGGGTGAAACATAATCTAAACATTCATATTAAAACTAGTATACGAAATGTCAATACTTTAACCATAAACTATTAATGGTATAAAAATAGCATATCCACAGTCAAACATAACTCATTCAATACAATATGGAAGATTGTATTAAAATAAATTAACCTAAATCATGAATAATGAATGATATTGACATAGATGAAAATAATCATCAAAACTATTTGAGAGAAATATCCCCATTTTCTTGAAAACATTTAAAAGTATAACTATTTATCAAGAAGTTGTTTAAAATAAATTATTGAATCAAAGTGTCCCATGCCTATTTGAAACTTGTAAAAGTAATTTTAATTTTAAAAAATTTATGTCCATATAAATAAATCCTTAAAACCATTTTTAAAACATGTACATTAATGAAAAAGATTTAGAAGAAGAAATTTTTAAAAAATTTAAAATTATATTTTAGTTAGAGTTCCTAACCAAACAAGAGACGCTTGATTAAAAATAATTGAGGTAATAAAAACGGAATAATATCATGAGAATAAATTGATTCATGATATATTGTGTCAAAGTATTGTATATTCACCAAATAAATGTGAATTGTCACATAACAACAAAGAAGTCTCAATGGAATGTAAGTTGAGATGAAATCCAATATAAAGACTGTATCCTTAGGTTAAGGATAAATCAATGACATAATTATGGGTGAAATATATAAACACAATAAATATGGTTGGGTATTTAGTGTAAAACAATCAGAGGAAAATCACACAAATTCTTGTAACAACAACACCAATGACTTGGATGTTTAACTCAATGAATGAAAACTGAGATAAGATTACTCTTATCAAGTTCATATCGATGAATTTAGAATTTATCAATGGAGTGATTATGGGTATCAAAATAATATCTACACAAAGGGGAGTGGAAATTACTACATAAAAAATAAATAGTGATTTCACACATAGTCTTTGAGTAAAATAATCAATAATATTTGCGTAAAATCAAATGAGTGGAAATTGAAATTATAAATTCCCTTACCGATTTGGTGACTTACGAAACATACACCCCATGAAAGAAGGATCATAAAATTAAGATTTAAATACCCATAAATTAAATTATATTACATAAGTAATACAATCATGGGCAGTACATACACCATACAAAAGGAAATAATGGAAAAAAACATGAATCTCACGGAAATAAGAAGTGAGATGAAAACCCCTTACCATGTTGTAATCTATCGATTCGTATGAAAAAAAGTTTATAACCACCAAATTAATCACATAATACCATGAATATAAATATAATCATGATAACATATATCAAATGGTAGTACCAAATACACCACATGCAATAAATAAGTGGCGAAAAATGGAAATCTCATGGAATTAAAAGTGATATAAGAAACCCCTTACCTTGTACTTTTCCTTGGTTGAGGGTATGTTAATCTACTGTATAATAATTAAATCGTTTTTATTAAATTATACAAGAACTTTATAAATAAATATGATATCATATATTATCCCCTAATATTTCATTGTTAATAATATTTTAGTAGTATCATCGTTTTGGGTGTTAACTAATTCATTTTCCTCTATATACTTGGTTATGTAAGCCATGTTTTTTATGGATAGGATGTATTTGATTCATATAAAGAATGATATTATGTTAATAAACATTATTTTTAATCATAAAATTAAAATTATTCTTGAATGATTATTATGGGGAATGAATCTCATCGCATTCGTGGAGACAGTAATCCGTACGTACGCACGAGTGACAATATCATTACATTGATGGTGAAATCGTATGTAATTGGATGGTTAATCATATATACAAAATCATTAACATGTTATATTTATTATTTACATTAGTTATACCTATTATTATACCCATCCTAATAATGAAGTCTTGGAATAACAAACTACACCATGATGTGGAGACGGTAAGCCGTACGTACGCACGTATGGTGGCCTTGTCATTCATATGATGGATAGAATAATTAATATGGTTGTACCATTTTTATAATAACATCATAGTATATAGAATATACAGGATTTATTATTTTAGAATGAAAAGAACCAAGAAAGAGGAAGTGGAAGAAGAAAAGAACATGAAAGAGGTGATGGAATATTTACCTATTCTTTGGGTTCATCCTATTGATTTGATTTTTTTTTTATTCTACTGGACAACCATGGTCGAGGTATGTAGCTTCACACTCACTCTAATTATGACAATTACTTGGAATATTGGGTCTTTTTAGATTTAACTATTTGTATTAATCTATAATAAATGCTTTAAAAAACATGGGTGAAGATATTATTTTGAAAAATGGTTATAGATAATGTCTTCACATATTGTTAAATGAATTGTTTGTTTGAAAAAGTGTTTCGGAAATGGTATTTTTTGGTGGGTGTTCACGATGTATAAGATAATATTTGTTGATTCACACATGGTTTCCATGTCAAAATTGGGGTACTATGGATTACATTGGAAGGTGTGGATTAATATTGATTTGATGGGGTATTATTTGTAAGAACATGGATATCCTAAAATATGGGGTAAAATACGATCTTTCTCCATAATTTGGTCGTTTAGGATGGTCAAATGGGGTTCTTCTCATGATTTTGGGACTATTTTAGGAGTTCTTAATTGTAAGGGGATACATGCATGGGCATGAGTTCATGAATTATTGTATGAGTTATAGAAGGGGGTTTTCTATGAATAAGATGGATTCAAATGGGGATGTGGAATTTATGTGGATTTCATAAATCTTTTTCCTATCTTATTAATTGTTTCCATTATTATATATCCCATTTTATATAAAATTTTGAGCTAACGTGTTCTTGTTTAGGTGGAATGTGTGGAAATTATTTGGGGAATTGAATACTGAGTTGATATAATCACACCCAATATAATATATTTAGTATGTATATAGTCATTATTCTTAATGATATAGGTATGGGGAGTTCCACATACATGTTAGTAGGATGTTTTGATATTATGAACTAAGATGGCATAGGGATATTAGTGTTAGTTGTCATGTGGAGCTTGGAAGTGTGCCATGTGGTAACCCTGTATTTCATTTTTGGACTTTTAGTCCTATAGTCATAATATAACTATTGACTACTAGAGTCTGATAATTGTGTGTTGATATACTAGGTATTTTAGTTTAGTCTTATGTTGATTCATATTTCATATATTCTTATTATCTTGGAATTTACTCTTATATGTTGTCTTGTATGGATGGAAAATCCCCCAATGATATGGAAATTCCCTTAATAATTACTGTAAGACAATGGTTTTGAGGGTCTACCACATGAGGTCTGTGGAATTATGATCCTTCCAAATACAAATGGTATGGGTAGGGATGTTAAATTTTGAAAACATTATAGGAAAATTCCACTGTACCTATAGTTTTATGAAGGTATAGTAGTGATTAAAACCACTATTAAACCATTTATCAAGGGTTTACTAATCCATTGTGTATATCACCCCTATCTGTTTAGAAAAACATTAATCAAGTTATTGTTATTAACATTTATCAATAATTATTTATTAATATAGTAGTTTTTTATATTGTAATTATTTTATTAAAAATTCCAAAATGATGCAAAAAATTATTGTAGAGATTTAAAATTATATATTATTTAAGGAAAACTACTCTTAAGAAAATTAGAGTCTTCCTATAGTATCGGTTAACATAATCCATCATTAAAATAAAAAATAAATCAAATTAATTAATAAAATAAAATTTTACTAAATATCAATCAATTAATGAGATAATGAAAACAATCTATAAAAATATAAAACATAAATATATAAAATAAGAATATACATATATGAAAAGAATTCTTGAGAAATCCATCACATATTATGTTTTTACATAAAAATAATATGCCCAATAAAATATACCCTCAACCTACCACATGAATCACTATCTCCAACTATAAAACCCCATTATTTTTATAGAATATTTATATATAAATAATTTAATTTATTCAATACCTTTTGTTATAATCAACAATGATTTTAAATACACACTCCACCACTATTAAAATTTAATGGTATAATTATAGCTTAGCTATTGGATTGGTTGTTATGAATATTGATATCTAAATTATACAAAATATAATGTATAAACATATATAAAATGAGTTCATAAGTTGTAAAATGATTATAGTTAAAATGATAAATTATTTGACAATAGAAGTTATTTTTTCCAAAATATTTTTAATGTGGGAATTTTATTTTATATTAATAAATTAAATTAATCGTGAGTGAAAGATATTAATTAAGGCTATATATTTTTTACAAGATTAAATGTTTTAAAAATCAAACAAATATTTTTCTAGGAAGATGATAAGAATAAATTGCGTTTTTTGCATAAGAATATATTTTTCTAAAAATCATTTTGACACAATTTTCACATTTAAATTTAAATTATTTTTTTAATATCCATTACGTGTTAACATAGGGACAAAAATCATTTATAAATGAATATACACACCCATTTTATTTATACGTTAATTATATTCATGATTTAGATTTTTTTTTATTTAAGGTATTATATAATTACCTTAAATGAAAACACATTTCCAAATAAATATTTTTTCAAATAAATGGAAAAAATAAAATAAATGATATTAAAAAATTTAAAAGTGATATTATTAAGTAAGTTATAGTAATGGGTGAATATGAAATTTTAGTGTTGTGTTAAAATATTATATTTTAATTCTAAATTTTTATTTATTCCTTCTACATAAAATTAAATAAATAGTGTTGATATTGAAAATAATTATATTTTATCAAAATAATATTTTATTAAATTATTTAAAAATCATAAATATATTTAAATATGAAAATTTGGAGATTATATGGTCTATATGTCATTAATTGTATATTTATTGTCAATTTATCACCTTATATATAAAATTTACAGCCCTATAAAATAGATAATGATATTATTATTGTTAGAATTAAAATCGGATAACTAAGCGTCAATTATAATGATAATTGTTAAAGTTGAACCAAATATTATATAAATTATATTAGATGATGGTATTAAAAAATTAAAGTGCCTTATTTTCTAATCCATGTGCATTTGGTGGAAGTTGTCTTGAGAATGAATTTATTATAATTATATTTTTTGTGAAATTGAAAAGGTGTCCCTTGCCTCAATTATAAAAGGGACCCTCATCCCTCACTTATTTAAACCACATTGAGACTTATAAATTGACCACAATTTACCAATTTGCCTTAAAATAATATTTATATACATTCTAGAGGTACTATTCTTCCAAAAATATTGACATTAGAAGATTTTAGAGGAGATATAATGGAGTTTTTTCAAAGGGGAGGTAATTGCCTTACCCGATAACTTTATTTTCTAATCTTATTTACCACCTTTAAATATATGGTATGTATCATCAAATAAAAAATTCAGTATCCAAAATATTCTGAAATTTTATTTCGATTAAGAAAACACAATTATACACCCCCTTTACCATCAAATGTGAAATGAATGTATCACTCATACGTATGTACATATTACTCTCTCTAGGTAGAGATACAATTCAATTTCCATCACCACATTTTATGGACGTATATTATGATGGGTCCAATATGTATATATGATTTTTATGAAATAATTATAAATCATAAGTTTAAATATCACATCTACCTAGTCAGCATCCAATCCTTTGGTAAACGACAACATCATTCGTGCGAACGTGTATACTACCACCTACACGAAGCGATGTGATTCGTTTTTCAATTATATTTTATGTGGATCGAAATGAGAAATAATTTTATTAATTATTATGATATATATATATATATTATAATTTTTGTTCTAAAAACTTTAATTAATGTTTATCCTTCTAACATTTCATCTGTCAAAATATTTAAACAACATTCATGCGTATGTATGGGCTATTATCTCTATGAATGGTGTAATTAATTTTTTATATCTAAATTTTATGTATTAATATATATATATATATATTGAATATATATGATATTTATGTCATTATATATATTTTTGAGATGATGGAGATAAAAATAATTTATAAGAAACGAAACTGCTGAACTGATATACTCAAGATAAGTGAAATATTTAAAACCTAAAAATAAAAATTTTAATAGGGAATTATTTGTTTTAAAATGTTATAAAGGGATAATATATGATATTATAATTATTATAATTACTATGATGTAGATTTATAATAAATTTAAATTTATTATACACCAGTATATAGTTATTTTGAAGCAATGCGAACTCGAGTTAAAGGTTTTAGGTGTCAAACTTGTTATTTGTTAGGATTTTTTATGATTAAATCTCTAATGATGATGTATTATGATATATATCTCAATAAACTCATGATGTTTATTTTACTATGGTTATTTATTTAAAATTAATGTTTTACTTTATTTTTCTCACATTAAGTACTCATGAGACTGAGAATATATTTTTAAGGAAAATTGACTTCATTTATCTCTTAGAGAATAAAACCATTTTGTTTAATTTTCATGTTTTATAAAAACTTTTAGAATAAGGTTTTTAAAATTATACTATAATTTTTATGCCATTTTTAACCATTTTATACTTTTTACTTAACGGTTTGAATGTAATTGTATTGTCATTTTCCAAATGTGGTATTTTGTTTATTTTTTTTAAAAGTTTAAAAGGAATTATTTTTTAACTTATACATAATGAAAATAATTTATCAGCATTATAAAAAAATATTTTCTTTGAATAATCCTTTACATGTTTCCAGGGTTATTTTATAATTAAAAATTTTCCTTTATAATTACACAATTTGTTTAATAGTTGATTTCAGAAATTACAAAGTTATTTTTCAAAAGAGTGTTTAATTGGTCTTTTAATGTTTTTTATTTTCATAAAATAAAAAAACATGATTTGAATTATTACTTAATAAGTATATTATC
Organism: Viscum album; assembly: GCA_963277665.1. Taxonomy (NCBI): domain Eukaryota; kingdom Viridiplantae; phylum Streptophyta; class Magnoliopsida; order Santalales; family Viscaceae; genus Viscum; species Viscum album. Next base: position 407,909,413 of record OY728162.1, read on the forward strand.
CAAGGATACAATCCTTATTCATTCTATTAATGGTTTATGTTTATTATGGAATGATTTTTATGAATCCCATTTATTTTCCATGGGTTATTCTATGATTAAAGTTTATAAAACCCATTTTATCATGGGTAATGATATGATAGTTAGTTTATTATATTATGGAAAACATAAGTATTATTTACATTATGTAATGTATGGGACTTATATATCTCTACAATTAATTGTTTAAAGATTGATATCACCCCAGATAAAAAGGAATGGAATGAAGAATAAACCCAATTTCTTAAGAGAATTTGTTGACTATGATAGTATTTTGATTGAACCTTGACTAATGAAAATTTTCGGGATTAAACACATTCCACTATGATAGTCTTGTAAAATATTCTTTAATACTAAGGAAGTAATTTTCTATGCTTATTTCTATGCCACAATTCTATATATTGTGAAAAAATTATCCTATAATAGAAGATGTTATGTAATTAATTTATGATTTATGTCTTATGAATTACCTTGTTTTATTCCATGGATAAATATTACAATATATGATATGTAGGGAATTATTTTCAATTGATAAGATCATTTTTATACACTTTTTATCATGTTATTATAATATGATAATTGATATCTCCCTTTTAACCCTTACTGAGCATCAAATCTCACACATTCTTATGTTTCCATTCCCCAAGTTATTAATAAAGTTATTAATTATGATATATCAAATAAGGGTGTTTATTATGAAAAAAAAAGTGGGAGATTATGTAGATATTTTATGAACTAGTTGTTTAAATTTATATGTTTCTAACTATAGTAGACTAAAATGATTCTGCAATGGATCAAAATGTTATTTAATAATATTAATCTATTAAGATGTAATATATATATATATAAAAATTATATGTCACTATAGTTGGTATCATGGAAATATAACGAATTTTATCCTTTGAAACTTCCATGCATGATCGTTGGATGAAACATGGCTCTCTACCCAAGGGCTTCATGAGGAAAGGGTGGAAACTGGGGATGGTGGTGTGTCCCTCCAATGAGGTGTAGACAACCATGGATTTATTTTATAGGTATCAATTATGGTTTTCTAAATAATTATAGACTACAATAGTTGGTATCAGATCAAGGATTATTTTTACCTTTGGAAACAAGGATTATAAAAATTTTGTAAGAACCCATCTAATAATTATAATCAGTGGATAAAATCCTAAAGTTTGTGTAAAAAAATAACTTAAAACTATGGTGTCATTAAATAAGTATTGATTATTTATAAATCATATTCATGATTTTCAGGGTTATGTGGTTTCCCACCATGATTATTGTTGTTCGCACATTGTTTTTTTGGTTTTATTCAATGAATGGAACCTGAAGGAATCATTTTAATGGTGAACTCAATAAAAAATACCATGATTGTCCTCCTAATAAATATAATGTTATGGGAGATGTAATTAAATATTATTTCTATTATATCACAGCATTTTAAAGTTTTGAATCAAGATGAGCCTCCGAATGAGAAAAGAGAGAATAATGTTCTGTTAAGTCCTTTATGAGAAATGCCCAACCTTCTTTTAGTTGGTTTACTAATACAATAGTTTTTGATCAATGGATAAGTTAATTGAAAATATATTTTACATTCTTCAGTGTTCAGAACATGTTAAATTTACACTATATGTTTCTCATTTGGAAGGATAAAATGATCAGTGGTGGACACTTTATATGAACATAAGGGAATAAGATAAAATTTCCACTATAGAGTGGGATGTATTTAAGATATCATTACTCAATAATTTATTTCCTTATATTCTTCATACACGTATGGATAAGTAATTTTTTCAGCTAAATTCGATGTTTGTAGAATGTGTTGGAACCTACTAGGAATATTTTACCAGACTTATGAGGTACGCTTCTAGTATTATCATCTAACCTATAAGTAATGTTGATCAATTCTTTGGGGGCATAAACCCATGTATTTTAAAGGTTTTATCCATTAGCTACTTCAATAGATATTATAAAATCATATAATGTTCTATAAAGTGGGATGTGGTGATTGTATTTACTTATTAATCACATAGTTTTAATAAGAAAAGTATACGTAATTCAAAGGAAATTATTAAAACTGTAGAGAGAATAGGATGATCCTTTATTTATTCCAAAAGTGGGTAAGGAAACATGGGGGAATTTTTCATAATAGAACTGGTAAATGTTTCAATTTTGGAAAGGAAGTTCAATTGGAAATTAAATTCCAAAGTGATGGGATAATTTTAGCTATTGATTCGAATAGAGATAAATCTCTATATAATTACCCACCCATAATCTAGTGTTTTTAATACAAGGATAAAGGTATTTAGACAAACCTATTCCAAGATACAAAGACAAATATCATGCCGCCAATATTTCTAATGATAGGTATTGTAATGACAAGGTCAAAGGAATAATTAACATCAACACTAAAATTATTAATGTTTCATTTGATTCCAGATATATCCCACATTTTATATCTAAAGACTTTTATATGGGTATTATTGTACCACCTAAAAAATTATATGTTTAGTCAGTAGTAAAACCCCATAATGGAATGATGATCACATTCCAGGTCTATGATTCTTCTATATTTTAGGTTTATGGGATTGTGTTTCCGGAATATATTGTTATTATTTATCTTGTTTAATTCGATGATATTTTTACGATGGATTTGATTTTTTTACATCAGTAGAACATAAATTTCCAAGGATGGGAATTTATGCTTTATATTCCAAACCAAAAAACGACTTACTATTAGTTTCATGAAAAAATGAACATCCAATAGAAATTAGATCCATTTCATGTGTTAAGATTCTTATTTAAAATGTTTGTTTACCTATTATGGTTAGGGAGAAAATCTACATCAAAGATATTACTATTTTACTAGATTTTATTGATGAATTTCTAAATGAGTTTCCTTATTTTCCATTAAATCATGAAGTTTTGTTTTAAATAGTACTCATACCAAGTGTTACAACTACTTCTAAGACTCTCTATAGAGTGGACTCAATAAAGTTACAAGGATTGAAGAAGAAAATCTTGTAAAATCCAGATAAGGGATTCATTCAGCCAACTAAGACACCTTGGAGTGAACATGTTATATTTGTTAACAACAAATATATATAAATTTGTATCTAAATTTATTATCAATAACATAAGAATATCACTATCAATAAAAAGATTAGTCTACCCCATATTGATAACATATTTAATAAAATCTGTGGATATCACTACTTCCCCATGGTTGACATTCATCCTAGATATCATCAAGTGAGGGTAATGAATGGGGAAATACCTAATACATCATTTCGTACAAGGTATAAACATTATGAATTTATATTGATGCCTTTTGATCTTAATAATTCCCTAAAAATATTTATGGATTTAATGAATAGACACTTTAGATATTTCCTTGATCAATTTTGAATGTCTTTATAGATTATATTCTTATTTATTGAAAGAGTAAGGAATTTCATAAATATTATTTGATAATTTTGATAAAGGCCCTAAAGAAGGAGAATGCATATGAATAATTTACCAAGTTTAATTTTTCTCTTTGATAAGTTTCATTCTTAGGTTAAATAATCTCAAGTGAGGGTAAATTAGTATACCCTTCAATGAGAGAAGTTACTAAACATTTTCCATGTCCAATCACTCTAACTGAGATCCACAGTTTTCTTGGTTTGTTTGAATATTTTTTCCGCTTTGTGGAGAATATTTCATAGCTATCTAATCCACTAAACTAGTTATAATGGAAGGGATCCAATCTTATTTTGATAGATAAAAGGTAGAAATGTTTTAAGGAACTAAAGATAAGGATAGTCTGTGCACCAATTATTATGCTACCAAATAGTGGATAAGTGTTTAAAATCTATAGTGATGCATCAAAGAAGGTACTATAATGACTCCACATGTAAAATTATATGTTTATAGATTTTATCTCATGAAAATTTATGGTGCATGAGAAAAATTACCGCAAATAATGATTTGGAATTAGGTTTGGTAATTTTTGAATTAAAAATAAGGATTCATTATCTCTATAGGTAAATGTTTGAGATTTATACTAATCCAAAAAAAATAACTTATATTTTCACTCAAAAATATATGAACATGCGCTAGTGAAAATAGTTAGAACTAATTAAAGATTATTACTCTCCAATATATTATACCCTAGTAAATAGAACAAGGTGCAATATGATATGATCCAAAAAGATAATGAATTTTTTTTAGGATGAGGATAAAAAAATTTTCAACACATCTAGACTTATAAAGGAAGATTCATGAAATAATTAGAAAAGGTGATACATTTTCTGTTTCTCAAATTATGGTTCAAACATCTATCCAAGTGAAGACTAATTAAGAACAAAATGAATATGTAGAGATAAAAGGAAGGTAAGAAATGTTGTTGAGTTAATCCTTGATTGTGATGGAATAATAAGTTAAAAGAACTCTATATGTTTCCCTTTGGTAGCATATTTTAAAAAGGAGATGATATATGAAGCTTGTATTTTTTAATTCTTTATTCATCCTGCATGTATGTATTTTCATAGATATTTGAATTATTATTTCTAGGAGGATGTAATTTAGAGAGATATTATAGAGTTTTCAACATGGTTCATGCTATTTTATCACATTAAGGTCTTGAGATATAATTTTAAGGGTATGTTACAACCATTACCTATACTATAATTGAAATGGGAATAATTAGCGATGACTTTTATCATTGGATTCTCTAAAAAATTTAAAGGGAATAATGATATTTTTCTTTTAGTTTATATTCTTAGGAATATTGAAAACTTAATTTATATTCCATAATATCAATTTTCTGATAAACATACTCCGAAATTCATTAGAGAAGTGGTTATATTTCATGGTCTACCTCTATCAATTCTATCTGATTGCAATACATGGTTTACATCGTTATTTTTAAGATGTCTTTAGTAAGTTATGGATAAAGAGTTATGTTTAAAAACTATGTAAAATAAAAAAAAATATCGCCAATTTGAGAGGACCATTCAAAATCTAGAAGAAATTTTGTGTGTTTTCTCTATATATTTCAAGGGTGTTTGGGATCAACACCATTCTTTGATGGAAATTTACTACAGTAATAGATTTCGCACCAATATTCATTTGGTTCCTTATAAATCCCTCTATTGAGGGAAATTAAAAACCAAAACATGATGGAATGAAGTTGGAGAAATAAATATATTAGGACCTGATCATGTTATGAAAATGGAAGAAAAGGTTAGAGCAATTCAACAACACATAAGAGCGGCTTATATTTGACAAAAAAAGATATGATGGAAGTATACTGACCCAACCTTAAAACATTACATAATCATGAATTAAATGAATAATTCACAATGATGATATTTTTAGGTTTATATTTTAGATAATTAGGCCATAAATATTACATATCAACTTGAAAATTACATGTAGACACTACTACTCAGTACCCATTATTTTCATAAAATAAAAACTCTTAAAAATAAACATGTCTAGTTCCTTGTCTCAGTTAACATGACTTTTCATTGATCCCATACTTGACCGTATTCATATTTAAATCCTACGGAAAAATTTCAAAAACATGGGATGATCATTAAACGCTTAGTAATTTTTATAAAATAAGGAAAATAAGCATTAATCCATCAATAAATACAAATAATTGAAACCATACTTTTCAATCATAACATACCTCATAAAAGCATAAGGTTTATGAATAACCCATAAAAATCATATATCATAAAGGTAACTTGTGGAATCCATATCATACATACATCATAGCTATCACAACTATATATGGGGTTATGTTGTAATACCCATCGTAGTATATTCCTTAAATCTCTTAGGATAAACATTAACATTTACCTCTGTCATGTTACCCAATGCATTGGAGACCAATCTCTGGATCACCCAACATAGGTTTATAATGGAACCAAACATATACGTAAACAATACCCAATAATCATAAAATATTCATAACACATAAAAAAATCATAAAGGAAAGATAAAATTTCCACATTGAAATCACAATATATCATTTAAATATATTGACATAATCAATTCTTTATCAAACTATTTTCAAAACCATTTAAAAAATTTAGTATAGATATTTTTTAATCAAAGTGTCCCATAAAACTTTGAAACTTTTAAAGGTATTAAAATTTTAAAACATTACTTTACATATAAATAAATCCTTAAGACCATTTTTAAAACATTGTCATTAATGAGAATGTTTTAGAAGAATTAGTCTTTAAAACAATATTTTAGTTTAGGAGTTCTTAACCAAATGAGAGATGTCTGAATACAAGTAATTGAGGAATAAAATTTAATAAATTTTTTTTAATATCATGAGAATAACGGTATTTATGATATAATATGCCAAAGTATAGTATATACACCATATAAAAGTGAATTGGTGCATAACAACAATTAAGACTCCATGGAATGTAAATTGAGACGAAATCCCTTATAAAGACGGTATCCTTAGATTAATGACAAATCAATGACATAATTACATGTGAAAAATATAAATACCCCCAATATACGTGGATATTAAGTCTAAAACAATCAAAGGTTATTCAAAAATTTTCATAGGACTACATAATCAAGAAGTATAAGTTTAACCCAAATAATTGAAATTGAGTGAAGAAGTTCGCTTACAGAAATTCGACAGCCTAACGATGTCACATTAGAATCCATTAAATGAGTTTGTGAGAAAGAAAAGGGAATCTCATCACTTGGACATGAAATTTACAGAAATAAGGATATATAATAACATATCCCAACATAATAATATGTAAATTAAAATACATAACAAAAAATAAGTCTTTTAAAAAGAGGAGGGTGAAAGGTTCCCTTACTGATTTGGTAACATACAAAACATACACCCCCTAAAAGAAGGATCATACAATAATGGTTAGAATACCAATAAATTAAATTATATTACAAAAATAATACAATCCTGGGTAGTACATACACAACACAAAAAAATAGTGGCAAATATCTCATGAATCTCATGGGAATAAAAAGTGAGATGAAAACGCTTTACCACGTTGTAATCAATTGAGTCATATGACCAAAAGTTAATAAACACCAAATGAATCATAGAATACCATGAATATAAATAGAATAATGTTAATATATATATCATATGGCAGTAAAAAATACACCACATTAAATAAATAATTGGTGAATAATGGAAATCTCACATAATTAAAAATGAGATAAGAAATCTCTTACCTCATGTCTGACATGACCCGTTCATTCTTTAATATCCTAAATAATAATCTGAAGTTAATTTATACTAGGTTAAAACCCTTTTTAAAAATTAATTATTCCTTTTATATCACTTATTACCATGTTATAATAATTATGTACTTATTTAAGTTAATAATGGTTGTTTTGTCGATATTTGGTATTTGAGTCAAAAATGAACTTCTAATAATTACAAGTTTTTCATGTTATCAAAATTTAATTATCTCCAAAATTATATTCATGATTTATATATCAAATATATCATATATATCCAATATATTTATGTATTTATAATATTACATAACATTTGGAGATAAGAAATGAAATGCATCGTTCATGGAGATGGTACGCCGTACATATGCATGAATGCTACTTTCATTTCTATTTCATATTTAATGGAATGAACACTTAATGATAAATAGGTATAGTATAATTACATTATAATATCATATGATATATATATGTTACATAATTTCATTAAAACCTTCCTTTATACGTTCCATGTATGTCCTGAACGAATCATATCACCTTGAGGGGGCGGTAGTTCATAATTCCTCAAATTAAATTATCATATTTATACATATTTGAAAGAATAATGGTATGTTTGTATATAAAAATTAAAGAAGAATAGAGAAAACATAAACATAATATATATCATATATAAATACTGTGCCATCATAATGGCCCTCACAAGAGGTGGTAAGAGATAATTGAATAATCATTGCATCGTGAGCCAGTGGTTCGCCGTCCACAGAAACAGTTTGTTCATTAACCATTAGATGGAGGTGTGTGTAAGTGTACTTTGAATAATTATCATTAATAAACATATTATATTTTGGGTACTATTTTTTTTTATGAAATATAGGAATAAAAAGAGTTTATGGGGTTGTAGAAGTAAGACAAAACAAATGAACTGAAGAGAAGATGTTACCTTTAAATCATGTATTTCTCATTGGTTTGAACCAAAAGGTATAATTGAATTGTATTCTACGTATGGTAAGGCTTATATGAGGAGTATAGATATGCAGAGAGCTTAATTGGGAAGATTATTGATGATCCATGGGGCTTGAGAGGTGTGAGTAATGGGTTAGAGGTGAGGGCTTTTTATAAGGGGGAGGGGGGCTCTTTAGGAATGTTTGAAAATATTATTTTATTATATAATTATTTTCAGTTTCTAAAGGTCAAAAACATATTAATGTAGAATATAAGATGACTCATGTTCTAAATAAAATCATTCAATAATAATTTTAAAGGTTTTGGATATTTTTTTGATCTTTATAATCTTATTTATTTTAATCATTCATTAACGAGGTAAACACTGCATCATTATTGTGTCATAAATAATTTTTTTTAATTTGATGTCTAAAAATTATTAAAAAAATATCAGTATGTAGGAAATATATTTATATTTCAAATAAATATTTATAGTCTAAGAGATAACTTATATAACCCCATGTAAGAATTGATTTACTAAATGATATATGTTTAAGTAATTTTTGTATTTATTTAAATTAATTAATATGAAGTGTCATTATCACTCCCAAGTAGATCCATGGGGTCCCAAAATAGTCACAAGGATTTAAATGGTTATAAATTTATCAAAAAATATAATTAGGACATATTTTATGGTAATTTAATATTATATTAATAATATTTTGTTTCCCTTAGTTACCATATTTACCCTTTAACCATGGTAAATAATTTTTTTTCTAAAGTAAATATTCATAATGTCTAAAACTAAATGTTACGTATTTACAAAATTTGGAAATCATAATTCAAAATATGGAATCCATTTTACAAAATTCAAAACACCAAAGTGGTAGAAATTAATTTAAAATTAATTCTCACTATCAAAAGAAAAATCCTATTTTCAAGAAATAATAACTATCAAAAGATTGACACTTATTTATGTCCAATTTGAAAGTGAAATTAATTATAATGACCAAAATTGGATTAAATGGTAAAAATATAATCTAATTATATTTTAAAACAATTTAAAAAGATAATCAAACTATATAAATAAATTAGATTAAAAGGAAGTTTTGAATTAAATTACAATACTTTTTACTATTAATAAAAAATGAATTTTATCAGAAAAATACCAAAAATTTACCCAATATAAATTTTGATGCACCAGTTATAATGAATAATTTTATTTTGTCAAATATAACATATAAAAGTGACCAAAACTAGATTTAAATAGGGTTTTCCATCAAAAGGTGGTAAATCAACCTTTTAATTAATATTAGAGTATTTATTCTTAAAACATGATTATTTCTTATTTGACGCCTCTAAAATTTATTAGATAAATGTAAAAACATTTAACAAACATGTATATTCTTATTTTAGTTAGTTCTGTCCATTCCCTCTGATAAAAATGCTGGGGGTTAAAAACCATTTAAAATAATAGTATATTATCATTTTTCAGTATGACTCAGCATTGTGTGGAATGTAAGATTTCGAAGAAACCCGTTGTTGTGTATTGGGTACGCCATCAAACATAACATCCACTTTAAAGTAAAATTAATATTTAATTCACAATTTTTAATAAATATGAAAATTTTATATTCTTTATTTACCTGAGATGTTACATCATTCCCCTATTTTGGGAATTGTGTCTTTGCAATTTTAAAATTGGGATTGGAAACTTCATTGATAGTCCCACATCAGAAAAAGTGTTAATAAAAATATCACTTTAAAAGAAATTAAAATACAAAGGTCACTCGAGACAGTCCATACTAGGATTCTATATAAGAAAACATAGATATGGAAGAGAAACAAACCATCAAGGATTGATGGAGAGTGGTAGAAAAAGTGATTAAGGGAATGTTAACCACAAGAAAATCACAAAATTTTAATGGGTTAAATGATATTTGATTCCCTAGTAGGAAAAGTTAATGGAAAATGTTATTGTTTTAAGTTACTTTTCATAAAGTTGAGGAATTTATTTTTAATCTTAACTAAAAACTTAAGGAAACATACTTACTTATCATGTAGACTTTCATCCTTTACTAGATTTCTACCTCAGACTCATCTTTTCTCCAAACGATGAGTAGTCAAACTGACGTGGTCACATTAAAAGCAATAGAACCAATTTCTAGATTATCAGATAATCCAAAAAATATGAACCATATATTTTCCATATCTTTAGACATAAACCAAATCCAAAATTTTTAGTACAAGACCAAATAATCCCCAAAAAATCATAATACATTATAAAAATAAATACTACTCTTAATCCCCAAAATTCAACAAATAATACACAATGTTCGGCAAAGACCATTCAAAAAAAAATGTCCTTAAAATTCTTCAAAGTAACCCAAACTAATATTGTAACCCAAAACTCAGAATGATTTAATCACATAGTCTTCCACAGTAAATCTTAACATCTATCTCCAAATAAAATCGACTACTCTTAACATCTCATACTGAAGTGTAATTAACCAAATAAAAAATTCTCTATGATATGTTAATCATTTCCATAAATAACCCAAATCACCATATATCCATAATAAAAACATAGATTCTTCAAAAATAAAATTCCACCATTACTCATCAAAAGAAAATATAATTATTCATTGAATAACATTTTCATATATAAAACTTCATGGTTACACATACTATAAAAATTCTTCCAATGTAATCCCATCCTCAAAAGAGACATAGTACTTTTAATCATTTCATCATCTTAAAATATACCATAACTCTTGAATCCATTATATGTTGACTTCTTACACATTCGTTGTTCTTATTGATCCATTAACCATTCCTTAACAACTTATTCTGAAATACTAATTTCCTACAAACAAAATCATGAATCCTATCCTAAGATTCATTAATATCAAAACATATGTTAAAAAATAATCCATACCTTTCATTGGTCATTGTCAGTTTCTTCATCCTCAATCAGAATGGAATTAGGTATTGGTAAACATATAATTGTATGATCCTGGTGATCCCATTCCCAAAAATTCTTTGTAGGACATCTATTTGTATAATGACCATGCACACCACATTTAAAACATTCATTTCATCCCTACAAAAGAACTTCCTTCCCTTTACTAAAGTCAACTGGATGCTTCATTTTTCCCATGTAAGGTTATTACTTAATGAACTTCATTTCCCCATATATAGAATATTCCCATCCCTTGGAAGCATTTTAATAGGTGTTTCTTTCAACATCCTTGAAACATAGGTTTTTGAACATACTTACCCTTATGATTATTACTTGGACTTTCATAGGGATTTGTTTCTCGCATATATGATTCCTTATAAAAATTACAATGGTTTAGGTGGTCAATCATGACTCTAGATGTTTGGTTGAGAATAACCACAAGAGTTCTCATTGGATCTCCCATTTCATTCAGTTGCTCATTCAGAAAACTGTCACAGTTTTCTTCACATCCACTGTTACTTTTGTGCCTTCTAGATCTATCCATTTACAAAAACCAAAAAGTTTAGTGTGAGTTTACTAGTAAAATAATCATATAATATCTTATGAGGAGGGTAAATACTAATATATACTTATTCATGTTATCTTAAACTCATTCAATTTATATAAAATAACTATGGATCTTTATAATATGATAAAAATTATGTTTATGCCACTTATTTTTAAATAACATCCCAACCACCAAAGTTATCTAAACTGACCTCTGATACCAACTATGAGGACTCAGATTTAAAACATTATATAATCATGAATTAAATGAATAATCCAAATTGAGGATCTTTTCAGGTTTAGAGTTTTATAGAATTATACCATAACTATTACATATCAACTTGAGAATTACATGCAGACACTACTACTCAGTATCCATTTTTTTCATAAAATAAAAAATCTTACAAATAAACATGTCTTGTTTCATGTTTTAGACATCATGAATTTTCCTTGATCCCATCCTTGAGCCTATTCATCTTTAAGTCCTATGGAAATTTTTTCAAAAACATAGGATGAGAATAAAAATCTCAGTAAGGGTTATAAAATTAAGGAAAGGAAGCATTAACCCATCAATGAATGAATATCAATGAAACCATACTTCTCATTCATAACATACCTCATGAAAACATAATATTTATGAATAACTCATAGAAATAAAAAATCATAAAGGTAACTTGGGGCATCCATATCATACTTACATTGTAGCTATTATAGATATGTAGAAAGGTACATTGGAATACCCATTATAGTATATTCCCTAAATCTCTTAGTATAAACATTAACTTTTACCTCCATTATGTTACCCAATGCATTGGAGAGCTATCTCGGGCTCACCCGCCCAAGGTTTGTCATGGAACCACCTGTATACGTAAAAAATGCTCAATAACCATAAAATATTAATAACATATAAAACAAAGATAAAGGAAAGACAGAATTTCCACATTTCAATAAAAATATATCTTCTCAAGATATTGGCCGAATCTATGCTTTATCAAACCATTTTCAAAACCATTTAAATCATTTAATAAAGATATTTTTTAATCAAACTGTCCCATACAACTTTGAAACTTTTAAAGGTATTAACATTTTAAAACATTAATACCCATATAAAAAAAATCCTTAAAACCATTTTTAAAACATGGAAATTAATGAGAATGATTTAGAAGAATAAATCTTTACAACAATATTTTAGTTAAGTAGTTATTAACCAAATCATAGGTGATTAAGTAAAAATAATTGAGGAATAACATTTAATCAAAAAATTATAATATCATGAGAATAAAGGTATTCATGATATATTATTCCACATGAAAATATATACACCATATAAAATTGAATTGATGCATAACAAAAATGAAGTATCAATGGAATTTAAATTGAGATGAAATCCCTTATAAAGATGGTATCCTTAGATTAAGGTTAAATAAATGACATAATTATGTCTAAAAAATATAAATTCACACAATTTGAGTGGATATTAATTTTAAATAAAACAATGGTTATTCACACATATTCATATAATGACATAATCAAGAAGTACAATTTTAACCCAAAGAATAGAAATTGGGTGAAAATGTTCCCTTACAAATATTGGACAGCCAAACGACGTCACTTTAGATTTCAGAAAATGAGTTGATGATAGAGAAAAGGGTATATCATCACTTGGACATAAAATTTATTGCAATAAGGATATATAATAACATATCCAAACATAAAATGATGTAAATTAAAAGACATAACAAAAATAAGTCTTTTAAAAAGGGTAGGGTGAAAGGTTCCCTTACAGATTTGGTAACTTACGAAACATACACCTCCTGAAAGATGGATCATAAAATGAAGCTGTAAATACCCATAAATTAAATTATATTACACAAATAATACAATCATGGGTATTACATACACAAAAAAAATGAAATAGTGGAAAATATAGAATGAATCTCACGGGAATAAAAAGTGAGATGAAAACCCTTTACCACATTGTAATCAATCTAGTCGTACGACCACAATTTAATAAACCAAAAATGAATCACAGAATACCATGAATATAAATATAATCATGATAATATATATATATATATATATATCAAATATAATTTCACAATACACCACATGCAATAAAGAAGTGGAGAATAATGTAAATCTCATGGAATCAAAAGTGAAATAAGAAATCCCTTACCTTGTGTCTGACATGACCCGTTCACTCTTTAATATCATAAATAATAAGAAAATGTAAATTTATACATGCATAAAAACCTTTTTAAAGTTTATTATTCCTTTTATATAAATTTTTACCATGTTATAAACATTATGCAATCCTTTAAGTTAATAATGGTTGTTTTGTCTATATTTGCTACTTGAGTAAAAAATGAACTTCTTATAATTACAAGTTGTTCATGTGGTAAAAAGTCCATTATCACTATAATTATATTCATTATTTAGATATAATATATATAATATATATCTATTATATGTATTTATTTATAATATTATATAACAATTTGAGATAAGAAATGAAATTCACTGTTCATCGAAACGGTAAGCCGTAAGTTCCCATGAATGCTACATCCATTTCTAATTAATATTTAATAGAATGAAAAAATTATGATACAAATGTATATTATAATTCTAGTATAATTTCATATGATATATATGTTACATAATTTAATTAACTCCATACTTTATATGTTATAATTATGTCATGAACGAATCATATCATAATAAGGGGGCGGTAGTCCGCACTTCGTCAAATGGAATTATCGTATTTACAAATATTGGAAATCATAATGGTATGTTTGTAAATAAAATATAAATAAGAATAGAGAAAACATAAACAAAATATATATCATAAATAAATACAGTTCCATCATAATGGCCACCATGAGAGGCAGTATGAGATAATTGAGCAATCATTATTTCGTGAGGTAGTTGTTCGCCGTCCAGAGAAACAATACGTTATTTAACAATTACATGGATGTGTGTGTAAGTTTAGTTTGAATCCTTCTCATAAAAATAACATATTATATTAATAATACACGTTTTCTTAGAAAATAATGTAACAAAAAGAGTTTATGGGGTTAGAGAAGTAAAATAAAACAAAAAAACTTAAGAGAAGATGTCACCTTTAAATCAAGTACATCCCTTTGGTTTGAACAAAAATGTTTAATTGAATTTACTTATACCTAGGGGAAGTATCTTTGAGGAGGAGAGGGATATAGGGTGATTAATTGGGAAGAGTTTGGATGAGACAAGGGGCTTGAGAGGTGTGATTAATGGGTTAGAGTTGAGAGCTTTTTATAAGGGGTTGAGGGGCTCTTTAGGAATGTTTGAGAATTTTATTTTATTATATAATGATTTTCGGTATCTAAAGGTGAAAAACATATTAAAGTAGTATATAAGATGACTCATTTTTTAAATAAAATCATCCAGTAATATTTGGACTGATTTTGGATATTTCTTTGATCTTTATAATCTTATTTTTTAAATCACTCATTAATGAGGTAAACACTGCATCATTGTTGTGTCATTAATAATTTTATTTATTTGATGTATACAAATTATAAATAATACATTATGTAGGAAATTATTTTATCTTTCAAATGACCATTTATAGTCTAAGATATAACTTATATAACCCCATGTAAGAATTGATTTACTAAAAGATATATGTTTAAGTCATTTTTGTCTTTACATTAAATTAATTAATATAAAGTGTCATTATCACAACCAAGTGGCTCAATGGGGTCACAGAATATACCAAAGGATTACCATGGTAGGAATTTTATCAAACAATAGGATTATGATTCAATTTAGGGTAATTTAATATAATTATAATAATATTTTGTTACCCTTTTTTACTAGATTTACTATTTAACCATGGTAAATAAATTTTTTAATGAAGTAAATATTCATAATATCTAAAAATAAATGTTACCTATATACCCAATTTGGACCTACTAATTCCTAATATGGAATCCATTTTTCTAAATTCAAGAGATAGAAGTGGCAGAAATTAATTTAAAATTAATTACTACTGTCAAAACAAAAAGCGTGTTTTTAAGAAATAATAACAATCAAATGATTAACAGTTATTTATGTCGAATTTCAAAGTAAAATTACTTCTAAGGACAAAAATTGGATTAAATGTTAAAAATATAATATAATTATACTTTAAAACAAATTATAAATATAATATTACCATATAAATAAATTATATTAAAAGGAAGTTTTGAATTAAAATACAGTATTTTTCACTATTCATAAAAAAATGAATTTTTTTAGAAAAATACCAAAAATTTCCCAAAGTGAATTTGATTTTCAGATTCTAAAGAATTTGTTTTTGTCCAATAGAAAATATGAAAGTAAAAAAAAATAGATTTAAAAAGGGTTCACCATCAAAAGGCGATAAATCGATATTTTAATGAATATTAGAGTATTTATGCTTAAAATCAAATTATTTCCTATTTTATGCCTCTAAAGGTTATTGGATAAATGTAAAAAAATTTAACAAACATGTATATTCATTTTTTAGTTAGTTCCTTCCCTTCACACCAAAATAACGGCTAGGAATTAACTACCTTTTAAAATAATATTATATTATTATTTTTCAGTCTGACTCAGCATTGTGTGAAACATAAGATTTTAAAGAAAACTGTAATGACCCAACAATTATCATTGGCTTTAGAGTACAAAGTGTTATTACTAGGCCTTAAGCTTCATTCCTAAGATGCCAAAGGCTGGAAATAAATTCTGATGGGTTTCAAATACCAGTGGGGGATGATTTACCCTTTAGGAAATAAATGAATAAACTTGCCAACCGTAGCCAAACATTCACTATATGATGCACGAAAAAATGAGAGACAACACAAAAAATTCATGCACTAAAAACCACATCAAAGTAAGCAACAATGGAAGGATAATTGAGTATTAGAGTACATTGTGGATAAACTAAACAAGAATCTCCAAAGACCTCAAGACTCTATGATCCACATACTCCAAGCTCCAAAATCTCCGAACAACCCAACATCACGAGGTAGTGCTAAACATGTGTGAAACATTACCTTTTCCACTGTCCTGAAAGATAACATCTGTAAAAGCACAAAAGTTCCAAAGAAGGGGTGAGTATAAAACTCAGTAGGTTTTCCCCAATGACTTCCCTACTCACGCCACTAGGATAGAAGAGATAAAAACAATTATATAAAATAATTTATATTAAAAAAGTTCTGAAAAATAGTTTATAACTAAATATAAACAAGTTTTTAAAACCATTTATTACCAAAACCATACAAGTGTAATTGAAACTAATTTTTCCAGGAAGATATTTTTCCAGAAAAATAACCAACCAATCTTTACAACCATTTCCCAATATCCCTATATCAGCATACCCACCCATTACTCAAACCCATAAAACCAAACATGCATGAAATGTTATGACAGTTCCATACACATGAACAATTTCTCATTAATCTACGAAGTCATCACAAGGTAAATTTTTCCTATGTGCCATTAATCCTTTGGCACCGAGCACAACGTCATATTTCAACCAAGCCCCGAATATACAATTCCCTTATTCCATTAAACCTTTGGAACTGAGAACAAGGCCATATTTCAACCTAGACACATATATGAAATATGAACACACAACACATATGCCCAACAATCATGCCAGAATAAACCTTTCAATAAAAACACTTTTTTATTAAAAACTATTTCCATCAAAACCATTTCAATTCCAAAACAGTTCAACTCCAAACCATTTAAATAAAATACAATTTGTATTGAAATCAATTTATATAGAAAAACCATTTTCCCTCATCCATTTATAAATTCCATACAATCCATAATTTAAAATCATCATTTTAAATTAAATCCCCATTTGCCCAACTATTCACCAAGATCCTGCAATTTCACAAAAACCATAAATCATCACAAATGAATATTTTTATAGGGAATTCAAAATCAATAAACCAATTTGAATATAAGACAATCAATTCTAGAAAGACAATTTGAGAGATAATATACCTACGTCGAAGGTTTTGACGAAACTTTAACAATAGAAGAAGAACGCACAAGGAAGCTGGTCGATTCTCTAAGAGAGGCCTTAAATCTCTTATCCTAGCAAGATCACGACTCAAAATTGAAATATTTGGCATCGAAAAATGTATATATACCCAATATAAGTTCAAATATGAGAAATAATGGATATAAAATAAGTATATCTAAGCAGATATTATAAAACATGACAAATCCGTAAAGAATGGTGACATACCTCAAGAATCAGACTCAAAATCACCAAGGGAAGGATCCGAAATGGCTTCAACTCGTGTTGGGAGGGTTATCCAGACTTATAGTGAGATTAATATAGAATTAGGTGAGTTTTGAAGCCAAAAAGTATTAAATAGTTAAAAAACGAGTAAGCTCTTAGAAAATAGGATCTAGATTTGACCTCTATACTAGGTTTGACCACACGGTTTGGGCCAACTATGTATGGGTCGTGTGACCTTCATTTTTGTCCAAACACTCCTTCTAAAACCCCCAAACTCTCCCATACATCACCTTTACCATTTTTATGGAAACACATTTTTTATTGAAACATCCCACTTTATGGAAACACCCCACTTTATGGAAACAACCCACTTTATGGAAACACCCACTTTATGGAAACAACCTACTTTATGGAAACAACCAACTTTATAGAATCACCCCACTTTATGGAAACAACCCAATTTATCAAAACTCTCTATATTATGGAAACTCTTTATTTTATGGAAAATCCTTATTTTATAGAAACTCTCTATTTTTTTGGAACTCTATATTGTAGGGAAACTCTCTATTTTATGGAAACTTTATATTTTATAGAAACTCTCAATTTTATACACACCAATTTTAAAAAATATGTGAGGAAATATGATATGTACCCAAAACATGGGGTACTACATTATCCCCACCATTTGTATTTCCATCCTCGAAAAGTAGAAACCCTTGCTGGCCAAAAAGAGTTCTGGCCACTACTCTTTCATTTCCTTCTCACATTCCCAAGACTCTTCCTGAATCTGACCATGTTTCCATAAAAACAACAGTAGGCTGATTCTTTTCCCATGAAAGACTTTCTCTTGTCTGTCCATGATCCGCACTGGAATATGTACCTGTGATGCATCCTGTTCTAGCTCAATGTGATCCCATCAGATCACGTGGTCAGGATCATGGTGATACTTTTTCAATTGGGATACATGGAACACATTATGCACCAAACTAAACTGTGGTGGTAATACCATCCGATATGCCACCTCTCCAACCTGTTCTAGTAACTCAAAAGGTACTATTTATCTAGGAGGTAAATTTCCCTACTTCACAAAAAAACAATGTCAAAGCCTTAGAGAGATCCTCAAGAAGACATGATCAACCACAACGAACAACAACAGTATTCAATGGTTATATGCATAAGATTTCTGACAAATCTTAGCTATCTCCATCCTCATTCTTATAAACTGTATCTTCTCTATTGTTTCTTGGACAAGGATTGGCCTGACTAGTGAATTTTCACTCGTTTCCACCCAGAACAATTGAGAACGACAAGGACACCCATAAAATACTTCAGATGGAGCCATGAGTATCGAGGCTTGATAAATGTTATTGTATGAGAACAACACTAAGGGAATATACTCATCCCATGAGCCACCAAAATCCATTACACAAGCCCTCAACATGTCTTCCAATGTTTGTATCGTCCCCTCGGATTTCCCATCCATTTGAGGATGATACGCGGTGCTTATAGTCAACTGAGTTCCAAGGGATTTCTATAATGATTTCTAGAAACATGATGTGAACCTCTGATCTCTATCTGAGACTATTGAAACTTATACACCAAGATTCTTTACCACTTCTCGGATATAGATTTTTTTAAATAACATCCACCATATGAGTTTCACAAATCAGGATTAAATGGGCCGACTTGGTTAGATGATCCACTATCACCCAAATAGCATCATGTTTCTTGACCATTCCTGGAAGATCTATAACAAAATACATTGCTATTTGATCCCATTTCCACACTAGGATGGGAAAATATCGTAACATACCTGTTGTTCTCCAATGCTCTGCTTTAACCTGCTAACAAGTTAAGCACCGCGAGACGAACTCAGCCACCTTCATTTTCTTACCGCTCCACCAAAACTGCACCTTCAATGCCTTATACATATTCTGTGTACCTGGATGTACAACCCATATTGAATGGTGCTAAGTATGAAAGAGTTGTTCCTGACAAACCATAGGTACAACCATCCGATCTCTAAAACAAAAACTGAACCCCCATCATGTTTCCATCCCTCAATGGTCTCCCAACCATTGAGTTTTGAAATTACCACCAGACATTCTACATCAGATGTTTGTGCCTCTTTGATCATTTTTACTAAATCAGAAACAAACATAGAAGAAAAGAAAACAGCAACACCACCTCAGTCTTTACATTGCAATTTCTTTTTGGCTAAGACCAATATCAACTACCCTTCATCTGAAGCTTCTTTCGCCAACTGAGCATATGACTTTCTACTCAATGCATCCGCTATAGAATTTCCTTTCCCTAGTGTGTACATCAAGTCAAAGTCAAAAATTTGGAGATAATCTATCCATCTTCTTTTCCTCAGATTCAAATCTCGTTGTGAGAAAACATGTTTCAAGACTTTGTGATCTATAAACATAGTAAATTTCTCACTAAAGAGATAATGTCTCCATGTTTTCAAAGCATGGATGACTGCAGATAACTCCAAATCATATGTTGGGTAATTCTTCTCATGCACCCTCAACTTCCTTGAACCATAAGCAAACACATGATCTCTTTTCATTAGAACATAGCCCAAACCTGATCTTAAAGCATCACAATACACCACATACCCCTGTCCTGAATCTAGAAAGATAAAGATAGGTGCTAATGTTAGCTGAACTTTTAGTTCCTGGAAAGACTTTTGACATTCCTTCGTCCATTGAAATGGGGCATTATTTTTTTCAGAGCTGTCATTGGTGAAGGTAGTCGTGAGAAATCACACACAAATGTCAGTAGTAACCAGCTAGAACGAGAAAACTTCATATCTTGAAAACTGTCTTTGGTGGTTTCTAAGAGATTATGGCTTTTATATATTCAGGATCAATAGAAACGCCTTTCTACGATATGACATGGACAAGAAAATATACTTCCTATATCCAAAAATCACACTTTGATAATTTTTCATACAAACAATGATCTTTCAAGATTTGTAACACTATTTCTAGGTGCACCTCATGATCTACCCTTGTCATTGAATAAAACAAAATGCCATTCACAAACACCATAATAAAAGAATCCAGATATTTTTGAAATATCTAATTAATCAATTCCATGAATAATGTTGGTGCATTCGTTAGACCGAACGGCATTACAACATATTCATAGTGTCCATATATAATTCTGAAATCTATCTTTGGAATATCCTCTTTCTGAAATCTCAATTGGTGATATCCTGATCACAAGTCAATCTTGGAGAACCACTGAGATCCCCTTAATTGATCGAATATATCATCAATGCATGGAATTGGATATCTATTATTTATCGTAACTTGGTTATGCTTACGATAATCAACACACAACTACAGAGTTCCAAATTCATTTTTCACGAAAAAATCCGGTGCTGCCCATGGAGACGTACTTGATCGAATGAAACCCTTTCTTTCTAGCTCCTCTAAATGAACTTTCAATTCCCTTAATTCTGTTGGGGCCATCCTATATGACTAAAGGGAAATAGGACTAGTCCTGGGAAGGAGATCAATATTAAACTCCACTACCCTTAGTGGTGGTAACCTTGAGACGTTCTTGGGAAAGACATCTAGAAATTGATCCATAACAGCTAGAAAACTATTTTCCTTGATCTCTTACATTGATGCCAAAGTGAATGCTACAAATTGGTAAGAGATCGTTCCCACCATTGGTGACAACAATATCTTTACATCCATATTTAAATCCTCTCTCCTCTAAAGAGATGGTTGATACCGTCCTCAGTCATGAAACTATCTATTCTCCTATAACAGTCGATTTTAGATTTCAACATTGTCAGCCAATCCATACCCAAGATTACATCATAGACATCCGTATCCAACATCGAGAAGTCCCATGTTAGCTCAGATCCATCAATAGTTATAACACATGCCTTACACACAATGTCTTGACATTCTCTTTCACCGAGAGATGTTTTCAGTTTCAAAATAGAAGTCATCATTTCCAGTTTTAAACATAGCAAAAAGGTGCCCCATTTCCTCTTCATCTTAGTGCTATAGTTCTCATCCCCTATAGTGAAGACAATTGTACTTCCTCCACTTGGATTTTCAGTAGAGAAATATTTTGTAAATGGAGTATCCAGCTACAGTCTAAACTCAACGGTTTGAATAGCCCGAGTGATGCTTTTTAACAACTATTGGTTCACCTATGGATCGGGTGCAATAAAATTATCTATAGCCTCATTTAGCTACTTTCTATGATGCCTATCAGGTGCCATTTTCTAAACCAACAACAAAATCTATAAGTCTCACTCTCTAGTAACTAATGGATTAGCATTTCAAATTCTATCACAGGAACTATCAGAACATTTTTTTTACAAAAACATCCTTTTTCTATTTTTAACAATTTTTGAAAAAATTCAACATGTTTTTTGAAAATTAAACCATTTTCAAAATACAACTATCATTTTCTTTTTAAAAAAATCAATCATTTGAAAACCAATTCCATACTTTTCAAAAATGATCATTTCTTGAAATCATGTATGCACTCATAGTGGGAAGTCATTCCTCTATAATGCATGTCATGATCGTCTCATTGGATAAACCCATGAAAATGAGATTTCAAAATCCAAGAAGTGCCTCCAAAAACTTAATTAAGCAACTCCATGGTAACTTAAAGTTCAGTGTAAAAGGGTTAGCTACGTCCTTTTATGAAATATATTTCAAGTTCCGACAATCCTACAACTTTCTAAGATTTCCACCCAAGGAATATACAATAAGAGATTTCATCTCCAAAACTAAGAACATCAATGACTACATGTTAGGAAAGGACCGAAAAATATGATACCATTTGTAATGACCCCACAACTCTCATTGGTTTAAGAGTACAATGAGTCATTACTAGGCCTTAAGTGACATCCCCAAGATGCGAAAGGTTGGAAATAAATGCCGAAGGGTTTCAAATACAAGTGGGGGGATGATTTACCCTTTAAGAAATAAACCAATAAACCTACCTACCATAGACAAACATTCACTATATGACACATGAACAAATGAGAGACAACTCAATAACTTCATGCACTCAAAACCACATCAAAGTAAGCAAGAACAGAAGGATAACCAAATATCAGAGTTCATAGTGGATAAAATACACAAGAATCTACAAAGACCTCAATAATCCAAGACCCACATGCCCCAAGATAAAAAATCTCAGAACAACCCAACATCACGAGGCAGTGCTAAATACGTGTGAAACACTTCTTTTTCCCTTGTCCCGGAAGATAGCATCTGCAAAAGCACCAAAGTGCCAAAGCAGGGGTGAGTATAAAACTTAGTAGGTTTTCCCCAATGACTTCCATACTCACGCCAATATGATAGATGAGTTTACAACAATTATATAAAAGTTTTTATATAATATTTTTTCTAAAAAACAGTTTATAACTAAATATAAACAAGTTTCCAAAACCATTCATTACCAAAACCAAACAAGTGCAATTAAAACCGATTTTTCCAGTAAGATTTTTTTTCCAAAAAAATAACCAAACAATCTTTAAAACCATTTCCCAATATCCCTATATCGACATACCCAACCATTACTAAAACCCATGAAACCAACCATATATGCTATGTTATGAAAGTTCCATACTCATGAGCAGTTTCTCGTCAGTCTACCAAGTCGTTATAATGTAATTGTTTCCCATGGTCCATTAATCCTTTGACATTGACCACGAGGTCATATTTCAACCAAGCCCCGTATATGAAATTCCCATGTTCCATTAAAACATTGGCACCAAGAACAAGGTCATATTTCAATCAATCCCCTTATATTCAATATGAACACACAATAAATATGCCCAATAATCAAGCCAAAATAAACCTTTCAATAAAAACACCTTTTTATTGAAAACTATTTCTGTCAGAACCATTTCAATGCCAAACCATTTCAAATCCAACCCATTTTAGTAAAACTCCATTTTTATTGAAAAACATTTCTATCAAAAACCCATTTTTCATCAATGATTTAGAAATTCTAGAAAATACGTAATTTAAAATCATCATTTTAAATTAAACCCCCTTTTTCACAACTATTCACCAAGATCACACAATTTTACAAAAACCATAAATCATAAAAAATGAATATTTTACAAGAATTTTACAATCAATAAACCAATTTTAATCTAAGATAATAAATTCAAGCAAGAGGAGTTGAGAGAGATGCCACATAACTAGAAGGTTTTGATGAAACATTAACAACAGATGAGGAACACACAAGGAAGCGGGTCAATTCACCAAGAGCGGCCTTAGATATCTTATCCTAGCAAGATCATGACTCATCATTGAAATATTTGGCATCCAAAAACGTTGATATAACCACTATAGGTTTGGATCTGAGAAATAATGGAGATCAAAGAAGTAGATCTAAGCTAATATAAGAAAACATGACAAATCCATAAAGAATGGTGATATACCTCAAGAATTGGACTCAAAATCACTAAGGGAAGGCTCTGGAATGGCTTAAACTCATGTAGGGAGGGTTATCTAGCCTTATAGGGAGAGTAATCTCGAATTAGGTGCATGTGGAAGCTAAAAATAAATAAATAGAGCTAAAACAAGTAATCTCATAGAAAATAGGATCTAGATTTGACCTCTGTGCAAGGATTGACCACATGGTTTGGGCCAAATGTGCATGGATCATGTGACCTTCCTTTTGGTCTCAACACTCCTTATAAAACCCCAAAACTCTCCCATCCTTCACATTTACCCTTTTTATGGAAACACAATTTTTATGGAATCATCCCACTTTTTGGAAACACCCCACTTTATGGAAACAAACCACTTTATGGAAACACCCACTTTATGAGAACACCTCGCTTTATGGAAACAACTTACTTTATGGAAACACACAAATTCATCGAAACACTCTATATTATGGAAACTCTCTATTTTATGTAAACTATATGTTTTATGGAAACTCATTATTTTATGGAAACTCTATATTTTATGGAAACTCTCTATTTTATGGAAACTCTTTATTTTATACACACCAATATTAAAAAAATGTCTGGAAAGCGGTTATGTACCCGGAACATGGTGTATTACAACAATTAGGTGTTAACTACCATTTAAAATAATATGACATTATTATTTTTAAGTATGACTTAGCATTGTGGTAAATATAAGATTTCAAAGAAACCTTTTTTTGCGTATCAAGTACTGCATCAAACATAGCATCCCATTTAAAGTAAAATTAATACTTAATTCCCAAATTTTCTTAAATATGAAAATTTTATATTCTTTATTTACCCAAGATGTTACAGACAGTCAAATAAAATATGTGGAGACTAAGGTTGGTTGGAGGATATTCCAATGAATATATCCCTATAAGTGGATGATGAGATTTGGAAAGATATACTATCTAAGACATAGTTATATTGGTCATTTTGAAATTATTAATCATATCAATATGGTAGCACATCGATTGATTCTTCCACCAAATCTCTCTCAAGTTCATGATGTGTTCCATGTATCTCTTATAAAGGAAGTACATACATGAAAATTCAAATTCACTGAACTCGTAGTTCATAACCCTATAGAAAGATCATTCTTATAATGAAAAATCAGTGGATATTTTTTATTGTAGATAAAAAGTGTTACGAAATAAGATAGTTCAAAAATTCATTGTTTTTTTCCAAACCATGAGTTTGAAGACGCTATGTAGGAACATGTAGATGTATTGAGGCAAAATTCTCCTAATCTATTTATTTAATATTGACGAATTTTGAAGTAAAATTTAATTTTTGTGTGTATAATGTAACATCCCTCTATTTTAATGATATATTTCTCTTTAATTTTTTTATTTCTTCAGTAACATGATTTACATGGAATGCCGAGTTTAAAAAACCATGCAACACTGTTAAAATAATATGTGTCCATTATTTCTTCGCTATTAGATTGAATGATATGAATAGTAATAACATAATTATGAAAAATATATACTATTGAAAATTTTAAAATGAATTCACTAGTTATCAAAGGTTTATAATTAAGAAAATTAATTATATAAAAATAAAAGAGATGTTTTGATGGAAAATTGTTTTTATAAGCGCCATGTAATTTTTATTAATAAACTGAATTTTTTATTAGTGTATGATTTTAATTTAAGGTATATATTGTGTAATGGAACCTATTTTTAAATATTTAGTAAATATTTTTCCATCCATAGGATACGAATAAGTCCAGTTTTATACTTAAAAATATATTTTTTCTAAAAAGAAGTTTCATCACTTTTTTCACACTTACACTAAAATTAATTTATTCCATTTATATTTAATAAATTAGATATAATTAGTTAAATATTTATAATCATGGGGATAAAATTTATTAAATATTTCTTTTTTATTTTTGTTCAATCTGAATTGTAAACATGGAAAAATTTATCACCATAATAAAGGGGAAATTGGGTTAATCAAGATTAAAAAAAGTGATAAGGAAGAAATTATTCATACTAATTATTATTGGATGAATTTAATTATCACATTATATTCCTTATCTATAAATTTTTTGTTTTATGGACAATTTTCAATGAAATTTAATTATATATTATTTAATCAAATAATGTTACACAATGTCAGCCTCTTTGTTAGTAATATTCTTTATGCATTCACATTGGTAAAAAAATATTTATTAAATAATATTAATGTCCCAATTATGAATAATGGAACTATATTTAAAATATAAATTTATTTAAAGTTTTTTATGTATTATGTAATCAAATTTAATTATTACACAACGCCGAACAAGTATTAATTCAATTCATTGAAAAAAAAATAATAGATATTAAATTTTTTAAAAATGATATAATTTGAGTAAGTTATAGGGTTCAAATAATATAACAGGTGAATATTACATATTAAATTTTGTTTAAAATATTATATTCTAATTAATTTTTTTATTTATTTCTTGTATGTAAAATTAAATGAATATTGTTAAAATTAACAATAATGATATTTTATCAATAAAAAATCAATTTTTTAAAATTCATAAAAATAACAAACTTAGAAAGGGTAGATATTATATGGTTTAAAATTTCATAAATTTACTATTTAGGGTCCAATTAATACCTTATAAGTAAAAAATCACAACCCTTTAATATTGAATCAATTGTTATTATAGTTAAAATTTAAATTGGATTATTATTGGTTAATCAAAAAGAAATGCTTTAAAATAGCACAAAAAAATGTCTAAATTATTTTTTAAGGGATTCAAAACCTATACTACCCTATATTCGATTAAATTTCCATTTTAAGGCCTTGTTTGTGAGAATGAATTTATAATAATTTAATCCTTTAAGAAATTTCAAAAGTTCCCATCACCATAATTATAAAAGGGAACATCCTCACTCAATTATTTATAGTGATTTGATAATTCTACTAATACCAAAATATAAAAATTTACATTATAAACATACATAGATACATTCTGTATGACCTATACTTACCAAACCACCAACCCTAGAACTCATTAGAGGAGATTTTAAAAAGTCATTTAGAAGAAGAGGTAATCACCTTACATGATCACATTATCTTATAATCTTATTTACTTAGTAAAAATATATAGTATGTGTCATAAAATAATAAATTAATTATTTTAAATATTCTTAAATTTTATTGTTATTATCAAAATAACATTATAAACCCACTTTATCATCATATGATAAGTGAAAGTATTTCTCGTGCGTACGTACAACTTACCGTCACCACGTAGAGATACACCTTATTTTTCATCACCAGATCTTATGGATGTGTATTATGAAAGATTTAATGATTATATATGATTTATATGAAATAATTATTGTTGTCAAATTATAATATCATATCAACCTACTTACCATACAATCCTTTGGTAAATGATATCATCTTTCGTGCGTACATGTGGACAACCACCACTATGAAGCGATGTGATTCATTTTTCATTTATATATTACTTGTATGGTAATTAGAAATAATTATATGAATACATATGATATTATAATTATTATATAAGGGTGAATTTATATTTACCCAACTTTTATTCCATCCATCTAAAAATGAATAGAGAGTTCAGGTGTGTGTATAGCCTACCGTCTCCATAAAAGGTGTAATTAATTTTTCTGTATATAAATTTAATTAATGACACAAAAATATGTATATATATATTATATATGATATTTATATAATTAAAAATATTCTGGATACTATGTAAATGAGATAAATGTATAATTATATGAACTACTAAACTGATATACCAATGATAAATGAAACAGTCAACATTTGAAAATAAAAACAAGAATAAGTAATTATTTATAAAAGGGGTTTTTTTAATGTTATAAAGGGATAAAATATGATATTATAAGTATTAACATGATTAAAATATATAATTAGAATAAATTTTAATTTATTATATAGGTGTATATAGTACTTTCAATGTAAAGTGAACTCGACATAAGGTTTTTATGATACTATCAAATTGTTTGCTAGGATTGTTTATGATTAAGTTTCCAATGATGCAATATTATGATATTTATATCAATACACTCATTATGTTTCTTATCATATGATTTTTATTGAAAATAATTGTTTTCCTTTCATATTACTCTCTTTAGTTACTCGAGAAACTGAATATATATTTTAAGGAAAACCGACTTCATTTTTCTATTCAATAAAAAAACAATTTTCTTCTATATCCATGTTTTATAAATCTATTTCAAAGAATTTTTATTGTTATCATAGGATCTTTTAATAAAATTTTACCATTTTTTACATTTTAATATATAGTTGGATATTTTTTTTTCATTTCTCTAAATGAGGTATTTTGTGACTTTTTCGATAAACCAATGGAAGGAATTTTGTTTTGTCTTATATGACATGAAAAACTTTTCCCACCATCATAAACAATATTTTCTTTGAATAATACCTTGATTGTTTAAAAGGATATTTTCAACAAAAAAATCCATTATATTTTCGTGGTTTTTGTAAATAAGTGATTTCAAAAATTAAAATATTATTTTACTTAATAATGTTTGAGTGATATTTTGATGTTACTTCTATTACTAAAAGAGAAAAACCCTTTATGTCACTTATTATTTGCTAAATATATGCAATAAGGATACTATCCTTGTTATTTTTATGGATGGTTTATGTTTATGATGGTATAATATTTTTGAATCCCATTTCTTTTCCATGGGTTGTGCTATGATGAAATGTTTATGAAACCCATTTATTTTCATGGGACCTGATATAATGAATGGTTTCTAGTACTGTGTAACATATATGTATAATTTTCATTATTTTGTTGGTGATACCTATATATCTATCCAATTAATTGGGTAAATTTTGACATCTCATTACATATACAAGACTAGAATGGGGAGTGAACCCAGTTCATTAATAGAATTTTTCGATTATAATATTCATAGGTGTAAACCTTTCCTACTAAAATGGTTTGGAAAGTGAACCCATTCCACTATGATAATCTTTAAAAAGATCTTTTATATCTAATTAAATGATTTTCTATACTTATGGGTATCCCATAATTCCATGTCTTATGAAAATGTCACTCTAATAAATCATCTTCTTTAATTCCTTTATAATTCATGTCTTATAGTCTACCAGGATATATTCCATGAATTAATATTATAATCTATGATATGTATGATATGGTTTTAAAATATTAATCTCATTTTATCATACCATTTTTATCATGTTATGCTTATATAATTTTTTATATCTCCCTTGTTTACCCTTAATAAGTATCAGAGATGATGATTTCTTATGCTTCATTTCTATAGGTTATGAATAAATGTATTGAGTATGATTTTTGTAATAAATTTTATAGATATGAAGAAATAATTGGGAGATGATGTTGATATTTTATGAAATAGTTTTCTTATGTTTTCAAATTTATAAAGATACTAGACCTAAATGATTCTGAAATGGATTGAAATGTTATGTAATGAATATGAATATATTAAAATGAAATACCAATGTGTGAAAATTATGGGTATATATACCATAATGATCCTATATAAATATAATAAGTAAACATTATATGAATAAAAATAAAAATTTATATTAATCAAATGGTACAAGAATTAATATTTCTGAACTAATAATTAAAAATATATTTTTTAATAGAATAACAGTATATTCATGTTTTATAAAAATTAGAATAAATAATTGTGTTATATATTAAAAAAATAATAATAATTAAGAAGACTTGTGAATTAGATCATATCATGTTAAACATACAATTTTTTTTCAAAAGAATAAATATATAATTGAATTAAATCATAAAATCTCATAAGGATATCATATTAATATTCCTGAATAAATTTAGTATAAAATAAATAAATATTCACTAGTTAAAAACATATTCCATTAATAAAAAACAAACACTTATAGAAACAATGACAGGTTATTTCACATCAAATATCAGAAAAGAAAAAAACACCACTTATTCTATATTGATAAAAATTCCAATTTCATCGAAATAAACAAAATGAAGAAAATTATCAAATTATATCTAACTTGTACTCTAAGTATGATCATAGTTCAATAAAAACTAAAAAATAGTAATCAAATTCTCATAGTATGATATATTTAAGAAAATTTTCCAACAGAACCCAAATTAATTAGTCAAGGTGTGAAAAATACAAAACATTAATAAATAAACCTCAATACAGTTTCATTATTGAAATTAAAAATAAAAAAATGATAATAATTAATAAATATATTCATATAATCTAGTTGAAAAATTTATTTTTTCCCATTTTTATGTGTTTAGGTCAAAATATTTTCACGTGAATTATATTAAAAATACTAGTCACTTATTTTAAGTTAACCATAATTGAATATCCAAGTAGAATTATCTTCATTTGGTTTTAAAACTTGCCATTATTCAAATAAATATTAATAAACCTGAAATATATATAATTAAGTGATGCATATTCATCTCATAACTGATAATCCAAAGTATTTTTCCTTGGCATATATAATAATTACTTTTTTACACCAGAACTCATTATATGGGATATTATTTTTAAGTTCATCAGCTTCAATATATCATCAGTGTTCAGATTTGTTTCTCTTCTTATGGAATTTATATCTACCCAAAAAATGCATTAGTTTATTAATAAAAATATATAATGTTTTTAATAATAAGACACATACCGATGAGGATAACACATTAGTATCCCCTAGATTAAAGAGTGAAAAAATTATACCCAACCATATGTTCATTTGTTGATAGATTAACATCACGAGGTAGTGAAGCTAATGGTTTGCTACTCAGGTTAATTAAAGGTGATTGTAGTGATGGTGATCTCTAATATTAAGATGATCTTTTAGGTTCACATAGTATATTTTTCCCAATATTTACATATTCCAAATGAGTTATAACATATTAAATGTATATAAAAAATGTAGAAGTATATAAATTATATACTATTGAAATAATAAAATAGAACAATGCTTATATGAAAATTATAATGACTTAGTAAGTCAAGAATTAAGATATAAACTCATTTATACTTGTAATTTAATCATGAAAAACAAGTGAAATGGTAAAAAATATTATAATTAAATATTTATATATTTAAAATTTAAAAAACCTTAATCTTGAGAATCTTTAATATATTGAAATTAAAAAATTATATGTTCAATTATTTTTATCTTCATTATATATATTTTTATCAACCATCATCTACAAAATTACATTCAAATTTTCACCCTAACTTGTGAGATATACCATTTAAATATTTTTAGATAAAAACTATTGAGTTTTTTACTATTAATGAAGTTCACTATCATATAAACACTACAATTTGATCACCATTATCTTAATGTATCATGGTTTATAAGAACAAAAAAACAATCCAACATTTTTATAATTCATTATCTATAAAATATTCCATTTTCTCTTTTAAATATACAATAATAGGGTCATTCTCTTCATGATCAACATGTGGATCAAGCGAGAAAAACTAATGGAACTAAAATTATAAAATGTTTCATTATTACCATGGGAATTTGTCCCACATTCATTTTAAATACAGAATTGAGAATTTACCATGAATGTTAAATTATGTTAGCACCCAATTGGGAATTGATAAAGTTGGGTTGTATTTTTTTCAACCAATGAAGCATGTGTTTGATTTTTTTAACCCTGGAGATGTTATAAAAAATAGAGTTATTGATAATTACATTATCATAGAAATTTTATACTATTTGAATTTCAATTTATGGTGATATTTATAGAAATGTGATTCATGATGAATCATTATATCAATGATGAATTATCACATATATCATGGGATGAACTGTAAGATGTTTAATGATTTTAGTGGAAACATTTATGTAATAGCAACCCTATATTTTCATAGTGTATAAGAGATTAACATGGGTGTTACACTGTATGTGTTATAATATAAATTTTGAAAGGCTATACATAAGGGCAACATTTAGTTACTTGAGATGCGTATAAATAGATTTTTGGAAAAGGATATATGTAAATTATGATTATATATAAATAATATTAATTTTAAACATCAAATAATTATGTAATGGATCTTATTTTACTGAATATATCCTTCTGATATTTTAAATAATATATCTAGAACAAGTCGTAGAGTTGGGGAAGAGTTTTGGGAGGCATGTTGTAAGATCTCGACCATCATGGAGGTACATTCCTATTTAAATTTTTGTAAAAATTCCGTAAATTAAATTAATGATAAGTTTCTTGGGTTTATGAGAAGGATTCAGGGTGTTCTAGGTGATTGATTCTTGAAATAATGGAGAACAAGGTCTTCTAGGGCATATTACATGTTTGGTGCATGGTTAGTAGTAATCTTGCTCCCTAACCATGATTTCCTAGAGGTGGGGTGCATGGATTAAATAAAACAGTCAAGAGGGGAGTAAAAGATGTGTGACCTTGGACAAAGTCATCCAACATGGTCATTGAATGGTTTTTCAAAACCATGCAGCCTCCCTAGGAGTCTGTGTGATCTCAGCACCTCTTGGATAGAGGGTGTTTCACAATTGGCACAGGATTTTGAAAATCGTGTGGCCAGACATTGCAACCCTTTAAAAGTGGGGTTTTTACATTTCCCCTCTCCATATTTATGAACCCTCACCCAATTTTCTCATCCATTCTACCTCTAGTATAAAGTGTGATTAGCCAAAACCGCCTATACTTTCCAAGAATCTAACTCCTCCTTTTCTAAGAAGTTTGTTGCAGTGATGGATATAGATCGAAACATAGAGTGAGCCTCAAACTCATATTTACTCTTTTTTTTCATATTAGGGACTATGTAGTTTATCTTATTCTTCTACAACCCTAAAACCTTTTTAGTGGATATTAGGTTGTAACATTGAAGGATATTTGAATTTGAATCAAAGGATAAGTTTTAGAAAGTGTTTATCTCTAGTATCAAGGTAGGTGGCCTAAAAGTTATATCCCAAAGTCTTTTTGAAATTTTCAAGTGTCTATGATTGTGATTTGGTTATGTTCTACTGTGAATTTGGTTTTCCATGGTATAGTTTATGTTTTAATTTTTAAATTGATGAATTAAATTCCTTATGATCCACATGGGATTCATTGAGGTTGATTAGACTAGGTTAAGGGAAATCCATGGGCTGTTCCACCTTATTAAACATGAAAGCTATAATGATACTAATATAATTTAATTTTAATGAAATATATCAAATGATAAATATGATGACATTTTTTCTTGAATTATATATTACCACTAATGTTTGTTGGGTCTAGTCATTGACAATGCATAAGGAGGTGTTTGGAATAATGTGAATGGGTCAAATGAATTAAAGTGACTATTTTAAATGAATTATGGGTTGTAATGGGAATGTGTAAATGAATTAAGGAATTTTAATGAGGAATATGTTAAATGGTTTGGGAAATGAAAGTAAAAATGGTATATTGGGTTAATGTGTGATGATGGAAAAGGTTTTTAATGAGTTATGATTGTAAATGATAAATGTGATTAATAGTTATGGTTTATGTTGGTAAATGTGTTATTTTTAAAGAATAATATAAACATGGATTGATGATAAGTGAGGTAATGACATGGGGTTCCATGCCCATGGTCCAGGTTGGACTGAAGCTCTAAAACCCATCCATAGAAAGCACAAGTTATGGAGTCGGATTGAGGATCATTTCCCCAAACAGTTTCATTTGATGAGACATCTTAGATTGATGCTTCAAGGTAAGTGTGATGTAATTATTTGTGAAAGGTTTTACCTTGTGAGTTTGGAAATATGACATATCCCCTTATGAATATAAGCTGACTGGTTTAAGCCCATCTTCTAATAAATGGAATTCCTAACCCATGGAACAAATGATGAAAATTTTAAAGTGATAATGGTTAATTAATGGAATCATGCTATCTTTTGTCTATATTGTTATTGATTATGTACCTACACACACCGTCATTTTATAAGGGTTGTTTTTAGAAACTATTGGTGATGTCCTACTATATTGTACTCCACCCTGATCCAGCTGCCATTGGGTACCCGAGACTGATTTCATGGTTGTGGGTCTAGACATGGGAAAATGACCACTCCTAGATGTCTGATTGGGTAATTAGATGCTGATGAATGAGGGATTCAAACATGAATTTAGTACCCACTTTGGGGATATCTTTAGTTTCCTTTATTTTGGGGTTTCCTACACTTGATAATGTTTGAAATGACATAGAATATTTACTATTTGTCTATGGTATTTTACCAAGTATTGGGAAAGTGGTTAGTAATACATGTTTATTGTTTATTACTTTTTTCTTTCTTTATTTCATACATTTTCTATTGTGTCTTACTTTGATAAAAAGGGTATAGACTCCCCACATGTTCTATTCGACCATCACTACTAGTTAGTAGCCTCTGTCGTATTGGGAGTTGCGCATGATATCATGTTTTAACCTAGTTTAGGGCACCTGTTTTGTAGCTTCTTAGTTGGGGTTGTTACAAAGTGGTATCAGATCAGTTTTCTTTTCTACCATCCTACTATTTGGGGATGGTATATGAGATATTAGGATGTTTTAGGTATTCACAATGATCTCTTTCATGGGAGTATCTAACCCATGTATGAGGTAAAACCTGAGTTCCCAGTTTGGTATTGTTGTTCTTGATGTGTGTTGTTACTATTGATTGATATTTCAACATTTGGCGATGCAGTTGTTGGGTGATGAGATGATTTTCTGGTATTTTGTCTCATGTTCAGAGTGATATGTGGTTGTACATTCAGGTATCATTTTAGGAACAAAGGGACATATGTGAAATGAATCATGGTATGCACACATGGATATGATGTTTGGGACATGAAGGGTAGAATACATTTCATTTTATTTGAAAATTTGAAAGAAGTGGTATCTAATAAATATGATGAAAATGGGTAAAATAGAAATAATGTGAAATAATGATTGAATAATAGTGCATAATAAAAGGCTATAAATGGGTTAATATTTTGGTTGTAATAAGTTATAAATATAGATGGGTTCCTAAAAGGGAAATATTTTTGATGTGGGAGTGAAAAATGGTTAAAAAGGATGTTTTATGAAAATATATGTGGTTTTGTGAGTTGGTTGGCACTATTTTAACCACGGAACATGGTGTGGATAACTAAGGGTAGTGGTAGATATGCGACTATGTCCATTGGGGATATTGTGTGAAGAATGTGTTATTTATTCCTATTGGAGATCATTCTTTTATGAAAATTGTGTATATTTTATGTTATATGTTTTTAGATGTGTGTTTATAATTGTAGAGAAAGTTCACCATGACGACATGTGGTGGTTAAGAGAAGAATGGATATCTCTTAGAATTCTCTTATATAAGTGGAGAACGAAATCACTGGGGTCTAAGGTAACATTAGAGAGGATTAGTTATGTGAGAGCTTTAATAATTTTATGAAGATGATGAAACAAGACCTAGGATGGGTTTTGCCGAGTATGTTTGACCCATGTAGAGAGTTTAATCTCTAGCACCCTTTGGGTTTTTCTATAGAGGGTGGAATTAAGACAAATGAGTTCTGGTCAGAGTCCTGCCCTATGATTTTAGATCACATAGAGAATCTTCTTGAGAATAATGTCATGTTAGTGACTTATATGTTTCAATAAAAGGAGAACTATTAGTTGGATATCATGGTTTAGAATGAGCAATAAGACGGTATGTTGTGGAAGGGTTTTTACGAGTATTTTCTAGAAAATTTTTACCTGGAGACATTATGGAAGTGTAAGGATGGGGAGTTTATGAGTTTGACACAAGGGACTATGATAGTTATAGAATATTCTAGATGCATAAATGACATAAAAACTAATTTTCCAAAAATGGAAGGGGATAAGTAATGTACAACACGATGTTTCCAAGATTGAATTAGACTTGAGATCAGGTTCCATGTTAATATATTTTTCTTAAAAATGTTTTCAAAGGTGGTTGATCAAACATTAATTTTAGAATGAAACATCAAGAAGGATTTTGGTGGTTGATATGTGGTTCCCATTGGTCAATCTAGTGGTGTAACTTAAAATGGTAAGAAGCACCTATTTGATGGTTTTCACCATGTCAGTGGTAGAAAAAGTTGTTAGAGAAGAGTACCATCCTCTTAGGGTAGTGATTGAGTTTTTATCTATCAATGAGGTAGGTCGGGACACATGCAAGGTCAGTGTCCCCGAACCCTAGTTGAGTGCTATGAATACTTAATGATGGAGAATGAGTAGAAATTATATAGGAACCCTTGAAATTTTTACAATGATGGAAGATCAAGGCTAATGTAGAGTGCATGGAGGGGTCAGCTACCCCATACCAGGTAGGCGGCTGGATTTCTACAGGTCATACCAATCCTGGTGGGGGATGTGGTACTCTTGGATGAGATAATCCATTTTAGTAGGATAATGAAGCACTAGGAACTTATACTGGAGCCTAAGGTATAGGGGTACGTCAGCTTCTTGTAGTTCACCATAAACCGTGAGGTGGTGAGGCTGGACCAACAATAGATTGATGTATAATTATTATAGATTATATGCTTTCTAGTGATTTTTTTAATTAGGATCCTCAGATTATTTTATATCTACCTATTTTTAAATGTTTTGGGTCTATCAGTTGAATATATGTTCCGACATTAGTCGATTGATTCATTATTAAGGATACAGGTGGAAAATATCCATCAATGTAAGTGGTGTGGCCTTAAGTGTCACAAGTACCGCTTCCTGTAGAACATTTCTTAATATTGGGGATGTCAAATTTTGATCTGTTATTGGGAATATATTTTCTAGTAGTGTACTATTCCTATATTGACTGTTAACATCATAGGGTAATGTTTTCATCCTTAGAGGGGAATAATTGTATTCCCCATGGGGAATGTGATATCTAAGAAATCCATGTAGGGCAAGTCCATCAGTGGCTGGGTGAACTCACACCCCAATTTTCTTATCTTATTCTTGATTATGGGGACGTATAGAAGCTTGTATTTCCTCTTATGGTCAATTATTTTTAGTATTTTCCTCATGAATACTTCTTTGGTATTCCACCTAAGAGAGTAGTTGAGTTCATGATAGAGTTGCTTTTAAGAGCATAACCAGTTTCTATTCCTTTATATATAATGAAACCAATATACCTCCATTAAATTAAAAATATGTTGGAGTAATTGGAGAATAAATTGTTTGTTCGTCTAAATATTTCATATTGGGGATCTATAATGTTTTTTTCCAAGAATTATTTTGGATCTTTGCAATTGTGTGTCGATTATAGGAAGCTGAATCAGATAATTGTTGAGAAACAATACCCACTTCCATGAATCCATGATATTTTTACCATTTGATAGGTGATTATATGTTTTCCAATATTAAACTGATATTGGGGTATCAATAGCTGAGGGTGATACATTTTGATATACTGTGGATTACTTTCAAGAGCAGGTATGGGTTGAAATGTTTATGGCCATGATGAACACAAACATTCACATGTTCCTATTTAATTTTTAATTGTATTTATGGATGAAATCTTGGTTTAATACCATACTTATAATGATCATTCTAAACATCTTGACATTTTCCAAAGTTCATTATAAGATCATATTATCTATGCTAATATATAAAAATTATTTTCTAGATTGACAACATGCATTTTATAGGTCACATCATCTCCAAGGAAGGTTTGTATATGGACAAAAAGAAAGTGAAAGGCATTGTATCTTGGGAGAATCCTAATAATGGTTTTAATATCCAAATTATCCTATGTTTTATATGCTATTATGGAAGGTTCATCATTGAATTGTCCTATTTTTCAGCACCATTGTCAGTGTTTACCAATAATGGAATCGAGTTTGAATGTTCTAGGGAATTTGAGAATACTTAATATGAGCTAAAAAAGTTGTTAAATACCAAACCTATTATAATATTACCCCAAGTAAGAAATAATTATACCTTGTGTTGTGATTCCTCTGATGTTGGTATCGTGGTAGTGTTGATGCAAGATGATTGGGTTGTGGAATATGAGTTACACAATGTTGAGTCCCCATGAATGAATTTTACTTACACGTGATCTTGAGTTGGTCTTAGTGGTCTATGATTTAAAGTGTTTGTGGAATTAATTTTAGGCATATAGGTTTACTATGAATAACAATTGTATAATACTTATATACATCTTCTAACTACATGATTTTATTATTCAAAAGAAAAGATGAATTGAGTACATGAAATCCTTCATTTTTATCTAGTTTACATGATAGGGATTTGAAAAAATGTTGTGGATGCTTTGAGTTGTTATACTCAAAATCAGACAGTTTAGGAATACAGTTCCAAGTGGATGATGAAGGAGTTTTTTATTGAGATGCATCTAGTGGAGTGCGATGGAAAATGACAGACGATCCATGAATCTTTAGTAGTCAGTTCCATGATTCTGAACGAAATCTAGGAGAGGAATTATAAGGATCCAAAGTGGTTGCACATTAGGGAATTTATTAAAGGTGGGGACTCAACTTCTTGTTAAACTATTGGTGATAATGAGATCATTTATTCATAAGTCCATGTTTCCTACCTATTTGTATGTGGGGGATTTGATGCCTATGTTATATGATTAAAAGTTGGTGGTGCATCATATCTTAATGAATATGTATCAAGATCTTCATAGATAGCATTGGTGTCTAGGGATGATGAAAGGGGTTTCGGGTTTTCTAAAAATATTCTATACCTTTTAGTTGCTGAAGTTCGAGCATAAGTGACCAGGTGATTTGTTACATTCTTTTCCCATTCTTGAATGGAAATAAGATGATGTGATAATGGATTTTGTGGTGGGTCCTATGACAATGCCTCAAAATAATGATGTGATATGGGTATATTTAGATTAGTTAACCAATTTGGAACATTTAATACCAATCCAAGAGAACATCACCATTGACTTGTTGGGAACGTTATATGTTTGGGTAATAGTACGATTTCCTGGTGTTTCATGAATAATAGTTTCATATCGTGATCCACATTTTACTTTTCACTTAGAGTAGGGGCTACATAAGTTGCTAGGTATCTAGTACTTTTTTAGTACACCTATCCACCCATAAACATATATGAAATCAGAATATAAAATTAAGTCCTAGAGGAAATATTGAGGGAATGTGTACCACATTTTTTTAGATACTTGGATAAGCACTTTGTTCTTGTTGAGTTTTCCTACAAAAATAGTTAATAGTTTTTGATTCATATGAAAATGTATTAGGAACTCTATGGAAGGCCATGTAGGTCTCTATTATATTTAATGGGGGTTGAGGACTCATTGTTGTTGGGACTGAGTCTCATGTCAGAGATTTCAGAATGGGTTTAGTTGATTCAGAAATGTATTAATATTCAATATAGTTAGAAGGAGTTATATGTGTTTTGGAATTTATGAACACTTGAGTTTATTGTGGGTGATCGTGTGTTACTTTAGGTGTCACCAAATTTGGGTCACCGTCAGATTAGAAAAATATGGTATGTTGGAACCCAAGTACATGGTGTACTTTGAGATTATGGAGAGGATCAAATCCGTGGTGTATTTATTGGATCTTTCATTGTGGAAAATTTGTATGGACAAGGTTTTTCATGTTTCATAGATTCAATAGTATCAACCTGACCCATCTCACATGATTGATGTTTTTAATGTTAAACTTGGAAGATGTATCCTTAGAGGTGAATTTGGAATGTATTGTGGATCATAGTGAGAATGTATTGCAAGGGAAGACTGTGTCATTGGTTTTGGTGTTATGGAATAATGGTAATGATCAGGAGAAAACATGGGAGATGGGGACAAATAAGAGGTCTTAGAAACCTAATCCTTTAACCTAGGAAGCATGGTGATTCTTTGGAATATAGATTAAGGATGATTCGTTATAAGGTGGGGATGTTTTATGATATCAGACATCATGGATGTATGTTCCTATTTATGTTTTGGTTTTAATTCCTTGAAGTGGGTTAATGAGATGTTACTAGAGTTTATGAGGAGGCTCTGGGTGTTTTGGGAGTTCTAGACATGGAATAAGGGAGAATAGGTCCATCAAATACATATTGCAAGGGTGGCGCATGGTTAGTATTAATTGATTTCCCTAACCATGCTTTCCTTGAGGTGTGGTGCATGGTATGATGAAACCATGCAATAGGGAGGGAAAATTGTGTGGTATTGGACTAAGCCATAAAAATAATTCAACTGAAATATTATCAAACTTTGTGAGTTACCCAGGAATTCGTGCAACCGGGACCCCTCTTCAAGAGAGGGTGGAACACGGTTGGCACACTGTTTATAAAATCATACAGTCAAACCATGATCCCCATTAAAGGAGGTTTTTAACATTTTTCCACATGGTAATTTTGGAACCCCCCTTGATTTTTGTCTCTATCATTCTATTAGAAGAAATAATGATTATCCAAACCCTATAATAATTTCAAAGGATCGATCTTATACATTTCTACCCCATTTTTAGTTCCATTGGGCACAGATCTATGCTTCAGATGAGTCTAGAATTCTGTATTCTACATTGTTATTGATTATCTCTTGGGTAGTTTTTATTAATATTATGAAGACCAAAAAACCTATTTTTCTAGTAGATCATATGATGTGACTTTAAATGGTGTTCTAATCTAAATCAAATGAAAATGTTATGTGAGTGTTTATATATAGAATTGAGTAGGTGGTCTACAATTTATATCCCATAATTTTGTTGAATTGATCATGTTGTTGTGGTTGTGTTTTAGGTCCCTTGTGTTTCCAGTTTGGTTTTACACTGTATAATTGATATGTTAACTATTTATTTGATTGATTTAACCCCTGAAAATTACCATGGGATGAATTTAGGTTGATTAGACTAGTTTAATGGCCACACATGGGGTGTTTCACCTTGTTAAACATCAAAATGTTAATGCTAAGCACATAATTGAATTGTAATGAAATAGATATGATAGTAAATATGTTGAAATGTTATCTTGAATTGTGTAAAGGCGCTAATGGTAGCTTTGTCTAGTCATTGACAAGGCATAAGGGGTTGTTTGGAATAATGTTATTGTGTTAAATTAATTAATGTGAATGTGTTAAAAAACTTATGGGATGTAATGGGAATGTGTAAAAAAATTAAGTCATGTTAATGGGGAATGTGTTAAATGAGTTAGGATATGAAATGGAAAATGGGATAATAGATTAAGGTGTGAGTATGGTAAATGTTTTAAATGAGTTATTATTATAAAGGATAAAATTAATGAATGGTTATGGTGCTTGTTGGTAAATGTGTTATGGTTAAATAATCATGTTCACAAGGCTTGGTGGTATGTGGGGTATTGATTTGATGTCATACACCCACATGTTGGGTTGAAAAAAGGATTTAAACCCCACCCTATGAATGCATGTATTAGGGAGTAAGACTGAGGATCTATACGCCTAATAGCTTCACTTGATGAGACTTCCTAGACTGATGCACCAAGGTGTGTGCCATGTAATTGTTTTTGAATTTCTTTCTC
Source organism: Viscum album (assembly GCA_963277665.1). NCBI lineage: Eukaryota > Viridiplantae > Streptophyta > Magnoliopsida > Santalales > Viscaceae > Viscum > Viscum album. Next base: position 407,951,391 of record OY728162.1, read on the forward strand.
TCATGAGACAGGGAACAAGTTGTATCCCCTTATGCATAGTAGTTGAATGGATTAGGCCTTCATGTAAAAAAAGACATGCCTATCCCATGAAAAAATAATGAAATGGTCAAAGTGAAATTGGTTAATTAATGAAATCATGTTATCTTCTATTTATATTTTTATTCATTATGTACATAAATACACTATCTGTTTAGACTTGAAATTTTATAAACACCATTCTTGGTGGCCTACTAAGTTTTTCTTAGGCCATTCTCATGCCATCATTGGGTACCCTAGATGATTTCATGGATTCAAGTTCAGATAAGGAGATGGTTGATTGGGGGCATGGGATATGCATGGTTGAGGGATCTATACTTAGAGTTAGTTCCAATTTTTGGGACCTCTTTAGTTGTATCTATTTTGGGTTTTAATACTATTGAAACTATCTGAAATGACATAGAATATATACTATTTTTCTATGGTATTGTACAAAGTTTTCAGAAAGTGGTTGATAATTCATGTTTATTGTTTATTTCTTATTTTTCCCATTATATCATACTTTTTCTATTGTGGGTTACTCTGATAAAGAGAGTATAGTCTCCCTATGTGTTCTTTTAGAACCTTGCTTCTTGTCGGCACCCTATGGTGTATGGGGAGGAAAGTGTGAGGTCATGTGGTGACCCAGCTCGGGGCACTGGTTTTGTAGCTTCTCAGTTGGGGACATTACACATATGGGCCCGATGTTGATATATATAAAATGTCAATGTAATAAGAAAAACAATCAAATAATCATAAAAATAATGGGTTATATTTGGGATAGAGTCTCATATGAGAAAACCATGACCACTGTTGAATCCAGAATGCTTGTTTTAGCCTTTGAATGAAATAAAGTTCATTTAAATTGGACCATTAGTTGGTGAATTATCACATGAGGATTATAGAGTAATTTAATTAATTAAAATAAATATTAAATTTAATTATCTAATTAAATGTTGGTATGTAGCAGAGCTAGTTATAATACCCACTATGAAAATTCTAAAGGGTTATCTTCATAACTAGGAGAATTGAGAGGGACATAAAGAGAGTGTTACCAAGGGAGAATGTTTGACGAATAACATTTAAGGTTTATATATTGAGAAATAAAATCAAAAGAACTTGTTATCCCTATCAATAGGATTAATTCCTCCATTATATAATTATCCAATCTAAAGGTAGGGATTTTGTGTGGATTTTAACCCTAATTTTTATATGATTGTGACTATAGATTAGTTGTTGAGAATCTGATCTGGAATCATACATTGCATAACACTGTAAATTTAACATTTTTATTTTAACTAAAAACTTCATCACCACAATTATTTGAATAATGGTCAAACCATCATTATTTATAATTTAATAAACTCTAAACAATGGTTGTTTCACTGAATACTGTCTTGGATTATCCACTTCAGTGATTTATGGGTTTCATCATATATTCTACATGTATTTATCATTTTAATTTTTTTTAGATGGTGTTATTAAAAATCCTCTAGACTCAATGCATTCGGTGTTGATATTTTCTTCTAGGAAATATTTTTTTTGGTTTATGATTTTGTATTGGAGAATTTTGGGGGTTTATATTTGTGATTTGAATCCATAAATGGAGTAGTTGATGGATATTTCATGAAGTGAGGTGTGCATAATGATTTATCATATATGGGAGACAATAATGGTATGATTTCTTAAATAATGGTGGTATAAATATAATTTCTAGAAATATTTTGTTTGTGGTCAACATGGTTTTTTGAGTTATTCTATAAAAATAATGGATAAAGTAGCACATTAGGTTAGTTTTCTTTTGGAATCTATTTCTAGAATATTCCTGATTACACAATGTGTAGTTTGAAAGAACACACATCCGGTATCAAATTAATAAAATTATGGGGTTTTGTTTTAAGAAAAATATCAAATTACTATGTATCCAAGACCACTTTCTATATGATAGTAAATGAATATATTTATATGCCTAGACAGAACAATCTCAGGGAACGCCAGTTGCCTACAAGTTCATGATTGACCTGGATACACCCCACGTTCCTCCCATTATAACATGACTAAGATATCATGGAACACATTGAGTGAAAAAATTGGACAAACATGTCATAACTCGTGTCATACTTGTGTTGTAGTTTCCTTTCTTTATTCCATGTGGGGAGGGAGTGCATGTGTAGGTGACTAAATATGGACTACATGATGTGTACCCTTCAGAATGTGGTATACTCCCTTTTTCTTTGTCTATGGACTTTAAGAATCCCCCTAATAGTTTAAATTTACTTATGATATATGATTGTTGATTCAAATCCAAAGGAAGAGATGAGATTTATGAAGATGTGAGCATGATCGACTACATTAGAATATTATACACTAGACATGGCTTTCAGACACCCTTAATAAGTTGAAACCCACCATGATAGGAGAGTCAGGGTGTTGTATCCTTTTATAATACTTTGGTTGGGTTGTAAATTAACCCTATAGGATTAGGCCCCATGATCTTCTTCTAATAGAAAAGATATTTTTGGTTATCTCCCAACTATTAAATGGTATAAGATCATTTATCTTCCAAGTTAGTTATTCCCCCGTACCTAGTGTGCACATAAATGGTTCTAGATCCTTCACCAGGACTAGTTATTACCCATACACTACTAGTGGGAGATATCATATTCTTAATGTATAGATATTCTATGTCGGTTGAATTATTAGATGATTCTGAGGTATTTTGGGACATTCAGAATCCTTGGGATGACTATGAAGACTTAAACCATACATTGGGGCTTGAGTACCTTCTCTGAGAATACCTAAGTTCTTCTCCATTATTTACCAACTTTTTATGGTTTTAGTTTACTCCCTTTTTAGTGAATAACATGTTGGTGATTTAGTTATGTCCTAATAGATTTTTATATAACCACAACTATATGGTATCTACTCATAAATTTCATGTATTATGTAGATGAAAAACTATTTGATGAAGATCTAGGTGGACCGAGTGTGGGTCGTGATTATTAGTTCTTGGAGACTATGGTAGCATGATTATCGTCATACTGGTCATAAAATATTGATAATATTTCGTTCATTGTTTCTTGGTTGGACAAATCATATGGTTATTTAGCATATCTTTCTCTTCTTTAATTTTAGTAAGTTCTATCATCTTATGTTTTGGATTGTTAAAGGTGGTTTGAGGATTAATTATTCCATTTTTTTACCCATGTTCATTACTTTGGCATGTTTGGAGATATGTGTGTGTGTACAAGTGCATTAGGATAAGGCCTCACATATGTGCTATATTCCTACTCGATGGTGGTCACTAGCCCCTTTCCAATTTGATGTTGGAATGGAGTGGTATACTCATCTTACCATAGTCCAAAAAATCCATGGGGGGCTTGGTCATGTTAGAATGGTATTAGAGCTAAGATTTTCCTCGGATAGATTTTGGTGATACATTAATTATGAGGACTTATTTGGGATTTCAGGAAATGATGTTGAGGTTTCTAGAGTTTAGATTATGGTTAAAAGACATGATTGATGTGGTGGCGACGGAAATCATCATCATCATCCTTATTATTTTTATTCCTTAGAAAATAAAAATACCTACAATGCTCCTCAACCTAAAGAGGCATGTAGTAGTGAAGAGAAAGGGCATACCATCTAATCATGTTTACCCCCTCAAGTTTAAAGAAAGATATGTTATTGAGACATGTGACTTTGAGATTTAAGTCCGCCTAGAAATCAAGGTGGTCACCATCTTTGTTCCCCTCCTTCCATGTGGGATTAACAATCATGTTACTGTTCAGGAGATATTTTCACTTCCTGATGGTATAGGTAATCGACCGCAGTATGGGAACTTTCCAATGCAAGGAGTCATAGGCCACCTTAGAATCTGTTTCCACCTGGGATATTTGGATATTCTATTGCATGTATAGGTATATCATGGTCATAATCCCTATTATCTTCCTGTTTAATATTTACTTTTCTGTAGTTGGCTATGAAAGTCAGAACAACACTATATCTACTGTCACTCACTAGACCTCCTCTGTGTATGAAATTCGTAAAGCATGATCAATCCATGTTTATCTTAAACCCATATGATGGAGGTATCCATCATACCCAATTACCCTATTTCAAGGAGCGAGTATGGGATGCTAGGGAGGGAACTTGTACCATATGTAGAGATAATGTGTCTTTACAGTTGTTGAAGAAGGTCATCAAATCAGATAGTAGGTTCCATGTTATCGTATTGATGGATCTCAATGATGAATGAAGCCCCTCATACCTTGCCCGGTTCTTGGCTTCCAAAGAACCCAGCACCCTGCACTTAATATTACCGATCTCTCCATTTGTTCTAGACTTGTGTTGACAGTCCCTTTGAACCATCGCTCCAGGAATGATGCATCGAGGTGGTACCTTGAGAGGTATGTAGTAAACTCACTAGAGAAGCTCCACACTTCCCAAACTCATTCACCTTCAAAGAATATTTTATGCGTGCTCTCCTCCCTTTTTCTCTTGGAAAATTGTCCTCATGAAACCATACTAATGCCCAAACTTTTCACATTGGCATCCAAAGGAATAACATGATTTCGGATTCTCCAAGCCATGAAGTTGTATTTTTTGGGATTCTGTTGCACCACACTGCATTGGCCCTACTATCTCATAGAGCCTGAGTATTAAATATGGGATTGAAGTCCCTTTATTTGAATCTCCCAGATGACACCGGAGTCAAAACACATCGGTCTTCCTCTGAGTTTGTGGTAATGATATCAAATTTTTTTTGCAGACTTTGTCTAGAAGTAACTTGATGAAGGGGGGAGGAAGAATTGCCTCTTTGAATGAAATTTTGGGACCGGGGTAGCTCGGGTATCCGATCACATCACCCACACAGTTATGATTCTAGAATAGGATTTTATCATCTTCTATTATCCATTTCTAATTTTTTGGAAGAATCAGAAGAAGACCACAGATAGAGGACCAGAGGGAAGTGCCCTAAAAGGAAGCCGGAAGCTCATCCCCACCCAGTCTATAAGCCATGATATTTCCCCACAAAGTGAATTTTTCCATCATCTCCCACCCCAGTTTCAAATGCATGCATATTATGGTGGATTCTAAGATTTTGACATTGAACCCTCAGACCTGAATTGGTATTTCCATCCTCTCCCATGACACCCATCATTTTATCCCCTATGATAAAGAATCCCAAATAAAACAGGAGATATTTTTATCAATGGTTTTAATGACCCCTTTTGGGACATTAGTGGAATCCAATTAATGAATTGGGATCATAGATAAAATGTTTTTGACCAAAGAAATCCATCCCCCGATGGATAGAAAGTGATTTTTTAATTGAGAACACGTCTCGCAATATTCCTCACCACCAGATCAAAGTCCTAGATTCTTGTACTTGTAGGGGAAAAAGGAGTACTGAGGTATTCCATAAGGAATGATCCCTGTTTCACCCCCATCCTATTACCCATGTGTTCCTCCCTCCTAAGACAACATTTTTTTTGAGATATAGAATCAGATTTTGTCAATTCTGATCACCTGGCCACTCCAGTGCTGTACTCATCCAGCATATTATTGATTTTATGTATCTAAATCTTTCTAGAAATCATATAGATGATTGTGTAATTAGAAAAGATCAAATGGGAGGCTACTGGGAGGTTCAATTTCCTTCAACAAGGAAGAATGGCACCATTTGATATACCTCTGTTTAATATGAGGCTGAGCATGTCCTAGAACCGGATGAAGATACTTGGAGAGATGGGGTCCCCTTGGAGAAGTCCTCGAGCCACATAGAAGAAACAATGGGTTCTCCCCATAAAGGAGACAACCATCCATGAGGAGCTATAACACCAAAATATAATGTCGCATGCCAAAACTGAGAACCCCATACTGGAAAGCACCCTATCGATGTAACCCCATTCCACTAGATCAGACACCTTATTCATGCCAAGTTTAATTTCTATATTAGAGCCATGAGATTTGGTTTTTTAGGTCCCATAGAATCTTTATCAATAAGTCAATGGTGGAATCAGTACAATACACCTGCAATTATAAGAGAAATAATGGTATATGTAAAATATCTGAATGAGTTAGGGTTTCCATGTCCTTCTTCAGTTAGCTCCCTATATATTCTCTTTTGAATAAGATATATCTTGACTATTTCAGGAGGCCTCTACATAGGTAAAAACCAATTATTTCATGATTTCATCATCACTCAGTGCATGAGATTGTACGTAAGTTATTTCCACTCAATGGACATTGAGAAGTTCTTACACTCTTCATGTATGGAGTAGGCATACCTTTAGCAGAACATGCCAATGTTTTGGCTTATGTTGTTTATAATATCATTCAATTATATTATTATGATGATGAAATTTGTAAGTTGATCATGAATTATGCGTTCAAAAAATAAATACCACCTAGGTTTCCGGGTGATCATAACATGCCGAAAGACGAGGGTGGGATAAGGGTGATTATTTCAGTTTTCTACTTTTCTAGGACCCCTTTAGATCATACGGTGATTCCGATAGACATCCTTATCTATATATTAAAAATATTATCATTGATCTTAGTGACTCAGATTCCTGATGAGGTGTCCCTACCATTGATTAAGACTAATCACCTATTCTGGGAGGATTATATCCAATCTACTACCTGATTAGTGCACCTCTATGATTTTTTTATCTAAAACAGTGTAAAATTTCAATCATTTCATATTCATTAAGGTTTATAGACCTCACACAATTTTCTTTTTTCATGGTTTGGGATACATACTTCTATGGGTGTAATTTTGATAGTGGAATTCACCAACATTTTCGAGCTTGAGTATTTTCCCTATACATTTCTACCTATACAAGGATTATATAGGAAGGCCTAGGGTGGATAAATTTATGGATGAAGTCTACATAGTGGTAGGAGAGTTTTATAGCTAACATGTGTCCAAGTCATCACAATTGGTTGGTAGATGAGAGGTAGAAATATCCTAAAATAAGAGATGAGCACTGGGTTAAAATTAGATGAAATGATCATCTGTAGGGATATCATGCAGGATCATGTCATCTATAGGAGATGATATTATACACCTGTGAAAGATGAGATCATATCAAATAGGACATCCCGACCCACTATGCAATAGCTAATAGGTAGAATATTGATAGGCTACTAGGGAAATAGAAGTGGAAAGATCAAAGGATCCATATAGAAGAGGATATAGAAAATAAGTTGGTATAATTGAAAGATATAATTGGTTTTGTGATCTTATTTTTCCATCACCACCTATGTATTGTCCATGTTAGGCACAAGGAGCTAGGGGTTTGGGACACCATCAGTTTCATGCAGTGGAGGCTACTCATATAAATGCACCTAACATGATCCAATGTAATATATTTGTGTTCTATACCCAAGAATATGTTTTTAAAGATATATGCATGAGACATTTGTTTCTATCCATATCCCATGTTAAATAAATGTATAGTCCAACAATGATTCTTGCTCAATCATTATGGTATAAGACTTCTATTACAGGGGATTTGGTGATCACACTCTTATGTTAGTAGTGTGACATATCACTTATTGGAGATAATTTCTCATGTTACCTTTTCATTACTACAATTAGTCCATATTCTAACATTCATGGTATGAACTATCTATCTAATATCACCTCCCAAATTGATTTTTTCTGATAAAGGATGTAGTTTAGTATGATTGATAGTTATTGAGTTTCCTTCACCAGCAAGACTGAATTATTGTTATAATTGGCTAGGATCCTATGATGGATAGGGAATCCAATTTCCCATTATTTTGATAGCTTGACTCTTAGTGTAGGAAACTCAATGGATATTTGATTCCCTATAATGGTGTAGGAGTACTTTGATGCCCTCTCGAGGGAATTCATGTGATACCACCTCATCAATATGTAACTTTTTATACTGAATTAAATCCAAGGACTGCACCAACATCATCAGTAGAATAGTATATATCTCTTTATGATCATCTATAGTAGAGGTTGCAGTTATAGGATCTTTATAGGAAGGAATTTATATGACATAATGTGTCTCCATGGTAATCTCCAATATTATTTTCCATGAAGGTGGATTGGAACCCAAGGTTTCTTGTGGATTATAATCATCTGAATTAGTTGACTATTTGGAATAAATAACCTATACTATGAATTCATTTCCTCCTTGATTATTTCATATGGGAAAAGTTTTTATTGAAGGTGAAACTAATGTCAGTTTATCACAAATTATGGGTACATAAGAAGGAAATAGAGAATATGATATTTCAATGTCTCGATAGTTAATACAGTTACCTAGTAATGCCCTTTGGTATAATGAATTCCCCATCAGTGTTTATATGACTCATGAATTGGATCTTCTAGCATTTCCAAGATTGTTTTTTATTGATATTTGTTAAAGACACTATGTTATTGTAGGCCAACCATGCAGAGCATTTGAGGGTGGACCTGGATGTTCATTGATAGAATCTTATGTATAGAAAACTCTAAAATTGTTAGTTTTGGATTATTCAGATCCATTTTATAGGTAATGACTTCTAATACGAGTTATTAGCTATAATATTAGTGAATATTGAAGTTCTCTTAGTTTCACAAACACCTAATAGCCTAAAAGTGGTGTATAGATTCTTTAGGATGGGTAGTTATTGTTAGAGATTTGTTCCCATATTCTCTAGGATTATGAATCCATTTAATTCATTGACACACAAGATAGTTTATTATCTAACAAGATATGTGAAATTTTATTTGAGGATTTTTAAAATAGGTTAAAAACAACTCACATCCCAAGGTTTTAGAAAATGGTGTAAAGAATGTAGTTTTCTTATATGTCACTAGAAATATAATTTGGTGTCTGTTAATAAGGATATTAGAATTTATAACCTATGGATATAGGAATATGAGTCCCTATAATTAGAACTTTTCAACCCAAGACTTATTTCTGATAACTATGTTGTTCACATTAAAAACATAGAAGCACTACCTTTATAGTGTGTGGTTTCTTGTATGTTCTAACCCCAAGAGTCTCAAGTATATATTTAGTTAGACAGACCTTAAAAATGAGAAAGAGAAGTTAGTAGGATTTTTAAATGACTACGAATTTTAGATAAACTATACTCCTGGTAAAGATAATTTAATGAAATATTCTCTCAATAGAAAATATCATTCCTAGATTCTATGTGAGGTGTCAGGGATGTTTGACTTAAAAACTATCCTTTGTGTAGGAGGGAGGAGTAAAATACCTTCAATATATTATTGTATCTCCTAATATTTCTCCATGTGTGAGGGATTCACACCTTAGTGATATTGATTTTTAGGTATTCAATGAATAGATATTCACAAAACATTCTCTCGATAGATTCTAAAAAATTTGGAGGAATATCATCAACATTTAGGGATGGGGTATGGTACTAGCCATGATTTTATAAGAAGTGTTTATAGAGTTCCAAAAAATATCCCTTACCAGTACACCCAAGAATGGTGGAGATGTACCAGTACCTAGAGTGTTAGTTTTGGTTCCCTAAGAATAAGAATAGTGTTGTAGTGTTCTACTCTAAATTTATCACCTATTAATAGGTGTTGTCTGAGAACTGGGTTGGAGTATGTTTTTCCCAAACCGTTAAGGTTCCATAATTTAAGTGGGATGGTATATACATGGATTTTTTGGTAGTATTTTCATTTATGGAAAGTTGTTGTGATGCTATGTGTGTGACTATATATGAACTCACTAAATCAGCCCATATCCTCACCATCAGAGTGCATAGTTTAGTGGAATACTTGTTACACTTGTATGTGTATAAGATCATCATGCTTCATGGTGTTTCCTTTCCAATTTACTTGTATTTTTATTATTTATTAATGTATTAGGTGTAAATAAGTTTATATGTATATTTTAGGACCAATTTATATATGATCACAACACTACACCACCAGATAGATGGCCAGACTAAGTATATTATCCAGCTCCTAGAGTATATGTTGTAATATTTATTTTTGGACTTTAGATTATTTTGGGTGTCTCAATTACCCTGGGTAATGTTTTTGTAAAAACAATGTTATCACTCCACTCAAGGTATGGATAATTTGAGGATTTTTTTGGGTGAACATGTAGGTTACCCTTGTGCGGGTCAGATTTGGGAGAATCAGTACTGATTGGGCTAGACTTGGTTCATGATAGAGGTACACCTGCCAAGGGTAATAGACTTGGTTCTTGTAATTACAGTGAAAATGTATGTTATCCATTATAAAATGAATATTCCCTTGAGACATCCTAAATACTATAAAACCAAATATTCTATAATTTTGGGTTTAGGGGAAGACCACAAGTTCTTTAAGGTCTAACCTTAGTAAATTTTATGGATATTTTGTTATTGTACAATTTTATCTTCATGTTTGACAAATATATTTCAAATTTTGTATAGGTCAGTGAGGTTGCAAATGTATTATATTTAAATCCACTATTATATTGAGTTCATGATAGCATCTGTGTGTTCTGAATGAAGAAATACATGAATAATCCATTGGATGTTATTGATTAAGGGGATCTAGACATTAAATATGCATCCAAATTTTAAGAGTACCCACTGGGAATAGATGATTTTTAGGATAAGATCCTTTTTGGGTTGATTATTTACCATGTTTGTGTTTTCTTGAAGTATGGGAATCTTCATGAGAGGTCATGGGAATAGGAAAAACAAGATGAGATCTTAGTACCATCACCTGTTCGAGTAGTTCCTTATTTTCAGGATAAAAATCCTTAACTATATGATGTGTGTAATGGATACTATTATTGAGACTATTTCGTTTTGAGATATTAAATAATATATTCAGAACATGTCATTTATTTGGAATGTATTTTCATGGATCTTACAACACTGATGGTGATATTCAAAAAATATTAAATATATTTAAAAAAACATGCACACAATCTAAATAATATTGTATTATCTCATTAAAAGTTCACTAGTTATGTAAATTGAAACAACTATTGATTCCATTTAATATGTTTTAACTTATGTTTTACATAATTTTCATTTGCATCCTAACCATGGTTGGGGCATAGTTCCAATCACATAATAGAGTAAATAAATTAATTAAATTAAATTAATAATTTATTTTTCTAATTGAATTGGTAAAACAAAAATTTCTCTTTATAATCAAAGTTATGATAATTATCTAGGGTTAGCTACATAACCCTAAGAATTTATTGGGAGATAACTGGAGTATCACCTTGGGAGAATCATCGATGATGGATGGGAAAGGTTCATGAATCAATAATAAAAATCAATCAAACTAGTAATCAACATTAATATGGGTTCATTATTCATTAGTGATATATGTAATCCTAAGGAAAATATTTTTTTAAGTATTTCATACATTTTGTTTATGTCATTGTGATAATGTATTAGTACCTATGAATCAAATACAAAACTATATTTTTCATGGTCATGTTAATTTAATATATTTATTTGAATTATGAACTTGATCACTGCCATCTTGGAACTATTATCAAACCCCATTTCTTTTTATTTTTGTATCTCATAATCAAGGACTGTAGCACATACAAACAATATGGATTATTTATTTTTGTTTTTTCTAGATTTCATCCTTAATTATGCATACTCTCATCATATGTACTTGAATTGGATGATGGGTAGACCATTCTCACTAACCCAACTCATTCTGTGATTGATATTTATTTCTATGGAATGTTGTTACAAGTTTATCATCATGGATTCCTATATGATGGTGGTTTGATATTTATTATGGGAATCCATTTAAAGATTCGTTGATGGTAGTTTCATGAAGTGAGGAATACATAACAAAAAATCATCCACATTAGATAAAGATTATTGAATTACCTGACAAACTATGGCCAAATTTGATTTCCAAAACTGTTTTATTTTTGGTCAAATTAGTTCATGATTACCTTAGTGGAAATCACGATGGAAATGGAGCATTATTCCAATATTCACGATGAATATTCATTTTATAAAATCCATGAGAACATGGTATTTAATTTTTAATATAAAAAACCATGTGTCTTATTAATGCAGTGATAGGGTTTCATTTTGTGTCAAATATCACATGGTCATGTAGCTTGGAACACACACCATGTTACTCTTGATGAAAAACTAATTTTGTATAGGGCACATATTCCTAGGGAACCTGAGTAACCTATATGGTCGTGTATGACAAAGATACACCCCATATACCTCCCAATGGAACAATATCGGGTAACGTGACACATTCTAAGTACCAAACTTGGACCTATATGTTAGGTTTAATTTCATACGCATTGTGTCGTTGACTTTCTACATGCCATCCGGGGCGCCAATGGATGTTTAAATGAGCATATAATAGATACATGTAATTTACCACATGGAAACACCATGTAATCCATTTTTTACATAGATTAAGGCATTTAAGAATCCCCTTTAAGTAGAACATTCCACATGGGATGAAAAGGTGGATTCATTTATGATGGAACAAATGAGACCCAATAAGAAGAAAGTATGATTGACCACATTTGTCTCTCAAATTCCAGACTCAACTTCCCAAAGCTCTTTGAGAGTGGAATACCACCCTAATAAAATAGTTAGGTCACAATATACTTTAACCATCATTGGTTAGAATTGAAAATTACCCACATGGGATTGGGGCATGAGATCCTCAAACTATAAATCAGATAGAATTGGTTTTCCCCCTTAGTATTATGAGGTATGTGATCATCTATCTTTGGGGTTAGTTATTCCCCCTACCTATTCATAACAATAACGGTGTGGGATCCTCGATTAGGGTTTGTAATTCATAGCTACACCATTATGATCTTGGGATCATCCTTTACATGTTAAAATTTATTATGTGGGCTGATGTATTGGATGATTCAACGGTTTTGGTTGATGTTCAAAATAGATGGGACGACTGTTAAGATTAGAACCATACTTCGTGTCTTGAGTACCTTATTTAAGAATATCAATATTATTCTCCCTTATCATGTTATTATCTATGGTTTTATATGTATATAATTTTGGGTAATTTAGTTGTTAGTGATTTTAAGGAGTCCTACTAGGAATGTATATACATAACCCTAAATGTTATTTTTCCAAACCTTGCATGTCTTATATAAATAAAGGAATATTTTCTCGAGATCTAGGTGGAAGTATTATGGGGGGTTATTAGTAGTTCAAGGTGCCTATGGTAGCAAGATTTTTTTGAGACTAGTGGCATCATGACGAGAATATTTCATTAGTTATTTCTATGTCAAACCTTGTTTTTGAGCCTATATTTTTTCCACTTTTATATGATATTGCTCTATAATTTTTGGTTATAGTATACTAATTTTTTTTTCATATGTATGTTACTATATTTTTTAATATTATGAACTACTTTGGTGTGTTTAGAGATGAATGTGTGTCTGTATAAGAGAAATACTCTAAGACCTCTCATATGTGTGATATTCATATTCGGTGATAATCACCTCACCTAGGCCTATTAGTAGCCAACTTAGGGTGACACACATAGATTACTGCTAGCCAGATAGGCTGTGGTGGTTCGGTTCATGTTAATCAATGTAAGATTAATATGGTTTATACGTAAAAGTTTCATTTAGTCCTTATGTTTTTGAAAAATCATAGAGATATATGATATTAATATGGAGCATGCCACTAAAATATAAGAGTAACCAAGAGAATAATTGTGATACATATGATTAATTTGAATAAGAGTAAGATAACAATGAGGAATATTTTCTATTAAATTGTTTTTTTAAAAGTATTAAGGATATTTCGGGAGGTGTTGTTTCACATGGTGAAAATATCATTGTAATTATTTATAATATTCCAAACCATTATATTAAAAGATTTTAATATATATATTTATGGATTATTTTTATGGTGGTTTACTAGATATTTTTGGAGGATTAGAGATCCAATTTATGAGTAACTCTTTATGCATTAACTTATATTCATAATGATTTTTTTTGGAGAAAATAATGGAATTAATCATGGAGATCCTTTAAAGAAATTCAAATATGTTTTTTGAAATAATTGACATTAATAACATGATTTCTTTAGAATTTATCTATATATAATCATTAATAATTATAAATAATTAAATATTGTGGAACATTGAACTTTTATAGTAGTATGACTTCATGGAAAGAGGAAAAAAAGAAAACATCAATTATAACATTATGATATATCATGGACCAGTAATTATATATTCATGTCTATAATTTCATGGATATTAATTGGAATGAAATTAATGTTTGACTATAGAGCCAATAAAGTTATATATTTGAGGTTATCTTGTAATATTTCAGATCATGTCATGGTGAAATATTTTAATTGATAATTTTAGGGATAATATTAGAGGTTTCATTTAATAAACGTGGAATAGTGAACTAAGATATATTTGGCAATTTGGAAGGTGATATTTTTGTAATATCTAGATTATTTTGATGATTTTTTGTTGTATTTAAAGGTAAAATACTATCTATTAATGCTAGAACCTAATAAATATTATAACATTTGCGTTTGAAACTCATGAAAAATTGGTGATCTAAAATGAGGGAAAGAATAAGAATCTCTATGAATAAAAAATTCATATTCTACAAGATAAAATTATCGAAATATACAACTTTATAATTGTCTTCTAATCACTAATATGAAAAATATATAATAGAATAGAGATTAATAAGGCCATAAAACAAATAATTATATAAAGGGGGAGAATAATAATGTAATTGAAATATTCAAATATATTTCAAAAAGAAGAAGGTTTTCCATGAATACTTCTTAGAGATCTACTTATGGAAGAAGGATTTAAATTCATGATGATGTTCGTAACATGATTTTAAAAGAATAGTATCATGCATATATCAAATAATACCTTTATATATTAGTGAAACATAGAAACGATGCTACATTTATATATGTAATTTCACATAAAATTAATTATCCATTAATGTGATGTTTATGGATCAAAAAAATGATTTATTATAAATCATAATATTTAATAATTACTATGATGACCTAGATTGTTAAATTCTATCATAATTAATAACCCATGTAACAATTTTATCCATTTCATAAACAAGTGAGGGTATTTTTACCTTATAGAATTTTGTTATTTCCCATATTTCTTCAATAATCATAGTATTCTTCCATAAACCATTAACCAAGTGAATCATTATATTTAATTTTAAATGTTATTTGTGATCTAAAATATGAACCCAAATTTCATTATATGATAAATTCTCTTCCATCTATACCATCTCAAGGATAAAAAAATGAGATGCATCAGGTATATATTTTCATAATAGAGAGACATGAACCGCGTCATATACCTGAGATAAACTCAGGGTGAAGGATAATCTGTAAGAAAATAATCACACGTATTCCAAAATTTATGTTGCCTTATAAATCAGGAAATATACATTTCCTTTTTACCAAAATGTATAACACCTTTCCATATATATATTTTAAGAATAAAATTATTGTTTAACTCAAGAGAAAGGTCTTTCCTAATGTTATCATTATAACTATTTCTCTTTCTCTGAGATACCCTCATGTGTGGTGGAATCATATTTACATTATCGTTAATTTCTTCTACCAATGCTGATCCCAAAAACATTGTATCTATGACTTTATATAAACATGATGGAGTTTGACACCATTTTCCATAGAGTGTATTAAAAGGTACCATTTTTTTCTTGAATGAAAACTATTGTGTTGAAGAAAATCAACTAATAAAATATATCGATTCAAAATTCCATGATAATCTAGTGTGAAAGGTAGAATCAAATCATTAAATGTATAAATAATTCACCAAAACCTTATATCATATTGAGGATGAAATTATTTATTCGAATTTAATTCAGCGCCCAATAAGTTCTGATATCCTTTATAAAAATTAGAGGTAAACCTGCTATAATGATAATATTTGATATAGAGGGGTAATTCCAGTTCTAATTATATATTTTAAATAATTCCAAAAAAATTGATCTATAGGAATACTATCTAAAATAATAAGAATATGTATATATTTAATCATTCATTCAACAATAACCTAAATTATCTTATTTCCTTCAGATTTATTTTTTAGTACCACCGTGAAATCCATGGATATATTATCCCACATCTATTCAAGTAACATCAAAGGAAGAGGAATCCTATTTTGTATTTTTCACTCAACAATAACCTGTGGAAAAGTAAAAAAAAATCATGGTAATATTAAAAATATCTTTCTTTATTCTATCCCAATAATAATATTCTCAAATGTTTATCTATGTCTTAGTGAAATTAGGATGAATATAAAACGTAGATATATGAGATTCAATTAAAATCTATATTCTTAGCTTAAAGAAATACTCAAATATATTACTTTAAAGGACTCATAAATAAATATATTCTCTTACTTCAGTAATATAAATTATCAAACTCTATGAATACACATTATATTCTCAAGTCTCAAATTATTTTCATCGACATTAATTTTCCAACATGAATATTAAAATCTTTTATATATGAAGTTATTATAATATTTAAATAGTTAAAAATGTTTTTAATAAAATCCAAAACGTTAAGATGTATCTCTGATGATTTCATGATCTTTACTATAGTCTTCCATGATTTACTAAAATCTCCCAAAATTTCTACATCATAAGTGTATATAATTGTAAAAAGTTATTTCTCTTTTAATTTGAGTCAATGTAACAAAATTATTTCCTCATTAATTTTGGAAATGAATTGAGGTTTATTATCATAGAATTATTGATAATTAATGAAACAATAATCAGGATTCATATATTACAACATTAATTAATTAAATCACATCTTAATTACATATTCAAACTTTAAGTAATCCATCAATTAAATACCCCATAAACTTGGGTATTTATTGTCACATGACATAAATAATCACGGATTATCTATAATGTATAAAAAACTCAAATTAATTTAATTCATGAATATCATAGATATTTTATGGTAGTGTATTCATGTATCATGCACTGGGTTTTCCTCTAGATCAATTGTGAAATCATAGATACCAAATTTATTCTTCTAAATAAAAATACATGCTGTAATGAGAAGTTTCATGCCTATGTCAACAAATAAATTTTATCTAATCGTAGTTTCTATATTATTCATCATATAATCACATCTTATGGTATCAACCCCATGGTCCTACCAAATCGAAAACATCTCACAGTAGCACCCCAACAATAATAGCTAATAGTATCAAACCAATCATAGAACATACACGGTATCTCTCTAATGGGAGAAACTCATAGTATTAGCCTAATGGTAGAACCACATGGTATCACAAAAATGGTAGGAAACCAATAGAACAATATGGAATTAGTACTAGCAAGAACACCTTATGGTGGAACCTGATGGTAGAACCTGGTGGTAGCACTCTCATGGTAGCATGGTCGTTGTAGCACTCTCACAGTCACACCCCACTTTATTCATATTTATTTTTTCCACAATGTCTTCTAAATATCCACTCATGTTATTTAGAATGTATTATAACATAATTCGTTTCACATATAATAGGGAAGTAACTCAATTAACTTATGGAGTAACATGGATATATAATCACACATGATATCCAATCCTTATTGTGAATCCAAGAATCATCATAAAATCCACTAAAAATATATTTAATCATTGAAAAAAAATAATTACTTACATTGATATGATAATATCACCATTTTAATTTACTTTTAATTACAATACTTATGATCAGTATTTGTGCTTTTATGGATTCTCTATTTCTCCCCCTTATTAACAATCAAATTCTATATTATATGTGAGGTTACTAACATCCATTATTATTCAATTTAAGAAACATATAATTATCTTCCACATTTTCCGAGTGTTTGATGATACTACATGGTTCTCTTAGAAAGGATCCTATAGTTGGTATGCAATGAATCTATATAGTCCAACCTAGTGTAAAAATTAACGAGGATAAAGTCATGGTTTTCTAGGTTGCCTATTTACTACCATTCTTGTGATATTATGGTCAAATCACACCAATATCATGAATGGGGGATATATAAAATATATTTCTTTAAGAAATATGTAATCCTACACAGTTCATAAAACACATCTTAATGTTCAAGTGAAAGAATTTTAATTCCCCCATATTTTCATTATTTTTATCAATCAACACTATCTTTGAAAAATAATTTTGAAATAAACAACAGAGTTCATTCTAATTTTGATTGGAACAAATAAATCCAACATTTGTTAAATCTATCTATAATATTCAGATTTAATAGAATTAAGTAATAAAAAATTGTTCTCAAAGTTTCTCCCCCTTAATTGATTCACTATTCTTCATTTAATTTATGGTATCCAATAGACTCTCTAAGGATCAACCTCTTGAGGATATCAAGAATTGATATCCTCAAACATCACCTTCAATTTCATTCATGTTTTCCCAAAATACATAAGAATAAAGAAAAAATAGGAACCTTTCTGTACATCAATAGCATCATTCAGGCTAAGAGAAACTTCTCAACCCAGGACATTCTTTTATTCCAATCACTGCATCGTATGTTTTTTATGAAAACACTGCTTTTTAGTACAACTTAAACATGATTTATTACATAAAACTTCACTTGATACAATAAATAAGATAAAGAGGTTTAGTGTCTTTGGCGCTTAGGATCATTACATAAAAACATAAAACATTAATTACAACATATTTTTTGAAAACTTCCTTTACATGACAACAACATTCCCTCGTACTTAGCATTGCATGGGATAACCTGAGGACATGCATAAGAAAATGGTGAGCTATAAAGACCAGTAAGGAAATATACATGGAATAACATGAGGAGTAAAATACATGTTAGACATTAGTCATATCAATAGATCACAATAGAAACATAAACAGAAAGGCATGATAAATCATGATAATCATAACATGGAAATGTGGCAACGACACTTAACATGGAATTAGCATGAGCCAAGACCCATTGCACATGGAGGATGAGTAAATATTTATTGCACATGAAGAACGAGTAAAACCCTAATTTCAATTGAATTATCATGAGTCAACACTAATTTCACATGACATATCATGATACTATACTTTAACCAATGCATTGGAGCGCTATAAGGGCACACCCTACTTAAACATTTCATTTCATGCATAAGTGTGCCACATGGATCATACAACATGGATTCATAAAACATAATAATTTATTCCATGATAAAATAATGGGGAATTCATACATGAAAATTTATAATTAATAATTAAATGTGCATAAAGGTGATTACCCTTTATGGATAAATGGGAATGGTATTCACTACACAAAGGCATTGTCTTAGAAAATCGGTGCGATTTTGGCAGTGTAACGGCGTGACCTAAGAATTCATAAAAAAAAGTTGATGAGAGAGAAAGGGGTTCCTCATCATATTTACATGTAATGTACAGTAAAGAGGTTATATATATACATGTCCCAACAATTGTAATGGAATTTAGATTCATGATACAAAAGTATTTCATGTGTGTAAATGAGGAGAGAGAAGTTATTTTTGGAATTTCAGCATAGTAACGGGTGTACATGGGAGGCATTTAATGGGAGAGAAAGGGGTCTCACATCATTCAAACATAAAGAGGAATATATGAGGGAGATGCAAAACCATACCCCAATATTCATAATTGAAATTAAAAGGGCAAAACAACTTAAAGAAAATTGGACAAAAAATGAGAAAGGAAGAAAAAACCCATACTTGGAAGTGTGCTTCCAAAGGCTAGAGAGAGGCTTGTGAGAGGCTTATTGGGAGCTTGGGGAACCTTGGGAGGATTCTAGAGAGAGCATGGAAGAGGTTGGACGAACTAAATAGGATTTGAGTGAGGAGGAAGTGGGATCTTGGGTGGGTTTATATAGGAAAGGTGAGGGAATTCTTTATTATTTATGTTTGGGACCGCTTATATTAAATTAATCCAAAACACAAACCACACCATGGTTTCTGCCCATGGTATTTGGAAAAGGGAAGAGGAAAAAAATATTTTATAAGTCCAAAGTCCTAACTTCTTAAAATAATAGGGTTGCTTATGTGGAGGTGAGTCACACTCCCATGGAAATTAATTAAAAAAGACAAGGTGTTTAATTAGTCTCGAGGGGTCCATTAATGCTTTTAAAAGTAAGTCCAACAAACCCAAAAGCACATTATTTTAATGGTAAAACATATATTTTATGAACATAACGATTATAGTATTACATCACTAATGGGTCATTATGATGTCATAAAACACATTATATATTTAAACGGTATTTAATTTTTACCCAAAAATTTGACTGTCTCAGAAAATTATGAAAAATTCACCATTGGATAATTTCGACATCCTGATTCCAGAAATAAAATTTATTTTATCTAAATAATTTTCTAGGTATGTTAATTTTCACTTTTAAAATAAAAACCGACATTTATCTAAAATTCACTGGTTTTGACAGAAATGGCTTTCAAACCTTAATAAAAATTATAATTACATTCATAAAATTGTAAGATAATTTATATTTAATAAAAATTAATTTAATAATAATAATAATAATATTTTATTAAAATATTATTTAATTCAAAAATCCATTAATTTAATAAAATAGAATTCTTAATTAAATAATTACTAAAAACACTATTTGTACTTTAAAAACTATTTACAATAAATCAAAAAAGACAAAGAGGTATATTCATTATTATATTCAAAAATAATATACATGAACATAGTATTAGCGATTTGTTACATAAACCCTTAAAGCAGCCACATAAGACATAAGGGTAAGGTGTGCGATGGTGACAAACTCTTGGGGTGGCTCGGATAACATCACTCGAGTGGTAATATCTATCAACTTCCACTTTTCCCGTAGACGGTCCCGTTTGATATTAACATGGCGAAGCTCAGCTTGGGTTTGGTAAAGAGTGAATCCCAAGGACGCCACATCTTTTTTGAGCTCCAAAAAATGGGTTTCGTATAGAACAATTCAACTGGATGAGGTCATCAATTCTTTTGTCTGAGTAAATTGGATTTGTTAAAGCCCTATATTTATACTAATCATTTGATCACTCTTCCACGACTATAAATGCAATGATCACAATTCTTAACATAAAACCAAAGAAGTTGAAATTTTATATAAACAGAAAGAGACATTTAACTAGATCAAGAGGGATTTGCATTAATGAAACTTTGGGTCGTTACAGTATTCCCACCTTAAGAAATTTTGCCCTCTAAATTTTCCTTTTCCCACACTAAAACAGATGTGGGTAACTTAGATTCATCATTTCCTCTGATTCCCAAGTCCCTTCTTCAAACTTGTGGTTTCTTTACAACACCTTGACAAGGGGAATTATCTTATTTCGTAGAACTTTTTCTCTACGATCTATGATCTTCACTGTTTTCTCCTCATAAGAAAGATCATCTTCCAATTGTACCACCTCAAAAGAGAGTACATGTGAAGGGTGCAATATGTACTTATTTAAGAGGGATACATGAAAGACATCATGCACTTTGGCCATGGTAGGTGGAAGTGCTAGTCGATAGGACATAGCCCCGACACGATCAAGAATCTCGAAGGGGTTGATGTACCTTGGACTTAAATTCCCTTTCTTTCCAAACCTCATGACCTTCTTCGACAGAGATATGCATAGAAAAACCATGTCTCCAACTTTAAACTAAAGGTCCCGTCGATGGTTATCTGCATAACTCTTTTGTTGACTCTGGGATGCCTTGATATGCTGCTGAATTGTTTTCACCTTCTCCACCATTTCATTGACCATTTCTGGTCCAAGCAACTTACGTTCACCAACCTCATTCCAACATGCTGGTGTTCTGCACCTTTTCCCATACACGACTTCATATGGTGTCATTTGGAAGCTTGAGTTGGAACTGTTATTATAAGAGAACTAAACCAGAGGAAGATGTTGATCCCATCCTCCTTTAAAGTCTATTTAGCATGCTCTCAACATGTCCTCAAGTGTTTTGATAGTCCACTCGGATTGGCCATAAGTTTGTGGATGATAGGCCATACTATAGTTCAGTTCAGTATTTAGAGCATGTTGAAGACTCTTCCAAAACATAGAGGTGAATATTGGATCACATTCATACACAATAGATAGTGGTACTCCATGAAACCTTACCACTTCCCTGATATATGTCTGAGCCAGTTGATCCAAAGAGAAGTCCTCCCGAATATCAATGAAGTGTGCAGTCTTTGTAAGAAGATCCACAACAACCCAGATTGCATTGTTGCCTGTGGATGTCCTTGGAAGTCCGGTGACAAAGTCCATGGTGATGTTCTCCCATTTCCATTCTGGTATGGGCAATGGTTGCATCATCCCCTTAGACTTCAGCCTCTCTGCCTTCACTTGCTGACACACCAGGCACTTTGATGTATATTCAGTGATCTCTTTCTTCATATTATCCCACCAAAAGTTTTCTCGGAGATCTCAATACATCTTTGTGCTCCCTAGGTGAATAGAGAAATTTGAACTATGTGCGTCATCCAAAAGTTCCTTCTTCAGCTCCAGAACTGATAGAACACATAGTCTTTTCCCAAACCGCACAATTCCTTCTTCAATATCATTAAACTCCGAGGATTTCCCTTTTTGGATAGCTGTTACTTTTTCTTGAATTCCCACATCATCCTTTTAAGCATCCTTTAACCTTTCCAAAAGAGACGGTTGAGCAATAATTTGTGAAAGGATTGATGATGTTCTCTTCTTTATGATTCCCATGTCCATATTCATCAAGTCTAAGAAGATTGGATCCTTCTCAATTCTCATCATTGATTGAATCGCTGGGTCCTTTCTACTTAGGGAATATGCCACCTTGTTCGCTTTCTCAGGGTGGTAATGTATTGAATAGACATAATCCTTGATGATATCTGTCCATATTCTTTGGTTCATATTAAGATCTTTATGTGTGAATATATATTTAAGACTCTTGTGGTCAGTATATATCTCACATTTCTCCCTATAGAGATAATGCAGCCATATTTTCAAGGAAACGATCACCACTGCCAAATCCAGGTCATGCGTTTGATTGTTTCACACATGGATTTTCAACTGTATTGAGGAATAGGATATCAATTTATCATTCTGCATCAGCACACAACCTAATCCCTTCTTCGAAGCATCCATGAATACCAAAAAACGTTCTCCACTTGTGGGTAAAGTGAGCATGTGCGCAGTGATAAGCCTTCTTTTCAACTTCTTGATTCTTTATTCACATTCACCACTCCAAGCATACTTTAATAAATTTCGAGTTAGCTTGGTAAGAGGGTTGAACAATCCTGATAAATTCCTCACAAATTGTCGATAATATCCAGCTAACCCCATGAAGCTACGGATATCCGTTACCAATGTTGGCCATGGACATCCCTCAATTGAATCTGTTTTGGAGGGATCCATAGATATCCCATTGCTTATGATGATATGGCCCAAGAATGAGACCTCCTTCAACCAGAACTCACACTTTCTATACTTTGCATAGAGATTCTCCTTGCGCAAAGTCTATAGTACAGTTCTTAAATGCTCCTCCTGATCCTCCTTGGTTCTGGAGTATATTAGAATATAATCTACAAAGACTACCAAATTTTTTTCGATGTAATATCTAAAGTCTCTATTCATTAAGTCCATTAAGATTGATGGAGAATTAGTGAGTACGAAAGGAATTACTATGAATTCATTGTTTTCGTACCTTGTGCGAAAATCAGTCTTGGGGATATCTTCCTTCTTCACCCTTACTTGGTAATATCCCAACCACAAGTCCACTGTGGAGAAGTATTGTTCTCTACATAGATGATCGTACAAGTCATCAATTCGTGGGAGAGGATAATTGTTATTTATTGTGATTTTTTTAAGTTCACGATAATCGATGCAAAGCTACATTGACCCATCCTTCTTCTTGACGAAGATGACTGGTGCAACCCATGGTGATGCACTTGGGCGTATAAACCCTTTATCTAGATTATCTTGTAGTTGTTTCTTCAACTCTTCAAGATCTACAATATCCATTCTATATGGAGTCTTGGATACTAGTAATGCCCTGGGTATAAGTTCAATTAATAATTCAACATCTCTTCTAGGAGGAAGACCTGGAAGTTCCCCGGGAAACACTTCAGCGAATTCTCTCACAATAGGAATTTCATCAAGGATTGTTTCTTCCTTCGACTCAATCATATGATCTAGATACATGTGCTCATAGGGTAGTAATATCCATGCTTGAGATGATGGATCTTAAGGAGATTCATCTTCTTCCTTACACTTGTAAAGAATCAGGGGTTGATTCTCCATATAGAGAGTGATTTCCGTCTCCCGACAATTTATGTTAGCTATATATAAGGAAATCCAATCCATGCCAATAATTGCATCAAATTCCACTAGAGGGAGTATGATGAGGTTCTCCGGGAAATTCAATCCACAGATTAAAATAGGGGAGGACTTATATTCATGGGATGTAATGATTTCCCCATTTTCCATACTCACAGACATCTTCACTTCCATGATTTGTGGTGGTGCTGGTATTGTTCTACTAAACTTTTGAGATATAAAAGAATGTGTAGAACCTGAATCAAAAAGTATGTTCACTATTATTGAATGAACAACTACCATACCTGTCACCACTTCTTTGGCGGGGTTCACTTCAGAAGAAGTGATGGAAAAAGCTCTTCCTTGCTGCCTTGGAGGCTGTTGGTTGCATACGAAACCCTTGGATTAGGACAATCATTTTCAAGATTCCCTGGTTCTTTGCATTTGTAGCAATGAAAAACGCGTTGAGGTTCGAACGAAGCATTCCTCTCATCTGTCAGAATCACGGGTCTTTTTTGCCGACAGTTAATAGCTAGGTGCCCTTCTCTTCCACACATGAAGACTTTCTTCATCCCCTTATGGAAATTTCAAGGGTGTTTCTTTATGCACATTTGGAAAGTGGGGTGCTGGATCTTCTTAGCACCATTGGATTTATCCATCGGACCACCAGCATTGAAGTACACCTTACACTTCTTATCCCCATGATACCCCTGTGATTCTCCGATCTCTATTTCGACCTTGAGGGAACATATGACAATTTCCTCATAGATGTCGAAGTCACTGATTGCTAATATTGTCCGTAGTCTAGGCTTCAACCCACCAAAGAAGTCGTCAACTTTGTATTCCGGGGTAACGACAAAGCCAGAAACGTATCGTGCAAGGCTTGTGAAGTTTGCCTCGTACACTCCAACAGATTCTTCGTCTTTTTGATTGAGGTAAAGGAAGTCCCCTTCCATCTTAAGCCAGAGGGTGTGCAAAAAATATTTATCGAAAAACATCTTCCAGAAATCCTTCCATTCCAACACCTCAATCTCCTCCTCAGGGTTCATATTTTTGATCAACGTCCACCATTGATCAGATTAACCCTCTATACGATAACCCACCAGGAGGACCTTCTCTTGTTCATAACATTAAAGCATGGAGAAGATCTTTTCAATGGAGTTGATCCATTGTTTAGTGTTCGTGGGATCAGATGATCCACTAAAAGTAGGAGGCCATTGTCTCATGAAGCTCTCAATAGAGACTTTTTCTTTCTTAGGGGGGGTTGAAAGTTCATCTTGACCCATGTTTCTATTCAAAACACGAGTTATCTGAGAGAGAATCTTGACAATGTTCTCGATTCCCGCTCCCATTGGATTGTGCATCTCATTTGTACAGTCATCACACTGATCTTCACAACAGTTGTTAGCCCGAGTCCTCCTATTACCGGCCATTGGCTGGAATAAAATGAAAGTTAGGGGTAACACATAAAAGTTAATCCAAAGACAAAAGTTGATGAATTAAAAATAAACTTTTATTTCCTTAGCTCATGAGTCTATAAGCTTCAATCTAGGCTTTTCATGATCTACCTTCTAAAATATATTTTTTGGGGCATTTTTTTAATTCCCTTAATAAGGGTTCATACTAAGCCTATGAATTTATCAAAACATATCCCCCGAGAGTGTCGTAACCAATAGTGCGGCAAGGCCTGCTGTCATGAACGAGTTCCTGTTCGAGTCTAGATCAAAGCGGTGTTTTCGGGTTTTACCCTTAGGATACATCTGTGCCAGAGCCGCCTCTACCTGCTCGTATCCAGATAGGGATGTATTTTCTTGATAACCCACTTACTCAATACTCACCAAAAGATAGGGATGTTTTTATTATACATAGTCTTGTCTCTAAGGCTTCACTAGGTTTTTCTAATCCTAATCCAAAAAATAACTAAACCCATCCTCTAATACCAACAATGACAACCCGGATTTTTATTACAACTTAAACATGATTTATTACATAAAAAATCACTTGATACAACAAAGAAGATAGAGAGTTTTAGTGAATTTGGGGATTATGATCATTACATAAAAACTTGAAACATGAAATACAACATCTTTATTGAAAAATTCCTTTACATGACCACTATATTCCCTCGTACATATCATTGCATGAGATAACCTGAGGACACACATAAGAAAAGGGTGAGATATAAATCCTAGTAAGGGAATACACATGGAATAACATGAGGAGTAAAATAAATATTTTACATTAGGAATATCAATATAGAAAAAGAGAAACATGAACATAAAGGTATGATAAAACATGATAATCATAATATGGAAACGTGTCAACAACACTTAACATGAAATTAGCACGAGCCAATACTCATTGCACATGAAGCATGAGTAAATCCTCATTGAACATGAAGCATGAGTAAAACCCTCATATCAATTGAATTAGAATGAGTGAACACTTATTTCACATGAGTAATAATGATACTATACTTTATCCAATGCATTGGAGCGCTATAAGGCCGCACCCTTCTTAAACATTTCATTTCATGCATAAGTGTTCCACATGGCTCATAAAACATGGATTCATAAAACATAATCATTTATTCCACAATAAATTAATGTTTAATTAATAAATGAAACATTATAATCAATAAGTAAATGTTCATAAATGTGAATACCCTTGATGGATAAATGGGAATGGTATTCACTACACAAAGGCATTGGCTTTGAAAAGCGGTGCGATTTCGGCAGTGTAATAACGTGACATAAGAATTCATAAAAAAAGATTGATGAGAGATAAAGAGGTTCCTTATAATATTTACATGTAATGGAAAGAAAGGAGGTCATATAGATACATGTCCTAACAATTTTAATATAATTTATATTCATGAAACAAAAGGATTTCTTGAATGTCAATTTGGAGATAGAAGTTCCTTTCAGAATTTCGGCATAGTAACGGGTGTATATGGGAGGCATTAAATGAGATAGAAAGGGGTATCCCATCATTCAAACATAAAGAGGGCAGTATGAGGGTGGTTTAAAACCATACCCCAACATTCATAATTGAAATTAAAAGGGAGAAACAACTTAATGAAAATTGGACAAAAAAATGAGAAAGGAAGAAAAAACCCAGAGGTTGGAAGTGTGCTTCCAAAGGATAGAGAGGGGCTTGTGAGAGGCTTCTTGGGAGCTTGGGGCACCTTGGGAGGATTCTAGAGAGAGTAGGGCATAGGGTGGATGAACTCCAAAGGCTTTGAGTGAGGAGGAAGTGGGATCTTGGGTGGTTTTATATAGGAAAGGTGAGAGAATTCATTATTATTTTGGTTTGGGGCCCCTTATATTAAATTAATCCAAAACACAAACCATCCCATGGTTTTTTCCAATAGTTTTTGGAAAATGGAATAGGAAAACAATATTTTATAAGTCCAAAGTTCGAACTTCTTAAAATAATAGTGTTGCTTTTGTGGAGGTGAGTAACACTCCCATGAAAACTAATTTAAAAAGACAAGGTGTTTAATAAGTCTTGAGGGGTCCATTAATGCTTTGAAAAGTAAGTCAAACAAACCCAAAATCAAATTATTTTAATGGTAAAACATATATTGGCTGAAAATAATGATTATATTATTACATCACTATTGGGTCATTATGATGTCATAAAACACATTATATATTTAAACGGTATTTAATTTTTACCCAAAAAGTTGACTCTCTAAGAAAATTATGAAAAATTCACCATTGGATAATTTTGAAATCCGGATTACAGAGATTACATTTATTTTATCTAGATAATTTTCTAAATATGTTAATTTTCACCTTTAAAATTAAAACCGACATTTATCCAAAATTCACAGGTTTTGACATAAATGGCTTTCAAACCTTAATAAAAATTATAATTGCATTCATAAAATTGTAACACAATTTATATTTAATAAAAATTAATTTAATACTAATAATAATATTTTATTAAAATGTTATTTAATTCAAAAATCCATTAATTTAATAAAATAGAATTCTTAATTATATAATTACTAAGAACACTATTTGTACTTTAAAAACTATTTTCAATGTATCAAAAAAGACAACGAGGTATATTCATTATTATATAAAAATATAATTTACATGAAAATAGTCCTAGAGATTTTTTACATAACCCCTTAAAACAGCCGCATAAGACCTAAGGGTAAGGTTTGCGATGGTGACAGTCTCTTGGGGTGGCTCAGATAACATCGCTCGAGTGGTAATCTCTATCAACTTCCACTTTTCCTATAGACGGTCCCGTTTGAGCTTGACATGGTGAAGCTCAGCTTGGTCTTGGTCAAAAGCGATGCCCAAGGATGCCACCTTTTTTCTGAGCTCTGACAACTGGACTTCATATGGAGAAATTCTACTGGATGAGGCCATCACTTCTTTTGATTGAGTAAATTGGATTTGTTAAAGCCCTATATTTATACTAATCATGTGATCACTATTCAACAACTATAATAGAAACAGTCACAATTCTTAACATAAAACCAAAGAATTTGAAATTTAATATAAACATAAATAAACATTTAATTAGATCAAGAGGGACTTCCATTAATGAAATTTTGGGTTGTTACATTTTTTAGGACTCTTATTTCTATTTTGTGACTCTTTTATTTGAAAATATTATTTTCCCTTGAAATTATTCCTTATGAAGAAAATATATTTCCAACTAAATATTATGAATCACCATGTTTCTAGTTGTGGATAATTTCACATAAATTCTCACTTAACCTTTTTATGTTAATTATTTCCCTTTAGCCTCAAAATAATTATCTTATTCCTAATTTTTTTTATGTAATTTTAACTAATTTGGCCAAAAATATTATTTATTACAATTTATAGTATTATAAGAATATTTAAATGAATTACTGATATTTTTATTTTGAATAATAATACCTTTCACATCAAACTAAATATCACCTTATAATATTATCATGCATACCTCAACCTTATAACCTTCCAAAATGCATCAACCAAAAACTTCTTCTAGAATATAATTTGATTTGTGTAGATATCCGTTGTGAAAACATATTAAGAGTTTGTTTTATCTGATATTTTCCCCTCATAATCTCATTGAAACCCCCTTGGTTTTTTTCTCTTTCCTATTAAAGTAACATTAAACTATAAAAATAGGATTCAACTCTATGTTTAACACAACACTAGGAAAACAATCTAAATTTTTTTCTTTTAGATTATTTCCATCTGTATCCATATTTATATTACTACTATTCTAATGTAAACTAAGACTTAAATTTATTTGAGGATAGTGTTATGTTATCCTAGAATTAATATTCTTCCATTCCCTTAATTTACAAAATATAATATAAGTTTTTGATGTTCCAAGGATATCTAAACCACTAGGAAGAGTGGGGGGGTGACACCCCATGTTTTTTGGAAATAAATTTTTAAATGAATTTATTATTTTTGATATATTGAATTACATAAAATAAACTAGGAATATATTGAGTCATACAAAACATTGTGTTTATCTTTCATTACATGCAACAATGATTATAAAAGAATAATGATATGTTATTAATATAATATTATTTAATACAATAGTTATCACCCACCCCTTAGATTATTGGGTATGAATTTGATTAATTATATTATAAAAATATATGTTTTAAAAGTGTATATAAAGTGACTTATTTAATGTCCAATTAATTGAAAATGAAAATAGAAACTATTTTAATATTAGGGAAATATTTTTTTAAAAACAATTTTTATAAAAAAAATGTTTTACAATAATAAATTAAACAATACAATTTTGGTTAATTTTTTTATCTAAATTTTTATATTATATATTCAATAAATTTTTAGCATTTATATTATTTGTTTCTCAGATAATAGAGAAGAATAAAGCTATTTTCACTCTTAAAAACTATATTTTTCTAAAAAGTAATTTTGTCACATTTTTTGGGAATTTATTTTAGAAGTAAATTTTCGCACATTTATAAAATATGTTTTAAAAAAAATCAGAACCATCATGTCAAATATTTATTATGTATAATTTTTAATAAATTTCTGAAAAGATAATATTTTCAATTAATAATAAAAAATAAAGGTTTTTATTTCATTCAAAGATTTTAAAAACATCTAAATTGATTTAATATTGGGGTAATACAATAATTAGATAAATTATATATATATATATATTAATATATTTTAGGACATTGGAAATATTTAAATATTTAATTTTTATATAAAAACATTATAATCATTTGATAATTTTCTCTTTGAAAGCCTTCTTTCTCATTAGAGTTGCACGATTAATTTCAAATTAAAATTTTTTACTTATGTGAATGGAATTTGGAAAAATAGATTCCATATTTTTAATAAGAATAATTTATATTATCTACTAAGGTAAAATTAATTTATTATTATAATAATTAAAAAAAATAAAAAAAATTATTTAACGTGTTAAAGGTAAAAACAAGTTTAATAGGGGTTAAACTAAAATGATAAGGGTTAAAAATTACCCAAAACATGTCCAAAACAAATTGGTTATCCATATTTTGTAATTATATATTATATTTTTTAGAATTTAATATTTTGGATCTTTGTGTCATGTGAAAAATGTGGACACGCATTTTTCTTTTAAAAAATTACAAATGTGCCACTTAGATCACTTATAAAAAGCCACCCTTTCTCTTCTACTCTCCATACATGAAAGAACCTTTGGTTTGGAAAATTCATGGACAAATAAAATCATTTATTATATCCTTCTATCTTATAATCCTTGTTTTTTTTTCTTCATAAATCCAACTTAAGATTCCCTTCGGTGAAAACCAATGTAGCTTTCGGAAGTAGAGGTAATGTCAATAATCAATCATTTTATTTTATTTCTTCTTACACCTCATTCAATTATTATTAAAACTTGTACATATGATAAATTTTGTATCTTTTATATACTTATATGTTATTTACTAATATAATAACATAAATTATTCTCCTATATCATCACATGGGTCATGAAATTATCATTTGTGTGTATGGTAGACTACCACCTTGTGAAATGATGTTATTCATTTTATATCACCATGAATCACAACTGGATATAATTATTCAATTATTGATTAAATATGATATTAATTATATTACTATGATTTTATATTCCCAATATCACATATTCTATATTAATTTACATTTTCAAATAAAATGACATCGTTCATGTTTACGAAGGACTACCACCTCACAAACAATGTGATTTATTCAAATTTTACATAGAAAGTAATAAGGATGGTTTTAATAAACCATGGTATAAAAAAATTCTATAATTTCAATATATTATTTATATTTCTTTCATTTAACCCATCAATAAAATGGAAACAATGTTCATGCATACATACAACCTACCATCTCCGTGAATAGAGTATTTCATTTCATATATATAACATTTATGGATTACTATAAATACATATATATTATAAATAATATATATTTAAATAATTTTTAAAATTCTGGATATTATGGAACAATGTTAAAATTAATAGGATCAAAAAGAAT
Organism: Viscum album; assembly: GCA_963277665.1. NCBI lineage: Eukaryota > Viridiplantae > Streptophyta > Magnoliopsida > Santalales > Viscaceae > Viscum > Viscum album. The sequence goes on from OY728162.1 coordinate 407,983,262, forward strand.
AAAATAAAACTTACATAAAAAACAAAGAAGTTATTACCCAAAACACATCTTCGACATGGAATTGTTAATAAATGGGTCATAAAAGGTCGTAAGTTAATCATTCATGGAATGAAATATACTATTATATTTATTTAAAATATATATAATAAACTTATATCTATTATACATGAGGTTTGAACATTTATGAAGGAAGTCAAGGCTTATGGTAAGAAACTTCTAATATCTCTTTTATTTCTGGGAGACATATAAAAATTTACGAATCATTTATTTTTTTGTAGTATATATACTTCCAAATTTATTGGTTAGATCATTAATATACTTATTTTCATGATAATTTTATTTTTATTTGATTTGATTTTTTCTTGGGTCTAATGATACACATGATTAATATAGAGGTAAGGGATTTCTGTATCACATTAAATTTCTCTAAGAAAAATGCGATATTCACCACATATTTCTTCTATGTGGTGAATAAAATTCCCGTAAATGTTTTTTATTTTTATAATCCTAAAAATTACTATGATTTATGTATCTATTTTGGTTCTCTATTTTATGGGGTTTTGGGTTTCATGGTAACAAATGCGGTAAGGGTTTTTTGTCTCAATTTTCCATCCTTGAGAGATATGTTATCTTATGAATCAATATTATTTTATGAGGAGTACATACAGAACCTTTGAGATTTAATAACATGAATTTATTTATTATAAACATATTTCGTGTTTCATTTTATATTATTCATTTATGGGTATTACAATTCAAAGTTAAAAAAGTGGTAAATATTTTATGTTAAAATCTCGTCTTTTATCAATATTGTTTATGTTTATGATTATGGTGGTAAAATAATTTGAAATATATATAAATAAACTCATAAAAAATCTTCTCATATAATTATTTATTTAAAATACATGTTTTTAATTAATTTACCCTTATTTATATACTCAATAATTTAAAATAATGTTTTAAAAAACAACTTTATATCTCTCTTTGATTGAAACTGCTTTTTATTCATAAACAATATTTAAAAATATTTTTTCATAAATGATTATAATATTATTAAAATTATTTATAAAATAAATTTGTACCCATTGTTTTCATTTAAAAAAAATTGAATAGAAGTTCCATGTCATTTTCTAAATAATAACGATTTATATTTTACCAAAATTGTGAAAGGAATATTTATTTTAATGAGTATGACATGAAAAGAATTTCAAAACATCATAACTATTATTTTATTTGATATTATATTTATAATTTTTAATGTTACATTCAATGAAAAAAATTTTAAATTGTTTTATGTTTAAAAAACTGTTTTTTCAAATCATAATGGATATTATACTCATGAATTTTTTTAAATGATTTTAAATATTCTTTTATAAGTTTTAATTGTTATTTTAAAGGAAAAAGAGTTTCAAAAAATGTTAATGTTTTTTTCTAATAAGATAGGATATTTTTATCAAGAAATGTTTTATATTATTTTCAAATCATTATTTATTAATTTATAATGTTATTTTTAATTTAAATGATTTTAAAAATGATTTATTTTTTTAAAAGTGTTTTGAAGGTGGAAAGGATATTATCCTTAAGAAATTTTTTAAATTTTTTCTAAATATTCCTTTTTGTGTTGTCAAGGTTTTCTTCAAAAGAAATATTTTAAGAATTTTTTATGATTTAAAATGTTATTTTAAAGTGGAATGGATTTTTTCCTCAAGAAATATTTAAAATGATTATTAAAGCATAATCTATAAGCTTCATTGTATATTTTTTTAAATAATGGATTTTCAAAAAAAATTGAATTATTATTTTTAAAAATTTATTTTAAAATAAAATATATTTTCAACAATAAATGTTCTAAGTGTCTTTTAAAAATAAATTTCCATTTAACAGCAAATTCGTTTATGTTACTCTTGATTTACTGAGTATATGATTGAGGGATATAATAATTATTCTTTCCTAGAATAGTTTATGTTAATGATTAAAAGATATTTAAGAAACTTATTTCTCTTCCATGTGATATAACATGATAAATAATTTATGAAACAATAATATTTTTCCCTAGATTATCCTATGTTGTAATAATGAAATGATTATGAAACATATCACTTTTCCAAAGCTTATGATATGATGACATGTTTATGAAACCCATTTCATTTCATGAATTATGATATGATGAATATTTTATGATATTTTGGCACACATATGTATGATTTTAATTATGTTATTGTTAGTACCTATAGCTTACTCTAGAGAATTGGGTAATTATTTAGATCTCCTGAGATATAAAGTAATAGAATAGGGAGTGAACATAGTTCATTACAATAGATTATATACTTAATGGTCTTGAGAGTGAACCTTGAATACTATGATTTTTTGGAGAGTGATCCCATTTTAAAATGATAATCCTGAATTTTATCATTGTAATTTATCCAAATGATTTTATATACTTATGTATATTCCATATTTCTATATATTTTTTAATGTTATGCTCCCATGGATCATGCTCTTTTATATTCTTATGACTCATGTCTTGTGAAATGAAAATATTTATAATAAAAATCAGGATTATGATATTTTATATGTTGGGTATGATATCAAAATATTAATCTCATATTATCATACCATTATGCTCATGGTATGATTATGTATCTCCATTTATTACACTTACTGTTCATCTGAGCTCACCCACTCTTAGGCTTCCTTTCCCAAGGTTATGAAGAATGGTTTTAAAGTAAGGTATGTTTTTGAAGATTACTTAATGAGAATATATTTTTGGGATATATTTAAGAACAATATTGAATTAAGAAGATAATGTATTTATTATCCAATAACTATAAACCAATATGGTCCTCATGCATGTATTTTTGTAATAATATGAATACAAATATAAAAATATATTATATCCATATATTAAAATCCTAGGTTTCTATAGTTGGTATGAGAGGAATGTTTTAGTTAAACTTTAGGAACTAGGATGAATTTTTTTTACTTTAATCCCTATAAATATGTCTACGGATATGTCTAGTTATATTTCTAAAAATAAGTCAAATGATGGGTCCATGTATTGGTAAATGTATTGGAATTTTATTAAAGGAACAAGTGATGGATTTACATGAAATGACATCCCGGTTTGGATGTTACAATTGGATGTGTGTCTAGAATAATGTTACCTAAGGGTAAAATATCTGAAAAGGGTGTATTAATATAGGCTCAATCAACACCTAGTGCACGACAATGGGCCTTGATACACACCTTGTTTGACACTCCTAGGGAATTTTATTTGGAAATTCATGAACAATTTATGAACCATCATGAAAAATATAAATAATGGCCATGAATAAACCTATTTAATCATATGGATTCATATATAAAATTGAATGTGTCATTATTTAGACATCCTATAAGTAATTTTTAATGATTATATGTTTTCACCCTATGAATATTATTAATCACACTAGGATTTTCACTTTTTCCAATGGAAGTAACTAGAAGGAACTAGGTTAGTGTTGAATGTGATATATAACGAGTAGATGTGAAACAAAATGGGATGATGACTTGAGTGATGGATATTGTGATTCTTCCAAATGAGTTATCATGATAGATGATTAAAATAATCCACCTTAACCAAATAATGGACTAAACAATGAAGATAATGATATATTTTGATGAGAGTTACATTAATGGAGAACATGTAAGAATGAAGACTCAGTTTAATATATATTAAGAATTGGGGAAGAATCACTCAAGGGAATGTATCTAAGGGATGAAAAGTTGTTTTGGGTGTATAAACAGAGGACAAAAAAAAAGTAATTTCAATGTAAATTTGAAATATTTGTTTAAAAAAATAGATGATAATAAAGGTATACCTAATGAATAACTGAATGTTGAATGATTTAAATGTGGAATGTAACGGCATTCATTAAATCGATGTCATAATGTGAAATCTCATGAAGGATTCATCAATTTTATATTTGTAATTTTTTTATTGATAGCTATGGGAATACGAATGAAATATAAAAGGAAAGTGGTTTAAAGGAATAAGATGATGAAGAATATTTATCGATTTGATAAGAAGTTGGATGATTGAAGTGTTTATGTATTGGAATTATATAATTATGTTATATGAATCATAATATATATAAGGATGGTTTAATATATGTTTTTTGTTAAGGATTTGAAAAAATTTTGTTGAATGGTGCTAATGAACTAGAAAAGTGATTTAATGGGAAGCCTATATTTCGATTAAAGTTACAGAACCCATAATATGTCCCTAATTTTGAGAAAATGTTTTGTATTTTTGATAAAGAGATGATTTATTTTAATAAAATAAATATGATGGTGTTGATGACCATGGAACTGTTTAATTATTTTTGAAAATAGTGGTTTAAGTTTTCATTGATGAATTTTAAAATATTATTGGATTTATGAAATATATTAGATAATATATGGTTTTATTCAAGGAATGAAGAATTTTGGGTGTTTTAATTTTGTTTTTATGGTAATTATAGTAATTACCATGAGTCTAGAGAATATAAGAAAATGTGATTAATATATTCGGCATGTGGAATTAATAGCTAATCCAAATTATTTGAGGGATTTACGATAAGTTGATTTTTGAGAAATTTATTCTCCTTATATATTTTCTTTCAATTTTCAAAGGTTTATAAGGTTAACCAATTATGGAATGGTTTATGTTGATATTTTGTATGAGGTTTTAAAAATGAATGTATTATTTCACCATATGAATATTTATGCAAAAATTATGATAATATTTATGTTTTTATAATAATTAGAGATATATGTTATGACTTATAATCATTTTTTGTATTTATTTATAACTTCAGGCCAGAAAACATTATCTATTAGAGTAAGATATGACATGGAAAATGATCATGGAACTAAAGAAGTATTATATTGTGCTTATAAAATTGAATAAAATCAGTTCAATATATGTTCTCATAAAAATTACCCAAAAATTTGGAAAAGGATATTGAAATAAAATATTGTCCTATTATCATCATTTTTATTATATAAATGTCCTTTTTCAAAACTCTTTTATTTATGTATTTTTGGTCATTAACTTTATCATAACCATCTTCTTTATCACTATTCATAAATATTTGGGTTTCAGTTTTCTCTTATATCTCCATGTTTTCAATTCCAACCCATGTTTTACAATTTAGAAACATAGTATCTGTTATTATAGATTACCTAAAAAAATACCTTTCTCCAAGTTCAAGTTGAATTTGGATTAAAATATTCTATGATATGGGTTTCTCACAGTGGTATTTTCAAATGATAAAACCCTTGATTACCGAGTAGAAGATAAAATTGTGAGGACACAATTTATTTAAGGGATTTGGAATGTGACACCTTGATAATTTGTAAAATAATTTTTTAAAATGATAATGATCTTTTTTATATATTACATTACATGAAAAACTTATTTTATCATAAGTTACATATAACACTATGTTTATCTTGTGTTACACGATACATTGAGTTTACAAAAAAAACATAAAAGATTAATAAAACATTATTATATAATATTATAGTTATCAAATAACCATTAAAATTGTGGTTATAGATAAGATTAATTTTTTTTGAAAATATATGGTTCACAAATGTATATATAATTAATTCTCTGATGACTAATTAATTCTACATGAAAAAAATCTATTTGAATATAAAGGAAATCTTTTTTGTTTTATAATTATTTTATTGAAACCAAACATGTTTTCGCTCAATAAATTAAACAAACAACTTTTAGTGAATTATTTTAATTAATTTTATATAATATATATTCAATAAAATTTTTAACATTCATCAAATATTTTATCTAGATAATAGAAAATAGTAAATCCAATTTTACACTTACATACACAATTTTTCAAAATAATAGTTTTGTTGACTTTTATGAGAAATTAATTTAAAAATTAATTTTGAATATTTTTAATTTTCTTTAAAAAATAACTTTCATTTTTTAAAACATCATATTAATATTATATGCGGATGAATTCAAGAGACTTTTTTGGGAGGATAATTTTGTATGAATATTATAAAATTTAATTTTTTATTTAATTTATAGATTTTAAAAACAAATAAAAATTATGATGGTTTTCAAAGAATATTTTTTCAAATATATATCTATTAATTCAATTTAATTAATTGGAATCATTTTAATATCTAACTTTTTTATAAAAATATTTTAAACCTCTCGCCATTTTATCTTTGAAAACATAATTTCTCATTATTTTTGAGAAATTTATTTTAAATTAATTATTTATACTCCTATAAATTTTAAAAAATGTATTATATATTTTAAATAATCATAATTTATATTATAAAATGAGTTAAAATTAGTTTTCTACAATAATTAATGGTCAAAATAGTAAAAATTATTTTCTACAGTTTGTGTGTAAATAGGTTTACTAGGTGGTTAAACTAAAAATACAAGACTAAAAAATGATCCAAAACATTTATAACACCAATATGATAGAAATATTTAGATATTTTATCTTATAAATTTTACAATGGATCATTTTTATTCATTTTATCAGGTGAAAAATGTTCTCACCCCTTTTTCTTTTCACAAATTACATTTGTGTCACTCACATCACATATAAAAGCCACCCCTTCTCATATCTTATTAAAATATACAAAATAATTTGGTACATATAGTACTAACCAAAATAAATTCTTTAATTCCACCCTGCCATCCTATAAGACTTATTTTCCTTATAAATCTATCCTAATATTTCTTTTGGTGCAAACCAAAGAAGTTGCCTGAAGAAGACGTAACAGCCCTAATCAAACATTTTATTTTATTTATCTATCAAAATCATTAAATGGTTTTTAAAAAATGATAATATTATTATATTAAATATAAGGAGGTGTTATTATGTTAATATAATAACCTAAATCCTTATAATATTTCATCTGATGGGTCACGAAATCATCATTCTTGTATAAGTAGATTACCACCTCGCGGAATGATCTTATTAATTTCAATAAACCCCTATCATGGATTGATATAATGATGGATGTGTTTTTAATATATGATATTTATGATATTATTATACTTATGGACTCACGATATCACATATTCCTTCTTACTTTCCGTTCCATGGGAATTCGATCACACCGTTCATCTGTTGGCGGATTACCATCTCACGAAGCGATGATATTCATTAACTCATTACATGTAAGGTAATAAGGATGATTTTAATTAACATATGTGATATATAATATATAAAAATTATTTTTTAATTGTAATATATTATTTAACTTTCTTTCTTTCAACCCATCAAGAAAATGGAAACAACATTCATACGTATATACGGCCTACTTTCTCCATGCATGGTGTATTTCATTCTCAACCTCTAAATTTTATTGATTATTATAAATAAATATATAATAAATATAAATATAATTACATATTTTTTAATATTATATAGATTATTTAACCATTATCAAATTAAGAAGATAAAAAATAACAAGTCAAAATATACATGAAAAACAAAGCAGTTATTTCTCAAAACATGAATTTAACATGGAATTATTAATAAAAAGGTAAAAAATTAAAAAATAGATCGCATATGGTATGATATATATAATTATGGTTCCATAATTGATTTTTAATAAACTTGTATTTATTATATAGGATTTTCGAACGTGTGCGATGGATGTTGAGACATAAGGTAAGGGGTTTCTGGTATCTCTTTTATTTTGAGGAGACATAATAAACACCACTTGTTTTATTTGTGTGGTGTATATACATACCATTTTACATGTTAAATAATGAATATACTAATTTTAATATATTTAATTTTTTATTCTATGTTATTATTTATTTGGGCTTATGATTTAAACGATTACTATAGAGGTAGGGGATTTTGGTCTCACTTTTATTTTCTACAAGACAACATCAATATTTATCACATTTTTCATATACGTGGTGTATATAATCCCATGAATGTATTTTATGATTATTATGATGAAAATTATTTGGATTTATATATAAATTCTTTGAATTCTATTTCATGGTGTTTATAGTTTCAAAGTTACTACTACGATAAGGGGTTTTTTCTCAATTTTCATTCATTAATAGATATGTATTGTTATGAAACTATCTAAATTTATGATGTCCCAATTGGCATGTAATATCATGAATTTATTTATTCTGAGGATGTCTTATTTTTTATTTAATGATTTCCCTTAATGTGGAATACAATTCAATGGTACCATAATGGTATTATTTTAAGTGACAACCCCATCATTTATTGGGATTATTTATACTTATACTTCCGATGATGAAATATTATGAGAAATATCTCAAAAAACTCATCAATTTTATTACCTAAATATTATTTATTTAGAATACACATTTTACATTCATTTTCCTCTCTTTATGTACTCAACGATTTAAAATTTTTTTTTCTAAAAATTCATATTTATTTCTATCTTCAATAAAACACTTTTCTTTTTAAAACCATGTTTTCCAAAATTATTACCATTATTTAACATTATTAAAATTATTTATTAATTAAAATTTTACCCATTATATGATTTTTATATTTTTTTGAAAGGAATCTTCATATAATTTTCCAAATAATTCCAAAAAGGATTTTACTGAAATTATGAAAGGATTATTTGTTTTATTATGTACAACATGATTATAATTTATCATTATCCTAATAATTATTTTATTTTCAGTTTCCTTTTATAATTTATAAAATTTATTTTAAAAGAAAAATATTTTTAAAATTTTCAAAATTTTACATTTTGTTTTTCACAGGGAAAATGATATTTTCATAAGGAAATGTAAATTTGATTTTTAAATATTCTTTAATAAGTTTTCAAGGATATTTTAAGGAAGAAAATTCAATATGTTATATGTTATAAAAATAATTTTTGGTACACATATGTATAATATTCATTATATGACTTATGTGAACTATATCTCTCTCCAATGAAGTATGTAGATATTTATATCTAATGAGATTGAAAGGAATGGAACAGGGAGTAAAACAAGTTCATTAATGGACTTTTTCTGGTATGATGGTCTTGGGTGCGAACCATTACTACTATGATGGTTTTGAGTGTGAACCCATTCAATAATGATTTTCTTAGCAGTGAGAATTTAATATTGAGGAAATGAATTTATATGCTATATTGTATTCCAAAATTCATTTCCTTATGAAAATTTTAAGATTTCATAGATCATATTCTCCGATTTTCATAGGATTAATTTGTTGTAAACTACCAATATTTATTACATGACTCCTGAAAATGATTTTTGATATATAGAGTGTGGTTATCAAATGTTATGCTGAAATTATCATACCATTATGCTCATATTATTCTTATGCATCTCTCTTGTTTACCCTTACTGAGAATCTGAGCTTTACCTTTATTACATTTCATTTTTAAAGTTTATGAGAAAATGTTTTAATGTAGGGTATTTATATAAAAATTACTTAATGGGAAGATCTTCGTTGGGGACATTGAATATCATTAATTAATTAATAATATAGTGTACATAGTATTCAAAGACACTAAACCAATATGATAATTAGGAATACGTTTTTTGTACAGAATTTAATACTCATATAAAAATAAGTAATATATATATATATATACAAATACTAGGTCTCTATTGGGGGTGTTTAATCGATGTTTTTCTTGTTTGTATGTTTCCAAATTTAAGAAACCTAATCCCTGTAACATGTTTGAGATATTTTCCATATCCAATTTTAAAATTAATCACACAATCATGAAAATATATATTTTAAATAATGTAAAAAATATTTACAAGCTTATTACCTTATGTGAGAACCTTCATCATTTCCACAACCACTCTTGCATGTGTGTGTAAATTCACTATTTAAAATAAGTGAATAAAACCTTGAGATTACCCCCATTAGACTAATTATATCTCTTGAATTTTATGATTATATTTAATCCTATTATATTAAGTGGTTTATATTATGAAACCTGAACTAAAAAAAAGGATATAACATTATAAAAATTGTTGTAGAAAATTTGGTCTACATTTCCCCATCCATTTCTACAATGTCCCTGAACCCGCCAACCCAGATCCAATTATGAAAAAATAAAAATTAAATTTTCTTCATTGATTCCAATGAAGGTGACCCAATTTTTACCATCCAAAACATACAAGTTAAAAATAAATTATTGCATCACATACATGCTCAAATAAATTTTAGGGTTAGAGTTTGGTTGAATTATGAAAAAATATTAAATAAAAAAATACCCAAGAATTAAAGATAATATATTTTTCACTATATTCATAGTTTTATATTCTATATTTGTACATACTCATCATCCATATTAAACCTTTATAAAAAAATTCATTCAAAATTATAGTTTATAAAATAGGGAAAATGAAACATAATAATGATGCGCTCAAATGCTCAGTAATGGTAAATATAAGAATTAACAATGAAATTTTATATCATAAAACCATTACAAATTTCCTAACATTGAATCACATGTCCCATGAAATAATAATAATAAATGCAACATAAATTATCATTATAATAAATAAATTCATTATATTAACTATCATAGGGTTCGTTTTTACTCTTCATAAATTAATATAACTTCATAATACAACATTTGTATCAAATAAGGAAAATTGAGAAAAAAATCCCTTATCACTTTGGTAAATATAGATCTGGAAACACCATAAAAGAATAACAGTAAACGAAACATAAAATATAATTATAATAAATAAATTCATGATATTACCTGTCATAGGGTTCGTTTTTACTCTTCATAAATGAATATAAATACATAACACAACATTTGTTTCAAATAAATAAAATTGATAAAAAAATCCCTTATCGCTTAGGTAAATATAGAACTACAGACCCCATGAAAAATATATCATAAAAAATATATGTCAATAATTTCTATTTTAATTATAATAATAATAAAATACATTTATGGGTAGTATATACACCACATAAAAGATACATAAGGTGAATATGGCATGTGTCTCAAAAAGATGAGATACAAATCCCTTACCATAAGTCTCAAATTCCTTAAAACATGTTAGAATATCCTATATAATAAATATATGTTTGATATCAAATTATTATAGAAAAATAATTATATATATAATACCATATATTGTTTAATTAAGAAATTTTATTACCCATTTATTACCAATTCCTTGTTAAATTGTCATTTAAGATAATAAAAACGTTTTTATATATGTTCTGATTAGTTATTTTTTTCTTATTAATTTTACCATGGTTAAATAATATATATAGTTTTAAACATAATATAAATATCATACATATTTATTATATATGTATTTAAAGTATTCCATGAAATAAAAGATTGAAAATGAAATAAAATGTTCATGGAGAGGGTAGGTCATACGTACACATGAACGTTTTTTCAATTTTCTCAAAGAATAAAAAAAATAAAAAAATGTTATCTTATCATTAGAGACTAATTATTATATCTTATAAATCACATATATTTAATTAATCATGTCCTTATTTCCTTCCATGTAAAGCGTATATAAAGAATAGGTCACATCGCTTCACAGGGCGGTAGTCCGCCACACAGGATCTATGTCATTGTATCCCCATAGAATGTAAAATAAATTGGTATATGCATTAATATATTTATAAAAGTATATTTATGTTTAAAATTATATATATATATATATATATTATATCCATCATCATATCAAACTCTAAAAGGCATTGATGGATAACGTGTCATTTCGGTTCATAAGGTAGAAATCAACTGTAGACACAAGTGATGTTATAATTTCCCATTTGAGGGAAGCTTAGATGTATGTAGGTAAATAACATAACATAATATATATATATATATAATTATTATAATTAGGTTATTATATTTTAATGTTTTAATAACATTTATAGGTGGAGGAAGAAATAAAACTAAAACTCTCATTGAATAATGCTACCTCTTCTTTAAGTAACCTCAATAGGTTTCCCCTAAAGACTTCCTAGTATGCATTTATGGTAAAAATAAGGATTTTAGGTTGAGATTAGGGAATTAATTAATGTGTTTGGACTGGTATTGGCTAAAATAAATGGATTTTTATTTGTTAAGAGGTGAGGAGAGGGGCGGTCTTTTATAATTAGGGGAGAGGACACACTTGGATGTTTTGAAAATAAACAGGTGTACCCACATTTCTACCATTCCAAAAGTATCCCAAATCAACTAATTTTGATATTATAAGAGATATGATCAAAATAGTTCTGTCCCATGGGTTTTAGAAAAATATTTACATCATTTTAAGCATTCCTTTTTTATTTCAACCCCAGATAAACCAATTTTCACATTAACCATGATAATTAATTTTTACATTTTTTTCGATTCATAATTGTAAATAATTAAGCTAAAATTATTATAAAATAAAAAAATATTCTAATTAAAAATATGGGATCAATTTTTAAAATTAAATTCATCAAATTGAAATAGTTTAATTTAAAATTAAACTTATAGAAATGATGAGAAAACGATTTTTGAATGATTTTGTATATATATTGGATGTTTTAATATCCAAATTTTGTATGGAAATAATTAAAATGAACTAAATTGTTTTAATAAATTTATAATTATACCAATTTTTCTTTTAAGACATCTTTAAATAAATTTACAGTTTTAAAATGTTGTAAATATGAAGAAAATTCCTAATAAATATTAGTTTTTATACTATTCATGAAAAATATTATGTCTTTAAAAAATTACCAAGAATTAACTCCAATATAATTTTGAATCTTATATCTCAAAAATTATGTTCATTTTTTGAAAAATAATCAATTGGTAAAAGAAAATAATTATTTTTAATAAAGGTGTAAACCATAAATTTTATTGATTTTTTAATCCTATTCATACCCACCATTTCAACAGCTGGGCGATAACTTCCATATTAAAAAATAATGTTTTAATATTATGTCACATTTTATATAAATTTAGTATTGTGTGTAAGGCATGCGAAAATGGGTGTTGCATGTATTAAAAGTTAAACATAGTAGTACTTGCATTATAATATATCGAAAAAATATGGTATTTTTTGAAAAATAATATTTCATAAAATATCCAGTTGTTATAGTCCTCTACTAATAGATCCTCTCTCTAGAGGGACACTGACTCCTATTACAGTACTACCTTCCTAAGGGTTGACTTGAACAAATATAGGACATCCCTGATCATGGTTTTAAATATATCATTAAGGTCTATCTACTCTCAATCCTTCATACTCATTGAATATGTTTAGGCAACTTTTCCTAGTGAATGACCTAACTCAAAACTCAAGAGGGGGTGAATGGAGTTCCTAAAATATTCTTTATATAAAATCTCCCACTGTAGGTATGATTAGTAAAATCTTTTCATGAATATGAATTGAAAGCATAAATATAAAAAATGTAAAGGAAATATATTTTACACATAATATTTATAGTGGTTTTGGGAACACAAATCTTCTAGTCCACTACACCAACACTCTACTACACATGTTTGGTGGTTTTCATTATAACAACACTTTTATCAGGGGATCCCATTAGAGTAGAATTAGTTTTCACTTAATATAAAGGTAAAAAAATCAAATAGGATCCCTCTTTTACAAGACATATCCTCGATCTCAACACACACTACTACACTTATTATAAACATAAGATAATGAATAATGTTTTTAAAGATTGGTTTTAGTGCACAATTATAAGCAGTAATAGACAGTAGTGGATAATTTATTCTAAAAACATGGTAGCCTTCATGGTAAATCGAAAAATGTCCTTTTGTAAAGATTATAATATTATATGAACATCATGATAATCTATGTTTGATCATTTCTAAGGACTATAATTCAAATTATTCATATGTACGTAAATATTAAAAGTCTTTGTAATCCATATACTTCTTTTATCCATGAAACAGATTAGTATTCCATTAATAACTCACATTAAACATATGAATAATGTAATCATAATATTCAAATGATACATATATTTATAAGTTGATAATATATGATATTAAGGACCTGCATCAATTATTTCAAAATATATAAAATCTTTTTTTGTAGCAATTTTAGAAATTCTCATTCTTCAGATATTTGTACCCAAGGAAAAGTGAAATACAGTACTGATTAATACTCCGATAAATAGATAATATCATTTCTAATACACTCCAAAAACTTAATATGAATTATCAATATATTATAAAATTAATCATGAAATTTTTCATAATAGCTAGATATTTATAAGATATTTCATTTATAGTATTGTTCTTCTTAGGAAAATATATTGAGAGATTTTAAAGAAAAATAAGATCTATAAATTAAATTGGGAGTAAGATAAACATACTTCACCCTTGTGTAAGATAATTCTTCATCATAAGATAATATTTTTTCGGTGTTGTGAAAATAAGACTCTTTAACTTCTTTTGTCTTCAATAGGATATAATTTAACAAATATCCCTTTTCTAAGATAAAAGATTCTTATTAATTTCATTTCGTCAGAAATATCTGACTTAATTATTTGGAAACTCAATCATTCTTCTGATAAGAAAATGTCTTACCTAGTAAGATAAAATTTTAATATAGAGTTTTTTGATTTTTTGTAGATGGAAGATAAATACACCACATGGAATATATTAATTATGTTGATAATCATCCTAAGATAAATTATTTTGATAAATAAAATCATAAACACTTAAGTTAAATTTCTTAAAATAGAAATATAGATCTTTTAAATAATCAATGAACACATGATAATTGAGATATTTGGGAATAAAATGAGTCTATCCAATAATATCACCAGTTTTGAAGATCATAAAAACCCTAAAATAGAAAAGAGAAATTTCAAAAAAAGGGTTTTATATGTTAGAATATTATTCCATTAGGATAAAATTTTAATATATATATATTTCTCATTCCTTTGGAATACTCTTTTTTCTTTTCCAAATATTAATATAAATTGTATTTACCTTTTTCTTCTTCACCTTTGAAATAATAAAATATAAAAATATTTTTTATTTTTCTCAAAATATTTTTTCATTTTACTTTCTTCTCCACCTTTTTATGATATAAAAAAAGTATAATAACAAATAAAATATTTATTTCACATTAACAATAGAAAATTGTTAATGAAATTGATTCTAAATAATATTTTTCATACTGTTATATAGTAATAAATGATTAAGGAATCATGAATATCAGAAAAAAACACTCAAAATTAGGTAAAAATAGTAAATAAGTTAATTAATAGATTCAACAAAATAATATAAAATAAAGTTATCAAAATTTTATTATATTAATATAATTAATAAATGAAAAAGAAATAGAATCATATTTGAAATAGACACTTCAATATAAAAAATGAATTAGAAGAATATAATATAATAATTCATGTAGAAATCACAATTCAAATATCTCAAAAAACATATTTAACAAAACATAAATAAAATGTTCAATAAAACCATTCGAATGATAAAAATCATGTCATTCAATCAATAATGATATTTTTTTGTAAATTTCCCATTCACTGAGAAACCATAATGTAAACCAGGAACTTTGTGAGTTTTTCAATACTTTTACTTGAATTAAATTTTTAGATGTGTATTTATAAATAATACATGTTAGAATATTGGTAGATAGGATAGAGTCATAGGATCATCACTTATCTCTCCAAAACATCTCCCAATATAAGTAATGTCGATCTAAGATCTACTAGATCATCTCAAGTGATCCTTATTAATGTGGATTTGATGTCGTGAATGACTTGCCGAGATCATACCATGTCAAATTTATATATAGGTAAAAAGGATAGTTTAGAAAAGGTTTAGGTTTAAGGAAATTCATTTCTTTAGAAAACCTTTTATTTTACATTTGATAAATATTAGAGGGATCCATGATTTGGTTTATCCTTTGTGAATAGGATGCATGGAGATTTATGAAGGGAGGTCTTGGAAGGTGTATCCCTTAAATATGAAATAGGGAAACCAAACATGCCTTGATTATTTTCATCATTCCATTATTAAAAAATTCTAAAAATATTGTAATTCTATTCCATATCCTCTATGATAAATTTCTAAAAAAGGTTCTGAACATCCCCTGTATTTTCAAAACTGATCACCATATTCTTCCCACCAATGATTTTTATGATTTTATTATTTAAGAAAGGTGTTGAAAAGACTAAAAGAGAAAACTTATGGAGGTCTGAAGAAATGGAGTCCAAGAGTATCAGCTTTATCAAAGTGCATTCCCCTTAGGGGAAAGGATCAAGGATGATAAAAAGTATGACACTGATCATTTTAAGATGCAGTAGAATCGAGGTAATCTTCCACAACATTCCCCTATATCCATTTATGAATAATATAAATTTTATCATCCAGTAACTTCTTATAGCTTATAATAGATTAAATAATGGACCAAGGGGCCGGAGCATTACCTATAAGCTCATTAAACTTTAATGTTATTTTTAGGGATCCATCCATGTTCTTTAAGCCGGTGATGATGTAACATACATCTTTATATAATTTAGAATTTAATTTTTGAACTATAGAAAAATTATCTTGAAACAAGATGTTTTTTTCATTATTATAATAATCAATTGACATAGATGAATCTTGAGAAAACATAGGAATAAATTTTATTTAACCTATTATGTCCCTTTTAAGGTCATGAGTTACTTCCTTAGGAATAGATTAACAGAACATAGAGGAAATTGTAGACATACTTGTGTCTCTTGGTATATACACTTCTTCCAATAATGAGCATATGTCTGTTTGATTCAGGGTTTCCATAGAGTGTTATACTGATATTTCCTCAATCAAAGACTAAACTAATTTCTATAATTCTATAATATCATCCCATGAAATGAAATTATCAAAAAAATTCTAGATATCATTTCTCTATTCCATTAACTGAGCATTAATGTCTTACACTTCAATTACAAACTTAGATTATCTCTCTTGAGAATTCTTAGTTTTTTCTATACTATCTTATGTTACTTCTGAATTTATATAGACTTCATTGATAGGGGATAATATTTTTATTTTTTGAATTTATATACTTTTAACCCGATCTGGTTGAATTTC
Source organism: Viscum album (assembly GCA_963277665.1). Taxonomy (NCBI): domain Eukaryota; kingdom Viridiplantae; phylum Streptophyta; class Magnoliopsida; order Santalales; family Viscaceae; genus Viscum; species Viscum album. The sequence continues at coordinate 408,000,362 of OY728162.1, forward strand.
TCTAACAAGAGGTGTTTTTTCAAAATGTCATGATTTCTAATATTCAGAACTGTTTCTTTTTTAGAATAATTTACCCAATTTATCAGAATGATAATAAATCAAAATAAATTAATTTACTGGTTGTATTCTTATGGTTATCTATTGAAAAAAATAAAAAAAGAGTGACAATATAGGCTAATATATCTCAATTGGCTGGAACTAAAACTAAAGTATGAGGTGAACTCTCTTATTGATAATTTCATTATCAAGATTCAATAAAAATTCACACTCCCCTTCATATTTTATAATGAGTATCATAAACATTGGTACATTACCTTTGATTAACCCTCTAAATTGATATGTCTACTAAAACTTGTCTTTATGGCATATAGGTTGATTCCCCTAATTTTAAGTAGGGTCAATATCACCATATAAAGTTACAATTAACAGTTTGTTTAAAGAGAAATCCTAGAAAAAAATGTCTTCTTAAAATTCATCCACTTAGGGTTTTTAATACATGAAAACGAGAGGTAGAATTTTCTTCCAAACAAACACCATCTTTTCAAAATACTATGGTTAATAGTTCTATTAAAGGATATAAATTCATAGAAAAGTTTTGTGCATGCCACCAATTCCTCAAAACATACCATTCTAGATTAATAGGCCTTTCTATCAAAAAAAATATTTCATGGTTAAAAAATTAAATAAAGTATTTTCAAACACATCATTTAACTTGGTGATAGATGATTAGATGAACAAGATAATGAATTTCATTTATGGTTATATATTCTTCACTGTATCTTCTCTACATCGATAGAGCCAAATAGAGACTCCAAATTCTATAGTGGACTAACTTTATCGATGGTGATTAGAGAAATACTAATATATATATAGTCTTCATAAATAAACTTTAATGATTCATCAATTACCAATGAGGTCAATTAAAACATTTTCTTGCTCATGGTTTTGGTGAAGTGGTCATCATTTTCACTGAAATGAAACACAATAGTTTTTTAAAACTCTATCACTTACATTATAATGTTTAATTTGGTTTATTTTCCAATAAAAAAATATTCCAATCTAGGGAGATTAAATACTTTCCTAAGAATAATATCAGTTCTATAGATCAAGGAATAATCAATTTATCATCCACTAAGAAGATTTTATGATTGTATTTTCTACATAACTCTGGTTGAATAAGGTCCATCAATTATTTTAATCCTCTCTATTTTTGATAGGATGTTTGAAGGATTGAAGGTTTTTTAATGATCAAGGAAATAAGAGTTCAGATAGTAGGGAGAAGACACGTTTTTAAGGCTTGAATGAGGTTTTTCATGAAGGATTGAAACACTTTTTTTTCACTATAATTGAAGGGTTTCAATGTAATGTGAAGTGTAGTAATTAAAAAATCTAGGGGATTTGTTCTATAATGACATTCCTAACACTCAAAATAGAAATTACAGAAATATGATTTAAAATTTTCAAAATAGAAAAATAAGTAAAAATACATAATTATATAATTTTGTTACTTCATAAGTAAATTAAATTAAAAAATTAATTAAATCATTTCAGATATATTGAAATCAAATCTATAAGCATGCACTGATTTGTTGACAATTTATGCTAATTGATTTTATGTACAAACAAATTCCAACGAAATATAATTTTTTTCATGATCTCTTAAATAATGATGTCTTAAATCAATGTGATTTGGACTTAAATGGTTTATCATATTTTTGAAATTTTGATAGCATATCTATTTCCACATTTGATTGGAGAACATTTGAAATTAAATCCAATATCCATTAAGGTTTGTTTCATTCACAACACATGTTCAATACAGATTTTTATTAAAATATATTCAGCTTCAACAATTGATAATTGTACAAAGTTTTGTTTCTTACATGAAAATGATACTAAAGATTTTCCTTGAAAATCAATTTTTCTTGAGGTGCACTTTATATTTAGTCTACATTCAAAAAATAGCACCTACATATGAAGTTAAATCTAATTCTGAAGTTTTAGAAAAAATAAGATAAATATTTATAGTTTCATTTAAATATATTAAAATTCTCTTTTTATCATTTAAATGAGATCCTTTGGGATATTATCTAAATCTTACACAAATACATTAGGAAATCATAATATGAGGTCTACTTGATATAATATATAGTGAATATTAATTTATTACTCTATACAACTTTTTATCAACTAGTTTTCCTATTTAATATATATCATGTTTAATATTGGAGTGAAAAGGAGTTGTGTAAGTCTTATTATTTTTTAGTGAAATACTATCATGTAAATCAAGTATATATTTTCCTTATTTTAAAAAAATTTCCAATATGTTTTTGAAATATTTTTAATATTAGAAAAAACATAAACTCGCCCATAATACTCATTTAAAATTATTTTAAACATGTTTTTAATAATAATTGCATGATTTTTAATTTGTTGATCAAAGAATAACATCATTGAAAAATATTTTTAATGAAAAAATATATAAAAATATTTTTTTACTTCAATAATTTAGGGTCGTCCTTTCCAACTATAAAACTATTCAATAATATAAAAAACAAAATCTTTTATACAATGACCTTGGATATTTTTTAATTCCATATAGAACTTTGGTATGTTCAAAATCTAAATTTCAAAAACTAAGGTATTCCCAATGAGGAGGTTGTTCTATATAAACATCCTAAAAAAATATTTCATTTATAAAATAATATTTAACACCCATATGATATAATCTAAATTCAATATAATATGTATATGATAGGATAATTCTAATTACTTCTTTCCTAACTTCAAGAGAAAAGGTTTCATTGTAATATATTTCTTATTCTTGATTGTATACTTTAGAAACTAATCAATCTTTATTTCTAGTTATTACACTATGATGAATTTTTTTTGGTTTCTAAAACTTTATTTTGTTCCAATTATAGGATAATCATAGGGTCTATAAACTAATTCTCATACTCTGTTTCTTTTAGACTGGTTTAACTCTTCTTTTATGTCCAAGAACCAACTACTATATGATAAATCGTCCCCAGATATAGGTTTTACTTTGGAAAAGGTAGACAATTCTATTTGGTTTCCTATATTTATTCATATGTTTACGGTTTTATCTAGGATTACTATAACAATTTCTAGAATATTATCTTTAAAATTTCTAGGTAATATATGAAATAAAGATTCCAGTTCTCTAGTATTTACCATAACTAGATTTAGTTTAATGTAATCATGTTCCAAATCATCATCCCTATTATTGTTTTTAGGGAAGGGTTCAAGTCACATATCCTTGAGAGAATCACATTTTTTATCAAATTGAGTCATTTTGTGATAGAAATGATTTCATTCATCAAACATCACATGAGATGATTATTAAAAAATCATCAACTTTTTTTTTAAAACACAATAGGCTTTAGAATAGGTAGATTAACCCGGGAATATACCTTTATCAGCATATGGAAAAAATTTACTAAGAATATATTTTGTTTTTTAAGATATAAACCTTGTACCCAAATAAATTGAAGTATCATACCTTTAGTTTTCTATTATTCCATAACACGTAGGTTTTTTTTAAATATAGTTACTATTAGATATTGTTGGGACTACATTGTGTATGATGAATATATTTATTGTTAACAGTTTTCAGTACTGGTCAAAAAGAACAAGGATACGAAGAATGGATAAAAAGTTAATAGAGATTGGCTGAATTGAGGTTGCCTAGAAAGTTATTATGGAATCATAGCATTGGATTTCATACTTGAGAAATTTTATAAGATGATCAATTCAGATGATTGTTGAACTGATCCTAAGTTCAAAGAACTTATGTCAAAAGAGACACATTGTTTACAAAAATTATGAATGGTGAAGTATCATCCATATCAGGATGATTGAAGAAGAATAATTATTTTAATAATACAAATAAAAGCTTCATGATTGCCTGAGATCCATGAAAGAGCTTACTTCAGGAAAAGAATCATAGGTTTTTCATGAATTAGATAATGATGGTTGAATAAGAAGAGAGAGTGTGGAAGGGATTGACATTCAAAGGTGGTCATGCATTACACATTTCCTTGAAATTAGTTATTCATTGAACTATTATTAATATTCCAAATACTTGTATCAAAGGTGATACATCGTCTACAACATTGAAGGTGTTTGAACAATCCTTAAGCCTCCAATTTTTGATGATGAGAGATAATAATATTTCAATAGAATTAACAGTCAAAAAAGTAATTGTGGATTTTAAGTGAGGATGAATAAGTACTTTGGAATTCATATTCCAAAAGTATAAGAAGAAAGAAGGATGGTTTTTGAAGATGAAGAGAAGGCATGATGTAGTGCATGGGCTTGGTACTATGAGAATTGAAAAAACTATGATGATGCTTTTCTGATTTGTACTTCAAAAATATCATAATTTTGAAAAAAATATGATGCAATCCTTATGAAGGATAGGGGGAGTAAATAAGTGTTTTTTGGAAATGGAAAGAAAGTGGTGCGCATGTCAAAAGCGGTGTGCAAATGTGGCGCACAAGTATAAGTGGCACACATATGTATGTTGTGTGCAAGTCATATTTCAAGATCATCACATAAAAATATGGTGAAGGAAATAAAGTGGCATGCAATTTAAATATTGGCTCACAAGTAAAAAACTGGAGCGCATGTGTGGCGCGCAAGTATAAGTTCCACCCAAGTATAAGTGGCGCGCAAGTGTATGTTGTGCACAAGTCATATTTCGACATCATCTTATCAAAATATTTCAAAGGAAAAAATTTGGCGCGCATGTAAGGGAGCGATGTGCAAGTGGTAGAGAAGCGCACAAGTGATGGAGAGGCGTTCAAGTAGGAATGGCATACAAGTGTACGTGGTACGCAAGTCACCAAAATTCCTATAAATAGATGGCTACCCTCCTCAATTTTTAAGGCTCAACACTTAAGATAAAATTTGAGCTTTGATACTTCAAGTAGTAGAAAGTGGCGTGAAAGATGAAGTGTAGTGCAAGTTGAGGGTTATTTATAAGGTGAACAAGTAGGGAGGTGTGGAAGAAGAGTAGCACACAAGCAGTGCGACGCACAAGTAGAAGTGGAGCGCAAGTTATAGTATGCGCGCAAGTAGAGAGTTTTGTGCAACAAGTGTGTTGTGTATAACCCTGAAGTGGAACAAAAGTTGCGAGTTGTGAACAATTTTGGCACGCAAGCAGGGAGGCGCATAAGTAGGGTGGAACACATGTAGAGATTGGCGCACAAGCTGTGAGTGGTTCTAGAAGTTCTTACCATCTTCTAATCAATTTTGATGATGCTATGTTCAGATAGACTTCATTGTTTTAACAATAACAAAGAGAACTTGTGATTCTAGAAATAATAAGAAGAAGAAGAGATCAGTGTAGATGGTTTTTCACTGAAAGAGAACATGTAAAGAAGAGAAGGTTTCAGTTCAGCTGGTTTTGCATTGAAGAAGCAAAAGAAGAAGAGTGTGAATCTTACAAGTTTGTGCTATATAAATAAGATAAGAAGAAGAAGAATAGAGTGTTCCCAAAAGAAGCCTACAATTATTTAGGTAATTTTAATTTAGATGATTCTATATGATCTGATCCTCAGTTTCTAAATAATGACATTGGTATTTGTGATTCGGGCCAAGAAGAGAGAAGAAGATTTAGTGCAGTTGGTTATTGCACTAAGAAGAAGAAAGAATAATTCTACTGCAATTTGTGTTGCATTAGAGAAGAAGAGAAAGAAAAAAGGAATAACATATTTCCTATTACATTGTATGTAATCAAGTGAAGATCACTAAAGATGAACAAGAGTAGAACATATGTTATCAAGAAGGAAGAATATAATCACTATAGGAAGTATAAAGAACTAGATAGAGGCTGCAAGTTGGACTAGGATATCACCAGTCCATGGAAGAGGATAGTTTCTCACCCCCTTCGATGTGTAGGGACTCACAGTAGCTAGAGGATTGTTTTCTTATCCACTCCATTGTAACAAAATATTACATTATAGTTTAGAATCCTTTCACTATTCATTTAAATGCATGGAAAGGACATATATACTCTTATTGAGTGTTCAACCTTGTAAAAATATCATGTTCATATTTTTACTCCTTTCTGTTATTGAATGTGATAGATAAAAGATAATAAGAGAATCAAGATTCTAACAGGTTAAGAGGTACAGGGATAAAAAGTAATAATTAGTTTAAAAATTCCTCAACACTAATTCACCCCCCCTCTTAGTGTTCAGTGTATCCCAAACTGGTCCTCTCAATTGGTATCATATCCAAAGGTTCACCTCTTTTGGATTCTCTATTTTGAAGATATTCTCTTTTGAAGACTTAAGAGTCTTCCATGAGTCAAAAATGAATTTAAGTTTTGATGAAGAGTCATTTATCTATGATAAGAATTATATATCTACTAAAACCATGATGAATAAGAAAATGAATCAGAAGAGAAAGATGAAGAATTACCCCTTTCTAAGGAAGAGAAAGTATTTGTATCTCCATGCCTTGCCGAAAATGAGGATATATCAGACATGGAATGTAATGAGATGGTGGCTCATGTTTTCACCAAGAATATGGACCACCTTCCTATATCTATTGATCAATAGGTTTTTTTTAGTACATTTGGAAATTATTCTCCTGATGAAAATTCTAGAAAAAGTAGTTATGATCAATCTAAAATTTAATAGGAAATATCAGTTGATAGATTAATAATGATTCTGCATTGATCCCTGATGAAAGTACATCCCTGGTTTTTCGAGTATTTCAATGCATGCAGAAAAATACCACTCATCTAGAAGAAGAAAATAATGTTTTGGAGAAAGTATTACAAGCAAAAATTGTTGAATGTTTAAAGCTCTCCAGATAGGTTGGATCCTTTGAAGCAAGAAAGAGAGTATTTAAAGTATGTTCCTCAAAGTGGCTCAAATATGTTGAAGAAAAAGAGGGAGTCAATAAGACTCTAGAAGAGAATATACATGCACTTGAACACAAGCTGAGAAAGTGAAATGAAGTCAAAAATATAGATCTGGAAGTCAATTTCAAGAAGAACAAGGAACATGAGTCTTTGTTACAAAATAGAATAAAGGAGCATAAAGACGAATTTGATGGATTTAAAAAGGATAGTGAAGTGAATATGAATGCGATTTAAGCCCAGAAATTCATTCTAAATATAAGAAGTCCAGAATTGGATGCTAAGTGGACCAATCTTGAGAAGACACATATTGAGTCTCTACAAAAGAATGAAATAGTTACTACTAGTACTCAATGCTCAATGGAGGATTATACTGTCAAAAGACCTCAAACATGTGATAATATGATCATGGCTTCACTCATTGATCTATCACAAGCATATGAGAAATTAAATTTACCATCCCTACCAACTTGTTTTAATGTTTCTAAAATTGATTCTACAAAACATGCGGGTTGGGAGAAAAAATCTAAACAAGTATGGATGGAGAATAGTGTGAAGAAACTTACCACCATGAATAGAGTGGATTGGGGAAAGAGTGTGAAAGATAACTCCCCACAGAAAGAACAATATACCAAGAAGAAGATTCAACAACATTATAATGAATATGGAATGAAGACATGGTTTGTTGTTCAATTCTGGTTCTCTAATAGATTTGGGCATTATGCACTAGCTTGTTGGTACAACCCCTTAAAAGTAAGAGCATAGAGAAATTCCATCTCAAGGGGGATAAATCCAGAGAAGAAGAAGTAACATCCACAGATCCTGAAGCATATGTATACTGCAAACAGATTTGGAATTTTAGATAACATCTATGATGTATATAATAGGAGTGGTCACATGAATGGTGCATGTTCAACTCAATAGGTACCCAAATCTAATATGGAAATAAGATCATTGCAGCTGGCTAAGAATAAAGAATCATCCATAAGAAGAAATCATAACAATGTTGTAAAAAAAATTCCCCCAAAGAGATCCCAAAAAGAAAAGCTGAGAAGCCCTTGGATTCAATGTCCTATGAGGTGATGGGTGGTGCATCCAAAAGAACCACTAATAAAGATGCTACTCAAAATAAGCTATGTGGAAATTACAAACACACTACCAAAATTCCAAAAGGCATATTGGATATTTGGCCTAATGATTTGGAACAAATGAGAAATGAGGAAGATGCATATGATAAAGATAGTACAAAAATTAATAATAAGATTCCACATGATGAAGAAAAGGTAAATAAGAGGTTGAATATAAAATGAAACTCTCATGTTTAAGATGTTTTTTGTGTGAGGTGAAACAATTCTGGTCACACTATTAAAAATTTCATTGAATTTATTCCATCCCAAGAAGAATTTATCAAAAGAATGAAAATTGAACCAGGAGATTCTGATTCTTGGAAAGCTCTTGAAGTAAGAATATTCACACACAAACAGATCGAAGAAGTATTGAGATCCAAACAACCACAATCATAATTGATGATTTTATGTACAAGCATGAAGAGTTGAGAAAATGGAGTATCTTTGTTTAGAAAATAATCTCATCCTTCCTGCTAAAATTAAAGAAGAAAAAAGGATCCACCTTATTTCATTAAATCATTGTGTATTGTATTTTTTCTGACAATACATGGAATTTAAGTTGAAGCAAGCTCCCAGGGGGAGAACCTAAGAAGTAGTGATTGCTATCAACTCTTGATGGCAAAGATGAAGAAGCTATCATCTGTGGATGATTCATCAACTGACATTCAAATATTAATATGTTAAGGGAAGACCATTGATGAGGATGATGAGGAGTGTTACCTTATGAGGGAGACATATGAAAAAGCAATCAGAGTTATTATTTCCATTTGTATCAACTTATGAAGGTATTGAATTCAATTACTCTGAAAATTCCTTGAATATAATGTCATTGGAAAAGGTATGTCGTTTCTTAATCCCTCATCCTTGGTTACTCAAAAAATATATATTTTTAGAAAGTGGGTGTAACCAGGTCAATTAGTGACAAAAGAAGAATGAAAGTTCCCCAAGGAAACTTATCCAACAAATTGCACTTGAATGTTTTTGATCCTTTTGTTGAAGTGACTGCAAGAATATCAAGATTAATTATTTCCTATCACATTGAATATCTTCATCCTGGAATGAAAGTGGAAATCCCTTTAAGACAAATTTAGGAGATCTCATCTCATGTGGTATCATGATCAGCGGATAATGGATAGCTTTATTGTCTAAATCCAATCCTCTTTTCTTCTACATTGATATTTTCTCAAGTTGACATAGATTGAAATTATTGATGTCACACTATTTACGTAAGGATTGCTACCATCTCAACAATGAACATTGTATTTCTAGTCAATAAGGGAGAGAGAAAGTGAAATGAATGTTTGAAATGTAACTGGGAGATATAAGATTCTCCTTTTGACATTTACACATTCATTTTAGGAGACTTTGAGGTATTGAAAAAAAATACAAAGGGGAAGATTATTGGGACCACTTTGTGTATGAATATTTTATTTGTTGTCAATATATGTCAATACTGGTCAAAATGAAGAAGGAGATGATGAATGAATAAAAAGTTAATCGATATTTGCAGAAATGAGGTATCCTAGAGAATTGTTATGGAATCATAGTATTGGATTTCATACTTGAGCAATTCTCTAAGAAGATCAATTTAGACGATTGTCAAACTGATCCTATGTTCAAATAACTTGTGTCCAAGGCGACACATTATATATAAAAATAACGAACGGTGATGTATCGTCCATACCAGGATGATTAAATAAGAATAAAGATTTTAATAAGATCATGAAATTATTCACGATTACATGAGAACCATGAATGAGACTACTTAAAGAAAAGAATCATATGATTTTCATAAAGTAGAGAATGATTGATGTAGAAGAAGAGAGAGTGTGGAAGGGCTTGGCATTATATGATGGTCATGAATTACACATTTCCTTGAAATAAGATGATCATTACAATGTACTTAAAGTTCCAAATACATTTATCAAAGGCAATTCATCATCTAAAACATTGAATGTGTTTGAAGAATCCTCAAGCGTCCACTTTTGGATGAAGTAAGATGATTGGAGTTCTTTGGAATTAACGCTTCAAAAAAGAATTGAGGATTTTATGTGAGGATGAAAAAAGTAATTTGGAATTTATATTCCAATGAGTATATGAATAAAAAAGAGGATTTTTGAAGATGAATAGTACACATGAAGTAGTGCATGGGCTTGGAACTATGAGAATGACCACAACAATGACGATTCTTTTCTGATTTGTATATCAAAAATATCATAAGTTTGGAAAACATTTGATGTAATACTTATAAAGGATAGTGGTGTAAAGGAGTGTTTTTCAGTAAAGGAAGGAAAGTGGCGAGCAAGTCAATAGTGATGCTCAGGTGTGGCACACAAGTATAAGTGGGGCACAAGTGTATGTTGTGCACAATTCATATTTCAAGATCATCACATCAAAATATGAAAAAGGAAATAAAGTGGAAAGAAAGGTAAATATTGGCGTCCATGTCAAAAAGTGGCACAAAAGTGTGGAATGTAAGTATAAGTGGTGAAAAAGTATAAGTGGCGTGCAAGTGTATGTTTCACGCAAGTCATATTTCAACATCATCTTATCAAAATATGACAAAGGAAAGAAAGTGGCGTGCAAGTGATGGAGAGTCGCGCAAGTGGTGAAGTGGCACAGAAGTGATGGAGAGGCACGAACGTGGGAATGGCACGTAAGCGTACATGGTGCAAAAGTCACCAAAATGATTATAAATAGATGAAAGCCCTCCTCATTTTAAGGCTCAACACTTAAGATAAATTTTGATCCCTGATCGTGAATGTAGTAGAAAGTGGTGCACAAGATTAAGTGGAACACAAGTTGAGGGTTATTTATACTGAGTGAAAGTAGGGAGGAGTGCAAGAAGAGTGGCGTGCAAGAAGTGTGGTGCGAAAGAAAAAGTGGTGAGCAAGTTGTAAGAGGTGTGAAAGAAGGGAGTTGTGTGAAAAAAGTATGTTGTGTATAACCCCAAAGTGGCACACAATTTGTGAGTTGTGCACAATTGTGGCATGCATGTATTTAGTGGTTCCCAGTTAGGGATGTGTGAAAGTTTGGTGGATTATAAGTAAGGATTGGAACACAATATATGAGTTGTTCTGGAACATCTTACCAGCTTCTGATCAACTATGACGATAATAAGTTGAGCTAGACTTCATTTTTTTAAAAATCACAATGAGAAACTGTGATTATAGAAAGAAGAAGAAGAAGAGATCAATGGAGATGGTTTTGTACAGAAAAAGAACATGTAAAGAAGATCAGGTTTCAGTGCAGCTGGTTTTGCATTATAGAAGTAGAAGAAGAAGAATGTGAAACTTATAGGTTTGCTTCATAAAAATAAGAGAAGAAGAAGGAAAGATTATGCCCAACTAAAGACTAAAATTATTTAGGGAAATTTAATTCATATGATTCCATGTGAGCTGATCCTCAGTGTCTGAATAATCACATTGGTATATGTGATTCTGGCCAAGAATAGAGAAGAATATTTAGTGAAGGTGTTTGTTACACTAAGAATAAGAAATAAGTAGTCTAGTGCAGTTGGTGTTGCACTAGAGAAGAATACATAGAAAGAAGGAAGAATTGGTTTCCTAATGTTTTGAAAGTAATCAAGGGAATATCACTAAAGATGACCAAGATAAGAACCTACCTTATCAAGAAAGAAGAAGACTGTCACTATTTGCAGTATAAAAAACCAGCTAGATGCTACAAGTTGGACTAGGCTATTACCAGTCCAGGAAAATGATTGTTTTTCACCCCCCCTCTATAGTGTAGGGACTCACACTAGTAGGAGGATTGTTTTCCTAGCCACTCCATTTTAATAACATATTACATTATAGTGGAGAATCTATGCACTATTCATTCGCATGCATGAAAAGGATATAGCTATTCTTATTGAGTGGTGAACCTTGTAAAAATATCATGTTCATATTTTTACTACTTTATATTATTGCATTTGACAGGTAAAAGAGAATAAGAGAATCAAGATCCTAAAAGGGTAAGAGGTACAAGGATAAAGAAGAAATAATTGGTTTAAAAAGTCCTAAACACTTGTTCACCCACCCTCTCAGTGTTAAGTATATCCCAAATTGGTCCTCATAGATATTTGTTAATGGCATAACATTCTGTGTTAACAGCCTCATCCCATATATGAGTTGAAAATTTATATACACATAAATTATTCCTAAAAATTTATTGCAAAGTCCTACTCCTCTCAAAAACACCATTCTATTGATATTTTTTAAGGGAAGATAATGTATGATTAATTATTTTCTTTGGAAAATACAAATTAAATTCTTGATTCCCAAATTCTCCTCTATGATCACTTCACAAAATCAAAATTTTAGAATCCATTTACTTTTAAAAAAGACTAATAAAATTAATTAAAATAGAAAAAACTTCACTCTTAAGTCAAAAGAAGTAAATCCATGTAAATATAGAAAACAATATCAACCATAACATAAAAAAATGATTTTCTAGGAAGAATTAATGTTCTACTAGATCTGAAAAGATTGCTTTGGATAAGTTCAACAAATCTATATGGAGAAACATATTTAATTTGTTTAAAATAAAACTTCTGTTTCTGGACCATTTAGCATGCATTACATAGATTTTTTTATCCAATTTACTATCATGAAAGTCATAACTGAGATGTATTTTTGATTTTTTTTATAAAATAGACATTTTAATATTCAATCATTATATGCCAAATCCAAAATTCATCAATTTCAGGATTCACACAATTTACATTTGTCCTACATGAATAATTTATTTCTAATAAATAGACATTATCAGTTCTAGGTGATTTCAACATGAGAGATTTATCTTTGAAAACTGAACACACATTATTAGAAAAACCAACTAAATAAGCATCATCAAAATGTTTAGAAAAACATATCAGGTTATTATTAAATAATTCAATGTAAATACCTTTTTTCATGAGAATTGATTGAGGATTTCCAATAGATCTAATGAAAAATATTTTTCCCATTCAATTTTCATCAAATGTAGCATATGATCTATCTAGCATGGATATCGAGTAATAATTTGATAAATATACAATCTTATTTCTCGAACAACCAATTACCACAAATTTTTTTCATTTTTATTCATGTGGTTTACTCCACATATTGAAAATTAAAATAATAGAAATAATTGGTAACCAAAATCTTTGGGGTCAAAAAATGTTTTCTATTCTAGACACAGGAATTGAAAAAAAAATTCGGAAAATTTAAGAACATGTTTCGAATTTTTTTTAATAAATCAATTTTTGATTCCATAAAATAGAGGATTTTTTAAAATACAGATATTAACATAATTTCTATTTTATCCCTAATAGAAACTTGTATGATTATAATGGTTTTGTTTTTAGAACGAGGTAAAAAATAGTTTTTTTAAATTTTGTCTTTTCACCCAAACTTCCTATTCCAAAATTTTTCTTTCATAAGTTTATTTTGACCAATAAATTTTTTAAATAATATTATTCTTTAGTAAATACACTTTCAACATCATTAATGTTTTGAAATTCCTTTATTAAATTTTCAATTGTATTATATTGTTCAGTACACGATGAAACATACATTTCCAATTCCTTTATCATATATATAATTTGTCTATTTAAATCATTGTCATCATTAAAAATTTTATTATAAGAATTTTTAAGTGCCTTATTCTTATTTAATATGATTTCATACGTTGTTTCTGACATGTTACAATATTCATTTAATTAAACATATGAGAATTTTTTTCTAATTCATTTCGAAGCATAGAACATTAATATGTATGCAACTCATCTGAATGTGCTATAAATCATATGTTTTATTTTTAATTAATACTTTTATCTTATTTTTTTGATGATGTTCACCTTCTAGAATCTTAAGAAGCACTCCATGTGGTGTTTATAGCTTTCTTATCATTCTTATAACCAACCTCCATGAAGTATTTCTTTTCATTAATTTTTATCATCCTTATTTTTTTTGACTAGATAAATTTATATTTCTTAGGTTTTTTCACTCACATAATCTTAATTCATTATATTGATCTCCATGATTCATGTTCTTATTAAAAAGTCTCTAAAAAACACTTCTCTTATTATATAATTTTTTTAAATTGGAAAGAAACTAAGAAATTTAATCATTTGATCTATAATTTATTTATGAGTCTTTTTTAGATGTTTCAAAAAAATTTATGATTTTTTCTTCCTATCATTATCATAAGTAAAAAATATTCATGGAAAAATTTTCTATGTTGATCATTTTATGCTCTCCAACATCATATTACATTTTATCCTTTCATGTCATAAGAGTTATGATAATATCTATTATCTTTAAATTTATCACTTCTGTAGGTTTTCTGATAGTATCCAAGATCCCACTCCACTTTGTTGGTAAAACTATAAGAACATTATACACCTATTTCTATTGAGTAATAGGTTCTCCTAGAGCAGCAATTGTATTAACAATCATAGCGAGTCTTCAATTTAGATGAGTGATTCTTTCACCTTTGATCATTTTGGATTTTTTGAACATTATCTTTGTAGTATCATATCTGAGAGCATTAATGTTGTCTTTATATTCATGTGAAACCATTATTGTGGTCTGCATTTCATGAGTTTTTTGAAATTGAAAATATTTATTGAATTTATTTGATCTCAATCCTCAAATTACAACATCCATAGCTTTGGAATTCAGATCATATCCTGATTCTATTGTAGCATCCAACATTTTCTGTTTTGTCTTAGGAATTTCATTGGGATTTACTACATTGAGATAAACTTTCTAGGTAGTCGTTTATTGATCGATGGTTATGACAACTTTCCTGGAACTGTGGTTTTCACTATTAATGTATGGATTTTTAAACATTAACATAGTTTCACAATTATCTTCCATAGAATCCATTTGAACCTATATCTTTGGACTTCAATATTTTACTGCTATGAACTCAAGATTCATGAGCTCTGATAAGAATTATTTTCCCAATGATTGAATAACTAAAAATTAAATATGGGGGTTAAACAAGTTCATAAAAATTTCATTACATAAATCAACGATCAACTGGAATGATTAGTATCATATTTTAATTAATTTTAAACAACAATAAAAATATAAAAAATTAATGGATAAACAATTGAACAAATAAGATTTATAGTTTTTCGGGGAATATAAAACACAATGTTCACTCCACCAACACACTACTTCATTAGTTTGGTGATTTTCACTCAAACAACCCCTTTACCTGGGTCTCCTAGCTATGTAGAATCATCTATCACTTAATCTATAATTCCATGTTCTTCTAACCCGAATCTCTAATTTAAAAGACCTATACATGGACTCAACATACACTCTTACGACAAGTGTAAAAGAAAAGAACGGATAAACTTTTTAAATAGTGGATGGAGCGCATAGTTTCAAGGAGCAATTGAAAGTAGTGGAAGATGAATTTTAAGAAGATTATAGCCCTGAAGGTATAGCTCAAATGTCCTTTAAGTGAAACTAATAATCTTGTAATAGCATCACAAATATCTATATTTAAACTTTTATTTGTACATGAATTCAATGTATATGTATGTATGTGCATACTACTAATTCTTTTTTACCATCCATCACTTTCTTTTATGTAGTGGCTAACTATTATTTTTATATATCATTTTGACCAGAAGTACAATATAATTGTAAGGATCAAGTGAATCATCTATTGAGAAGTTGATAAGACATGTGATTAAGGACATTTTACATTCCTACCAAATATAAAAATTAAATTTTATATAGCAATGTCAAAACATCTCATTTTTTGGTATTTACATTCTTGGGAAGGAGATATATTATATTGATCAATATTTCCTTAAATAGGAAATATCTTTTTAGATGTGATCAAAAAGTATGAAAACACTTATCGAGATATTAAAAAATTAATCAAGACATTCTATATAAAAAATTTATATTCAACTGATAGTATCGTTCATCATAAGATAACATCCCAAGAGAATTTGAAAGAGAAAGAAGGTCGTTTAAATAAACTAAGTATATGATTAAATAACATTATAATTTTATAAGAAAATTATTTAGTGTTAGATAAAATGTGCTACTATGATGTGACACTTAAATTATTTAACTTCTTCTTGAATTCATTGGACAAAATTTTATGAATTTTCTTTTTAAAAGATAAAGAATTATTAATATATTAGTTCTGTCCAAAATATCTTACATTAGTTTGTGAAAACTAAATCATTCATTTCATTAGATAATTTCATACATAGTAAAATAAACATTCAATATGGATTTTATTGATTCTAGGTACACAGAAGATAAATACTACATGCATCATAGAATAAACATTTAGATAATCAGGGCATGATTAATTATTCTAAAAAATATATTCTAAAACACTTAAAAGAAACTTGTTAAAATAAAAGTAGAGATTTTGTGAATCCTAAAAACAAATAAGAATCAAGATATGTTGAAAGAACATAAGTCTATCCAATAAGAAAATCACAACCCATGTGATCTCTCCCATCACAAGAATAACATTTATCCTCTTAGGTATTACTGGATGCTCTACAAAATCTCTATGATCTAGATCAACTTTTCTGTGTATTCACATGATTATACCTCCTCTTTCAAGACATATAAATCTAAAACTTTCCATATTTTTCATATGATTTAGTCACATGATGTCCATTTCTAGATCCAACATCCAAGTGTCCCATTACTATGAATATCTCAGTTAATATAGCCAACTAAAGAATTCAAGCATAACATGATAGATATAAGGAGACCACACTTGCTCAAGATATCTCTAGAAAGTACCTACTTGAACTTCATCACTCAAAATAATCCATCTCATTATGTATTAATGTAGTACAATGTAAGGTTGGTGAACCTAATGACATACTCAGTGATTGTCATACTACCCTTATACAACCATAGAAGCACCGAAATTCAAACTAGGTGCAAGAACAAGGGTTAAAAATCGTAATGAAACTGCTATTAGAAGATAGAACATGAGAGCATCATCAGATTGTGGGTCTTCATAACTAGACTTCACCATAACCCAAATGATTCATGGAAAGGACTCTCTTCTAGTACAACAATCTGATCAATTATGGTTTGAACAATCCTAAAGACTCAGATCAACAAATCAAGAAAGTCCTTCATTGCATTAGGATCTATCTCACCAGGGAACCTCATTGGTCTCTAGAATGAGAATTCCTAGAGTGTGCTAATCTAATTCACTTCATCCACCTGCACTGCTAGTACTATCTATTTCTTGGTTGGAGGGGGTGTTTCTCCCTACCCACATGGAGGAAATATTCAATGGTACAACCCCAAAAACGAGGTTTCATCACTCTTCAGATTTTCATCACTATATTGAATCAATATATGATATGTTTATCTTTAGAGAGGCATTCTAATGTATATCAAGATGTGCCACGATATGATGTAAATATATCTGGGAAGTTGACTCAATAAGGATAGTTAAGGGATTCAATCCCCTATGTTGTAACTACCATTGTTCCCTACAACCAGTGACATTATATGATCAGTTGAAAAGCATATAGTGAGAGTCCTAGTATATAGATTCGTCAAACCCAATACCAGAACTCAGTTCCCTAGACTAAAATTCATACTCAAGACACTTTGAAACTATTTTCCTAATATGCAATCAATCCCCGTGTAAGGAAAATTCCAAAAAAACCATACCAAGGAATAAACGTTCTGATACCACTATATAATAAACCAACACACTAAGGGTCGCATGGCTCGTAGAATTCCAAGCACCCAAAAACCCCATACCACCTCTAATATGATAGGGGATGGAAACCACAACAAGAATTCATAATATAAAATTGGAGGTATTTTAATAATGTACATGTACACATGAACTGAACTATCACTAGTAAATATTAGAAAGTAATAATGAAGGATAGAAAAATCTAGAGTTTTAAACATGAATACAATAAGATCTAGGTAAAATAATATAGAGTATGAAAACATAAACCATAATGAATGGGGTAGAATAAACAGACAATCTGAAATGATGTTATAATGTGATAAAATTGGAATAAATGAGAAATGAGAGATCTCATCTCCAAATCTGTATGTCCAGACCATCATATATGGTTAATAAACACATGTATCCCAATGCTCCCCTGAAGTCACCATAGATCTATCCATCATCTACATAAGAAATGACACATGTAGGAAAATTACATACAAGGATGAGTATATACATACAAACTAGGAATCCCCAAAAGTGAAAGGGATTGATATAATGATAGAAGATATAGTCAGATCAACCCAAAGAAAGTGGAAAATTAAACCCATTAGATATATATATATATATATATATATTCTCATAAAAACCTATAGGAGATAGATAGGGGGTCTACATCTCACAACCCATCCAAATTTGATTAGAATGCCTGCATCTTAAATGTCCCATAACTAATGATCAATATCAAACAAAACCTGACAAGAACATGTGTGGAGATGACCACTACTTTCTACTATGATCCATATACGAGGGAGACACAAATATTGTGGGGGACCCATACACCATCTGAGACCGAATATGGTGGTGTAATAATCTATAGATATAGGGCCCCAATCTATGGTAGGGGAGTACCATATCTATCTATATAAGGACTATGGGGGACTTGATCCCAAGTGTGATAGGAGAGTAACATACTTGAAATCTCTTCAATGATCATTTCCTAATAACTATAATCATCAAGCATCACATAAAGAAGATTCATGTTCATTACATCTTACATCATATCTATTATGTCACAAAATAACATCAACACATTATACAGAAAAAATTAGGATATATTACTTTTTGAAAAAAAATATGATTACAATCAAAGGATATATGAATGAATGAAGTTACAGAAGGTAATATAAGGTATGTATCGAGTCCACAAGACATGTGACCGCACCTCATTTCCTATTCATGTTCTCCTCTAGAAATGGATTGGAATAAATTTCATCATAAACGATACATATAGGAGTTACAAAGTGTCCCTCAGCCACCTGAGGTGTATCCCTATGTTTTTCCCTATTCTAGCGCACTTTGGAAAATTTTTATGTTCCTAGCCTTGAAAATGGGCATGCCAAGGTACCTGCCAGTGCATGTGTACTCCAGGAGTACATGGTATGTTTTCCCAAATGCGGTCTTAGGTGTGTGTGAGCTGGCACCTAGCTTGAACACTTAGGGAGGTCCACATTGCATGTTTTCTTGGTCACTTGTCTTGTTATTAATAACTCCCCCAAAAACCCAAGAATCCTAGTTAGGGGCGGGGAACTGCATGTCAATAGTTCTTCTGGAATACTAAAAATGTAGATGATATTTTTTCAAGATATCAAATTTCATTTTTGTGGTTTCCACATCCAGTCATACTACCGTGGATTTACCCATTTGACTACATGATACCAATTAAAATAATTTCTAACCATTGTATCCTAGTATTCGGTGGTGGAAAATTAAAAATGGTAATCTGATTGAAGTTTTTAGATGTCTCATGCTTGTCATATTTTCCATATCCACTTCTGGAACATATATCCATGAAGTATCACATGTATTCCATCTTGATATGTCACAAATAAACCAATACATTCACCATTCAATTAATGACCACAAATCTAGGGGTTTGAGTGTACTAAAAGATGCCACGAGAATGTTAAATTGTGACCCAATGGTCCAACAATGAAGAACATGATGAACGGGAGGGGAAAACAAGAACATTGGTATATACATAGTTGTAAAAGTGTTCTTGGCCATGTATTTTGCAAATAGTGAATCAAAATTTAATTAGTAAATATATATCGTGTGAAGGATCAAATAATCAAAGATCGATGGAAGATAATAATACATGTTTTAAATTTTTTATCAAAATGGTGGAAACCACCATTAATTAGACCTACCTATATTTGGATCTAATTTTTGTGAAGAATTCATTCTCTATAAAAAGCGAAGTCCCACTACATTCACTACCTCTCAATCCACCTTGATCTAATTCTACATCATTCTTCGATCTCATTACACCAATTAAGAACACTCCACCATCATCTCAATTATCACTGGTTTTATGTAGCTAACCCAGGATTATTTTTATAATGAGGTATATATAATGGGATTTAGGTTTTGGGAATTTAACAGAACCAAAATAAATTTATTTATTTGTTTTAATTAAATGAAACACTAATGACTACCTCATGTAGACATCTGATGTCAACCAACCATTGGTTGTTCCAAGATTAAACCCAGCCTTCCAGACACAACTTTGGACTCAAATATAGTGACCCAACCCTAGAAATCCCAAAGATAGTTTCTAATACTATTTTATTTGAATGATTACATGGAATAAAATCTAGAAGGACTGAAGAGTTTAGTAGTCTTGGTAAACTAGATACATACATGAGTTTTGTAATAAAAATTAATAAACTAATTACAATAAAAAACTATTTTATGGATAACTTTATTACATCTATGATGTCTTTTCATATTTTTTTATATTAGACTTCTTGTATTCCTGTGGAAAGGAAAAATAATAAGGGTGAGGTCAAATGATCCGTAATGGTAAAGTATATTAGAAGGAATAATAAACCAATTATAATAATCAAATGTCAATGTAAATAAATGTAAAAACATTCCCATAAAATAATTATATATGGTAAAATAAAAATGTAAAGCTAAGAATGTGAATACACATTCCATTTATTCAATAAAATGAGAATGAAATTCATCCATAGATTTTATCCTATAAAAAACCTCATGTATAATAAAAATGATAACTGAAATCTCTATGAAGTAAATTCTTAATTACTACCTATTATGTCTAAGGCACATAAAACTCTCTATTATCCAAATCCATCATTTATAAATTTTAAATCAATTGGTAAAAACCAATATATTATTCATAGAAACAAAATCACTGGGTTTTTTCCAAATAATTTCATCTCATGAGACTACTGATGAATCAATTGGATTGCGTTTACTCATCCATAGCCCCAAGGTATTTTCTTAGATGGTCCTCAATCCATGACTTCTATATCCTAAGAATTTATCATATCAAATAAACAATATGCCTCATCAAATATCTGTATTAAATAAATAATACAGATTCATAAATATTTCCCCAAAAAATCAAATAATTTTCAATGTAAACACCATATGAAAAATAGTATATAGTTCATGAAATAATCATATTCATGAAAAATGACAAGGATATTTAGCAGAAATTAAATTTAAAATGATCATTGGAAATTAAATAATTCAAGGGGAATCAAGGAAGTGATTGTTAATAAAATCCTTGGTCAAAACAGTCATAAACTATCCCTATAATAAATAAGGATGGTAAAAATTCAAAATATCTCACGTAGAGTAAAAATGAATGATTTTGTCATTGATAAATATAAATAAAAGATACTTTAAAAACATTTTTGAGGAAAATATTTCTTTTAATTTTGAAAAATATTTTGAAAAACATTTTCCTTGAAAATCACTTTTTTAAATCATTTTATTTACAAAAAATTAAAACAGGAAAAGGAAGTTTTGATGAAATGATTATTGGTAAATTAGTAAATTCCATATGAGGTAAAAAAACATTCCATTTGCATGGTAATAAGTTAGAAAAATTCCTTGTTTGGAAAGTGGTAATAAGATTTTTTACAGAACATTGGTAAAATAAAAAAAAGGGAAAAAATTTCTTACTAAATCATTTTTAATGAGTTACACAATTGATTTTTTTTATAAAACATTGTTTTTAGAAGAAAACAGGTTCTCTATCTAAATAGAGAGTGAATTAAGGTTTTCTTTAAAAGATTTTCAAAAACATATTGAGTAACAAAGAGTGGGAAACTTCAAATACTTGAAAACATTCATGAATAACTAGAGGAGAGGAAAAAGAATGGTTTATTGAATAATGGTCATATAATTTTTCTGAATATAAATGAAAGATCATTAAAATTATTCTCGAGTAAAATAATGTTTAAATATTCCAAAGATCCCCATACCACTTTAAAACATTGGAATAAAAACTTCCAAGAAGGAATACAATTTAATGAAAATTATAATAACATTAAATTAAATTTATTAATTTTTTAACATTTTTATGGTAATTATAGACACCATATAAATTATTTTATGTACATAACAATAAATATGTCTTAATGTAATGTAAATGGAGTTTAAATCCCTTACCTTACGTATGATTTGTCTCATGTGTTGTTATATTTCTGAATAACAAAATTATGTTAATTATTTAATTTCATGGGAACATTATTCATATTTATAAAAAAATTATTTCACTTATTTCAATGTTTTATACAACTACATAATCTATTAGTTTTATATCGGTTATTTTGAAAAAAATTGGTTTCTATGTAAAAGACTTCTTTTGTAGGTAAACTATGTTCAAATGAGATATTATATAACATATCAAGAATAATAATTATCACATAATTTTAAATTCTAAAAAAATAATATTTTTTAAACCAATCATTAAATATATCTAGGAAAAATGAACCAATGTTACAATCCTGGAGATGGTAGGTCATCCATACGAATGAGTAATGTTCTAATTTTTCAAATATCATTATGAAAAGAAGGTAAGTTACATAAATATTTTTAGAAATATAATTATATCATTAATAACATATTATTTAATCATATATACTTGTATATATAATTCTTGTGATGTAAAAGGACACATTATTTTCAAAAAGGCATTAGTCCATACGTCCATGGATGACGTTATCACATTTTAAGTGTTTAAATGGGTAATAAAGAAATTGATATATATATATATATTGTATTTATATAAAGGTAATTGTTTGATTATTATAGCATAGATATTTTTTACGTTACATGTGGTTAATTAAAACCATACTTTTTTACATTCCATGTATCATGTGATCGAATAACAACACTTTTAGGAGGTGGTAGTCCACACTTCCACAAAAGATGTTCTCGTATTGACACAAAATTGAAGGTATAAGTTTATGTGGTATAAAATAATTAAATAGGTATAAACAAACTTTAAATATCATATATAACATAAAATATATTTTCAATCATAATTCCTAACCATGAGAGGTGGTAATGTAAAAATTTAACAATGTTATTTCGTGAGGTAGTAGTTAGTCGTACTCATAAACAATGAGTTTGTTACCCATTATATAGATGTTTGTGTTAGTGTATGAATAACTAAATCATATTTTATTTAGGATTCTGTTTCTATTTTATAATCACATAAAAAAAATATTTTATGTGGTAAATAAAAGGAATAAAACTAAAGATCCTGGGGAAATATGTTACCCCTTATTTGGTTAACTCCTTTGAGTTTAAAAAAATGGATTCCTCATATGGATTTAGTCCAAAGGAAAGGATTATAGTATTTGGGGAGGGATGTTGAGGATATATTAGGGTAGATCTTGGCCAATTCAATTTGACTTGAAAGATGTGATAATGTTGGAGGAGAGGAGGTATATTATAGTGGAAGAATAGTTTCACTTCTGTAAATTTTCTAAAAGGGAATACCACCCACGTTTTTACCATTTCAAGTGATTTAAATAAGGATAAAAATTTTATTAAATGAAGGATAGGCAATAAATATTTCCATACAATGGATTTTTTACAAGTTAATAGGTCATTTTGGCCCATATGTTTAAGGTTTAGTCAATTGTTATGTATAATTTCATCTTAATCATTGAAATTAATTATAATTATTTTCACTAATATTTTTGATCAAAATAGATATTAAAATATAGGAAATTAAAAATTATTCTTATTCAAAATATTGAATCCATTTTTTAAATTTTAATCATAGAAGTGTCCAAAATTAATTTATTTTAATCCTAGGATAGGATGCCAATTCATGTTTTGAAATTAAAAATGTTCAAATGTTTGTGCTGGGTTTTCATATCCAATTTCAATGTGAAATTGATTAAAATGAGATAAATTGGAAAAATTAATAAAAAACTGATGAAATTATACTTAAAAACAATTTTAAAATATTATTTATCATTACAAATAAATTAGATGACAATTTTGTTGTCAATTAAAATTAAGTATTTTCGTTACTCATTAAAAAATGAAACATCACAAAAAATACCAAACATTAACCCTAACCTAATTTGTATCTTTAGAATTCAATGATTAATTTTATTTTGAAATACCATATTTATTAAATTAAAAAAAAATTGTATTTAATAAACGTTTCCATTAAAAAGCAGTAAAAGTGCCATAAGAAAAATATAGTATTTTATGTGTAAAATTTGGTTTGTTCTCTTCTCGTTACTATAAACTATAATGTATGAATATTATGAAATTTTAATTTTATATATAATAGATATATATCACATTAATATTACTCACTAATTTTAGTTATTTCAATTTATTAGAATAAAATTGTTTTACGGGCATGAAAATAGTTTTTTAAAAAACATTCCTTTTGTATTAAATTTGTTGTTATATTTATTTATAATTAATTTGTAACCAATGAATTCATTTTATATTTGTGGAAACCATATATTTTTATAATTATGGTAATCTTATTCATAACAATTAATTTAACAACATTGTTATATTTTATTATATTAAATAATAAAATTTTAATAATATATTATTGTTCGGTAAAACTCATTCTTGCATGTAATACTAGCAAAAAAACTCATTATTGTATGTAACCTATGATAAATCAGTGGATCATTCATTTAAATCTTTAAAATATTTTTAAATTATTTAAAATATTAAATATTTATAAATTTTCAGGATATTACACTCCCTTACATGCTTGGTGTAGTGTGCCATACCTATTATCAAATAAAATGTTTCTACTTTATATTTTCAGGGTGTTACCTTGAATATCTATTAATTAATTTTCATCCTCAAAATTTAAAACTTATCCAATTACTATATCAGTTTATTTTTTACTATAGGTTCAGGAAAAAATCATATAGAATGGAGAGAATGGGAAGTACAAAGGTCACATGGACTAATATATCAACTGGTCTTTATGTAGGCGAACATTAGTGGAAAGTATAGATACATACTCGGAGGAAAAGTTTAAATATTTATAGGGATTGATTGAGGTCATAATTCACAAACAAGTGAATGATCAATGACACATTGAGAGTCACAATGCTAAAAATCTATGATGAGTTATAAGACCAAGGGTTTAATAAAAAATAACGTCTTAGGAAAATATTTTTTGAATCCTTTTCTTTGTGAGGAGTAATTATTTTACTAACTAAGAATATATGGAAGCAAACTTACATAAATGTTTTTATAAACACAATTTTTATCATTTTGTATTCTTTATTAAAATTAAAATTCATCCATTAATTCCTAAAATTCATATTAAAAAATTATATTTTGATTCTGAAAGCACAAAAATAAATTTCTAATGGATATTAAGGATGATAAAAGAGTGTAAAGTATTACTATCTGTCTCTAAAAAAACCCCAAAGTTAATATTTTTAAGAAATGAATCTTTATACCATAAAATTTACACTATTGGTTCATCATTAATAATTCTTTATCAAATTATTCATATAAAAATAATGACATATTAACTAGGACATTACGTAGGTCAGTGGTTATTGTAAAACCCTTATCATCCTTTAGTCATGGGTTCAAGACCAACAACCTTGCCATAATTAATTGGTTGTCACCCAGTATATAGGTTTACGTTTTCAAAAACCATATTAATATAATTTTAAAATAAATATGATGGAAATCCTTTAAATAATGATAATCACTAAATATCATTTTAACTTAGGTTTTCAATAAAAACCACAATACAAAAAAACATTATCCACTTATTTATACATAGATCCTTTCTTATTACAGTTTTTTCCACTAGAAGATGTAATTGAATCAGGTAAATTACACCAACCCCACATTTACTAGAAAGAAGTATAAAGGATTTTTTAGGATATGTTTCATTCCCTTCCATAACACTGTTCATTTTTTCTAATAAATTATTTTCATTATGAACTTATTTTCGACACATAAAACATTTCCCCATTCCAGTGAGACAATTTCCATGATGTATCCTTCTACATTCCTTCCCTGATAAGAATCAAGGCTTTTTCTCAGCATGGGTTTTACCATATGTGCTCTCATCAAACTCCATGATTCAATTCATTGGTGAGATATAGTGTTGTTTAAGGTAAATGTCATTAATATTATTTTTGGAAAAATGATTCAGCATAAACATGATATCCTCCAGTGATATAAATAACACATTTGGTTGCTCATTGTCACCACCTATTACTTCATGTACAATGTTAACATGACTCCTTTGGGTTCCATCCATTAACTAAAACTAGAAATATTAGTGTGAATAAAAATATTCATAGTGAAAATATTATATGATCATTTATTATATATCTAAATGGTAGAAACTTATTTTAAATATAAAAAATATTAGGTTTATCCTTGGTTATTAAATGTAAAAATCAATCATAATTTTTTAAAGGAAATAATTAATTACCTTAAGAATATACCCTCATAATGTCAAAACGGTTGTCCAGTAAGGTCTGTTGTCATATACTAGGTTACACCGAGTCAGCCATGACACACCTTGTTGATTTCATTACCCCTAGGTATGTCTATAAAAGAACCACATCTACTCATAGTATTCAGACATGGATGCATTTCTAGTAATAACCACATAATTTCAACCTTACCAAAATTTTAAGATTTTATTCAATACTTATACGCAATTATAACTTATATATATGTTCTCTGGTCAATGAATTAAAAATATACTTCCAAAGGATGCTACTAAACTTCCTCTAATACTAACTGTAGAGACCAGACCCTAGAATAATTGAAGCTTGTATCCACTACCATTATATTGGAATGATTACAAGGAATTTTTTTGAAGGACTAGAGAGTTCATCTGTTTTGTTAAACCAAATATATACATGAAACTTTTACTATAAAATAATAAAATAATTAAGACATATTTTTTTCATTTGTGGATAAATTTTTTTCCATCAATGATATACAAGAATATATATTTTAGTATACTTCTTGGAATCCTATGTAAATTAAACATAATAAAGGAGAGATAAAATTCTCAATAAGTTTAATGAATATCAGAAGAAACAATGAATCAGTTAGAATAATTAAATATAAATGTAATATAAATGGAAACACATGATATTAAAATAACTATATAAGCCAAAATATATATGGAAATGTATGAATATAACGAAACATTCTATTTAATATAAAATATGAATGAAATTCATCTATATATTTTATAATATGAAATACTTATGGGTAATAACAGTGAAAGAAGAAATTTATACGATGAAAATTCTTAACTACTGGTTGTAATGTATGATGCACATGAAAACATCCAATACTAACATCAATCCTCCTGAAAGTTCAAAAATATGGGTTGAAACCTATCTATTCTATTGGGAAAAAACTCAAATTATTTATCTCCAACTAATTTCATATCATGGGAAAATTGGTGAATCAAGGGGATTGCATTAAATGTACCCTAAACTAAAGGTAATTTGTTAAATAGTCCCCAACCAGTGTCCTTCATGTCCTAATCATTCCTCATATCGAAAAAAAATTCTTATCAGATATTCACATTGAATAAAGAACATGACTTCATCAATATATCCCCAAATAATAAATAAATCTAAAAGTAAACACCATATAAAAATGGTATATGGTTTAAGAAATAACCATATCCATGAAAAGTGATATGGATATTTAGCCGAAGTTCAATATCAAATGATCATAGGAAATTGAATATTTAAAGAGAACTAAAAAGAATAAATGAATTTATTGTAAATACTTAACTCAAAATAAATAAATTATAAACTATCTAGATGAATAATAAGAATGTTATCGATTAAAAATATCCCAATGGTAGAAAAGACATAGGGTTGTTCTAATTGACGAATAAAAAATAAAACATTGTTCAAAACAATTTGAGGATAATATAATTTCTATTATTAATTTTTTTTTTCAAAACCATTTTCTTTGAATTATTTTTTAAAAACTACTTAAAAAAGATATATTTAAAATATAAATAGTAAGGATTGATGAAACGATATACAATAAAAATGTACATGTTGTTTGAGATAAAAAGAACATTTATTTTTCATGGTTAAAGGTTACAAAATTTTTTATTCAGAAAAAAAATAGAATATTCATTTAAAACATGAAAAAAAGAAAACAATTATAATTTTTTTACTAAATAATTTTGAAAATATTAAAAAAAAATTAAATTATTTTATAAAATGAGTTTTTAGATGAAAATGTGTTCTCCGACTGAAGAGAGAGTGAAGTCATGTTTTCTTAATAAAATTTTCTAATATATATTTAGAACTAAAGAATGGAAAAATGGTAATAATACATGAAAATGGTCATTAATTACTATAGTAGAGGAAAATTAAAATTATTATCTAACAATGTTCAAATAATTTCCTTTTATGTAAAGGAAAGCTCATTAAATTTATTCTTTGGGAATATAATCATTAAACATTCCAATGTATCATGTGGCACTTTGAATCATTTGAATCAAAACATCTATGAAGAAATAATATTAAATTCAATTTATAAAATCATGAGTGTAGATATATTCATGGTATAACATGTTAAGGGGAGGTATATACACTATATAAAATAATCAAGGTTCATAATAAAAAATAAGTCTTAATGGAATGTAAATTATGATGAAATCCATTACATTACATCAGATTTGTCTTGTGTGTCTTTATATTCATGAATAAAACCATTATGTTAATTATTTACTTTATCAAAAAAAATTCTGATTTATCATAAATTTTATTTCACTTATAACCATGTTTTATACAATCACATAATCAATTATTTTTATGTTATTAATTTTGAAAAAATCTGGTTTATTTGTCAAAAACAACTTTTTTAGGTTAACCAAGGTCAATGGGGCCATTATTTAACATAATAATAATAATAATAATGAAATAATAATAATATTTATACATAAATTGTATTTTTTAAATTATTCATTAAATATGATTAGGAAAAATGAACTAATGTTACAATCATGGAGACAGAGTGTCATACATATACAAGAGTAAAATTCCCTTTTCTAAATCATCATTGTCAAAATAAGGTATGTAAGATAAATATTTTAAAAATTATAATTATATAATAAATAACATATTATTTAATTATATATACTTATATATATAATTCTTGTGATTTAAAATGAATAAAATCATGTTGGGGAGGATGTAGTCCACAGATCCATGAACGACGTTATCACTTTTTATGTGCGTGAAAGGGTAATGAAGAAAATAATATATATATATATATATTTTATTTAATGATATTAAGTTATTTCATGAATATAATATAGATATTTATTATTTCACATTTGATTATTTTTAACCATCCATTGCACATTGCATGTATCATGTGATAGAATCACATCTCTTCTAGGAGGCAGTAATCCACACTTCCACAAATGATTTTATGATTTATACACAGAATGGAAAGTATAAAAGAATGTGATATAATAGAAATAAATAGGTAAAATAAATTATAAATATCATATATAACATATATAAATATATTTTCCATCATAATTACCAACCATGATATGTGGTAAATGAAAAATGAGCAACACCGTTCTGTGTAGCGGTAGTTAACTGTAAACATAAATGATAAGTTTGATACCCATTGGATGGAGGTGTGTGTATGTTTCTGTAAAAAAAAGATAAAAACATCCTATTATATTGAAGATACTGTTTATGTTAAAAAATCATGGAATAATAATAGTTTTTTGGGGTGAATAAAGATAATAAAACTAAAGATCTTGAGGAAAGATGTTACCTTTTCTTTGGGTAACTCATTTTGGTTTAAACCAAATTGAATCCTTGGTTGGATTTATTCATAAGGGGGGTATTATAAGATGATATAAAGGGTGTTGAATAGATATTTTGGTAGATATTGGTTGATCAAATGTGGCTTGAGAGGTGTGTGGAAGTGGGAGGAGAAGAGGCTTGTTATAGTGGAGGTGTGACACTCTTGTAAATTTAGGAAAAGGGAATTCCACCAACATTTTTACCATTTAAAGTGCTTAACATAATGTTCAAAAATATAAATATTTACACACAAAGTATTTGGGAGCAATGTATAGGTCATTTTGGCCATCTAGTTTGTTGTTTAGTACATTATTAAGCTTAATTTTATCTTAATCATTGTAATTAATTTTATTCACTTTCACTATTATTTTTGGTCTAAAAATAATATTAAATAATTATAAATTAGAAATTATTATAATTCAACATTTTTAATAAATTTTAAAAAAATTTAATAACATATGTGGTAGAAATTAATTTAAATTTAATCACATAGATGGGACAACAATGTAGGGTTTTACTGTAAAAACATTCAAAATGTTTCTAGGTTTTCAAATTCATTTTCAATGTGATATTACATACAATGAGATATATTTTATTAATAAATAATAAATAGATCTAGTTAAACATTAAAAAAAATTAAATATAATTTATCCTTATAAATAAGTTCTATTAAAATCAGTTTTGAATTAAAATTAAATATTCTCATTAATCATTAAAAAATGATACTTCATAAAAAAAATCACCCAAATCTAATTTTTATTTTTTTATTATAAAGATGAATTTTATTTTAATATATAATATTTACAACTTTACCATAAATTGGATTCAAAATAGGTTCTCCATTAATGTTGATAAACATGCCTGAATAAAAATATAATATTTCATAGCTATAATTGGGCATATTCTTATATTTTTTCTATAAAATAAATTGGATGAATATAAAAAATATTTATTGAATATATAATATATATTATACTAATGTCACTCACTAATTGAAATTAATTTAATTTATTTGGACAAACCATATTTGTGAGAACAAAAATAGTGTTTTAAAAAACATTTCATTTATATTAAAATTTTCTTATATTCATTAAAAATTAATATTTAACTGTGGAATTCATTTTTATTTGTGAAATCCATATATTATCATAATTCAGTTAATATTTCTAATAACTTTTAGTTTAACAGATTTTTTATATTTTTTTATTTTAAATAATAAAATTTAAATAATATATTATTTTTCGGTAAAACTGAATCTTGCATGTAACACAAGCCATCAATGAAATTTGTTGTTGTGTATGACATACGCTAACCCTGTGGCACAAAAATTTTAATCTATAAAATATATTTAATTTATTTAAAATAGTAAATATATTATACATTATATGGATATTATACTCCCTTATATGCTTAGTGTTGTATTTCAAAGTTGTTATCATATACAATGCCTCTTCTTTAGATTTTCTGGCCATTACATCAGATTTCTTATCTAAGACACCAATTGTGAGTTATTTCATTTTTTAGAAAACATACCTCACAATATATTAATATGTTTAATATTTTTATAATATCCATACCGGAATAACCGGACATTGGAATCTCATTCTGTCTGAGAAACAAATCCTTTTCCATAAAATTTCTTTTTTCCATCTTCTTTTTCATCCCTTCTAAAAGAAATATGTCCTTGAAGAGTAGTCATGCATTCTTGAGCATAATTACATAACTAATCTCATCATCCACAAGCATAATCTGGGAATTTAAACTGATTTTGTGTTAGAATCATTTTAAAATCTTGTGATTTTTTTTTCATAATTCATATAGCATATAGAAGTTACTCACTTTTCTTCTACAATTATTCCCCTTCATTTCATACCTACATATTCGAAGGGAAGTTTTATTCCAATAATTACAATATTTATGGCCAAATATATATTATCACCAACAATATCCAATAAATCCTGATATACTATAGAAATGTGATCTTTTGTTGTAATTTGTTTTTTGAGGTTAATAACATCTTTATTTTTTTGTGTCCCCTTTGTGTGGTGAAACATTCTTATGGATGTTGTTCTCAATATTTTTTATTGTGATATATTTCTCACATTCTTTTTGAACCTCGATTTTCACAAATATAATTAACAACCACAAGTTTAGCAAAATCATATTAATTTTTACTTTTAATGGGTTTAGATTACACCTAATTCATTCGATGATATTTCTTATGAACTTGAGATGTATCTTCTTTTACCTATGATTCTTTTTTGACATTATCATGCAAATTTCTTAAGGTAAACTAAACATAATGAGGTTTTTTTTGAGATTTATAGACTTCATCATATTGAATGAAAGTCTCTTAATGATATCTTCCACTGTTTTCTATGTTATTCAAATCTCAGTTGGAGGTTTATAATCTTATGGATATAATTTTATTAGTATTTGAAGACATATTTTATTCCATAATTATCCTTTAAACATTATATTTTCTAAATTTGATTTCTTCTTGAATTTTTTATTATTCCAAAAAATGGTAAATGTTTTGATCTGAGTTGAAATTCACTATAATAATCTTTAAAACCTTCTTCTTCACCAATGTTTAAGGAATATCCATTTTCTCAAAATTTTCAATAATGATTATGAATTTTTATTAACATTCAACTTCTAAGGAATTCTTTTCAGTATATAAATTCTAAACATTAATACTTAACATACATATTTTTTTAGTTAACTCCAAAAGATTAATTATCATGCTAAGAATATTTGATAAAATTATTCCACTAAGGATTTTAATTATAATGGTCTTCTTATTCCACAAATTGTTTCTTGGGGGAATTCATATCAAAGTGACTAATTCCTCTATACTTGAAACATTTTCATATATATTTTCCTCTGTACATTTTTATTCCTCTTTGGTATTTTTCGGGGTTAAGTGGCATGATCTTTTCATTAATTTTATTGTATTATCTATATTGTAAATCACTATTTTCCAAAATTTTATAATCAAATTCATGAATATTTGTCATACTAATAACTTAAAAACAAATTTCGTCCTTGATATTATTTTTAAAATTTATATCCTTCCACAATTTATAACAAATAATATATTTACATATTTTTTTGTAAATTAATATTATTTATATTATAATGTATATACTATAGTGTAAAACATGTTAGGGAAGTTTCTTATGTGTTTCATTACAATGGTAGAATATTCTATGAAATAAAAAAATAGTTTTATGTTGCACACAAATTTAATAACTTTGATGAAGTATTCATAAGAAGTTTCTTCATTTATCATTATAATATATTAGAACTTATAACTCTATATTTTTAACATTACCTCTTTCAATTTTCTGTTTCTCTAAATGATACTTTGGAGCTTATCCAAAATTTATATAAATATTTTCAGGGCCATCACCTTAAAAAGGAAAAAAAATTCTGAATAAATTTTAAGAATGTAATTTTTATCTTTTTCATCAACCTCAATGATTCTATTATCAGAAAAATTCATGGGATAATATTTCTTAACATGTGGTAATGAAAAATTTATTGCATCAATAACCTCTAGGTGAAGTGATAGAAGATATAATAACTTCCTTTTTTTATATTTAGGAAAATATTTACATCGAATGTAGGAATACCTTTGTTGTTGATTAAATTTAAAATTCCTAGGTTATGTATTTGATTGGGAACATATGGTTTGATACCACATAATGTTATAAGGATCATTGAACCAGTAGGAAGGGAGGGGTTTGAATCAATAATTTTCATTTTATTATTTTTTTTGATTTATGAGACTAAACCCATGAAATTTTTTGAGTTATTTTACTTATTAAATTTTGTAACAATATCACAAGAATGAAAATTTGGAATGTAAATAATGAACACAATATTTAAAAGGCTCGAACATAGTTTGAGAACCTAAATCCTTACCACGGAAACTCCCATGATTCTATGGAAGTTCATTATTATAAATAAGTGAATACAAATTTGTGTCAGATCCCATTGTACTACTTCTATATCATGATAGGTATGGTTATATAAATTCTCATCAGTTTAAAATATTTTACTTTTAAAATAGGATCCAAAAAAACATATGAATATTTTTAAAACAATATCCAAAAAAGTTCATATATATTTATCTGTCCATTTACCCATTTCTTAAAATATCATTATGATGTTCCTTTTTTTCTATAAATTTCTATCTAAATTACCTCATTGAAGCTATTATTTTATAGTCTTAATTATCTCTTATTAAATAAACATAGTTCCTCATATATTTTTCATAAAAAAGATATCTAATTTCGTTATTTGATTCTCTAAACTAAAACTCTATTTTATTCTATTGATTGAAACATTCTCTATCAAGAAAAGTTATTCCACGTGAAACTTATTTTTTGGTTCGAACTCAACTTTAATTTTTTTTAACATACCATAATTTTTTATTCAAAATTATAAGATAAATGTACATGGAACAAATTTATATAGGTGTTCATGAAATGAAAAATTGAAGAACATGATTTCACCTTTCTACTCACAAAAATTATAATTTTGGATTTATCACTCATTAGAATTTCATTAGAATGATTCTAAGGTATTGTTGAATATTTTTCATCTTTATGAATTCTATACAAGTTACAAAATTTCTCAAAGTATCTTAATCTCAGCCAAATTTGAGAAAAATTGGAAGAATAGAACAATCCAAACAACTCATTTTACATCTCGATATTTTGGAACATTAAAAAATTATATACAACATAACAAAAATTTCTATTTCGCAACTATTTTTACAAAAACATTTAGCCGATAACAAAACATTGACTCTAAATGATTCATTATCTTGATGGATCTATATGATCATCCTGATTCAACTCAAAAAAATCTAATAAGAAAAACATCTATAAAAAGGTGTTATAAGGAAATCGACAGTGTTTGTCTAATTTTCATCCATCCAATGGATCACTTTTTGTATGATATTTGAATTTCAAAATTAAAATTT
Organism: Viscum album; assembly: GCA_963277665.1. Classification (NCBI taxonomy): domain Eukaryota; kingdom Viridiplantae; phylum Streptophyta; class Magnoliopsida; order Santalales; family Viscaceae; genus Viscum; species Viscum album. The sequence continues at coordinate 408,035,240 of OY728162.1, forward strand.
CCTTCTTCTGGATAGATTTTTATTGGATGAATTCAAAAAAAATTATCCATCCAACTCTAGTTTTTATAATAACCCATCATTAAATTTTTTTCAACTAATTCAATTCATAATTCTTCTCTATTCAAGGGACATTAAGAAATGTCTGTTCGATGAAATTTATCAAAATAATGTTTTATAACACTATAACATCGTGCAACACTCAGCTTATGGTATAAATTTAATTTTAAAATATCTTAAAAACTATTTGTAAAAAAACTCTTTCTTCCTCTATTTATTTATCTTGACCCTATTTAAAATGAAACTAAATATTCCTTTTCATGTTTCACAAGACTCATTAATGTTGGTTGGTTATATTATTCAAACTTCTAATGTATTTTGTTACAGGAATCTTCCTATCATCGGTGGCTTTACCTTTCAATTAAAAACATCTCTATTTTGTTCTCTTTATATGCCATCATTTTCATTGTATTTTATTTTTCATCTTCATGTCCTTTTAAATTTGAAAACTCATTTTATGGACTTATCAAAAAAAGAAGTTTTCCCCTTTTTTGTTTCATTCTTATTTATTGGAAGATATAAAAACTAAATAAAAAAACATCCTAAAATAATCTATTTTTTAGTCCATGTATAGGGATTTATGTCTAGTTTCATGTGTATAGTAAAAACATTCTTCATTTCTCCTCATGAGACCTTATACAACTAAAGCTATTTAAGATCGGGTTTATTTGATCCAATATATTTGTTAAGGTGTTTCTCATGATTTGTATTTTGTATGTACAATGACTTAAGGTATAACTTGTGTTTAAAAAATATAAAATATTATAATTGATGACTTTATTACAAATTATTTCCTTATGCATTTTTCACGTAGAGTTCTTCTCTTAACAATGATAATTCATTCTACCCTTTTGAAACTTATTTATCTGTTCAAAATATTTAACATATTTCAAACACCACAAAAGATTTTTGGAAAGGTTTTACTGAAAAAATAATTTTTATTCCCCTTGAAAAAATTTCTTAAAACATTTATTATCACATTCTTCATACAAAAACTACATTCGGTTAGTTTAATTGTGTACAGATTAGTGATTTTATAGATAGTTTTTTTGGAACTCAACTACAGGTCTCTTCTCTTCAACACAATTCATATTGTATCTCCAATTATTTATAAAGTTGAAAACATCGATCAGCCAACAAATCATTATCTGAATTAGTTTGAATGATATTTAACATGGTTAGGTAAACAATACAACATTCTATCCTTCAAAATTTCAATATACATCATGAAAAAACATTTTAACAAAAATATTAGAAGTATATTTCTTCTGTTAACAAAAACACTCATCAAAATTGAAGGACCCACGAACACCCAGAGAGTAGAGGGGTTAATTTGTGTGATGAATTTTACTTTTAAAACGGTGTATCTTGTTCCCACATTGGTAGGAACCTATTAAACATGTCTGAAGAGGAAGTGAATAAAACAAACAATCACATGAAAATCAATGACACAACAATATTACTTGGTTCATAACTAAGGGATACGCCTAAGGAGAATATGCCGACAATGTGTTAGTTACACCAAAACCACTAATCTTAAAAAATTTGGATTATAATAGATTAACACTATCACTTTGTGATAGGTGATCATCCTATACACGATTTTAGGGATAACACACTACATGCCTCAGATCACTTCCACTAAATCCCCCTTGGACACTGTGTTAAAGAATCTTTACTCAGTTTATCAACATGAAATTTCCATTAATGATTTAGCATTAAATCATTCATCCTAAACTATAAATGGATGTATTTTGAAGTCCCTTTATCACCCATAGATGTATTTTACTTTCTCAAACACTGGTAGATTATGGTAATTGATTTATCAAACTTATTTCGTCAGTTTTTAGGCTTCCTTGCATGTTCCACATAACACTTCACCTCCTCCATGCACTGAGTAGCAGGTATGGTTCATGGATCACTTCCTATACATACGATAGTTGTTTTTTCATACCATCCATCTCCTCTACAAACTTCCCTACTTTGCATACTTCCTTAATATTCATACTACTAATATTCTATATGTATAATCCTGCTCGGTGTACAGCCTTGTTCTACCACATACTGGAAGGTATCCCTCCTCAAACAAAAAATTCTTCTGCAGGCTGTTTTCCTTACACTGATGGTTCTATCTGCATACCATATTCTCCTCCATGAACCACATCATAATTCATTTTAATTTATTACTAAATATTAATCTACAATCTCTCTACCAAAAAAGGGGATTACTACACCTTAATTAGGATCATAACTCTGCAAATTTCGCTAATCTAATTAACCAAAATTTTAAATGAGGGTAAATCATCATTGTATACAAAAATCCATCCAAATACTGTTAGCCTCCACCATATACCACTTTAGTTCCATGAACCACATTAATTCCACGAACCTTTAGCATTCCACGTACTGTATGCCTTCACCATGAACTGTCGCTGCAAACTATTTTTGGTTCTACGCACCAATCACAATAAAAACCTGGAATGCATGAATAAACTCATCTAACACTCAAATTAAATGTAGTCAATTCTCATATTAGAAAACAAGATAGAATACATGAATTATTTTCTTATGTGTTAGAATCAATGCTCTAACTACTAACTTATAATACCAAAATGTTTTCTACATTCACATTCTCTCTATTGAAATTATCCATTTTCCTCCAACCATAAAAAAATTTCATTTTCAGCCTCTACATTTTCACAATAAATATCCTATACATTTTTCACATTGAATTTTCAATTTATCCATTTCTCCCCCATTGGAAATAAACTGAATAATCAATATTTAAAAATTGTATAGCTCAGAAAAAACTCCCCTTGGACCGTATCTCCCACATAAAAATACATCATGTCAAAAACATATTAGCATAGTTAAAAAAAATTGGGGAGATGCGAATTTCATAACTTTATTATGCACTAGGAAGTGTCGGAATAATAAGGTTAAACCGATGTTCCTCAAACATAGCCGATAATAGTGGCTTGGTCATAATGTCATCCACTTGATCATCGGTTCCCACATGGTGCATTTTGATCACTCCATGTTCAACATTTTATTTGATGAAGTGATAACTGATTTCAATATGTTTCACGCACTAATTTTGAATAGGATTCTGTGTAAGATCAATTATGCTCTTTTTTCACAATAGATCACCATAGTTTGTTTCACCTCATCACCCATGTCGGTCAGTTGCTGTTTTATCCAAATTAACTGAGTGCACGACTTGGTAGAGGATATATATTCAGCTTCGACAGTACTAATATAAGTACTTTCCTATTTCTTTCTTAACCCTCCCACACATTTCATCCCAAAATAGAATGCTCCACCACTAGTAGACTCTCGATCCACAACATCTCTATCCGCATCAACATCATAAAAACTAGATAGGTGGATATCTATTCCTACCACAAAATAGAGCCTATAATTATGTGTACCTTGAATTCATCTCACATCCTCCATCTGTTCTTCCTTCAGATTACACTGAATGTGGGTTGAAAGGCATGTTGCAAAGACAATATATGTCCCTGTCACTGTCAGGTAAAATAGGCATCCAATGATTTTTATGTACATTGTGTGATTCAGAGAGGTCCCTTCCTCATGCTTTTCAATCTTTATTTCAACTCCAATTGATGTTAAAATTTGTTTGGAATCATTCATATTGAAATTCTTCAGCATCTCTCTAGCATACATTTCTTGTTAAATGAAAGTGTAATACTTATTCTAAAGTACCTGAAACCCTAAAATGTATGTGAATTCACCAATCATAGACATTTCAAATTATAATTCCATGTGATTGGAAAATTCATCCAATGATCCCTTTATACTTCCACTGAAAATAATATCATCCATGTATACCATTACCATGAGCTGATCCTTTTGAGAATTCTTCACATAGATATTTTGATCCACTATACCTCTTTTAAACTCAATCTTTCTCAGATAAGAGTCCAAACAATATTACCATGCATGTGGTGCCTATTTAAGGCCATAAAGTGATTTCTTTTTAATTTCAAACCATTAGTTCATCTCACTACTGGAAATGCTGTTTTTCCCAACGGGAGTTTACCAACGGTTTGCTAAAACCGTTGGGCTTGAAGGATTAAGAAAGCCTTTCCCAACGGTTCATTGAAACCGTTGGGAAAAGCCACCCCTTTGCCAACGGTTTGAAGAAACCGTTGGTAAAGGGGTGTGTTAATCACCCTTTCCCAACGGTTCTTTTGAACCGTTGGGAAAGGGTCACCCCTTTGCCAACGGTTTCCTCAAACCGTTGGCAAAGGGGTCTTTTAGCATCTCTTTCCCAACGGTTCTTTAAAACCGTTGGGAATTATTTCCCCCAAATCCCACGCGGGCTGCTCTCCCCCATTCGCACAGAACCTAATTTCATCCGCTCCACTGCTCTCATCTCGCGAAATCCCAGGTGAAAACCATCTGAAATCAGGTATCTTTTCATTTATACACATATAATTCCTTATTTTTATTGTTATTGCTTTAGTATTTTAGTTTTAAGTTATCAATCCACCACCAGCTCTCTGCTGCTCTCCAAATCCCCCATCCAAATAGGTGAAAACCCATTTGAATCATCTCAAATCAAGTAATTTTTTCTTTATACACATATGGTACCTTGTTTTTATTGTTATTGATCTAATATTTTAGTTTTAAGTTTGGATTTTGATGTGATTTCACCGTGTAAAATAGGGAAATGAATAAATATTTTGTTAATTAATTAGTTTCCCCTAGAATATCAGTTGTGTTATAATGTCCATGCTAAATAAAGGGGTAATGTAATAAAAGACCTTGAATAAATAATTTGTGGAAGTTGGGGTATGTTGCCTCTATGAGAGGTTTTTTGTTGTGTTTCATTGTATGTTGTAGGCTTTTTTATGGGGATTGAGGTGACCAGTTGGGCTTTGTGATATGTGGGGTTGTAATGTGATGGTTAGTGGGCATGGATGTGTCATATGAAGTTGTATGATAGTGATGATGTGTGGTGGTGTTGTGTCGTGTGGAGGTGTTGTGTGATGAAGTTGTGGTGTATAATGTGGTGAGGTGGTTTTGGTTGTGCGGTGGTTTGTGATGTGCAATATTTTTATTGTGATATGTGGTTGTTTTGGTGAGATGGTTGGTCGATGTAACATGGTGTCGATGGTTATTGTGAGATGGTGAGTTGTTGTGTGGTGGGGTTGTCCAGGGGGTGTGGGCTGTCCTGGGGGTCTGGGTGGGGTGTCCTGGTGGGGGAGGGGTGTGTGGGGTGTCCAGGGGGGTTGGTATGTTTAGGTGGTGGTGGTGGGGTTGCAGGGGAGGGGGGTGTGGGCTGTTTGGGAGGGTGGGCGGGGCTATCCCGGGGGGGGGGGGGTACGGGGTGTCCAGGGGGGTACGGGGGTGGGCGGGCTGTCCACAAGGGTGGACGGGCTGTCCACGGGGGTGGTCGGGCTCTCAAGGAGGGGTGGGCGGGCTGTCCAGGGGGGGTGGGTGGGCTGGCCACAGGGGGTAGGGGTGTCCAGGGGGGTGGGCGGGCTATCCAAGGAGGTGGGGGGCTGTCCATAGGGAGAAGGGGTGTCGAGGGGGGTGGGTGGGCTGTCCACGGGGGTGGTTGGGTTGTCTAGGGGGTAGGGGTGTCCATAGGGGTGGGTGGGTTGTCCATGGGGGTGGGCGGGGCTGTCCTTGGAAGGTGGAGAGAGCTTCTGCCCAGGAGCCACCGGCTGGCCGGTGGGAAGGCCACCGGCTGGCCGGTGGTGAGACAGTAGGTCTCACTATTCCAAAGAGTTCCACCGGCTGGCCGGTGAGGAGGCCACCGGCTAGCCGGTGGTCTGGACAAAAGACATCCCATTCTGTCTGGGCCCACCGGTTGGCCGGTGGCCAGACACCGGCTGACCGGTGGCACCTGGCAGAGGGCAAGCCCTTCTGCCTTGTCCACCGGCTGGCCGATGGGCTGGATCCGGCTGGCCGGTGCCCTTACCGGCTGGCCGGTGGTCCTACACCGGCTGGCCGGTGGACTTGAAAAAAGTCCACTTTTCCTTTTTTTTGCCACTTCTTGCTCCTGAAATCATGCCTATTAACAAGAACACTTGAAACAACATTAGATCACTATGAGAGTGATTGTGATCATTAAAATCCAAGAGAGTGGGGTACAACATTCCCTACTCTTCCTTCAAAAGTGATTGACCATGTGTTTTTAGGCAAGATGCGATGTGATTGTCCATGTGTCTTCAGGTGAGATGTACTATGATTTCCCTAGTGTTTTTCGATGAGGTGTGATGTGATAAGGCTATAATAAGATGTGGCATGTGGTTGGGGTCATGTAGGGTAGGAGGATGGCACAAGGTTGATGTTATTCATGTTCATGATACCCTACTAATATGGTTATGGGATGAGTCATGCTGTTATGTGATATAACACATTAAGTTCTTGTTGGTTTTACATTTTTTCAATAACACATTTGTATGTTTTTTTGACATGTGTAGTTGATACCTTGATTATTTTCTTCCTTTATCGTTTACTTAAATGTATATTCTATTATAGTTAATGCCTATTGAATTGTTTATGACAAAATGACTTATATAAATTCTTTTTACAGAATGGACAGAAGTTGGATGTATGAAACCGATCGGATCTCAGATGATTTTCAAAACAATTTGGAGAGCTTTATAGATTTTGCATTTGACAATGCTTCAGATAGTGGTCGCATACACTGCCCATGTTCCAATTGTGTTGGTAGACCTTGGTTGAGCCGTGAAGAAGTCAGCTACCACATAACCAAAAATGGGTTTCAAGCAAACTACTTTCTGTGGTATCACAATGGGGAGAAAACGAAATCTCAAATTGGTGATGATCGAAATGAAAAGACTGGAATGGAGAATTTGTTAGATGATCGGTTTCCGTTTATTCGTCATCATGAAAAAGAAAGGATTTCGACTCAAGAAGACTTCGATATGAGGACAGCTGATGCATCTAGTGAAAATGATGATATTGATAGGGTGAAAAAATTGAATGATGCTGCCACGACTCCAGTATATCGGCAATGCGATAAAATGAAAAAGCTGGAATTTTTAATCCGATTATTTCATGGGAAAACTATGTATGGGATTTCTAATACAGCAATCGATTACATTCTTACCCTCTTGAAGGATTTACTTCCAGATGATGCAGATATTCCCTCAAACCACTATATGGCATGGAAGTTAGTTGAGGAACTTGGATTTTCAAGAAACAAAATTCATGCTTGCCCGAAAGATTGCAGTTTATTCTGGGAGGAAACCGCTGAACGAAATGATTGTATAAAATGTGGCACATCCCGCTGGAAGTCAAAATCTGATGGAACACCATCCCGCGTTCCACAGAAAGTAATGTGGCACTTTCCATTGATTCCCAGACTCCAGAATCTTTTTATGTCTGATGACATATCAATAAAAATGAGATGGCATGATACCGAGAGAAAGAAGACTGATGATGAGTTGGTTCATCCTGCAGATGGATTTGCATGGAAGAGATTTGATGTTCGACATCCTGATTTTGCAGCTGACGTGCGTAATGTGAGGCTGGGTCTTTCATGCGACGGTTTTAATCCGTTTGGGCAGATGCTTACTTCGCACAGCACATGGCCAGTTTTTATACACATTTATAATCTTCCCCCATGGTTGTGTATGAAAAAACCTTTCACTTTCATGAGTATACTCATATCTGGTCCTTCTGATCCTGGCATTGATATTGATGTATACATGCAACCTTTAATAAAAGAGTTGAAGCTTCTTTGGGATGTGGGTGTGCGCACATACGATGCATGTTCGAAAGACATATTTCAGATGCGCGCTGCGCTTATGTGGACAATCAATGATTTTCCGGCTTATGCAATGATGTCTGGATGGAGCACGAAGGGGAAACTGTCATGTCCAGTTTGTATGAAGAATACACGATCCAGAAGACTGAAACATCGTTGTAGTTTCAGTTTTATGGGACATCGACGATTTTTGCCAAAGGATCATCCATATAGAATGAATCGTCGAAGATTTGATAATACTATAGAGACCGATGATCCACCTCAGCGTATGTCTGGAACTGATGTGCTTAATGAATTGAAAGATTTCAGTTTTTCGTTCGGGAAGGGTCAAATGAAATCTGGAAAGAGAAAGAATGTTTCCACAGAAACCTGTTACAATTGGAGGAAGAGGAGTATCTTTTTTGATTTGCCTTATTGGTCAACCAATTTGCTACGTCATTGCTTAGACGTAATGCATATTGAAAAGAATATATGTGAAATGTTGCTTTCAGTTCTTCTAAATGTCAAGGGGAAGACAAAAGATGATTTACGATCTCGACGTGACTTGGTGGATTGGGGCATCAGACCAGAATTGCATCCTGTGCGTATCAGTGAAAATAAATGGCAACTTCCATGTGCTTCTTATGTGATGACACCTACTGAAAAAAAACAATTTTTGGAATTATTAGAGACTATTAGAGTTCCTGATGGCTATTCAAGCAACATATCTAAACGGGTCAACAGAAGAGAGTTGAAGCTAAAATCTTTGAAGACTCATGATTATCACGTTCTACTGCATGAGTTGCTTCCAATAGCAATCCGTCATCTTTTGTCCAATAATGTAAGGGTGGGTGTTATTCGGTTGTGCCATTTGTTTAGAGATCTTTGTGCTAAGAAGTTGTCGAAGTCTTTCTTGCAAAAAATGTTGACAGATGCCCCATTAATTTTGTGTGAGTTGGAGAAAATATTTCCCCCATCATTTTTCACATGCATGCTGCATCTGACTGTCCATATTCCAACTGAAATACTTCTCGGAGGACCTGTTTCTTTTCGTTGGATGTATCCAACTGAAAGAAATATGTTCACATTAAAGTCTTATGTTCGAAACAAGAATCATCCCGAAGGTTCTATCGTGAACGGTTACTTAGCTCAAGAATGTATGGATTTCTGTTCAATGTATTTGTCTGATCTTACTACAAGAATGAGCAGACCAATGAGAAATGAAGAAGAACAATATGAGCAAATTGAACCCAGTTTTCCATCACTTCCTCAAACAGGAGGAATTCCTGGATCATATACATTGAAGACATTAAGCAATGAAGAGCGGGAGATGGCACATCGCACAGTTTTGTTCAACTGTGATTTGTTCGATGACTATATCAGGTAACAAAATTGAATATGTATATCTTACATATATATCTGTTAAACTATTCATATTTTTTTATCTACAGGGAACATAAAACAATGATAAATAGGAAGCATCGTTCTTTATCTTTGAGAAGGAGAGAGACTTTGCATAGCAAAGAGTTTTCTGCTTGGTTAAAATTGAAGGTAAAAATATTACTGTTTAAATTAATTATTTCAATATTTACTTAAGTTTAGCTGTCATTTATATTGCAGGTATTGAGTTTGTCTGCTGACTCTGTCTCTGAGGAAATAAGAGCTTTGGCTTTTGGTCCTAATACCGTGGTTCGTGACTGTAAATCAATTGTTATCAATGGGTACAGATTTATTGTCACTGAACGAGCCAAAAACATGAGAACACAACATGATGGTATTATGGTTACTGCCACAACAGATTGTTATGCCAGCGCATCAGATAGTAGACCGCGACTTGAAAATGTGGGTTATTATGGAGTCGTTGAGAAAATAATAATATTGGATTATTACTCTCATGGACGAGTCACAATGATGAAATGCCATTGGTTTGATTCGATGACGAGACATGGCACATTTATTGATGATTGTGGATTTCGAGTAATTAATATGACCCGCACTCTTGCAACCGAAGAACCATATGTGTTGGCATCAATGGCTAAACAAGTTTTTTATGTCAAAGATCAACTTCAACCTGAATTTGGTGTCGTAGTTGAAGTAATTCCAAGACATATTTTTGATGATGCTGATGATGGAATTGACACTGTCCCTATTGCCATTGGAACCAATCCATTTATTTCTTTTGATGACTCCAATAGCTCAATTGTCAGAGTTGATTGTGAACCTGAAGTTGTGGTTGGAAATATATAGAATCATTCATCCATGTTCTCAATTCTTTTGGTTTACCTCGAGTTGGGTTGTTAAGGTTGGTAATATTCATATTTATTTAGTATTGATCACAAATATGTTTTAGCTGACTTGACCGTTATGTGAATTTTCAATGTTTATTGGTTGCTGTTTTATTTGAATTGCATTTTCTAATTTGGAATTGAACTGTATTCAAACCAAATCAAACAATATTTCAAACTTGGTGAACATTACAACTTGTATGTTTTATTAAATTCATTCAAGCTCTTCTAAAACAATTGATAGGTAAATTACCAATGAATCCCCTCATTCCCTCATATATTTAGTTTTTTGGTTTACACATTAATTTTCTTTTTCTAATTAATTACATATTTGTTTTCCAATGCAGGAAATGAAGCCAATTGAAGAGAGACGAAGAAAAAAAATGGCGGAGAACAATCGTCGGATGGAGGAGCTGGGCATTCCACCATTAGTGCCTACAGTGAGTACTTTATTTCAAATATATATATATATATTTACAGAATATATAATGTCATGTGATTAATTTTTTTTGTAAACTTTTTTGTAGGATCCACCATTACGTCGACAGTTATTCGACGAGGAGCCTAGTACTGGTCCGAGTACTCAGGCCGGTGGTACGAGGAGGGTTCGTACCAGAGGTGGACGTAGAGCTGCGCGTGCCCGACTAGACCCTGCCCCTCCCACTGACATTTCAGCCTTCCCACATTCTGATCCCGGTGTGTCGTTAGGGACACACGGGATATTTAGACCTCCCATGTTTTCGCTACCTTCTGCATCTTCTGCCCCATCATTTTCACATCCCATGATGATTCCCACTCCCCAGTCAGCATCAGGTCATACAGTTGTTCCATCTTCTTTTCCTTCTACTTCTGTCTCTCCGAGCTTTTATATTCCATCGTCTTCGACTCCCGTTCCACCAGAGGGTGTTCCATCAGGTTCTGTGGATCCGGCGCCACTCATTGATCAGACTAGCACAGGTATATTTATAAAACCCTATCAAATTTTTATAGTAATATTTATTTTCATTATAACATGTTTTGATAAAATATTTGTTTTTCTTTCATGACAGATACATCTACTGAAAGGAGGCGGGGGCGGGGCCGTACACGCATGCGTTCGGTGTGGAACCGTCGCACACAGGTTATGGTGGAATATAATGAAGACAATCAGATGGTTGAGAAAACAGGGCAGCAATGTCGGAGTTTTATGGCGACGCTTGCCAAATACTCCGACATCATTCCCGTCAGCCCGCTGTCGTGGAGACATTTGCCACATGAGGTTAAAGATAGAGCTTGGTCAGAGATATGGGTAAAAAAATCTGTTGTATTTAATGCCATGAATTTTTTTTGTATTTATATAAATTAATATTTTCATTTCAGCTTCGATTTAATTTTCCTGATGGTGAGGGTGCACGAATGGAACGTCTAAAGGATTTAGGCGAGCTTTGGAGAGCCTACAAGCATGAGCTGTATATTGGCTGGCGTGCTAGAGTTGGCACTGAGTTAGAGGCGGTACCAGTCGTGGATGATTGTCCTATAGAGCAGTATCGTCAGATGATTACTCATTGGACGAGTACCCAGTTTAAGGTATGAATTACATTTGAGGTATTTAAATAATAACTTTCAAGTTTTGCATTAATATTATCCTTTGCATTATCGAATTTTATTTAGGAATCATCTGGTAAAAATAAAAAAAACATTGATGCAAAAAAATACCTCCATACACTAGGACGCACGACGATGCCGGATCATGAGAGGCAGCAGGTATGACAATTGTTTATAAGTTTTCTTTACGACTTACATTTTCTTTTTTTTCCTCAATTATTTAATTATTTGCTGAAGTCTTTATATAAATTTTGTTTTCAATGTCATTGTAGAGGAAAATACAAAATATTGAAGGACGTGTGCCTCGAGCAAAACTGTTTTGCTCGAGTAGACGAAAAAATGATGGACGTGCTGTCAACGAAGCGACTCAGCAGCAGATTGTAAGTTTTAATCTGTTGATTTTATATTTTAATATCTATTTCGTAACTTAACAATATATTTATATTTGTAACAGGATGCTTTAGAGGCCCTCGATGCCCAAGAAGCAGACAATTTTGGGCCATCTGATCACTTACATCAGGTGTTGGGAGATGATCATTCTGGCAGAGTACGCTGCCGACCTAGGATAGCCCCGACGAGGTATTGGCCTGCCTCAGGTACGAGTTGTAGTGCCACCGAGCTGCAGCAAGTTAGGGCACAAGCAGAACAGGCTGAGAAAAGGGCCACAGAGACGGCAGAACAGTCTGCAAGGGCAAACAGTGCATTTATGAAATTTATTGAAGTTCTACGTCCAACACTTCCAGCAGAGGCCAGCCCAGCGATTGATGAATACATGTCGTCGATACATTCTATATATGGTGCACCAGGTGGCAGTTCCAGTGGTGGTCAGGCCGATGTCGAGCTTGAAGATGATGATGGCGAGCAGTCTGATTCGGAAGAGGATGGAGATGAGGAGGGCGAGGAGGAGGGCGAAGGCGAGGAGGAAGGCGTTGAGGAGGGTGATGACGATGAGGAGGACGATGACGAGGGCGATGATGATGATGATGATGGAGATGGTGATGCTGATGTGGGACATATTGATCCGTTACATTTTTGACTTGACATGTGATGTTTAATCTATTCTAGTTGTTGGTTTTATCTAGACTCGTAGTATAGTATTGGAGTTGAATTATTTTAATCAGTCGCCCGTATTTGTCGTCTGATTTCAGGCCATTCCGACATCGTTCGGCCCGTTTGGACCCCCCTCACGCGCGTTTACGAAGCGCGCGCATCACTTAAAACACGAATATTGAGCCGTACCGCGCAAACCGCACGTCCGATTGAGGTGCCGTCTGCGCGTACACGTCACGAATAATAATTAAAATGTTCCACGGTGGTTTCAGATCAATCTGAGGCCGTCCGCTATGAATTTGACCGTTGGACGCCCGTTCTGGCCGTTTATGACACCATAACTGCGTTGTCGGTCACCGCGGGCACACGACAAGTCCGATTGACGTGCCGTCTGCTCGACCACTTCAGAAATCACTCACCCGTATTTGTCGTCTGATTTCAGGCCATTCCGACATCGTTCGGCCCGTTTGGACCCCCCTCACGCGCGTTTACGAAGCGCGCGCATCACTTAAAACACTAATATTGAGCCGTACCGCGCAAACCGCACGTCCGATTGACGTGCCGTCTGCGCGTACACGTCACGAATAATAATTAGAATGTTTCACGGTGGTTTCAGCTCAATCCGGAGACGCGGTGTGGCCGACACCACTCAAAGTGTCCGTCTTTTGTTTCAAAAGGACGTCATTTTAAGTGAAAAGAATCAACTGGCTTACGGAAAACCGACCAAACGCATTCCGAATCTGTTGATAATTTATCCCAACAATCCATGGGTCATATGTGACGTGTACGAGCCAACCCGGGATGAATCCGAGTCGCGGTGTTGCCGGGATAAGTTTAAGTGGCTCTCTTTTGTTTAAAATGAACACCATTTTAAGTACATACGGAAAAACGACCAAACGGATTCGGTTTCCGTTGAAACTTTAGGAGAACGATCCATGGGTCATATGTGACGTGTACGAATCAACCCCGCCACAATCGGAGACGCGGTGTGGCCGACACCACTCAAAAAGTGTCGGTCTTTTGTTTCAAAAAGACGTCATTTTAAGTCCACCGGCCAGCCGGTGTGAGACCACCGGCCAGCCGGTAAGGTCACCGGCCAGCCGGATCCAGCCCATCGGCCAGCCGGTGGACAAGGCAGAAGGCCTTGCCCTCTGCCAAGTGCCACCGGTCAGCCGGTGTCTGGCCACCGGCCAACCGGTGGGCCCAGACAGAATGGAATACCTTCTGTCCAGACCACCGGCCAGCCGGTGCCTGACCACCGGCCAGCCGGTGGAACCCAGACAGAATAGCATGCTTCTGTCCAGACCACCGGCCAGCCGGTGGCTCAGCACCGGTCAGCCGGTGGAGCCAGAGAAATCCCTTGCTTCTGTCTGGTGCACCGGCCAGACGCATTCGGTTTCCATTGTAACTTTAGGAGAACGATCCATGGGTCCTATGTGACGTGTACGAATCATCCCGCCTCAATCCGACATGCGGTGCGGCTGACACCACTCAAAGTGTCCGTCTTTTGTTTCAAAAGGACGTCATTTTAAGTGAAAAACATCAACTGACATACGGAAGACCGACCAAACGCATTCGGATTCTATCAATACTTTAGCACAACGATCCATGGGTCATATGTGACGTGTACAAGTCAACCCCGTCTTAATCTGAGATGTGGTGTGGCCGACACCGCTCTAACTATGTCTCTTTTGTTTAAAATGGACATGATTATAAATGAAAAGAACAACTGGCATACGCAAAACCGACCAAACGCATTCGGAATCTTTTTATAATTTATCACAATGATCCATGGGTCATATGTGACATGTACGAGCCAACCCGGGATGAATCTCAGTCGCGGTGTGGTCGGGATGAGTCTAAGTGTCACTCTTTTGTTTAAAATGTACAACATTTTAGGTACATACGGAAAACCGACCAAACGCATTCGGTTTCCATTTAAACTTTAGGAGAACGATCCATGAGTCATATGTGACGTGTACGAATCAACCCCGCCTCAATTGGAGACGCGGTGTGGTCGGCACCACTCATAGTGTCCGTCTTTTGTTTCAAAAGGACGCCATTTTAAGTGAAAACCATCAACTGGCATACGGAAAACCGACCAAACGTATTAGGATTCTGTCGATACTTTAGCACAACGATCCATGAGTCAAATGTGACGTGTACGAGTTAACCCCGCCTCAATCTGAGGTGCGGTGTGGCCGGTATCACTTCAGGTGTATGTATTTTGTTTAAAATGGACATCATTTGAGGTAAAAATATATGGTATAGAAAAAACCGATCATATTATGAATTGAATTTCAGATTCCACGTATAATTGTCATCTAAATTTTAAATTGAATTCTATATGAATTATGTATGTTTATGAATTGTAATTTAATTATGGATTTGTATAGTTTCAGGATCCATTATATGTTAAATGTGTATGAATTTGTTCGTAATTGAATATGTATGTTTTATTTTATTACTAGTACAATAGTTGGATCGAAAATGAGGTGAAAATGAGGTGAAAATGAGGTGAAAATGAGGTGAAAATGAGGCCTGATGACCGGTGGTGATAGACAGGGGCTGTGCAAATTGCAGGGTGCTGCAATTTGCAGCATAGGGTATGCCAACGGTTTCAAACCGTTGGCATATTTCTAGCATGTCTTTTCCCAACGGTTCTAAACCGTTGGGAAAGACTTCACCAATTCCCAACGGTTTAAAACCGTTGGGAAATTGTTCCACATGGTATATCCCAACGGTTTGGAACCGTTGGGAAAATGTGTGGCATTTAGTTTTCCCAACGGTTTGTGAGAACCGTTGGGAAAAACTAAATTTCTATAGGCCTATTGCAACGGTTGGAAGTAAACCGTTGGGAAAACCTTTTCCCAACGGCTTACTTCCCAACGGTTATGAGAACCGTTGGGAAAACCTTTCCCAACGGTTTGAGGGGCTTTCCCAACGGTTCAGAACCGTTGGGATATTGTATATTTCCAGTAGTGTCTTTTCCCAGAAAGAACCCCATAAGTTTATTAATTTATACTTCCTTTTTCCAATAATCCATTTAAGAATGTAATCTTGGAATCCATTTGATACAATTTATTACCTCTTTGGATTTTCATGGAAAGAAATAGCATGATTGAATCCTATGTCTCTACTAGAGAAAATGTCTCCTCAACATGAATGACTTCGATTTGTGAATATCCTTTACAAATTAAGAACCCCTTATTTTTTTATCAAATTTCCATGTTTGTAAAATTCTTTCTTGAAAATCAACATCATACCCAACACATTATCATATTCAGTTCTTTTAAAAAGATCCCAAATCTGATATTTTCCAATCTGATCTAACCCTTTTTTCATTGCTTTCACCCATGAATCATCCATTACAGCCTGTTCAAATGAAGATGGGTTCACAACTAATAAGAATGGAGATTTTTTGTTATTCCTCATTCTCTTTGTCCATGTAGATGAATTCTGATCCATGATAATGTTGGACTTATCAATCTCTGTTATTCGATTTCTCTATTGGGGTTCAACCAAATTACCTCTAGCTATGCCTTCCTCTTCTGATTCTTATCTAGAGTCAACATCATGATGTGACTCTAGAGAGTTTTTTACACCTTCTTATACCTTGGTATTACCATTTTTTCCAAGTTCACATTCTTCCTAATCTTCTATTACATCATCATAATAATTCCATATAGAATTCTTGTTTTCTCATTAATGATATTAATATCACTACATTCCATAATTCTTCTCAATCTCTTATTGAAACACTTGTTTCATTTTTTATTAACTGAGTATCTAAAAAAGATTCCTTTATAACGACCCGAAATTCTGAATAAATCTTGTTCCTAATTTTATGTGTTATTTTATTTTATTTTTATACTCAACAAAAATATTTCATTTGATAACACGATTATAATTAAAATGAGACCGTTGGGTTTAGACTGTTATATGACCATTGGTCAATATGACCGTTGGAAACTAAACGTTTTGATTATTATCTCTAAATACAAGTAATCTTGGTTAATTATTATAGAAAGAAGATTTGATAGCCTCACCCAGTAGTCTTGGACTGATCAAAGCCCATCTAACAGAACTTGGGAAGGAGGTAGCACCACTGGGCTTTGCTCTGGACCAAACACAAGCCGAAATTCATTGTGTGAAGCTAGAATGGAATCGCCTTTGGGAGAAGTTCAAACTGATAGAAATTACTACTCGTGCGATGTTAGCTGAGCCTCCCTCAGATTCTCTCACCTTAGCACACCTTACACTTAGGTCCTATGATGGTGTGATAAGGGGCTATGTAAGGAGACCGTAACTGCCCTGTGTAATCCTTTGTTTTAAATAAAAATAGGGATTTCTTCTTATGATGAAGTTTATGAATTTTTAAATGACCGGATAAATATAGTATGCATATTTTTGATGAATTTTAGAAAAAGGATATTTTAAAAATGTTTATGTAAACCTTAAATAATTAAAAATGTGTAATGATTTTTAAAAAATGGTCTTCTACAAATATGTTCAGTACGAAATTTAGAGTCTAATAAGATCAACTTGATTTTTGATGAATAGTATATTATAAATAGTGATTTTATGATTAGGATTAGTAATGTGTCCAAATGGATTAATAATCTCACTTAAAGAAAGTATTAATATAATTTAGGCACCTTGATTAAGTAATGTGATTCAATAAAATGGTTAAATAATGGTTTCATAAATAATTATTCAAGTATTAGTTTTTTAGAGTGAATAGTTTATTTTAATTAAAAATTAAATTTAAAATATTTAAAAAAATTATTTTCATAAAATGGATTTCATTTTTGAACTCAGAGCACCGATTTTATGTTATGGTAATTTTTGGGGTTTTTTTTAAAAAAATCAATTTTTGGTGAATACTGTATTTATTTAAAAAAATAAATTAAAAATATTTAGAAAATTATTTTTATAAAACGGAGTTCATTTTTGAAATCAGAGCATTGATATTTGGTTAAGGTGAAATTTTGGGATTATTCTGAGAAAGTTAAATTTTTGATGAATAGTGAAAATACAGTTTTTAAGTTACAGGTGTTTAATGACATCATTAAATGATGTATTAAGTATGTAATCAATATGGTAGACTTATGAATAGTAAGATAAGGTATGAGGTGTCCCAAGTGGCCAATACCATGGGAAAATACCATAGGCAAGCCCATGGTTTTGCCAAAACCACTAATGAGGTGTCCCTTGGACATTAATGCCCTGTCTCCTCACTTTCCCTATAAATACAAAGCCATCCTCCCATCCATTCGACTCCCCACTCTCCCCCAATGATTTTATGGTCTCATTGCCTCCCAAGGAGTCCTCCCAAGGTGCCTCAAATCCCTCAAGGTCCCAACCTTTGATTTTTAAGAGTTACGTTTTAAGGTAAGGGATATGATCTCTCTCTTTCTTTTCAAGAAATCTCTTTTATGTAATTTGTTTTATGATCCATGTTCTTATGTTAAAGGGTGTTCTTTTATACTCATCTTACTGCCATTTTCATGTTCACATAATGAGATATCCCCTCTTTCTCTCATTATTTCGTTCTATGAAGTTTTAATTGGCACCGTTAGGCTGCCGAAATTTTTGTAACAGATTCTTTCTCCCTTCTCATTTTTCAAGATCTATTTTCATGTAAAGTATTTCAAGTTCCTTTTTATTATGTTGGGGGATGATCTCTAAATTTATCATACCGATATTTTATGATCATATGATGAGAGTCCCCATTTTATCTCTTCAATTCATTATTTTGATGTTTTAAGTGGCGTCGTTAGGCTGTCGAATTTTTAAGTGGTTCTTCACCCTTCTTGTTTTGAAGTTCTACTTTCATGTCAATTCGTTCAAGTTCCTTTTTTTTATGTTTGGGTATGATCTCCATATCTATAATTCTGATCTTTTATGATCATATGATTAGAGACCCCATTTGATCCCTTCAATTCAGTATTTTGAAGTTTTAAGTGGTGCCGTTAGGCTACCGAATTTTTAAGGGATTCTTTCACCCTTCTCATTTTCAAGATCTATTTTCATGTCAAGTCTTTCAAGTTCATTTTTATTATGTTGGGGTATGATATCTATATCTATCATAATGAACCCTTACGTTCATATGATGAGATACCCTATTTTTATCTTGTCAATTCATTTTTGGTTAATGTTTAAGTGACGCCGTTAGGCTGCCGAATTTTTAAGGGATTCGTTCTCCTTTCTCATTTTTCAAAGATCTACTTTCATGTCAAGTATTTTAAGTTCCTTTTGTATTATGTTGGGGTATGATATTTATATCTATCATACTGATCTTTTATTTTCATGTGATGAGATACCCTATTTTATCTCGTCAATTCATTTTTGTTGAAGTTTAAGTGACGTCGTTGGGCTGCCGAATTTTCATAAGAGAAATCTTATTTTTTGTATTCCTTTCATGTTCTTCATTTCATATGGTATATTTTCAAATATAATTACCATGTTCTTAAATCCCTTATATCCTGTCCCTCTACCGTTTTATGGGTCATTTATGACTGTTTGACCCATGTCCCCTCTCTTTTCAGCGTTTTCTAAGACCTTGTAACGTAGCCGTTGTGCTGCAGAATTTTCGTCTCAAAATGACTCTCTCTTTTTCTCAAAATTATTTTATGTTATTAAGTGAATACTCAAAGATCTTATATATACAGGGGTATTAACATATATAACAAAATGTTTTATTTTAAATTCTGGGATTTACATACATGATACCCGCTTTCCCATTCCACGGGTTTAAAGTAATGTAAAGATCATGTCTTTAAAGTAGTTTTTAAAATGTTTTGATTATGAAATGAAACCCATTTCTTTTATGCTATATGGGTTGTTTATGAAATTATTTATGATGATATATGTGGCTCACATGATAGTAAAGGCAAATTTAAGGGTGCGCCCGGATAGCGCTCCAATGCATTGGGTAATGATGTAACCACTAGAGATTACAATTTTCACGATATCTTGGTGAATAACCTTGGTAATTTTCAAATGAAACCTTGGGGATGGACCTTGGTGATATGTTAATGATTGTCTATATTAAATGTTTCAGCCACATCTTCAAGTTATGAAAAATGTTATTGTTATTATGATATTCCTCATGATTTTTTTCTCATGCCTTAATGTTCTTTTCATGACCTTATTGAAGTATCTCAAGTTCACATGTAAAATGTTTCTCTTGTTTCCCTTACTGGGCCTTTTGCTCACCCTTTCTTTTGATGTATGTCCCCAGGTTATGTGATGTAGTATTGAACCTAGGATGAACATGAGGAGAAGCCTTTCAAGTGTTTTAGAAGAATGTTTTATGTTTTCACGTTTAATGTTCCTGGTTTCCAAGACACTAAACCTTAAAGATCCTCAGTTTTGTAAAATGAAATGAATGTTTATGTGATAAAAAGGAGGGATGTTATATCCTTCGTATGCATTGTCTCCATACATACCATGATTTCCTTCTTTGTTTCAGATAAAACATTAGCTTCTTAAAACACAAAAATATTCCAAAGATGGATTCCTTCCATGCCACAATTTATATGTTATCTTTGTATCACCCATAAATATCCCTATTCAATTTTGAATATACAATGCAGCTTGTACTACCCCATTCCAGTAATTTTGATGAATACGACGCTCAATCAACATAGTTCAGGCCATGTTTTTTACCTATTTATTCATGCGCTCAACAAATCCATTTTTTAATGGAGTTATCATAGATTCCACCTCATGTGGTACCCACTGATTCTCTAGGTAATTTTCAAATTCAAAGAACATGTATTATTCTCCATTGTCAGACTGATTGACTGTGATCTTTCATCCAATATCATTATCAGTGATTTGTTGAAAGGTTTTCATGCAATCAATAACTTTTCGCTTCTTGTGTATTATAATTACATATTCCATTATAATGTAATCATCTATGAAAATAATAATGTACCTTCTTCTATGTGTTCCAACAAAATTTATCGGTCCACATACATGTATATGGATGAGTTTAATGAGATAGGATGTTCTTTTCTTCTTTAACCAGTATGAACTGCATACCATCTTCCCTTTCATGCAAGCATTACAC
Source organism: Viscum album (assembly GCA_963277665.1). Lineage (NCBI taxonomy): Eukaryota > Viridiplantae > Streptophyta > Magnoliopsida > Santalales > Viscaceae > Viscum > Viscum album. Next base: position 408,056,046 of record OY728162.1, read on the forward strand.
TTATTTTCTCGTTCACACTTCACATTAGGGATATCCATGACTATATTCATATTATATATCTTTTCCATGTCTTTTTGATTGATTTTCCAAAATCTATGATGCCTTAAGTTGTTTTACTCTTGAATTATATTGTAAAAAATGTTCTCTTTTCTGTCAAACTGATATATGTTGTCATATATTCTAAAAACTTTCATGAGATAATTCTTGGACTTTCCTCTTATAGTACAAAAATTAGGATTAAATGTGAAAATAAGACTAGATTCACAAAGTGGACCCACACTAAGAATATTGTAACATAGACCATCCACACAAAGGGAATCCTTTTTCTTTAGCTCTCTATTAGCTAGCTTAGTAATTCCACTTCCTCTAATATTTAATTCACTTTCATTACTGAACCTCAATGTTATATAGAACGTTTTCTTCAAATTATTCAATAGGACTACATTTCCTATAATATGGCATGGACATCCACTCTCAAGAATCCATGTGTTGTTTTTCTTTATAGCTTTGAGAGCTACATCTGCAAAGTTAGATTTATCAATTTTCTTATTTTCATTCCATGAGTTATTTGATTGAGTATAGGACACTGATGGCCTTTCAATTCCTTCTTTCATGTACATAGGTTATTCATATTCATAATCTTATTCCAAAAGAGAAAATTAATGGGAAATAACAACACCATTTGGTTAATGAGAATTGAACTATCTCTGAGAATTGTAAAAAATTATCGAGTCTTACCTCTACCTATAATACACAGCTTTATGGCCAATGTTATAATAATGGAAATAATATCCATAGAAATTAATTCATCTTTAAGAAGTAGGATATAAATTTTTTCTCCTTTTTTGAACTCCAATATCTTCAACATTCATATAGCTACATTCTTCTTTGCAATATGACGTTGTATGGGCCAGATAGCCATATAATTGACATTTCATAATTGGAAATGTCTTCCCATTAGGATTCATTCTCATATCTCCTTCCATGGGAACAACGTTTGGATGCTTACCATTTTTTGATACCTGAGGGTAGTCTTCAATTATTTTTTCATATTGAAATGAGGATTTCTTTTTTAGCACTTCAGGTTACTTTTCAACATGACCCACTTTCAACATGCCTTTACCTTGGCTACCTTTACTTGTAGCATTTGATGATTTGGAACCACAACTGATTCCATTGTATCCTATTCATTATGGTATTTTTCCATTCAATTTTTTAACTCCATAAAAACCACACTAACCTCATTCTTGTAACTCAACATCTAATAATTTTTCAAATTTAATTTTCTTCTTGGATTCTTTTGAAATTGATTTAGTTTTGCTTATACATCTCCGGGTAACAACTTCTTCCTCATACCCTCAATAGTCTTGGATTTCTCTTCTTATATGTAGATAAAGAGATTGATAAACTTTCCATATTCTTCAATTTTATGTTTTAGTTCTAGAACATCTTCTGTGATTTCATGGATTGATGACTAAACAGTCACATTTTCCTCTAGTATTTCAATTTATGCCCCAAGATGATCAACATATTATGATGAAACTTCCAAAAGTCCTTTTCACTCATTGCATCTCTCACATTGATGCATAAGCTTACCAAAAGAATATTTAAGTTGAAACATGGGACTGGAATCTATGGTTAATTGATTACCACCAGCCTTACCTTTCTGTGATTTTGATTTTTCAATTGTATCCATCATGGAACCATGATTCCCATATTTGAATTGAACTTCCTCTTCCCCAAAGAGTTCATCTGGATCATCACATTATTCACAAAAAAAACTCTTTGGTTGAAATTTCTATCAATATTTGAAGTATATTTTATTTGAGAAACCATTTCTAAGGATTTTGAACGTATTGATTTTTACTTTCTTCATCATTGAACATTCCTGATAAATGGGAGGCAATGTTCCCAACTCTTCCATAATAAAAACAAATAAGTGTTAGCTTGGCTTTAAGTTTCCTTATTTCCTTCTTGGGATTCTTGGAAATAATAGAAAGAACTATTTTTTCACCATCATCTTCATCAATACAATCTCTTAAAATTTATATTTTATCTATGTCGTTGAATGTAATTTCCTTACTTAGACAATTTTCTTCATCATCTGGTTTGACTCAAATCTCTTATGCCACGAGGCTGCTTAGAAGATCACCAAGTGGAAGTTTGGAAAGATCTATTTCATCCAGAGATGAAACCAATCATTATAAAGGGGTCAAAGACTTCTTAAGAATTTCTTTACATAATCAATTTCTTTGATCTCTTCATCAAGCCCTAAAATTGCTCCTACAACTTTAGTAGTTTGATTGATGAAAGAATCTAAATTTTCATTATGGTGAATCTTCAGATCATCAAATCTATTTTGTATAATATATAGTTTCATATTCATTAAATTGTTATTAACTTCAAAAATATTCTCCAGTTTCTCGCACATAGACTTTACTGACGTACATTTCATCGCATTATGAATTATTTTATCAGAAAGAGATTTTATTAGGGAATTCTATTCTTTAGCATCAGCATCAAGAATTTTCTTGTCTATATCAGTCATAGATAGTCCAGTTGGATTAGTGACCTATATTTCTTGTGAATTGGAAAAAAGTATATCCATTCCAAGAGACCTTACATGATATCTCATCTGATTTATCCATGTCTAAAAGTTAATTCCCTCGAATAAAGGAACTCCCCTAACAATAACTGCATTCTCTGTGTCAGAAAAAAAAGGAAGATTTAACACCCGAAAACTTTAACCTTTGATAGCACATGAAGGACCCCAGAAAACCCTGAGAGGGGAGGGGTGAATCATGGTGACAAAATTTTCTTTAAATTAATGGATCTTCTTCTCCCATTGGTAGGAACCTATTAAACCTATCAGAAGAGGAAATGAAAAAACTAAACAATCACATGAAAAGAATTAACACAACAATTTAACATGGTTTACCACTAAGGGCTATATCTAAGGATCATATGCTGACAGCGTGGCCGTCGTACCAAAATACATTAATCTTCACAAGCTGTGTAATACATGAGTTTAGAACTGTCACTCTTCGCTAAAATCACTACCTTTACATGGTTTTACAGATATCACACTGCGTCCCTCGGATCACTTCAGCATACTCCCCCTTGGTCACTATGTTAGAAGAATATTTACTCAGTTTATCGACTTGTCGGTCGCCTTAATGGTTTATAATTAAATCGTGCATCCTAAATAGTAAATGGATGCTCTGTTGAAGGTCATTTATCGACTAGAAATGTATTTTAATTTCCTGAAAACTAATAGGTTATGTTAAATAATATTACATTCTGATTTGGTCAATTTTTAGTATTACTTGGGGGTTCCGTGTACCACTTCACCTCCTCTGTGTACGATTTAGCGGTCATGGTTCATGGATCTCATCTTCCACGTATGACACCTATTTCCGCATATCGTGCTGCTCCTCCGTGAACAACCCAACACTACATACTTCTTTACTCTATGTACTGCTCAGCTCCTCTGTGTATCTTCCTACTCCCAGTACTTCCTTCCTCCACATCATATTGCGAGAGCTCCCTCTAAAAACTGCACTCTCTTTAGCAGTTTGTTTCCCTTATGCAAATGGTTCTCCCCACGCATCATATTATCCTCCATAATCCTCTTCATAATTCACCAAAATTCTTTCCAGAATTCTAATCTCAAATCCCTCAACCAAGAAAGGGGATTATTTATCATTCAATTGGCACATAATTCCACAAATTTCTCTAATCCGATTTACCCAAATTATCAATGTGGGATAATATTCACTGTATACTGAACTTCATTATCATACTGTTAGGCATCACCATCTATTGTAAAATATATATCATGGTAATTAAATGTACCATATTTAACCAAATATATGTAACCATTCATCTCACCAGATTTAGAATATTTTCAATTATCTTTAATAGCCTTAGTTACGTACTTTCTGGCCTTTTTCAAATCACATTGAGCAGTGGAATATACATATTTTTTTCAAATAAATCATCTTATTTTTATATGTATCTTATTTAGTATCACTCTAAATATTTTAATGATAATTTTACATGAAATTATGCTGATTGATTTGATAAATATATGCCTTTTCCTTATTTCTATGTTTTTCATTCCCTACAGCCCAAATTGTTTTTCCTTCTCAATATTATTCTTTACTTTCATGAGGTACTATATCTGAACCATGCATAATTTTAATATTTCATAAATCCCCCACTCACGTTCTGTCATTTCTTATCCATAATAATTATTGTTACATGAATCATATCCTTTATTTATATGAGAAAAGAACCCAATTTCATCACCTGAAGAACAACATGATGATGAATCTTACCAAAACATTCTCATAATAATTAACTTCATATTGTAGAATTCTTTATACTTCATATTACATGACATGTGATTTTGAGGTATCTCATTATCTGGTTATAATTTTTATTATAATTCTTCAACCATCTTCGTTGGATTTTTTTTGAAAAATTACTAGTGTCTCCATAGATGGTTAATTTTAGTGATTTATTACTTTTACATTGCACTTGTACTTCTTGAATACTTATTATATAAGAAAAATAAATAATTGAAGTTATCATTATCCTTATGATTATATAAACCACCTAATTAATCGATATATTCTTCCTTACATTTTTATTTTCTTATAGTATCAAAGTACATTTACTATATTTCCCTATTTTTGAAAGAAGGTACCTTTATTATCCTATAAGATATGAGTATATCATATAGATCATCAATTATCACATCTACTCTATCTTCCAAATTTGATACTTTTGTATATAATTGATCTTGATAGTTTGTCATCATTTTAATGAAAATGATGGAATCCTTTATCTTCTCATCAAATCCCCAGATGTTTCACATAATATCAATTATCAGAGTAAAGTATTCATCTATAATCTCATAATTATATATCTTTTTATCTTAAAATTGGATTCTATAAACTTGAATTTTAGTTTTCTTGAATTTTATTTTACCTTATAATTGCCTCTAAATTTATCCTTTATTTCATTGGTACTCTAGAGACCTCTGAACATTGTGTTGACTTTATTTAATAGAGACATTGAAAAATACTTTCAAACCATATTGTCTAACTCCATATTTCTCTTTACATATTGATTCATTCACGATCCTTTAGAAATGGATTAAAAACCCATAGTTGCATCATCTCTCACTTCCATGCCAAGTGATAAGATATAGGGTAAAATATTGTTTGTCAACCTTAGAAAATTCCTCCAATAGAATATGGGAACACCTTGGTTATTCAACGAATTTAGATTTTCCATATCTCAAAATTATCCTGTAGATATTTAGAGGCAACCTTCCTCTAATACCACCTAAATACTCTTAGGGTAGATGGACCACTGAGTGGGGGGTCAACTAGTGATCTGCCTTTAGAAATCCTTTTCATTTGATATATATCCCTTAAATATATTAATATTTATTATACACTCAAATATTTCTCAAATAATGACGTTTTAATATAGAAATAAAAAATATTATCACATATTATTTACATGTATGGACAGAAAATCATAATCCATACTATGTTGGTTGACCCCCAATAAATAATATTCACTATCAAACAAGCAATTTCATCTAGACATGGTCTTCATCTATTCAACAAAATGCCCCACTATGTTCATCCACATATAGTAAAAACTATAAGATAAATTTATCTTCTTCAATGAGGATCCAATATTAAATGATCTTATTTTCCACATTGGTTTCTTTTTAACCACATTGCAATATAATATTCCTCCACGAGAAGATGGATCATCAAGATTTCTTGTGTACCAATTTTGGAACTTCAACACTGTTGGTCTTGATACTGTTCTGTAGATCTAGTGTGATATGACTTCTTCTATGATTCATTGAATACATAGGACCATAAACATCATGTAATCATAACTCTTAGTGGGGGGACTCAGATTCTTTGACTAGAAACAAAGGTTCCCTTTCTATGGAAGGTTTTTGTTAGATGTATTACTATTCTCATCATGAATCATGATTCCTATTAAGAATATAGGTCGTGTCAATTTTTTTGTGTTTTATCGGCCTTCGGGCCACTGGGTCCTTTAAACCATGTTTTAACTGTCCTTTGTGCCTTTGGGAATATTGTTAAGGTATTAGATTCCCCATTTACCTACTTTAAAAGAGGATTTACTTTTCTCATTTTAAAAATATAGGGATTGACTCACAAAACATTTTTTTAAATAATAGGGACTTATATCTTTATAACTTATCGTACTTTGATAATATAAATTTTTTAACTCTTAGAATAAAATATATATTATTGTGTATCAAATCTATTCCAACATTCATCATTTTCTACAAAAATATATAAATATTCTATATATTGAGTTATTATTATCATCAGATGTTAATAAAAAATTCCTTAAAACCTAGTTAATTCAAATCAAATATACCATGATTTCTAACTCTTAACATTAGTATTCAATGACTTCCTATAATGCCTCATTATTTCTTCAATATAAATACATATAGTGGAATAGAATAATCATTATTTTAATTCGATTCAATTTCACCCAGTTATTTCCTCATTATTTTTTTATTATAGGATGTTTAATACCCCTATAATTAGTACTACTAAATGGTGTAAGAATCATGATTCGTGTATCATGAAATTTTTGAATTAAGCCACATATTAATTGAATTATCAAACATTAAGACATCAAATAGTCAATTAAATACCCCAAGTAATCAGGTACATATTTTAACATGGAATAAATACCTAAAATTCATTAGGAATGAATGAGAAAAATTCATATTAAATAATTATATGAATATCACATATCATTCATAGTAATGTATTCATGTAGCATGCATCCAAATTCCCTCATGAACAACTATGAACCTTTGGATTCCTTTTTTCTTCTTCACAATCAACAAACATGCTTAGAAACTAATGATTCATGTGTGTGTCACCAAATTAATCATAAAAAATTACATTTTCAATGTATTTCATCATATGATAAATTCTCATAGTATCACCCCCTTGACCACACCCCAATTGTAGTATCACATGGTAAGACCCCAAAGGTTCCACCTCATGGTATCACCCTAATGGAAGCATCTAAAAATAGAACACCAATTATAACACGTCAATAGTATCACAACAATGGTATCACCTCACGAAACACCCCAATGATAGTACATCACGCTAGATCACTGAAGATAGAACATCAATGGAATCACATGGAAGTAACACCTAGAAGCATTACCTGACTGTAGCACCTGGGGGTATCAGCTAATAGTAAAACCTTGCGGTATCACTCTCATTGTAGTAACCGAGTACATACAGATCGCATTTTTCATATTATCTTGAATTTATCTACTCCAGTTATTCAAGATATAACCTCACGTGGTGATTTTTCCATAAACTAGGGAAGTAACTTAGTCAGCTTATGAACATAAATGGTTTTATTATTACAAATAATGATCATTCCATTTGTGAATCCTAGAATCATAATCTTATCAACTAAACATGTATTGAATCATTGAAAACAAATTCAATACTTGGTCACAATAATCTCCTCCTATTTTTTAATTACAATCCTAAATATCAATACGTGTTTTTGGATGGATTATCTCTTTCTCCCCCTTATTGAAAATAAATTTAAAAGGAAACAGTAAGGGTCAAATAATTTATTATTTTTCCATCAAGGCACACATGATTCACTTACCTTTTTTAAGGGAAGTATGGTACCAAATTGTTTTCCTAGAAAATATCCTTTATTTGTTCTATTCTATGTTTATGTTTGATAACCCAATGTAGAAAACAATACAGATAAGAAAAATTATATCTATGGTTTCCATTAATTACCATGCATATGATATCCTACTTAGGACTTAATAATTTCTCAAATGGGGTCTATATAAAAATATAATTATCGAGAAACATCTAATAATGGAAAATTCAAAAAAAGGATCACAATGTTCAAGGGAATGATAAACAATTACACCATTTTCTCATCATTTTTATCAATCAATAATGTCCTCAAAAAAATGAAACTAATAAGAGAGGGGATTATTAGTGTGACAGAAATACCTCAATTGTGTAGTTTTTAAATCCATCTTGAATAATTATGTATTCTATAATTTAATAGGATATGATTTTTCTAAAGGATTCTCCCCCTATATGGATACATTCCTTTGTAGTTTGTATAATCCCTGAGTTTAAATATCTACATACTATCCCGAAGTGAAAAGCTCAAACGTCTCCTTCAATTCTCTGCATGTTAGATCAAAACACATAAGAATAGATTATATGGTGGAATATGTTTTCCTTAATGTATAACATTTAGGCTAAGAGATTCCTCTCAACCCGGGACATTCCTTTATTTTAATCATATCATGAAAATCTTTCTTGGGACTCTTCTTTCTATTTGTGCCCTATCTGTTTGAAAATATCCTTTCATACCTTCATACACTTATTTATGTAAAATATCTCTTTTTACTTTTGTCTAAATAATATTTATGTTTCTATTTGTGAATAACTTTTCAAAATTTCTCACCTCACTTTTTGAGGAAACATGTTTTCCTTTGGAATCTGTAAATTTTTTAGTTTCCTCCAATTACTTTGGAAATTTTAATTGATTTGGAAAAACAACTAGGTTTCCTTTATTAAAATAAATAGTATTCCTAGAATTGTCACATGAATTACCACTATATTTTTTTTAAAAGATACCCTTTAATTGTATTCAGAACCTCTCCTTATGACATTGTCATGAAAAACTCAACCTTGTGACCTTCCAAATAATATAAACCAAAAAATTCAATCAAAATCTGAATTTTGTGTGTTTAGATAGTTGGGTAAAATATTTATATATAGTTTTTTTTTCAATGATATTTTTTAATCACATTATTATTGAATCTCCCCCTTGGCTCTCGTATATTTCCAAGTAATGTCATATTGAACCAATAATATTATTATTTGTGTCTATGCATACAACAAAACCAGAAAAAATCATGATATTTTGTTCCTCTATAATGGTTGAAGATATATCTAGATTTTTTTACTTTTATTCTATTGTAAAGACAGCCTAGATGTTTTTTGGGTTTTAACCTTTGTTTAATATTAATCCATTCATTAAATTTGTAATATTTACTCATAATTGTATTACCCCAATTATACACATGGTTATTTTTGAAATCTTCACTATTAGTTATAAAAGATAATCCATGGGAATTAAATGTAAAATATTTTAGTAGATAGTTGGAACCCTTTATGATACTAGATTGTAAATATTCTTCATTAATTTTAAAAGCCTTGGTGAATTATTCTTTAATCTTGTTCAACTATTGATGAATGGTGACACAAATGGATTGTGTTTCAAACAATACTTATACTTTTTCAAATATTTTTATTTCAAGATCACTAACCAAATATTAAATTTCATAGACTTAAAAATATTCTAATTGATCTCATCAATGTGGTATTTTTAATTTTTTTTTATTTTTCTATGTATCCACAATTTTATTCACATTATAAATATTCTTATTTTATTTATTGAGGTAATTTATCAAGGAGTTGGTGGATTCAAATTTGAATCTATGTTTCCACTAAATATATAACTTCTTTTATCCACAATTACTACATATTGATGAATCATATTGTTTCATTACTTGATGAAAGAACTCAATTGATAATAGATAAGATAGTATCCAATTTCTCTAGCGGTGATAATTCATCCTATATAATGTGGGAACACCTCAAATAGTTACAGTGTTAGGATTATCTATCTCAAAGAATTCTCCCATGGATCATTAGAGTTAATATTCCTATGATAACACATTAAGAGTCCCAGGGTTTGTGAACCACAGAGGAGGGGGGGGGGTGAATCTATAGTTTCTTTTTATGAATTATCTTGATTTTCATTTCATCCTATTGAACCTATTAATTTTCACGATCCACTCAAATTATTCTCTTATCCATACATTTCTGTTCAGTAATAAAGAAGAGTAGAACACAATATTTACAATGTTTTACATAATATCCTACTCAATTTAATGATGGTTATAACCCCCAACACAGATTTTTCACTATCAAACAAATGATTACATCTATCGATTAACAAAATCCAATCTACACAGAGTTACACTATATCACCCCACATCTAACACAAAATATAAGATAAAATTATATTATAAAATGAGTATCCAACATGGAAATATATTTTTCATATTCTTGGTTTATTCTACACCACATATAAATAGTATCTTCTTCTGTGGGGATATGGATTATCTGATATGCTCATGTACCTCCTAAAGAACTTCATCACTACTAGTCTTGATACTCTTTTACTGATATATCATGATCTGGATTATTCTCAAATTCTTTGTATACTCAGTTATTCCACCTATAGGGACTCTTAGATTTGTCTCTTCTCATTCTTCAAAATTTAAAATTCTCAATCTCTTTTATTACTCGATATATTCTCATATCTCAAATCTTTTTCACAAATATTCATTTCATACAAAAATATATAAATCCTTTTTATATTAATTTATTATAATCATGACACAGTTATAAATTTTTTCATTAAAACATAGATGATTTATATAAATTATCTTATAATTCCCTGATCATAAAGTAAGTATTCCATTATTTCCTATAGTATGTCATGATTTCTTCATAATAACTTCATATAACATCAATAAATTATATCTTTTTTAATTTAAGTCAATGTAAACAAACTATTTCATCATTAAATATAGATATTAATTTATGTTTCATATCCAATAATTATTCCTCCTGAATTCAATAGGAATCATGATTCATGTATCTTGAAATTCTTTGACTAAATAACCGCTAAATATCATCACCACAATTTAATTCATCGACTACTCAATTAAATACCCTAGGGACTCATGTGTTTATTTTTATGCATTATAAATACCTTTGGTTCATTGAAAATGCATCCAAAGAACTCATATTAATTCATTTCATGAATATATTATAAATTTAATAGTAGTTTATTCATATATAATTCATTTTGTTTCCCTCAAGATCAATTGTGAATTCTTGTTTATCACATTTCTACTTCTAAATCAAAAAACATTTATGTAAAGTGAAGCAGCATGTGTGTGTAACCAAATAGATATTAATCAATCATTGTTGTTTTGTTCGTTATCATGAGATCATATCTCAAACCGACACCCTCACAGTAGCACCCCAATGGTACCATCTCATTGTAGTACCTCAGTGGTAGCACCCTAATGGTATAATCTCAAAGTTACACCCTAATGGAAGAGAATAAAAAATTATAATACCAATGATAAAACATCATGATATCAAACCAACTATAGAACCTCATGGTAGCACACCAAAAGTGTCATATAAATGGTAGCACATGGGGTAGTAGCTGACAGTATCACCTGATGGTAGCACCTATAGATAACACTCTCACAGTTTCATGATCACTCTAGTACTATCACAGTAACACCCTAGTTTATTCATATTTCCTTTACAATATTTTCTTGAACTTCTCTCATCGAGTTCTTCAAGATATATCCTTGCATAGTTTTTTTTTCATCTACTCTAGAAGTAACTCAATCATCTTATAGGCATACATGGTTATATTATCAAGAATGACATCCAATTAATTTTTTGAATCTAAACATAATCATTGAATCCACTAGAAGCATATTAAATTATTATAATCAAATAATATAATTACTTGGTAATATATTATCTAATATAATTCTATTATATAGGTGTTAAATAATGGAAAAATCTATATAATACATAAGGTAATATATTTTCCTTTAAAATATTATTTTAATGTAATCCTTTCAAATAATTGTATTCACTATTAATATTAATTTTATTTTCTTAATAATTCTACTATTCATATTTACAATATTGGTAAAAGTCATTTGACTACTGTTTACTCCAATTGTTTTTTAAATATTAATATTTTCATTGTTTTCAATATGGATTTTTTAACATTTTAAAAAAGTGAAAAATATTTATTTTTTAATATATATGTCTTGAATGCCTTTTATAACCATCATAATTATTATTTATTACCTTTATTCTTCTACATAAATCTATTGTTTTGAAATAATATCTTATTCCATATCTTCTAGGAATTTTTTAATGAGTTTTCAAAAAAGTATAATTCTCTTAATTCTAATGTGAAAATGGAAAGTACATTACATATGAATTAAAATAAATTTTACAAGGGTTTTATAGTGAAAACCAAAGGATTGATAATTTTATATTTATGTTATAGTACATGATTATTATAGATGATAACATGTGTTCTTGATTTAGCTTATCATGACGGTTGAAATCGATATGGCTTCATAAATAATTGGATAATGATTTAGTCTTTGATGGAAAATATAAGGGATATAACTAGGAAGGTTACTATAATGTAAATAATTAGTCTTCAGTTAAATCATCATGGGTTAAACATGAGTGAACATGTATTATGGAAATTATGCTTTAATATATCTATTTTATTATTATTGACTGTTTTTACTAAAATATTTTGATTTTGTGATGAAAAAAAAGTTTTTGAACTTCTTAAGATAAAAGAATTTTTTTCAATGAATGTTTTTATGAGATCTCACATTCCTCTTCAAGCCTTAATATATTTTCTATGTTTTATAAATTGTTTCAAATGTTTTATTTAAGTAATGATTGATTTTTACATGATTTTTTTTATTTTTGTTTGTAAATTTGTACTATGAAAATAGTAAATATTTATATAGGATTTCATGTTTTCACTTGTCTAATAGGATTCCATTATTTTAATGTCACTTAATATTCCTTTTGTGTTCATAAATAAAATTTAAACTATTTTCCCTTGGATCTATGTATTAGTATCAACTATATCACTGTCAAAATTTCTTTTTTGTACTCATCTTAATAGATGAAAAGGTTTCTTGAATGAAACAATTTTTTAAACCAAAAGTACCAATTTATTGAAAATATCATACACAATATGAAATTTAATTATATTTTATGCAATATTTTTATAAATTCTCTAAAAACATAAACCAAAAATATCATACAGTTATAAAAATGTGATATCCTTTCTATTAAACACACATCTTTGGGTCAATAATGTAATAGGTTGTCATACATACTTCCTTAAAATTATCATAAAACTCAAAATATATTAATATCATGTAATAATTTGAGTTCATATGACGTTCAATAATAATGTGAGACATTAAAAAATTACAAGACATTGTATTTTTAAAATAATTAGTTTTTAAGAATTTATTTAATAAAATGAATTACTAAAAAGCGTAATACCTTTAATTTCATTTAGTTAGATATTGATATTTCATATGAATTATTACATAACCGAAAAAACAAAAATTTAAAGACATTATTTTTTTAAAATTTTAGAAGTCACAATATATTAAAAAAAGTACGACTTCAGGGTTGAAATGTAAGACTATGAATATATATTTAAGGTTTTTTAAGGAATGCAAGACTTTTATAATTAAACAAAATTTAATTTCATAAGGAATTCAAAGTTACTTCATGATAATTATTAAATTATAATATTTTTAAAAATAATCATATAGATTTACAAATATTTTGAAAATTTAGAATGTAAAATAATATTCATAGATTTAATAAAATTATAATAACTATAGAAAATGTGATTGAATAATTAGTAAATAGATTCTTGTGTAATTATAAATATCCCAATATATAACATTAGTATATGATTCATCCAATAACTCTTAATGATGTGAATAATTACATAAAAATTTATTATAAAACACATGAAATGTACAATGAATAAATGAATAAATAATACATAAAATTATTCTTTTCTTCTAAAAAAAGGGAATGTTTCAAATATTTTCTTACTCATGTAAATGGGGAAACCATGAAATTGTAAATATGTGATAAATCTATGAATACAATAAAAAGAATAAAGTGTTAGGTATCTCACTCAACAATCTCCCTCTTGATAATTAAGGAACTGAAAATAATAAAAGTCCCCCAATTTTGTACTTAATATATAAAATTCAAAAATAGAAATAAATATAAGAAATATCTCTCTTATAATTAAATATAATTTTAAATAGATAAAATCACAACTTAATATATTAAAATAATAAAATAAATTTTGGTTATGTTATATAAACATAAATATTTCATGCATAAAAATATAACACTAAATATAATTCATGTTCAAGCAGATTTCAATATATTTTATACATATTTTAACATTTTAATAAAAATTTTAAATAAAATATTTATTTAAATAATATAATAATTCCTAAATTTATGAATTATAAAAAATACATCATCTAAAAAAATAATGCTCTCCCTTAAATTCTACCTTCCTTTCTCTAAAATAAATAAAATATTTTTGTGATGATTTTATAATATAGCTATTTAAAGCAATAATATTAAATTTAATATAATATCTTAAAAATAAGGAGACACAAAACAAGTCAATATATTTATGGATCCATAAAATTATATACAATGAATTCAAAATTAACCAATATATTAATTGTATGCTAGTTAAATAGATTATAACGCCCAGAATGCAAGCTCACCGGTCAATCTTAAACATATTCAAATTGTTAAAATATAAAATAGTTTAAAAATCTAAAATTAAATTAGGATTCCATCATTCCAATTTCATATATAATCATTTTAAAATTAGTTTAATTCTAGTGTTTTTTAAATAAAGACGTTATTTGATTTTCAATTTAAATAAATTCCAAAATTATGTAACCATTAGTAACATTATATATAATAATATAAAATATAAAATATATATGATTATTTACAAAAAATTGTAAAATTTCCTTTGGAGTTGAAATAATAGAAGTGTTTTCTCAATAAATATTGGTATTATTAAAACAAATATTGAAATTAGAAAATGTTTTCTTAATCCAAACACATTGAGAGAAATTGTAACGACCCGACTTCTTCAATATTAGGGAAGGGATATCAAGATTCATAGACCTTACTTCCTCAAGATAAAGGAGTGATAATGATCCTTATGTACCACCTTCAAAGGCCCTAGGGTGTCGACCAGCACCAAGGGTATTGAAATATCACAACAATTTGGAGGCATTACCCATTTTATTGGAACCATGAACAAGAGATAAGATATATAAACCTCAAAAAACTCCAAGACGCATATATATATAGAAACCGAAATCCATACAACATGAATATTAACAGTAAAAATGCAATAAATTTAGTGAAAAATATAAATTAAGTACCAAAACAAAAATAAGTAGCCATACAACAACCAACCCCAACGTCCGAGTTAGTAAGATCCATCATGCTTCATGTAATATCCCTATAAACCTAAAAATAGTTTTATATATGTAGCGTGAGAATACAAGTATACATTGCAAGGAAAAAAAATTTCACAAGTTCCTAAGTGAGAGAAGTATACTAATTACAATATTATAAAATAATATAAACTCAAATGATCCAAACAAGTTATGATATCCACCACAAAGTCACCAAGGTGCACTCACCAAATAATGGAACTCATGTAATGTAAATTAGTAAGTGCATCGATATATGGGTGGCCCACTCCACTTCCTACTAGTCAACTGGTCATCCTTAAAGGTGAATGTCCTGACAATGCCACACTCTTTGATAATACCCACTATCACAAACATCCCGCTCACACCTACACCACATATCACATCCCACTTGTAAACACCTGGGTCACCACCACATCACATCTCGCTTGAAAACACCTAGGCCACAAACCATATCCTTATCCCGAATACACCTGGTAAAAACCACAAAACTCATCCTGAAGACACCTGGGAAGAAAACCACCCCTCATGCAACAAATACTATAGATATGGTAAAAAATCTCATGCAATGTAGCTTGTACGAGGAGTCTTGGGAGATAAATTCATATAAGAGGGAGCAATGAATAGCCAATAACTAGACATCTATCCTTCCACTGGGATGTTGGGAAAGGACCCCCTCCACCATAACAATGAAGATTTCCAGCATATAGCTCTCAACACATGTGGGTTGCATATAGAAATCATAGGGAACTACATATATATATTCCAAAAACTCAACCCAATATATGGGTTTTCGAAAAAAACTACCATCCCACACAAAAAACCTTTAGTTCCACCTCTAAATGCACTTATCAATACCACCAATATTCAATTTAAAATTCGATAAATGAAAACTGCATCACTACAACCCACAACTCAAAACATACCCCAAACCAATTCATTTAACCAATTTTCATTTTTCATTATAAAATCATTCATATATTTATTTCCATATCTACCAGGGAAACTACCAAATGCTTAAAATGTTAATAAGGTGTAGCAACCATACCAACCACTACCAAATCCAATAATAGAAAAATGGTCGAGGTAAAATAATCCATTATAACACCCATTCATAAAAATTAACAAAACATAACCATATTTCATTACCATTGCACACTCACCCTCCCATGACACCCATTCTACAACTTCCACCATCAATCATCGATGTAATGTTTCCCTATCCATCCTCTCCATATGAAAAGCCTCCAACACACCTTGTCACTACCCCGCTTATTATCCCAAATACATAACAACATCATACCCAACACACCCCAAAACAATATATTTTGACATTGTAATGGACCATATAAGTTAAAGACATTACAGAAAAAATTACCAAAAACTATATAATTAGTTTCAACTATTTATTATACAATTTATTATTAAATATTTTAGATCCATGAAATTTAAAATTTTCTTAGAAAATGAAATATTCATGATTTAATTTTTTAATCAATGCCATGTCCACCAAAATCATAACCAAAATAACTATAAAATAAAATAAATTATGTTCAAAATAGAATAATAGATTTTAATATTCAATAATTATATCTACCAATTCAGATAGTTGTATTTAAGTGAGATTATTTTGGATCATCATATAATATATAACACCTACTAGCACAAAATATTATATCTGGTTTCTAATGCATTAAATAAAATAATCTACCAATAATTTTTAAAAACAATTTTACATCAATATATTTTCAATCCAATGCACATTTAGTAACCATATAGGTTCTAAAATTAATATTGGAATTATTTCTATATGTTTGTTTCGTTCTGGTTTTCAGCCATGAAACGCCCAACAGCTCCATATCCAATTATTGATGGACCTGCTTTCCAAAGGCAGGCGTTCACCGGATGGTCTGACTAGTGACTCTTATGATCTCACATTGGTCGAGAGGATGGGAAGTCGGGATCATCACACCCTTTTTGGGGGGAAATTATTGCATGTTCCGGGACACTCTTATAGATTTAAGACGTATTCATATGTTCGTGAATCTTTGGTTTATACCCAAACATAGTATCCATGAATTCAACCATGGTGGGCAATGGTCAACTGGACGTAGGGGTTCAGAATCATTTATGCCTGAGTTTTACCATCCCTCGTTGGATTAAAGACCTCGAAGGGTTGGAACTTGCTTGAGGCAGCACTAGGGGTGGCGCGGTGAACCAATATGGAGATGATCGGATCGACCAGTTTTTGGGCTTGAACCTCAGGGAGGCTTCCTACGTACCCTGCTTCGGAAGCAGGGATAAAATTCCACATAGTTCAGATAAGTCTCGGGGAACCGACGTGAAGGGAGACCGAGTGGTCCGATGGGTGGTGGGCTTGAACCTCATGGAGGCTTACTACGTACCCTTCCTAGGAGGCAAGGATCAAAGTCCACGTAGTTCACATACACAGTGTAATGTCATGATGGACGAAGGTGGAACTCGATGTGAAGAAACAACCAAGTGGTGGGATTGGACCTCATGGAGGATTCCTACGTACCATGAATGGGTATGGATCAAAGTCACCATTGTTTTCTTTTCCTTGGGGCTTATGCTCTGGGAAGCCCGGAATTTTGGATTGGGGCTTACACTCTGAGGAGACCCATGGTAGGATTCCATTGTCGATGCTTACTCTAAGCCCACGTGAGTCATGCTCGGTGTTAGAAACAAGAGGCAGCAGGGACAAGAGGATCACATCGCGAAAGGTGCATCCGTGAGAAGTGGAGTGGGGATTACGCATGGAGTGGACCATGGTGATGAATTGGAGATTACACTTTGAGGATGCCTAGAAGTTCAGGGATTACTCCGATATGGACGACCGGGGCGAAAAATCCCAGAGGGAGAGGGAAAGGTGGTGCTCCAGTGCACATCTCCTCTCTTGCAGTGCATGAGGGCTTCCTTGTGATGGTTATTTTACCATCTCCGAGGAACCCTCAACAAGTGGAGGGGTAGAAAAGGGATTCCCGAGATCATGCTCTGCATTACCGTGGGAATGTGAACCCAGGAATGCTTCAGGAATATACTCAAGGGTTGGGGAAACCCCTTTTCCCCTGTTTAACGTGGGTATGTGAACTCAAAATGGCATGCTGATGCGCCTAAAAGTTATACCACGTGGATCCGGTGGCTATAGTGGAGGCCTCGGCTCGGGGCTTATGAATAGGCCAATGAGGGAGTCGTGGAAGACATGGCTGGATCAGAAGGATTTTACCTGGCTCAGGAAATGAGAACACTGAAGTATTTGGCGAGCCACCGAGAGGTATGGGTGGTGGTTCCCTTCGCGTCAGGAAGTGACACGCAGTTGGAGAAGCCGTCCACGAACCAAGGTGGTCTGTGGATTGATTGGTGTCCCGCGAACCAGGGTGGTTCATGGCTTCGGGTTTAATCCGCGAACCCGGGTGGTTTGCGGATTCTGGTTCAATCCTCAAACCAGGGTGGTTCGTGACTTCGGGTTCAATGCACAAACTAGGGTGGTTCATGGAGGGTTCCAAGTGGGCAGTGGCAGCCAAGGGCGGTGCCGATCGGAGGTTCTTCGGTCGGGGCTTCGCCCGCGTAGGAGAGTGCTACGCTGTGTGACAGATGCGAAAAGAGGCATAAACACCCTGGTCTGTGGGGAAGTCGTCCGTAGAGGGGGTATAGTTCGAGGTTCTCCTTTTTTGTTATTTTAGGTTCGCGTTTCACCAAATTATTATGCGTTTCCCAATTACTTGTTAATTCGTATACCTGTTGTGGTTCGCGGATGAGAATTTCGCTGTCTGCGAAATCTGAAGCCTTCCTTCAACCGATCTCCTTCCGAATCTCCAATCCCTTCAAATCAGATTCCAGTTCTTCGATCCCATTCTATTTCCCCCTGAGTATCCTTTTATAGAGTGGGTAATGGGATGTATCTGTGGCCATGCAACACCTTTTGCGGAGGCCCATAACCAAATAACCGGTTCACAACTGACTTGGTCAATCCATGATTCGTGGTGGGTATTGATCGCTTCCCCCCTTCCTCGAGGCGAACACAGGGAGTGCTCCGTGACTGCGGAGGGTTCAGCCTCTATTCTGCAAATGACAGCTGTTGCGGCTTGAATCAGTCGACGCGTTCTGTAGTTGGGGAGGTTCTTTATGGTGAACAGGACTAGAGCCCATCCTGCCCCGCGACCATGGAGGATCTCCACCTCCATTTTGCGAACGAAAATGGTTCATGGAGGGGGGTGTCTTGCGGGGCCTGGCCACTTCGCTCTTCCATGGGACCGGTTCATGGACCCGTCCTTTTTGTGTCTCTTCTTTGATAATTTTCCCCAATTCTTTGTTGATTTCGATAGAATCTCCTTTGGAGATTTTTCAGAACCCTACAAATTCCCCCTCTCAGAATGGGGTCCTATCAGAACGAAGAGGAGGCCATTCCAATGCAAAGTGGTCTTGAAACTGAGATGGATTGCAGTATAAAGGTGGACCCGGTAGGGGACCATGCCTATAAATATGGGAAGCCCTTCACTTTTCTATTAACGATTTTTTCACGAAACTAGAGCTCCTTTGCCTCTGCGTGTTCGCTCCTTCGCGAAGTGCCTCGTTCGTGAACTGACGACAATCCTCCGTGAACCTTTACTTCTTCACGGTTGCCTTCACCTGTGAACCAACATCCCAACTACGAACCATTAATCTTAACTAATTAAAAAGTAAGTGATGATGGGCTGCAGAGGAACTTGCTTCGCGGTTTCGATGCTCCGCTGACAAAAAATATCTTGAACTTTAAAAAGTATCTGAGTCTTCTGAATAAACGCAGGAGTGAAATTCCGTGGAGCGACTTGGTTCATGGTTTCCTTTCCAATGCTCCGCGGGCCAGGGCTGTGCGGATTGATTTCGCGAAGGGCTGGTGCGCGGGATGATGTCATCATGAACCATCCATCAATGCCTCATTGCGGATTTTGATTATGAAGGATCCTTAACCATTAATTAGGTTATTTTTTTCCATATTTATATTGTGGAATAACCAATTGTTGGCTCTCATTGTACAAGGAGGAAATATGGTTCCCCCTCGTTCTGCGTCTAGGACTGCTGTAGAGCCCCTCTCAACTGCTGATCAATGCCTGAAGGACATGGCTGGATCTGTTCAAGATGGAGTCCGCCACTCCCTACCGTCTTCCTTCATTTCCGACCAGCTCTCCAAATCACAGCAGGAATATCCTTTTTCTAACAGCCTTCCTACCTATGGGTTTGGTTTATTGTCTTATACCCCGATTCCAGAACCCGCCCGTGAAAACAATCATGAAGCATGGATATTTACCGCCACTATTCCCCAGTTCGTGATACCTATCGGTGAGCTACCTAACTCGAGGGGTACAGCTATCGGATCTGTGTTGAATCACCTTCCAGTATCTCCGACAGGAGAACCACGTTAACATGAAGGAATAATCAACTGCTATCGAAGTATTGCCCGCAATTCCCTGGTAAGCGACCAGCATGGCTGGCCGGCGAATCGGTAACTCCGACCAGGAGGAGCATTTATTTCATTGGATTGGGGGTGGCCCTTCTGGGTTTGCCAGAGCTGTGTAGAATTTGTGGTAGAGTTGCGAGCCGTAGGATTTTATGAAGCTGCCTTGGTGTCCCAAACCTATACCCACCGACCTCAAGACCTCTCCAGGAAACTTATGAGCCGTTGGAGCCCGTACTCCAACACCTTCCATCTGGTCCATGGGGAAGTGGGAATTAGTCTGTGGTACGTCTTTTAGATTTCGGGGGTCCCTATCAATGGGAGTATCTATGACTAGTTCCTACCTCCTTCCACTGTGTGGGAGAACGAAGAGAAGACTCCCCCTAGTGAAGTAGCTTATTAACCAAGCTTAGAAGCACTCAGAGGATACGTCTCCAAAACAGCTCATCCCATACCGTGAATGGGTCAAGGATTTTGTGAGAGAGAAAAAATATGATTAATCAGTGGCTCTCCCAGGTAGGACCAAGAATTTCCCTATGAAGTAGTCTTGTAAACAGGGGGGTAGCTATTGGCTGGCTTTGGAGCAAGGCAATTTTCGCAGCTGGGGATGTGAGATTATTCCGAATGTCGATCGATTTCTCCGCCTAGAATCTTTTCTGGCCATGTTTTAAGTGGCTGGTTATTACCCATACGAGAGGTTGGTGGCATTCGGGTCACTACTTTTGTCATGGAGGCACACTAGGCTATCAGTAACATTATCAACCAAGCCGTCCCAGTACTAGCCAGGATTTACCGGTTGCTTGGTAACATTACTGACGGGAGTCGGCCAAACTGAGTGGATGGCCCTTTCCAAATTCTCTGGGGATGGTTAAGCGTACACATCAAGAACTGATACACATTCATCAACCCTCTTCAGATTCCAGGCACCACATTCTGGATGTACTTTCAACTGACCAGTGGGGTTATGCCCGAAGAGTGGGCGACCCAAGAGAAGGATAGTCAACAGACAGTCTCAAACATGTGTCTGCTATCAAGTCGAATTTCAAATTATGACTATTAAAATTTTAATCCGTTTTCTTCTGTGACCAGTGAAATTAAAAACACCATAACAGAAGATTTTAGCAAGCAGGGCTACCTCCTCTCCCTCCGAGAGGGTATTCTGGTGGCTCGTATTAGTGGAGAACTAATCTATGAGGGGTACGCGCCCTGCTGATTTGGGCATCAATTGGCTGCGTCCAAGCACAGTTTCCCCCAACACATAATGGTGCCCGTGAGAACCATCATTTGATGGAGGCCAGACACCCGTTGTTAATGTTTACCTAGGAGGTTACCGGCTGTGAGGTTATGACCCCATGCTTGCGGACTCAATGCCTTTCTTATTTATGAATTATGCTGACTCCTGGGTACAATCATACCCAAATGGCTAGCTAGGGATATTGGTGGCTACCCTCTCAAGTCCCAAGCCTTCAATGGGGAAAAGGAAGTGAAAGGAGGATGGTGCTCCAACTAGGCCGGAAAAAATACGTTGTCACCCCACTAGTCCCGTGCTTCTGGGGAAGATTTTGTCAGACAGAGGTGTATCCTCTCATGTCCTTGAGGCTGCCCGGAGGGGGGTAGTTATTCCCGCTGATGCTGCCTTTTTGACGGCTTGGGGCCAATGGGATGAATTTAAATCCTGTTCATCCTTTCACAGCCAGTACCCCCATCCTCTGTGGAAGTATCTTCAAGAATCAGAGGTAGCTTTTGATGGACTGGGCTACATATCTGCTCCTTCTTACCTTTTTTATGATGCTGACCCTAAGAGGGCCGTTCGATATCTCCGAGACTTTGAGGCCTATATTCACGCACACCGGGGTTATGCGGTGTTGATGCATCGACTCCAGGCCATGCTGAACTCGATTACAGATGAGGAGGAAGAAATAGGTGAGCGCTCTTCAGGGGGCGATGATTTCAAGGATCTCCCTGTCACGGATGAAGTAAGGGAGTTCCCCTCCCTACCCGTGGGGTCCCTTCCACAGGTTTCCCCAGAGAGTTCTAGGGCAGTGGCGGGATCCGCAACACAAATACGGCCATTGGCGCCCTTACCAGCCATTATCTCCACCCGAACTTCTCAGGTTGATCCTCCCCAGTCGGAAATTCATGCCATGGCCGCATTCCTGGAGGCTTGGAGGATTTGGGATGACCTGAGGGTCAGTGGTTTGGATGAATAATTTTAGGCGTTTCTTCAAACCGGCCCTCTTAAACTTTAGGGTATTGGGACGATCTTCACTCCACCCCACTTACTATTGGAAGAGGATTTAGATGAAATAGTCACCTCATTAAAGGATACAGATGTGTACATTCATTCACTTCAGAATCGTCTCTATGGGAGCATCCGGGTGTCTATGATGATTAGAAATCACAAATTGTCCCACCATGAAGAAGAGGTTGCTTTGCTCACCCATTCTGACTTTTTCCGTCCTTTATTGTGGAGGTTCTAAGGTTTATTCCCTTTCATGCATGGTGCAGAAGAATCTCAGGGAGTAATTCCTTCTCCAGAGTATACCCCTTGTGGTAATGCAGCAGGGGAGCATGCACTTTCGCCCACATGGGTCTGCGAGGAAGGATCCCCTAGTGCAGCTGAGCACATGGAAGCGGCCATTGCAGACTCAGGTAGGGTTTTTCCTCTTCCCGATCCTTCCAGAATTATGGGCAAACTATCCCCTTGGTAGATCCAAAGATGGCGATAAGTGTTCCATTTATCGGAACGAATCAAACAAGGAACGTCGGGTAATCATGACTTCCATTTTATCAATCGCCAACTTGCATTCTTAAACCTTTTCAGTCATTAACTATTTGAAGTATGGTGTAGGGCCACTCAGGGGTCTAGCTGTGGCTACCCAAGTGGTTCTACCTTCCCCCTCCTTGTTGTCTACGGAATCACCCGTAACCATTCCCAGGAGTTACGAGATGGTGGGCCCTACCGGAGAGGCCGACGATATGGATGCTCTAGTCCCACCTTTATTAGTCAGAGATACACCAGAGGAGGAACCGCTGGTATCAGAGACCCCTGCTGATCAGATAACTTTTTCAATTGTGGAGGACGACAGGGTGCCAATGATCGTTGAGGGGGCTCCAGATCTGACTGAGCCAACCAACCAAGGGCCAACGAATCCCGTGATGATGGAGGAATATCCTGCCATTAATCCAGTTGCTTGGAACCCGGAGCGGGCCATTATCTTGTTCACCAGGGGAGTGATTTCTTTGAGCTTGGTCTCCATAAGCGATCACTTGGGGACGAGTTTGGAAACTACTGGACTTAGGCATCTCCTCAGGCCATGGACCCCTCTGGGGGCTCCCAGGATTCCCTTGCCTATCAGAGATGTGGCATCCTCTTCGAGTGGCTGTCGTGGCAGTGCAAAGCTTGCGGATGTCGATGCCTCATTGATTAGAAGTATGTTCTGCAGTCTCCTGCCACTGAATACTTTTTCATCCCTTTTCTAATTAGGGGTACTCATCTATTTTATTGACTATTGGTCTTTAGGACAACAACCACTGATGCTGACAATTGTGTCGCCAGTCAGGGGCGAAGATACCGCAGTGCCAGAGTTTGCGGGTGAGGTGGCCTTGGGTCCCTCCTTGGTGACGTTCATCCCCAAATATGTGTCCTTATCTGGGAGTGATTTGGAGACTGATCAACATGTCCTCTCCAGCCTTAGACTCGCTCTCCAAAGGTCTTGGGAAAAAAATTTGGAGACGGATCTCTCAAACGCCCTTGGTCGAGATTCTGAAAAAATTACCAAGGCTACGCAATTTGTTTATGTTGCTGGGATTTAATGGCTTCGACTATCATGGTGTTTATTACATAGTCAAGTAGGTAGTCGCTGATTGGGAGAGGCTAGGTGATTTTGAATCTCTCCTTTTCACCGCCCAATCCGAAGCCTACCTTTCCACAACTCGAAAGCTCTGTATAATAGAGGCTCATGACCACGTCGGGGCCGTCACAGGGCTTTAGAGAGAAGTTATTGAGCAGCATTCTCACCTGGAGGTGCTCAGGAATGAGATACAGTGGCTACAGCAGGAAGATGCCAACGTCGCAGCCATGATTGGATAAGGGGAGTGGCGGATGGAGGAGGAAATAAGGGAAACTACAAAGGCAGCTCCAGAGGTGGAAGAATTGCGGGCTGGTGCAGTAGTTGAGACGACCTTCCTGTAGAATCATTCTCAGACAATCGAGGATTCTCACCAGTGCCTGTTACAACTTTGTGAATCCACTGAAAAACTCCTGTAATCACCTTTCACACTAGAGGAGGCTCCAGATTGTAGATGCCCTTCTTAACCACTTTGTTATGGAACAAAGAAACATTTCTCCTTAGTGACCTTGTCACCTTTTCCTGTGATAGAAACTATTTGGAATGATTGCTTCATATGTTAATTCCCTGAACATAGAATAATCCGAGTCCGGGACTAAAAATAAATCAAGCTCTACCTTTTTCCTGGACCATGGGGTCCAGCGAGCATAGTCTGAATATTTCTAGGGTTTTGTAGGAAAACCCCACAAACTTTTTTTCTTTTCTTTTTTTTTATTTTAATGCCCTGATTTTTCCTGGGCCCATTTGGTATAGACCCAGCGGGTATAACCCAGCTTTTGCTTAGGTCTCCCTTTTCGGGTTTTCGGCCTAATAGGCTTTGTGACTCTTTCTTTTGTGAGCGGTTTAATTTGCCGTTGTCAAGGCTATCACTACTAATGCTTTAGGTCGAACATATTTGAACAAATATGGTGGGGTGAGGTCCCCAATGGGGTTCAAATAATTGAAAGATGTCTTAATAACCTTCATATGCACATGGGGGGAAACATGTTTAAATTTGAACGACATGCAGGGCATGTCTCAAGGTATGGGATCCGTGTCAGCTACAGAGGTAGGAAGAGCGTTACCTAAGGAAAACTTGCCTTTGGTAGACGAGCCCAGGGCTATCATTATATAGAGCCACTGAGGGCATGGTTTGCATAGTCATGCAAAGGTGTCCTTCAGTCAAAGACTTATCCATTTTTGATGGCCAGGGGACTTCCTGGAATTCTGGCTTATGGGATCCATCATGGGTGGCCTGGAAAATGAATGTGTCATCTGATAGGGTTTTGAGAGAATTCATACTAATCAAGAGTGCGGTCGGAAGACCACTTTCCTACGCATTTTAGTTAGCAAAGGGGATGGTTGAGGCTTGGTGCAGTTTAATGTCGTGTAGCTGGGACATCATTTAAAATGGAACAACCTCTCCTGGTTCTTAGTAATCTTGTCAAAGATGTTCCACCGTATTCAGATAGGATTGTGGAAGTGGTTGGTAAACTGTAGCTTAGAGGGTTTCCGAATCCCAGGATAGACATGGGGCTTAGAGGCCAATAGGGGTATGAAGAGAATCATTGCCTAAGGAAATCTTGACTTTGGTAGATGGGCCAGGGGAAATAAATATTTAGAGCCTCTGAGGGAATGGTATTCATAGTCATATAAAGGTTTTCTTAAGTCAAAGACTATCCACTTCCGATAGCCGAGCAAATTCTTGGAATTTGAGATTTGGGACCACCAGGGGTGGCTTATGAGAGTTCGGATTTTTCTGAGTACAGAGTATGGCTTATGATGAGAGGAAGCCTGAATACAGGGGAAATATCTATAATAAACATCCCGAGAATGGGTGAAGTAATTCTTTCTCACGCTGGTGTAAGGAGGTGGTTCGTGCAGGTTTGACCCATGCACTGAAATATAGAGAAAATCCTCAGTTTCTCATTGAACCCATGATGAGTATGACTGTGTAGTTTATCGTCATGTGGTTGGGACATATTCCGTGCAGTTTAGTGTCATGCAGCAAGAAAGAGAGGCATTTGTTAAGGTTTCTCTGCATTTTAACTTCATACAGCGAGGACGGGGGGCATTTTTTTGAACCAGTGAAAACACTAGCGATTGGAGGCATTTCCCTGGATGGTTAATGCTTTGCCTTTACAGTTTCGTACCAAGAGGCCAAGGTATCCTATGCAGTTTAACGTCATGTGGCGAGGACATGGTAATCCTAGTTTATCGGTCATAGAGCTCATACCATTGGGTGACTATTACTGCAGTCACTCGGAGGATAACTGAGTCAACATGTTTTGATATAATTGGAACAAGGTGGGGGATGAAGGTTGTAAACTGCAACTTTGTGTTTTCCCCGATCATGAGGTGTGGTGTGGGGGCTCTGAGTCCGATAGGCGTATGGAGCTAGGAAGAGTACCGCCCGAGGAAATCTTGCCTTTGATGGATGATCCAGGGGATATCATTATGTAGAGCCGCTGAGGGCATGGTTTGTATAGTCATACAAAGGTGTCCCCGGGTAGATAAATTTCCACTTCCGATGGCCATGAATGATTATGAAAATCCATGATTACTCACAATGTAGTGTTCGGCACATGGGGATAATGGTGTCTAGGTATACAAGAAACATCTTCACTCCAGTTGTTCATTGATTCAAAGTAGCCTAGACCTGGCTTGATGTTTGTTGATGCAGGTCGCTATGTGAACCACTGTCAGACACATAGGCAAGCCAAATAGGGATACCCTGGCAACACCTAGATGTAAAAATGAGAATGAACTTGTAAACCACTTCTCCATAGACTTCTGGATCAGGAGGTATGGTATGGGGGCTCTGAGGCCAGTAAGCATATGGATCTAGGAAGAGTGTTGCCTGGGAAAATCTTGCCTTTGGTAGACGGGCCGGGGGCTATCATTATGTAGAGCCGCTGAGGGCATGGTATGCATAGTCATGGAAAGGTGTCCACGGGTCGATGACTTTCCACTTTCGATGGCCATGAGTGGTTATGAAGATCCATACTTATCTGGTTTGTGGAGTCTGATATATGGATAGGATGCATCCAAATGTGAAAGTAGTATCTCCATATCGTATCGCCACGTGTCTTCAGTGGGCCGCGAAGAAGTCCGTGCAGTTTAGCGTCATGCGGTGAGGACGAAGTCAGTGCAGTTTCTCATCATGCGGTAATGATGAAGATGTACACCCCATGTAGGTCTGGTCCATACACGGGGAAAGGGGGCATTTTTAACATCATTGTCCGTGCAGTTTAACGTCGTGTGGTAAGGATGAGAAGTACACCCAGTGCCGTTCTGGTTCGTACATGGGGGAAAGGGAATTATTTTTTTTTGTTCAGGGGGCTGGGCTAGGACTAGGGATCTTGGTGTTTCTATGTATCCTACGAGAGTAAAAATCAAGCCATACGTAGTTCTATGGAATCCGCACAGTTTTAATGTCATGCGGTGAGGACGAAGTCCATACAGTTTAACGTCATGTGGTTAGGACGATGGGTATTATTAGATTCTGTGCAGTTTAATGTCATGTGGTGAGGACGACATACTCTTAGTGTAAGGTCATAGAGTTTGGACCATTGGGTGCTTGGTAGTTTAATGTCATACAGCTCGGACAATGAATACACCCCGTGCAGATCTGGTCCATACACGGGAGGAGGGGCATTCTTAACTCTTATTATCTGTGCAGTTTAGCGTCGTGCGGTAAAGACGGACTCCATGTAGTTTAACATCGTGTGGTGAGGACGTGAATACACCCCATGAAATTTTGGTCTATACACAGGGGAATGATCATTTTTATTTCTCTTTTTGAGGTGGCTGGGCCATGGTGTGGAATTCTAGCATCACTATGTATCCTGTGAGGGAAAGAATCAAGCCTCACGTAGTTCTCTGAAAGATGATACACCCTGTGCAGGTCTGGTCTGTACACAGGGGATGAGGGCATTTTTAAATCCCCTTGTACGTGCAGTTTAACGTCATGCGGTGAGGATGAAATGCTCTTAGTTTAAGGTCATATAGTTTGGACCAATGGGTGCTTGGCAGTTTAACGTTATGCAGCTCGGACGATGAGTACATCTCATTTTTTTCTTTGTCCATGCAGTTTATCATCATGCGTTAAGGATGAAATCCCCGCAGTTTAACTTCATGCGGTGAGGGCGTTCTGCATGCAGTTTAACATTATGCGTTGAGGACGACATCCTCTTGGTCTCTATGTGAAATATTTCTTCAGGAATATCGCATTGGTAGGAGCCGTGGTGAATTTCCCGTCCATGGAGATCAGGGAATATGCTCCGTTGGAGTAGAACTTGTGTACAACACATGGTCCCTCCCACTTGGGCTCCAGCTTTGGAGGCTTCTTTCCAGGTATCATTGGGGTCCAGAAAACTAACACTAATTCTACTTCCCAGAAAGACCAGAGGTGATCCTTTTTGTTGAAGGCTCATGCGATCTGATTCTGCTACACTTCCAGGTGGTGCAGAGTGTGCAGCCGCTTCTCGTCTAGCTGTTCCAATTCAGCTAGCCACTTTTCTGACTACTCATCATCGGATAATTGATCACATATGGAAACATGAAGTGAGGGAAGTTGGAGTTCAATGGGTAGGACCGCCTCTATGCCGTACACCAATGAGTACAGGGTAGACCGAGTAGCGGTGTAGATTATGGTTCGATAAGCCCACAATGCATGGAGGAGTTTATCCGGCCATGAATTCTTGTCTTCGTCCACCATTTTTTGGAGGATGTTAGACAAGGTCTTGTTGAAAGCTTCAATCTGTCCGTTGGCCGCTGTATGTTAGCGGGATGAGTGTTTAGCCTTGATACCATACTCGTGGTATAGCTTTTCCAAATCTATAGAGTAGAAATTGGTGTCGTTGTCCATCAGTATGGTATGAGGGACACTAAATCTGGTGATGATTTTGGTCTTCATGAAGCTAAAAATATTTCATGCCCCGACTTCCTTGAGGGATATGGCTTCTGCCCATTTGGAAAAGAAGTCAGTGGCCGTGAGGATATACTTAAGCTGTTTGGCCATGGCGGGAGGGTATGGTCCCATGACGTCCATCCCTAGACGGAAAACGACTAGGAGTACTTAGATTGATGAAGTAACTTCGGGGGTTGGTGTATGAAGTTGGCGTGAATCTGGCATGAGTGGCATTTTGCGGTAAAACGCTCGCAGTCTCGTGCCACTATAGGCCAGTAGTACCCAAGCCTTCGAACCTGATGGGAAATCTTGGTCCCCAGTTGATGTGCTCATGTATGTACTTCAACCATGATGACAGTGGTTTCTTCTCCGTCAATGTATCTGTGGAGCACTCCATCAAGGAATCATTTGTAGAGGACCTCTTGCTGACCCGTGCCGCCATATAGGACAAAATTGATTTCCCGTATCCGTATTTGATCTCATTCATCCGTATCTGATGGAATCTCTCCTCATTGAAGGTAGTTCGTGATGGGGACCATCCAACCGGTGGCAGGAGCATATGGCTCAGGGACATGACTGACTTTGTTAATTTCTTCCATCTTATCTTAAAAAAATGGAAATACCATTCGACGGTGAGCAATGCTGATGACCGTTTCATCCCGGTCTGGGTCGGTTAGGGTTGTGGACGTGTTGGATAATGCATCAGCATGAGCGTTCTAGGACCAGAAAATATAAACCAATGTTGGTTCTGTAGAGAACTTGAAAAATAGCCCTCAGACATTGTCAAACAGGGGGATCAGCTCCTCCTTTTTGATAGCATAATCACCATTGACTTGCTTGATGACCAGCTCCGAGTCACCCTTAAACTTAAGGTGATGTACTAGAGCCTGGAGTGCGAGCTCTAGGCCTACAATGAGAGATTGATATTCCGCTTCATTGTTTGTACATCCTTCTGACAGGAGGAAGGAATACGGAAAAACTTCCTTTTCTGGGGACACGAGTATTATCCCTAGGCCCACTTTGTTGAGTCTGGGATCCTCCATCCTCTTCCTAGTGGGGCTTTAGGATGCACCGTCAACATACATTTCCCATGTTGGGAACTCCTCTTGAACTGAGAAGATATCTTCATCAGGTAGTTCAGCGTCCGGTGCAGTGGTCCCTGTTGAAGGGTGCTCTGCTAGAAAGTATGCTAATTCCTAGCCTTTGATTGATTTTTGAGGCATGAACTGGATGTTGAACTGCTGTAGGATGACCTCCCATCGGGATAGGCATCTATTTAGCATCGGGCGAATGAGGATTTACCTGAGCGAGTTACTCCGCGATATCAAATGGACTTCATTATGCTGTAGATAATGTCGTAGCTTTTGAACCGCGAAGACCATGGCCAGACAGCTCTTATCGATATTTTAATATCGAGTCTCAACATCAATCATGGTTCGACTGAGGTAATAGAGACTGTTTTCACCACCGGTGTTGATCTTCTATGCGAGGAAGGCTCCTGGTGACCATTCTAGGGCCGTCACATATAGAAGGAGAGGTCTTCCTTCAACCGGGGGCATGAGCACTGGTGGGCTTAAGAGGTACTTATACAAGTTGTCGAACACCTCCTGGAAGTCGTCCATCCATTGGTACGTGACCCCCTTCTTCATCAACCTGGTAAAAGGCAAACATTTTCCTACAAGGTTGGCTATGAACTACCTAATATAGGCTAGGTTCCCTTGAAATCCCCTCAGCTCAGTGAGATTTCGGGGAGGTGGCAGGACAAGGATAGCCTTTGTCTTCTCAGGGTCGACTTCGATGCCATGATGGCGTACGACGAAGGCAAGGAATTTCCCTGAGGTAACCCCAAAGGTGCATTTTAAGGGGTTTATCTTCAAGATATGCTATCAGAGGTTGTTGGAGATAGTCTCAAGGTCTGAAAGGTGATCTGAGCGTTGTCTGGACTTGACCACTAGGTCATCCACGTAACATTCAACGAATTTTCCCAAGAACGTCTTAAAGATCTGATGCATGGAATGCTGATATGTGGTGCCAACATTCTTGAGACCAAAGGGCATGACCCTGTAACAGAATACCCCTTGAGGGGCCCTGAAGGTAGTGGATTATTCATCTTCTCGGGCCATCCTGATTTGATTATATCTGGAATAGTCGTCCATGAAGGATAGAACCTCATACCCCACCGTTGCATCAATTAAAATCTCGGTGATTGTAACCAGGAATTCATCTTTCTGAAAATGCTGATTAAGGTCTCTGAAGTCAATGAAAGCGCAGATTAGTCTGTTCCTTTTCTTGACGGGGACAATATTGTCCAACCAAATGGGGTACTGGACCTCCCGAATGAATCCTTCTTTAATGAGCTTATCGACTTCGGCCTCTATCTTGGCAGCATGTGAGGGTTTTGTCCTTCTAGCGGTCTGTTTGTAGCCCTGGTGGTCTTCTGGAAGACCTAGGTGATATGTCGCTACCTCGTAATCGAGTCCTAGAATTTCCATGTAATTACAGGTGAAGACATCCCGATGTTTTCTTGTGAAGGAGGTATATATCTTGTGTTCCTCGGGAGACAAGGCCGCATTAATGACAGTGGGCCTCGGGTCTTCCTCAGAACCCAGGTTTATTTCCCTGGATTTTTCCACATTGGTGGAGATACCTTCCTCAAATGCGGGAGGTGCATCCCTAAGATCTTCACCCTCTTCTTCTCCCAAATCCTCATCTTCTTGGTCTGACGAGGAGAGAGATCCTATGACAACCCTACTGTTATTACAAACTTAAACATGATTTATTACATAAAACATCACTTGATTCATCCAAGAAGATCGAGAGGATTAGTGTCTTTGGGGCTTAGGATCAATACATAAAAACATAAAACATGTAATAAAACATATTTATTGAAAACTTCTTTTACATGACCACTACATTCCCTCGTACTTAGCATTTCATGGGATAACCTAACGACATGCATAAGAAAAGGGTGAGCTATAAAGCCCAGTAAGGGAGTAAACATGGAATAACATGAGGAGTACAATACATGTTAGTAAATAGGCATATCAATAGAGAAAAATAGAAACATGAACATAATGGAATGATAAAGCATGATAATCATAACATGGAAATGTAGCAACCACACTTAATATAGAATTAGCATGAGCCAAGGCTCATTGCACATGGAGCATTAGTAAAACTTAATTCCACATAAAGAACAAGTAAACCCTCGTTGAACTTGAATTAGCATGATAAAACACTCATTGCACAAGTCGTATCATGATACTATACTTTACCCAATGCATTGGAGCGCTATAAGGGGGAACCCTTCTTAAACATTTCATTTCATGCATAAGTGTGCCACATGGATCAAAAAACATGGATTCATAAAACATAATCATTTATTCCACGATGAAGGAATGTGGAATTCATAAATGAAACTTTAAAATCAATAAGTAAATGTGCATAAAGGTGAATACCCTTGAGGGAGAAATGAGCATGGTATTCACTACACAATGGCATTGGCATAGAAAATCGGTGCGATTTCGGTAGCGTAACGACGTGACATAAGAATTCATAAAAATGGTTAATGAGAGAGAAAGGGGTTCCTCATCATATCTACATTTAATGGACTATAAAGAGGTCATATAGATACATTTCCCAACAATTGTAATGGAATTTTGATTCATGATACAAAAGTATTGCTTGAATGTAAAAGAGGAGAGAGAAGTTCCTTTCGGAATTTCAGCATAGTAACAGGTGTACATGGAAGGAATTTAATGAGAGAGAAAGGGGTATCCCATAATTCAAACATAAAGAGGGAAGTATGAGGGAGATTTGAAACTATACCCCAACATTCATAATTGAAATTAAAAGGGCAAAACAACTTAAAGAAAATTGGACAAAAATGAGAAAGGAAGAAAAAACCCTTACATGGAAGTGTGCTTCCAAAGGATAGAGAGAGGCTTGTGAGAGGCTTCTTGGGAGCTCGGGGCACCTTGGGAGGATTCAAGAGAGAGTAGGGCAGAGGTTTGACGAACTAAAAAGGCTTTTAGTGAGGAGAAATTGGGAGCTTCAGTGGGTTTATATAGGAAAGGTTAGGGAATTATTTATTATTTAGGTTTGGGTCCCATTACATTAAATTAATCCAAACCACAAACCAACCCATGGTTTTTTCCCATTGGTTTTGGAAAAGGGAAGAGGAAAACAATATTTTATAAGGCCAAAGTCCGAACTTCTTAAAATATTAGGGTTGCTAATGTGGAGGTGAGTCACACTCACATGGAAATTAATTTAAAAAGACAAAGTTTTTAATAAGTCTTGAGGGGTCCATTAATGTTTTGAAAAGTAAGACAAACAAACCCAAAATTACATTATTTTAATGGTAAAACATATATTTTCAGAACATAAAGATTATAGTATTTTATTACATAACTATTGGGTCATTATGATGTCATAAAACACATTATATATTTAAACGGTATTTAATTTTTACCCAAAAATTTGACTGTCTCAAGAAATTATGAAAAAATTTACCGTTGGATAATTTTGATGTCCTAATTCCAGAAATAACATTTATTTTATCTAAATAATTTTCTAAATATGTTAATTTTTACTTTTAAAATAAAAACTGACATTTATCGAAAATTCACAGGTTTTGACAGAAATGGATTTCAAACCTTAATAAAAATTATAATTGCATTCATAAAATTATAAGATCATTTATATTTAATAAAAATTAATATAATAATAATAATAATAATATTTTATTAAAATATTATTTAATTCAAAAATACCTTAATTTTAGAAAAAAGAATTCTTAATTAAATAATAACTAAAAACACTGTTTGTACTTTAAAAACTATTTACAATGTATCAAAAAAAACAAGGAGGTATATTCATTGTTATATAAAAAAATAATATACATTAAAATAGTACTAGTGGTTTGTTACATAACACCTTAAAACAGCCGCATAATACATAAGGGTAAGGTGTGCGATGGTGACAGACTCTTGGGGTGGCTCGGATATCATTGCTCGAGTGGTAATTTCTATCAAATTCCACTTCTCCCATATACAGTCCCTTTTGACCTTGACATGATGAAGCTCAGATTGGGATTGGTCAAGAGAAAAGTCCAAGGATGCCACCTCTTATTTGAGCTCTGACAAATGGGCTTCGTATGGGGAAATTCTACTTGATGAGGACATTGCTTCCTTTGTCTGAGTAAATTTGGATTTGTTAAGGCACTATATTTATACTAATCATGTGATCACTGATCAATGACTATATTAGAAATGGTCAAAATTCTTAACATAAAACCAATGAAGTTAACAATTTATATAAACATGAAGAGACATTTTATTAGATCACGAGGGATTTCCATTAATGAAACATTGGATCGTTACAATATTCCCCCCTTAAGAAATTTATCCCTCCAAATTTTCCTTTTCCCACACTAAAACAGATGTGGGTAACTTAGCCTCATCATTCCCTCCGATTCCTAAGTCACTTCTTCAAACTTGTGGTTTCTCCACAACACCTTGACGAGGGACATTGTCTTATTTTGTAGAACTTTTTCTCTACGATCTAATATCTTCACTGGTTGCTCCTCATAAGAATGATCATCCTCCAACTGTACCACCTCAGAAGAGAGTACATGTGAAGGGTCCGGTATGTACTTCCTTAAGAGGGATACATGAAAGAAATCATGTACTTCTTCCATGGTAGGTGGAAGTGCTAGTCGATAGGCCACAACCCCGACATGATCAAGAATCTCGAAGGGGCCGATGTACCTTGGACTTAACTTCCCTTTCTTTCCAAACCTCATGACCTTCTTCCACAGAGATATGCGTAGAAACAAAATTTCTCCAACTTTAAACTTAAGGTATCATCGACGGTTATCTACATAACTCTTCTGTCAACTCTAGGCTGCCTTGATATACTGTTGAATGGTTTTAACCTTCTCCACCATTTCCTCGACCATTTCTGGTCCAAGCAGCTTACGTTCACCGAAATCATCCCAACATGTCAGTGTTCTGCACCATTTCCCATGCAGGGCTTCATATGGTTCCATTTGGATGCTTGAGTGGAAACTTCTATTATAAGAGAACTCAACCAGAGGAATATGTTGATCCATTCCTCCTTTAAAGTTCATTGAGCATGCTCTCAACATGTCCTCAAGTGTTTGGATAGTCCTCTCAGATTGCCCATCAGTTTGAGGATGATAGGCCGTACTGAAGTTCAGTTCAGTATTCAGAGCATAATGAAGAATCTTCCAAAACATAGAGGTGAATCTTGGATCTCGGTCAGACACAATCGATAGTGGTACTCCATGCAACCTTACAACTTCCCTGATATATATCTGTGTCAGTTGATCCATTGAAAAATACTCCCGAATAGAAATTAAGTGTGCAGTCTTTGTAAGATGATCCACAACAACCCAGATTGCATTATTTCCTTTGGATGTCCTCAGAAATCCGGTGACAAAGTCCATGGTGATGTTCTCCCATTTCCATTCTGGTATGGGAAATGGTTGCATCATCCCCTTATACATTTTCCTCTCTGCCTTCACTTTCTAACAAACTAGGAACTTTGATGTATATTTTGCGATCTCCTTCTTCATATTATCCCACCAAAAGTTTTCTTGGAGATCTCCATACATCTTTGTGCTCCCTGAGTGAATAGAGAAATTTGAACTATGTGCATCATCTAAAAGATCCTTCTTCTGCTCCAAACATTATGGAACACATATTCTTTTCCCAAACCACACAATTCCTTCTTCATTAACATTAAACTCCAAGGATTTCCCTTTTTTGATAACTTCCACTTTTTCTTGAATTCCCACATCATCCTTTTGAGAGTCCTTTAACCTTTCCAAAAGAGTTGGTTGAGCAATCATTTGTG
The DNA here is from genome assembly GCA_963277665.1 of Viscum album. Taxonomy (NCBI): domain Eukaryota; kingdom Viridiplantae; phylum Streptophyta; class Magnoliopsida; order Santalales; family Viscaceae; genus Viscum; species Viscum album. The sequence goes on from OY728162.1 coordinate 408,092,441, forward strand.
AATTGAATGATGAAGTTCCCTTCTCTATGATTCCCATGTCCATCTTCATCAAGTATAAGAAGATTGGATCCTTCTCAATTATCATCATTGATAGAATTGTTGGATCCTTTCTACTTAGGGAATCTGCCACCTTGTTTGCTTTCCCAGGGTGGTTATGGATTGAACAGTCATAATCCTTGATGAGATCTATCCATATTCTCTGGCGCATATTAAGCTCTTTCTGTGTGAATATATATTTAAGACTCTTGTAGTCAGTATATATCTCACATTTTTCTCCATAAAGATAATGCTGCTAGATTTTCAAGGAAAAGATAACCGCCACCAACTCCATATCATGCATTGGATAGTTTCGCTCATTGATTTTGAATTTCCTTGAGGCATAGGATATCACTTTATCATTCTGCATCAGCACACAACCTAAGACCTTCTTCGAAGCATCACTGAATACCACAAAAAATTCCACACTTGTGGGTAAAGTGATCACATGCATAGTGATAAGCCTCCTTTTCAAATCCTTGAAGCTTTCTTCGCATTCATCACTCCAAGAAAACATTACTCCCTTTTGAGTTAACTTGGTAAGAGGGTTGGAAAATTGTGAGAAATTTCTCACAAATCGTCGATAATATCCCGATAACCCCAAGAAGCTATGGATATCCATTACCGATATTGGCCTCGTCCATCCCTCAATTGCATCTATTTTGGAGGGATCCACAAATATCCCATTGATTGTGATGATATTGCCCAAGAATGAGACCTCCTTCAACCAGAACTCACACTTGTTGTACTTTTCATAGAGATTCTCCTTGTGCAGAGTCTCTAGTATAGTTCTTAAATGCTCCTCATGATCCTCCTTGGTTTTGGAGTATATTATAATATCATGTATAAAGACTACCACAAATTTTTATAGGTAATATCTACAGACTCTATTCATTAAGTCCTTGAAGATTTCTGTAGCATCAATGAGTCTGAAAGGCATTACTATGAATTCATAGTGCCCGTATCTTGTGCTAAAAGCAGTCTTGGGGATATCTTCCTTCTTTACCCTTCCTTCATAATATCTCGACCGCAAGTCCACCTCGGAGAAGTATTGTGATCCACTCAGCTGATCGAACAAGTCATCAATTCGTGGGAGAGGATACTTTTTCTTTATCGTTATTTTGTTAAGTTCACGATAATCGATGCAAAGACGCATTGACCCATCTTTCTTCTTGACGAAGAGGACTGGTGCACCCCATGGTGAAGCACTTGGGCATATAAACCCTTTATCTAGATTCTCCTGTAGTTGTTTCTTCACCTCTTCATGCTCCACAATAGCCATTCTATATGGATTCTGGGATATTGGTAATGCCCCGAGTATAAGTTCAATTGAGAATTCAACATCTCTTTTAGGAGGAAGACCAGGAATTTCCTCAGGAAACACTTCAGCGAATTCCCTCACAATAGGAATTTCTTCAAGGATGGTTTATTCATTGGACTCAATCATCTCAGCTAGATACGTGTTCTTGTAGGGAAGTAATATCCATGCTTGAGATGATGGAGATAAAGTAGATTCATCTTCTTCATTACACTTGTAAAGAATTGGGGGTCGATTCTCCATATGGAGAGTGATTTCCCTCTCCAGAAATTTATGTTGGCTCTATATAAGGAAAGCCAATCCATGCCAAGAATTGCATCAAATTCCACCAGAGGGAGTATGACGAGTTTCTCTGAGAAATTCAATCCACATATTATAACAGGGGAGGACTTATATTCATGGGATGCAATGATTTCCCCATTTTTGGTACTCACCGACATCATCACTTCCATGATTTTTGGTGGTGCTGGGATTGTTCTACTAAACTTTCGAGATATAAAAGAATGCGTAGAACCTGAATCAAAAAGTACGTTCGCTATTTTTGAATGAATAACTAGCGTACCTATCACCACTTCATTTTTGGGGTTCACTTTGATAGAAGTAATGGAAAAAGATCTTCCTTGTTGCCTTGTAGGTTGTTGGTTGCCTCCGAAAGCCCTTGGATTAGGGAACTGATTTGTAAAATGACCCGGTTCTTTGCATTTGTAGCATTGAACAATGCGTTGAAGTTCGAATGGAGTGTTCCTCTCCTCTGTCACAGCTGCGAGTATTTATTGCTGATAGTTAACAGCTAGGTTCCCTTCTCTTCCACACCTAATGAATTTTCTAGTCCACTTATGGCAATTTCCAGGGTGATTATTTCCACACTTTTGGAAAGTGGTGTGCTGGATCTTCATAGCACCGTTGGATTTGTCCATCGGACCACCAGCATTGAAGTCCACCTTACACTTCTTATCCCCATGATACCTCTATGATTCTCGGATCTACATTTCGACCTTGAGTCCACATCAGACAATTTCCTCAGAGCTTTCAAAGTCATGGATTGCTAATGCTTTCCGTAGGCTATGCTTTAACACACCAAAGAAGAGGTCAACATTGCATTCTCGGGTAACGACAAAGCCGAAAGCATATCGGGAAATCCTTGTGAAGTTTTCCTCATACGTTCCAATAGATTCTTCATCTTTTTTGCTTGAGGGAAAGTAAGTCCCTTTCCATCTTAAGCCGGAGGGTGCGGGGAAAATATTTATCGAAAAAAATATTCTGGAAATCCTTCCATTCCAATGCCTCAATATCCTCCTCAGGCTTCGTATCTTTGATCATTGTCCAACATTGATCAGCTTCACCCTCCATATGATAAGCCACCAAGAGAACCTTCTTTTGTTCAGAACATTGAAAGATGAAGAAGATCTTTTCAATGGAGTTGATCCATTGTTCAGCCATCGTGGGATCAGATGATCCACTAAAAGTAGGAGGCTTTGTCTCATGAAGCTCTCGATAGCAACTTGTTCTTTCTTAGGGGGTTTGGACGTTCCTATTGACCAATGTTTCTCTGCAAAACTTGAGTCTGCTGAGAGAGAAGCATGACAATGTTCGTGATTCCCGCTCCCATTGGATTGGGCATCTCATTAGTACAGTTATCACACTGATCTTCACAACAGTTGTTAGCCCGAGTCCTCCTATTGCCGGCCATTGGCTGGAATAAAAGGAAATTTAGGGGTAAGACATAAAGGGTAATACAAAGACAAAAGTTGATGACTTATAAATAAACTTTTATTTCCTTAACTCATGAGTCTATAGGCTTCAATCTAGGCTTTTTATGATCTACTTTCTAACATATATTCTTAGGGTCATTTTTTTTAATTCCCTTTATAAGGGTTCATACTAAGATTATTAATTTATCAAAACATATCCCCCAGGAGTGTCGTAACCAAGAGTGCAGCAAGGCCCATTGTCATGCACCAGTTCCCATTCGAGTCTAGCTGCAAGCGGTGTTTTTGGGTTTTACCCCTAGGATACATCTGTGCCAGAGCTGCCTCTACCTGCTCGTATCCAGGCATGGATATATTTGTTTGATAAACAACTTAATAAGTACTTACCAAAACATAGGGATGTTTTTATTATACTCAGTCTTGTCTCTATGGCTTTACTAGGGTTTTCTAATCCTAATCCCGAATATATATAAACCTATCCTCTGATACCAACTATGACAACCCTTCTTTTATTACAAACATAAACATGATTTATTACATGAAAATTTACATGATGAAAAAAATAATATCGAGAGGATTAGTGTATTTGGGGCTAATGATCATTACATAAAAACATAACACATGTAATACAACATCTTTATTGAAAACTTCCTTTACATGACCACTACATTCCCTCGTACTTAGTATTGCATGGGATAACCTGAGGACATGCATAAGAAAAGGGTGAGCTATAAAGCCCAGCAAGGGAGTGCACATGGAATAACATGAGGAGTACAATAAATGTTAGGAAATAGGCATATCAATAGAGCATAATAGAAACATGAACATAAAGGCATGATAAAGCATGATAATCATAACATGGAAATGTGGCAAAAACACTTAACATGGAATTAGCATGAGTCAGGGCTCATGCCACATGGAGCATGAGTAAATCCTCATTACACATAAAGCATGAGTAAACCCTCATTGCACTTGAATTTTAATGAGTCAACACTCATTGAACATGACGTATCATGATACTATACTTTACCCAATGCATTGGAGCACTATAAGGGCACACCCTTCATAAACATTTCATTTCATGCATAAGTGTGCCACATGGATCATAAAACATGGATTCATAAACCATAAAAATTTATTCCACGATGAAGGAATGTCGAATTAATACAAGAAAAATTATAATAAATAAGTAAATGTGAATAAAGGTGAATACCCTTGAGGGAGAAATGGGCATGGTATTCACTACACAATGGCATTTTCTTAGAAAATCAGTGCGATTTCGGCAGTGTAACGACGTGACATAAGAATTCATAAAAATGGTTGATGAGAGAGAAATGGTTCCTCTTCATATATACATGTAATGGGCATTAGGGAGGTAAAATAGACACATGTCCCAATAATTTTAATGGAATTTAGATTCATGATACAAAAGTATTGCTTGAATGTAAAAGAGGAGAGAGAAGTTCCTTTTGGAATTTCGGCATAGTAATGGGTGTACATGGGAGACATTTAATGAGAGATAAAGGGGTCTCCCATAATTACAACATAAAAAGGGAAGTATGAGGGAGGTTCTAAACCATACCCCAACATTCATAATTGAAATTAAAAGGGCAAAATAACTTAAAGAAAATTGGACAAAAATGAGAATGGAAGAAAAAACCCTTACTTGGAAGTGTGCTTCCAAAGGCTAGAGAGAGCCTTGTGAGTGGATTCTTGGGAGATTGGGGCACCTTGGGTGGATTCTAGAGAGAGTAGGGCAGATGTTGGATGAACTCAAAGGATTTTAGTGAGGGGGAAGTGGGATCTTGGGTGTGTTTATATAGGAAAGATGAGGGAATTCTTTATTATTTAGGTTTGGGTACCCTTGCATTAAATTAAACCAAACCACAAACCGTCCCATGGTTTTTGACCATGGTTTTTGGAAAAGGGAAGTGGAAAAAAATATTTTATAAGGCCAAAGTCCGAACTTCTTAAAATATTAGGGTTTCTTATGTGGATGTGAGTCACACTGACATGGAAATTAATTTAAAAAGACAAGGTGTTTAATAAGTCTTGAGGGGTCCGTTAATGCTTTGAAAAGTAAGTCAAACAAACCCAAAATCACATTATTTTAGTGGTAAAACATATATTGGGCGAACATAAATATTATAGTATTTTATTACATCATTATTGGTTCATTATGATGTCATAAAACACATTATATATTTAAACGGTATTTAATTTTTACCCAAAAATTTGACTATCTCAGAAAATTATGAAAAATTCACCGTTGGATAATTTCGAGGTCCTGATTCCAGAAATAAAATTTATTTTATCTAAATAATTTTCTATATATGTTAAGTTTCACTTTTAAAATAAAAACCCACATTTATAAAAAATTCACGGGTTTTGATAGAAATGGCTTTCAAACCTTAATAAAAATTATAATTGCATTCATAAAATTATAAGATCATTTATATTTAATAAAAATTAATATAATAATAATAAAATTTTATTTAAATATTATTTAATTCAAAAATCTGTTAATTTTAAAAAATAAAATTCTTAATTAAATAATAACTAAAAACACTATTTGTACTTTAAAAACTATTTACAATGTATCAAAAAAACGACAAAGAGGTATATTCATTATTATATACAAAAATAATATACATGAACATAGTACTAGAGAGTTGTTACATAACCCCTTAGAAGAGCTGCATAAGACCTAAGGATAAGGTGTGCGATGGTGACAGACTCTTGGGGTGGCTCGTATAACATTGCTCGAGTGGTAATTTATATCAACTTCCACTTCTCCCATAGATGGTCCCCTTCGAGCTTGACATGATGAAGCACAGCTTGGGCTTGGTCAAGAGAAAATCCCAAGGATGCCACCTCTTTTCCAAGCTCCGACAAATGGGCTTCGTATGGGGAAAGTCTACGGGATGAGGCCATCACTTCCTTTGTCTGAGTAAATTTGGATTTGTTAAAGCCCTATATTTATACTAATCATTTGATCACTGTTCAAAAACTATATTAGAAATGGTCAAAATTCCTAACATAAAACCAATGAAGTTGAAATTTTATATAAACATAAAGATACATTTAATTAGATGAAGAGGGATTTCCATTAATGAAACTTTGGGTCGTTACAACTCCTGTGACAAGTTCTTGAAAGTCCCGAGGCGAGGTGTCGTGGGTGTCCTTGCTTGAGATTTCACCCCTTGATGGAGGGTCAACGGATGTTCCCGCGTTGTCACAGCGGTCGTTATGGCTGTAGTCATGAGGACATCCGAGTGCGTGTCTGGACTTGAACTCTTACCTTCCATGTGGTTGATGGGTAGGACATAATCTCTGCCAAGCCTCCTGAGGGGGTCGTTAGGAACCATTTCCAGGAAATTTGGAGCAGGGATCCAGTCAACACCATCGACCAAAGACTTCTTTTTCTTTTTCTCATAGAACCCGACGTCAAAGTACTATGACTCGGAGAGCTCGAAAGGGGCCTTGTCGGCCTGAAACGTCCCGCTTTTTCCATTGATGCAGTACTTGATACAATGGTGATAGGATGAAGGAACAACCATGTTTTTATGGAGCCATGGCCTTCCTAGTAGGGAATTGAATGATGTACTCTATCGGACTACCATGAATTCTTTGTAGGCTACCAGTTCACCAAAATGGGTCTTTAGCTTAATATGTCCCATTGGTTTCTGCTCACTCTTGTCGTAACCCAACATAGTTGTGGCTCAGGGAATTAGATCGTCCTAACTATAGCCCAACTTACGGAGTGTCCATAGGGGAAGGAGGTTAACTCCAGAGCCATTATCTATAAAGAATTTTCGGATCTCAATACCATTCAGCATTCTGAACACATATAGTGGTATGATGTGTCCTTGCATGAAAACATCTTCATCCTGATGGGTGAAGGAAATCACTACGCTGCATTCAGTTGGGCGAGTCTACATTTGGTAAATCTCAGTAGCAGCTACCTCGGCTTGAAACTCCTAGGGGCTGATCAAAGCTTCGATAAGAGCCTCCCTAAGGCCATCTAACAAACCTAGGGCATCCAGGATTGAAAAATTGGCTGGTACAAATGCCAACTGCTTAAGGATGTCATATTTTTGCTCCAATGGTCGACACATCTCCGTTGGCGGGAGATTCTTACCGGGTGCTTTGGGAGATGGAGCATGTGATGAGGAGGGACCAGCTGTGGGGACATATTTTGATGGTGTTCCTGCGGTTTGAGGACTGGGCCCAACCGGTCTATTTGTGCACACTAGGTGACCAGACACTTGCTCCTCCTCTGGTGGGTATCGCAGAACAACGTGGCCAGAGGGGAATCTTGTGGAGGTAGAGGGGAATTCCCTCCCATGCTGAGTCCATTGAAGAGCTCTCCCATGGGTTTCTGCAATATTGTTGGTCTGGGCCGGGGTCCAACCATAGGGTTGGTTTGAGCCGCTGTTGCGCCTTCCCAGGTATCCTCTGCCTCTGTGATTCCTCCTCCCAGCTCCTCATGCAGGGAACTCGGGTTCGTAATCATACCCTTTGTCAGGGAATGATTCCATGAGATGGATGGCGATGATAGAACCAAAAATTGGCTCTTCATCCTCTGACTGGTCAACCAGACCAGTTGTCTCTGATGGTGCCATTTGGTGGGTTGGTACCCGTGGTGCCAAATTGGAGGGCATGAAATATGCCAGGTTCAGGACTAACTTCGGCCCCATCGCAGACTACACCTCTTATGATTGTTTCATCCTCCTTCGATAACACCTGGATGACCGTATCATGGAGGGTTGTGAGGCCGATGGTGTCGACTCTGCGGCTTCAGGGGCTGTTCGTGGAAACACCGGCTGCTGTAGTTGAGCTCGGAGTATGCCCTGGGCTTGGTTGATAGTCTTCTGAGTCATCCAGTTGTCAAATTTCTACCCTTTTTTTCTGGTGACTTTATGCCATCCCCCCACTTTTTCGGAGTTGGTGGTAAAGATACATGCCGCATGTTCTGGGGGTGGTCCCAGATCGACTTGTTCTGAATCTACCATCCTCTACAAGCGGTATTTGAAGACGAAGCATTCTCAGATAATGTTCCCCAACATCTGATGGTAGGGGTAGTAATTTGGCCTGTCATCGTGGATGATTTCTTCAGGTTTCCTTGGCTCCGGGCGGCAGAACAAGTTGTAGTTCATGGAAACAATGAAGTATCCATAGACTTGATCATCTCTAAATGAGTATACTTTTTTCTTCGTTCCTCAAACTAGTTCCGCTTCGTTCCTCTCTGATCATCCCGTTTAGGTGGGGGAGGCCACTGATATGCATGGGGACCTTGACGATTTGGTAGAGGTCTGAGCGGTGGAGCGGGCACACGGGCCGGCTTGAGTGTGACAACGGATGCATCAGCTCTAGGGGCTCTTTTCACAGGAGCCTGCAAGGCTATTCAGGACTTTGAATTAGTCCGCTGCAGGGAGTCATCAATTCTCTGAGCAATGGATGAGAGATGGCAGAAGCCAGTGGTGCACTCCACTGGTATGAGCAGTGTTCGCAGCTCATTACTAAGATTATCGATGCATATGGCTAGCATCTCATCTTGAGGCATTGGTCTATTCAGAGAATAGGTCAGACCGTTCCATCTGGTGATGAAATCTTAGACCCTCTCATTCTCCCTCTACATTCAGTTCATGAGATCGCGGACCGTTGTTTTTGGCAATGTTGAGCTGAAGTGGAACATGAACTACTGTTTGAGATCCTCCCAGCTCTTTATTGACTGGGCCAGCAGACTCGTGTACCAGAAGAAGGCGGATCCTTTCACGGTCCGTATGAAGCATATGGGTTTCATTACTTCTTGTTGTTCTGGAGTCCCCATCATAGGGTCACAATAGGATGCGTAGTGCATCAAATGCTGCTCTGGATCGCCTGATTCATTGAATATGGGGAATACAGGGCTCCCAAAATTGGGTGGAGGTGCTATGTTGGTCACCCAATCTGGGTAGGGTTTCCACTCCGGCTGTATCGGAGCGCGTCAACCTTCCATCGCTTCCAATCGAGCTGTTAGTGCCTCGATGGTGTTGGTGAGTCCTTGGTTTACATCCTGTTGGGCCCAGTCCAGGGCCGGAGTTGCCTGAGGCATTGCCTAAGGATCCGGATTGGCTGGCACCAAGGGTGCAGTTTCCGTTCGGGTTACCCTCGGAGGGTTCAAGCGTACTTTATCTGATTGCCTTCTAAGTGGAGGAAAATCCCATTATTCATCATCCACGTTTAGGTAGCCGGATGAACCAGGCACCTCATTGGATAGGAGCCCTGAACATGCTTCGTTTACCGGGGCAAGCCTTATCCTTTGTAGTGCACTTTCTGGGAGTTCATGACATGGATATTCTTGGGACTCACTTTTAATCAGGCAGTTCCACTGGAGAATCTCGGCATTAAGCCGCCTCAATTCATTCATCTCTTCTTCCTGTAGAGCAAACCTCTCTTCGAGTGTGAGTGACTCGTTTTTGTCGAGAGAAGGGGATAGGTTAAGGGTAACTGTTCCATTATTCTTATCCTTGTTGGAAGCTCGCAGGGTAAATGGAGGGAGGTTAGCTGATGGGGCGGCCATATTTAAAGCGTCCCTTTGGTTCCGGGTGTGCACACATGGGGGTTCATCGTGAGTCACAGCTTGACCAGAACCGTCATCTCTTGATCCGTCCGGATTTGCATTTTCTTTGGTGTCTCCCGCAAGGTTAGCCTCTATGGCGTTGATGAACGCATATTACGGGGTGGATGGGACGTCATCTTCCAAATAGTAAGAGGCTCTCCCACGTCTTCGGCTGGCCATCCCTTTCATGACCTGGGATTTCCCTCGGACTTCTTGACGAAGGGTGACACAGAGAGTTCTTTGATGAGACCTTACGGTGCACCTTCCTCTCAGAGGGGATGATGATTCATATGAAAGGATAGGATGCGAACCTCCTCTTATAACTGTCCTCCCTAGATGAGAGAATACTGATTCTCGTGGGGGAGATTGTTGTTGAGGGGTTAATAATTCCCCCAGCCCTGAGGGCTGGGGTTGGCTCCGATCCTTGGACGTTCAGTCTCTTCTTGGTTTTATTGGTCTTACGGGGGCATTTGTTTTCAAAAATTCCTCTAGCCCTGCAGGCTAGGGTTGACCCTGGATTGTGGCAGTGCCTGCGGCTATCGTGACTTTCCTGATCTCGCGTGCTCCCATCCGTGGGTGAACCAGATCTGGTGCCGAATTCACCTGTGGATTAGTCCCGTCTGGGGAGCTAGGAAAAGATCGCTGATTGGCCTCTCTTAGGCGATAGGCTTGCTTTATGCTCTTGGTGGCCTGATTCAGGAGTTCTTGAATGGCTCGTTCCCGTCGGGCCTGATGCTTCTGTGACTTACTCAAGGCCCAACTTTGTTGGGTGTGTTGCCTTTCCTGAACAGGGGGACCACTCGATTGTCGTCTCTATGTGACGATGTTGTAAGATACCTTGTCGAACAAGGTTTTTCTGGGCAGGGAGCGGAGTGAAATGAAGAGCTTCATGTTCCCCCCATCCCCTGATATGGAATCCCATTGGAGCGTCACCGATGAGGCGGTGCAGATGGTGCAGTGCGCGGAGGAAGGCTATCTCCATGTTTCCTTTTCTCCTCTCTAGGCGTTGTTGCCGCGTCGAGGAAAGGGACTCCAGGTCGATGTGATGCAGGAGGTCTCCTATAGTCTTGACGTGGTCTATATACCCGTCATAGGGCAGGAAGCTTAATTTTATCTGGCGGAGGGTCGTCCATATATTATGGTGGATGCCGTGAATGCATTCTTCCGATAACTCCCTGGGTATGTCGTACTAAGAGGTGGTCGTGGGCCAAAACATAACTGGTATATCATCCCTAGCCAGTCGTTTCCTCAGGTGCAGCATATCGGCATACTCCTCCGCTAGTGATTCCTCTACATGGTCGACCAAACTAAGGCGCTCACTATAGTCAGAGGCAGTGGTACCGGTAGGCATTGAATTGTGCTGTAGACGATTCCGAGGTGGTTCAGAAGATGAACACAACCCTAGAACGACTCCTAATCGAAGAAGGTCATTTCTAGCGACAAGCTGGGAATCTGACATGCTCGATCCCGTCCTTCTGAGTGGCTCGACATACGAGGGCCTTTCGGTGCTTGCTTCGGTAGGGGGAGGGCCTTCCTATCAAAATAAGATTTCATCGCTGGGAGGACCTCCGCAATGGCGGCCGTAATGGTGAGGACTACCATTACTACTTGATACTTCACTGCATAGAGGACTTTTGCAGTGCACACCATGGGGAGGAACTCCAAGGCGTGTCACAGAAAGGGGAGGACCTTCTGGTTGCGGAGCATCGTTACGAGGAGGACCTTCACCACAACTGCCATCAGGGTGAGGATGACAATCATGGATTGACATTTGATGGGAATCCTAGGGAGTACCTTCATGACACACCGCGACAAGGGGATGAACTTGTTGTTGCTTGGGGCCATTGCGGGGAGGACCTCCGCAATGGAGGCCGTGGTGGCGAGGACTACCATCACAACTGCGGAAATGGTGAGGACTACCATTACTACCACCGCAGGGAGAATATATGTGGGATAAATCCTGGGGAGGTCCTCCATAATGTACCACAATGAGAGGAGGGCATTCTCGTTGCTTGAAGTCTCTATGGGGAAGACTTCCGTTATCAGGGTGGCGAGGACTACCACCGTGACCTGATGCCTGGCTGTGTGGAGTTCCGTTACAGCGTAACCCATGGGGAGGACCTTCAGGGAAGGCCACAACAAGGGGAGGGCCTTATTATTGTAATGAGACATCACTATGGGGAGGGCCTCTATAGTTGAAACTATGATAGTGAGGACTACCATAAAAATCTATGGTCCCACTGCATGGAGAGTGATTGCAGTGTATACCCTAGGGAGGACCTTCAGGGCCGACCGCAGCAAGTAGAGGACCTTCTTACTAGTCGTTCTTCTGGTCACGTGGATGGTTTCTATGAATCGAATCAAAAGAGGAGCTCTTGTGATCGATCGTTATGTGCCCGTGGGGGAGGCCCCCATGGGTGCTCTGGGGAGGGCCTTCAGAGCTGCTGGTAGCACCACTGTGGGGAGGACCTTCGCAACTACTACTACCGCTCCCATAATATGGTAATGGGAGGGTAGGGTTTTGAGCCTTTTTCGTGTGCTTAGCGGAGTTGGGAACCCCAGCTTCCAGTAGAGAGCAGTCATGAACCCACTCTATATTTTCCGGCTGCCTTCAGCGCGTTCGGGGAAATCTTTTACGGGCAGCAGGGACCGTATGCTGTTGACAACAGCCTTCACCTTTGTGTCCCAATCAAATTGGGTCCCGGGATGTTACCGGGATATGATGACGAACATCTTGACTTTTAGCAGGGATATATGCCTACTCTAGAGAATCCACCGTGATGGACGGGTGTCCCACAGTTGGAACGAGTGAAGTTGCTCGATCCGGTTGCGCTTGCGTCACGGAATATAGTCGGCAACCCTCCAGGAAAGAAGCAGGGATGTAGATCTACTTCGAGGCGGCTATCTCATCTCTTAGATGAGTCACCTCAATTGGGGAGATGGGCTCACGGGCCCGAGTCCTTACGGTTTCCGCTGATGCAATTACATGCTGGTAAGTCTGCAAGATATGATATGAGATCGATACCTGCTCCTCCATCATTTCCAGGATATGTAAAGAGACATATTTGGATGGAATTCATATGAAGGACCATTCCGGTATCGGAGTAGGAATATCCTGCTCCGGTCCTCTAGTGGTCAGTGGGTACGGACAATTCTCTTATGTTGGGGCAGGTGAACAAATCATCCCCTTTACCGGGATACGCTGGTTTATCTCTCCGTTTGCCTCCACATCGGGTGTCGGACTTTGCATGAATCCGCAAGGAGATGGCCATGCATATATTGGTTTCCCACCGTATCGAGTCAGTGGCCTTTGTTGGCGGGGAGACGTGACCGCCTATGATTCGCCACCACATATGGGTGGCGGGATTTATTGATCGAAGCCATATCAGGATGGCGGGTGTTAGGAGAAACTTCCAGGAGCTAGTCCTGCAGATTTCGGGTCACCACCACATCAAGATGGTGGGATTCACGACCTTGGGTAGGGAGAGTTTCCTTCCGTGTGATTGTCGTTCTGCTTGAGCAACAGGCTTGATGGTGCTCGGCGGGGATGCACGCCGGCTCGTACGATGCCACCGTGTCTGGATGACAGGCTCAGGAGGATCAAATAGGTGTAGGTGCCTGTTCATGGGACACCTCTGGGGTTGGGCAGCAGAGATCCTCCTCAGGGACCAGGGTGATGATCAGTCCCTGACTGTACCTCTCCTAACCTCTTCGGGTGGTTCGAGGGACGGAGCTTGGGGAGCGTGGGCCTGAATCCTCAGGGAGAAATCCTCCTCAGCGTGAGGATGTTGGGTCGTGGCATGACCGCGATGACGTTTTCTAGCGGGGGCCTTAGAGACAAACCCCCATTTGGTGGGGATGAAGTCCTCGACGTCGACCTCATTCACCTCCCTAAGATAAGGTAGGTATGCATTGTCCCGTTTTGGGGATAGACTCCCGAAATGGTTGGAGAAAGTGACATGGGATGTCTGGATCGGCCTTTGCGGCCGCTGCTAGGCAGGTGACCATCAAATATTGATTTATTAGAGGGCATGCATGGCCGCCTCCACCATTGGGAGAGTACCCTTCACGTGGTACTATCAGATCAGCACGTCCGAAACTGAGCATTGAAGACGCTGGATGGGTGACAGGGTGCTCTGTTGTTGAGGAAGTCCCATCCTTGCGTTTTTGGAAACGCGTACTTGTGAGTTCCTTTGCGATGCCATTGGATTAATGGGAGTTCTGAAAGTGGTACCTACAAAACATTTTAGCAAATACAAGCAGCAAACCCATCAAAGCAGCATCTCATAATCCCATGCATAATTAATGACCTTGCATGGCCCTCCATTATAGCATAAGGGGGAACAGGGTGGGATTAAGTTGAATCTTTCATGTTTGGTTAAAAATTCACCTCGGGTTCACCATTTTTTGTTTTGTTCTGGTTTTTGGCCACGAAATTCCCAATGGCTCTGTATCCAATGATTGATGGAGCTGCATTCCAAAGGCAGGCTTTCGCCGGATGGTCTGACCAGCGACTCTTAAGAACTCACATTGGTCGAGAGGATGGGAAGTCGGGCTCATCACAACATTTTAAGGGGGAAATTATTTCTTGTTCCTGGACTATCTTATAGATTTAAGATGTATTCATATGTTCGTGAATCTTTGGTTTATACCCAAACATAGTATCCACAGATTCAACCTTGGTGGGCAGTGTTCAACTGGACGTAGGGGTTCAGAATCATTTATGCCTTAGGTTTACCATCCCTCATTGGATTAATGACCCAGAAGGGTTGGAACTCGCTTGAGGCGGCAATAGGGGTGGCGTATTGAACCGATATGGATATGATCGGATCGACTGGTTTTTGGGCTTGATCCTCAGGGAGGCTTCTTATGTACCTTGCTTAGGATGCAGGGATCAATGTCCATGTAGTTCGCATAAGTGTCAGGGAACCAACGTGAAGAGAGACTGGGTGGTCCGATGGGTGGTGGGCTTGAAACTCATTGAGGCTTCCTATGTACCTTTCCTAGAAGGAAAGGATCAAAGTCCACGTAGTTCACATACACAGTTTAACATCATGCTGGATGAAGGTGGAACTCGAAGTGAAGAAATGACCGAGTGGTGGACTTGGACCTCATGGAGGATTCCTACGTACCATGCATTGGTGTGGATAAAAGTTCCTGTAGTTCACTTTGGCTTGGGTATTATGCTCTGGGGAAGCCTGGAATGATGGATTGGGGCTTACACTCTGAGGAGTTCCATGGTAGGATTCCATGGTCAATGCTTACTCTAAGCCCACGTGAGTCATGCTTGGGGATAGAAACAAGAGGCAGCAGGGACTATAGGATCATGTCGCGAAAGGTGCATCCATGATAAGTGGAGTGGGGCTTACACATGGAGTAGACCAGGGTGATGAATTGGGACTTACACTCTTAGGACGCCCGGAAGGTCGGGGCTTACTCCGAGATGGATGCCCGGGGCGACAAAGCCTAGCTGGAGAGGGAAAGGGGGTGCTCTAGTGCCCATCTACTCTCTTGCAGTGCATGAGGGCTTCCTTCTGATGGATATTTTACCATATCCGAGGAACCCTCAACAAGTGGAGGGACAGAAAAGGGATTCCCTAGCTCAGGCTCCGCATTACCGTGGGAATGTGAACCTAGAAATGCTTCGGGAATCTTCTCAAGGGTTGGGGAAAGCCCTTGGCCCCTGTTTACCGTGGGTATGTGAACTCGAAATGGCGTGCTGATGCGCCTGAAAGTTACATCACATGGATCCAGTGGCTCCAGTGGAGGCCACGGCTCGGGGCCGATGAATAGGCCAATGAGGGAGTCGTGAAAGACTTGGCAGGATCAGAAGGATTTTACCTAGCTCGGGAAATGAGAATACCGAAGTATTTGGAGAGCCACATAGAGGTATGGGTGGTGGTGCCCTTCACGTGGGGAAGTGCCACACGGTTGGAGAAGCCGTCCGTGAACTAGGATGTTTCGCAGACTGATTGGCGTCCCGCGAACTAGGGTGGTTCGTGGCTTCAGGTTTAATCTGCGAACCAGGGTGGTTCGCAGCTTTGGGTTCAATCCGCGAAACATGCTAGTTAGGGGCTTTGGGTTCAATCCGAGAACTAGGGTGGTTTGCAGAGGGTTCCAAGCGGGCAGCGGTGGCCAAGGGAGGCGCCGATCAGAGTCTTGTCGGTCGTGGCTTCACTCACGTAGGAGAGTGCTACGCAGTGTGACAGATGTGAAAAGAGGCATAAACTCTCTGGTCCACGAGGAAGTCATCCGCAGAGCGGGTATTGTTCACGGTTCTCCTTTTTCATTATTTAAGGTTCACAGTTCACCAAATTATTATGCGTTTTCCAATTCCTTGTTAATTCGTATACCTGCTGTGGTTCGCGGATACGAATTTCGCTGTTTGAAAAATCTGAATCCTTCCTTCAACGGTTCTCCTTACGAATCTCCAATCCCTCATAATCCTATTCTAGTTCTCTGATCCCTTTCTCTTTCCCCATGAGTCTCCTTTTATAGAGTGGGTAAAGGGATGTATCTGTTGCCATACGAAACCTTTTGCGAAGGCCCATAACCAAATACTCGGTTCACAGCTGACTTGGTCAATCCGCGATTTGCAGTGGGTATTGAACGCTTCCCGCCCATCCACGAGGTGAACTCAGGGAGTGCTCCGTGGCTGCGGAGGGTTCTGCCTCTATTCCGCGAATGACAGCGGGTGCATCTTGAACCGGTCGACACGGTCCGCAGTTGGGGTAGTTCGTTATGGTGAACCGGATTGGCGGCCATCCTGCCTCGCGACCACGGAGGCTCTCCGCCTCCATTTCATGAAAGACAATGGTTCGCAGAGGGGGGTGTCTCGCGTGGCCTGGCCACTTCACGCTTCCATGGGACCGGTTCGCAGACCGGTCCTGTTTGTGTCTCTTCTTTGATTATTTTCTCCAATTCTTAGGAGATTTAGGTAGAATCACTTTTGCGGATTTTTTAGGACCCTATAATGTTTAATATAATTCTTTTGAATTTGATAATAATTAAAAAATATCTTCTTTCCTTTGATAAATTCAATTTCCTAAAAATAATCATAATTCATATGTTAAACTCATGTAAATTCATTAGTCATTAAATTATAAAATTCATTAAAAACGATTTCAAAAGTCGATAATAAAACAATATCATCAACCGAAATTTGAATAATTATAAGGTCATTATAAATATGATTAATAAAGAATGAAGAATCTAATTTACCTATAATAAAACCATTATTGTTGAAAAATATAGTCTATCATACAAAGATAAAGGATATTTATTAATTCCATGCAAATACATTTATTATTTAAAAACATGATTAAGACATTTTTAATGATAAAAATGTCGGGGTTGATTAAAAAAATATTTTAAAATTAAACCATTTGATAACGATATTTCAAAATTCATTTGATAAATTTTAAATAAATGATAATATAAAAAATAAAATAAAATAATAACAGATTAACTTCTATCATCAAGTGAAAACAATTTCAACAATATTTACCTTCTTTTAAAAAAAATATGTAACCAGTCTTCCAATATTCATTTGAAGTATTCCATATTAAAAAAATTGGATTCTAAAAAAAATCGTTAAAATAATAGGTTTATATTTTCTGGTTTCAATTAAGGTAAAAATATTATTTATATCAAATTGATTATATTCTCATAATAATAATCCCATTATAATATTTTAATTCATAATTAATATCATTAGGTATAAAATCATAAAACATTTACAACATTTATAGCAATCAAATATATATTTTCTAGTCCTAATTCCATAATAAATATTGCCAATAAATTTTCCAATATGGTGATATATATGTGTTGTATAAGGCCAATGATCTTATTGAGAGTGAATATTATCTATATTTATAGATACAAGTCTTTAGGTTTTTATTCATCAAATTTAAATTATATATTATTCATCAATGTATTCCAAATATGAATTCAGTTTCATATTTTTAAAATTAAAAATAGTATGATAATATTCATATGTATTCATAGTTATTTATTGTTAGAAAATCTATAGGATTTAATTTTATTATAATAATCTAGAATAAATCAATTTAACATTGGTCTTCAAATTTCCCAAAATTATATTTTTTATTTAAGATAATAGTTCTATATCCAAATAGTCATAGATAAACAACATGGGGTTTATTTTAATTATATTATTAATAAGGTGGTTTATTTAAAAGATGTCTAATAATAATTATATTTTGAAAATAATAACCAAAAAAAATATATTCGTAACCAAAATTATTAGATAAATTATACAAACATAAGATTTTTTTGTAATTTGAATTAAAGTTATTTTTTGTCTCTCGACAACCGCATTTTAATGAGGAGTTTTCGTTGATGAACAATTATTCATATAATAATCATTTTCGATGAATTTGTCACATTCCTTATTTCAAAAATCACCAAACCTATCACAAAAAATTAAAAAATCGTAAAACATTTACCATTTTTTTAATTTTTTTAATTTTTTTAAATAGTAATATTATATCATGTTTCACTTTTATGAGAGAGAATATATACCTGTGCGAATATATGATAATCATTTACGATAACTAATGTTTAAATTTTTCCATAATGAATATTAATACCATTATGAATAAAAAAAATCAAGATGAGATAAATATAGTGGTCTTTTTGAGTTCATTCCAGAATTCTTCTCAAGGATATTATGTGTTATTTTACTTTCATTCAAGCATCACAGGCAAGAATATTTTATTTTCTTAAGTCGTGTAGTTTAAATAATTTTTTGGATTTTGAAATATTATTTAATAGACTATAATTAAAATGACCATGTATCAGATTATAATTGTCATGATAAGCCTATGAAATATTCAATCACTTAAATTATTGAACTATGAATTCAACAAGGTTAATAAAATATATAATTTCATCCTGGTTGGAAATAAATAATATAAAATTATTCTAATTTTTTATTTATCATTTTGAAATTTAACATTCATAACATCATCCCATCATTGATATTTTCCTATTTTTCTATGTTGTAATACATCAATATATACAACTTTATAAAAAGTAAAAGAGTAAGAAATTTAAAGTTAGCCAAATACATTTACAATGACTTTGGAAATACCTATAAATTTTTTAGTGCCTCCATGAAATATATTGTATTAAATAAATTTTTTGGTTCTCTTTTATTATGAATACATAATCCGCTTTCCATGTACATAACATCCTTATTAAAATTTTCATTGCATTATTCATGGAATGTTTATTAGAAAAAAAATTTGGAACCCATGAAAATTTGTGTTCAATAAGGTTGTTAAAACTATTTTTAGGTACCCATATTAATTTAAAAAAATTAATTATAGGTATCCCAGAGGACAAATTAATAGAACTACGGGTCACAGTTATCTGAAAACTTTGGAAATTATAGTGAACATTCATATACATAGTTTTCATTCATCATAAATCTAAAACATATTTCATCATAAGAAAATCCATTCAAAAAATAATTTTCCTAAATTTGAGTTAATTTACTATAATATCCAAAACAATTTATATTTATATTTATCTTATTTAATGAAATAAATTTATCATGAGTATTACATCCATGACCAAAAGTTGAGAATTTCAGTTTCAAAATTTCATTTTCATTAATTTTCTTTTCATTCAACTTATTATCAGATTTAAGATCTTCCTAGGATTTATCATTAAAAGTTAAAGTAGTGTTCCAATTTTTTCCATTTTTATTTAATGTATCTTTTTATTCCACAAAAATTTATTATTGTTTCCTTTTATTTAATTATATCATCTAGATAATCTAGAAATATATTTTCTTAATAAATAAATATCATCATATAAATCATCAATATTTGTTTTTTCAAAATAATTATCATCATAATTATGAAATCCAGAATAAAAACATGAACCACAAACCTCATTTAAAGATTATAAAAGAAAAATATAATGTATTATGCTTTATTTTAATATTATTCACTATAATTTGATTATTCAATAAAATTCAAACTTGAAGTCAAATCATTTTTATGTTTTTTTTGTATTTTTTATCCTTATTTAATTTTTTTATCCAATAGTATTCATGATTGATATGACATTTATTTATTCATTAAAAAACATGTAACATTTGAAGTATTATAATTAAACATAGTATGAAATCTCCTTTCAACTTTGTGATTATATTTCGTAGAGTTACTTCTAGATTAGTTTTGGAAACATTTATTTTTCATTATTTTTATAACTATAGTCAAAATTTCAGTTATGTATTCTTTTTCACTTTCCAAATATTTAAAATTTGAATTTTCAAAAGAAAGAATATCAGCAGATTTTGAGGATAAAACATTCCACTTTACAATATCTTCATCAAAAAATTTCATCAATTCCAATTCACATTTTAGTAAAGAACCAATAAGTTCATATAGGGATTATACCATAATTTTAATTTTTTTTTACAATTGAAACATACTTTGTAATCCATTTATTGAGTAGATTTCTCAAGAATATTTTAATAAGAACAAGATTTTCATATGATTCTATATGAGAATTCATTCAATTTAATGTTCTAGTAAAATATGGAACTTTTGTTTAATTTTTTAATATTCACTTATCTTGAAAACTCGATATTCATCCCTAATAATTCAATGATTTTTCAATTTCAACTTATCTGAGCCAAGGAGAGAAACTTGTAATCTTCTTCAAATTTCATTAGATTTTATTCAATAAAATAAAAATAACAATGTTTCTATGTATATCATAATGATGGATATTCATTATGTCTTAATTTAAATACTATTTAGATGCATATATTCTTTAAAGAGTTTCTAGACCTAAATTAAGTATTTCAAAGAAATTTTCCATATTAGTCTATTGTTCAATAATATGTTTCATAAGATATGATTTAATTTGAGTCTTATAGTATCCATAGTATATACAATAAAATTTTGGTTTTTTTAAAACATAAATCATTTTAACTATGTCAAATAATATGAATGATATTTCACTTAAATTGTTATTTCCATGAAAATTATAACACATTAAATGTATAAAAAAACATACTATCTAGAAGGACTATCTTGTGATACCAATTATGGAATCATGATAAAAGATTAACTAATATTATTCTATCAATGAATAATGTTTAATACCAATTTTTAGTTCTCTATAAATATTGATGACAATATAGAGGGGTGAATTTAATAGTTTCAAATTTCATGGAAATTAAATTAATGTAAATTTGAACATGAATATGAAAATAAGAAGCGAAAAACTAATGTGAGAACATAATTGATTTTCTTAGTAGTTCAGATCCAAATGATCATTTTTAAAATATTATGGTCTCACTACTCAATTAGAAAAAAATGTATATACTAAAAATATTTACATTTGGAGGATATTTTAACCCAAAACAAGATAACTTTTCTAGTACATGACAAACCAGCACTACAACATTTTCTATTAAAGGGGATTCACAATATATTACTATAGTTACATTTTACCTTTAATAACAATCAAAACACATATTTTTAATGTTATTATAATGAAAATATAAAATTTTAACTCAGTATTCACAATAAAAAATTAATTATTATTTTGGAAGGGAAACACAGAAATGATAATGTTTAATTATAGGTGGATAAATATAAAAAACTAAGAATAGGGACTCAAAAAAATAGATTAGAAGAAGTCGATAGAGAATATTTGAAATAAAACAATTGTTTTCCTATAAATGGATCATTCAGTGCTATAAATTTAGATAATATATCACAGTTTGAGGTCATCCTTGAGATTCATAAAATATTTTGAAAAATGTACCTTACCATATCACTTCTAAACATAGGAATGTTTTATGATCATATTGGGAATTATTGTGTAAGTTAACTAAAATATTTTATTCCTTACTGGATCATTAAAATTATTTAAAAATATTATATTCAATCTCTAAAAAATAGTATAAAATTGATAGAAAAATTCAAAATAATAATAATAACAATCCCAAAATTATCAGCTGAATTATCACAACAAATAATGAAATGATATTTTGTATTTGAAAACATACACAATATATGATTTGAAATTATAAACTACATTAAAGTATTTTGAAATATTAAATCACATTAAAATAATTCCCTAATAACAGTCCTTGAATACTCAATAAAACTAATTTTAATAATCCTAAAAATCTGCCATTTTTTGTTTCATTACACAAAATATAAATTTGAAATAATTTCCAAACAAAATATAAAAAATCAATTTTCAATACATTAAAATATATATTATTATAATACAGACAAAAATAATTGAGAAAACAATATTCAAAAAAATTATATTTACAAAACATAAGGCTTCAATTTTCACAATCCTTTCATTTTCATAAGATTTTGAATTTCATTAGATACATAATTTCATATGAAATGATTTATTTGAAGTATTATAAAACACATAAGACATAAGTATCGATTAATACATTGATTATTTTAGGATTTTTATGAATCTTTTAATACATTTTAAAATTACTTATAATTTTTATATTGAAAAAATATGTTCAAAAGGTTTATCTAAACAATGCAAGACATCAATAAAAAGAATAAAACATTTAAAATTATTTTATAAGACATAGAAATTTCATTTGATTTCATATATATAAAACAAAACTTCATAACAATTTATACACTGATAAATTTTATATTTATTAATATATTACACAAACCTTGGATTTTACTGAAATCTTTTATTTCCATAGCGTCATATTTTATGAATTGTCTAATGAACGTAAGAGTTTGTCATTTATATAAATTTGATTTCATAATAATTTAAATGTAACTTCGTATTAATTATTAAATAATAATTCATTGAAAACACATATTAATAAATTAAAAATATTTATAAATTTTAGAATGCAAAACTATTTTCAATTAATTAATTTAATTACAATTGCTGTGAAAAAATGATTAATAATTGTGAAAATAATTCTATGAGAAATGAAAATTATACAATTATGAAACTCTCGTGTGTGCGTAATTCAATAAGTTAAAATTACGTGAACTATTCCCCAAAACCAGTTCTCAAAACATGTTAAAAATTTGAAGAAAATTTTAATAAAAAATACGCTAAATTATTCATTTCCTCTACATGTAGTTAAATTTTAAAATATTTTCTTTACTTTGGGTAGAGGGAAAAAGAAGTATTTTGTATATATCTAGGGAAATTATAATTATAAAAAAATAATAAAATTAAAAGGTCCCCACTCAAAATAACTTATTTTCATTTCATACATATTTATTGGGATAAGTATTAAACTATAAACACAACATGCTATAAACATTATTTGTTAATAAGAATTCAATATAGATTTATTCAATCTTTAAATAGTTTCAAACTAATATTTATAGATTCATGTAAAAAATCATGTCATTCTGAATAAAATATCTTCTTTTTTAGTAAGTTAGTATGGTAATATAGGTTACTAATACATAATTTCTTATCATTATTCCACATTGTCCTCTATCAATAATTTATATTTAAAAATAAATACCTCAAATTCGGAATTATTAGATGATACAATATTTTCATTATAAGGGGCTTAGTACCCATCCCTATGGTTGAATCACATTTCGATCTTACATCTATTTTATATCTTGATGTCCCAAAATATAATCATTACAAAACTTCTTCATATCCATTCAAACACATCACATAGTCATTGAGAAAAAAATGTATTTTATTATCCTATAATACCATTAGATGAAATTTTTTGCATCCTTATGGGATTATAATATATTTAAAACATGAATTTTTAAGTAAAACATATAGTTGTCTAACTATTTCTATTTTTATTTTTAACAATATTTATACTGCTGATCATGCCTTAAATTTAATATTACCTGTTTATTATGGATTTTTATCATATCCCTAAAACCAATCAACCGTTAATATTTTTTTCAATCCTTTTGAATTTTTTATTATGATTTAATTCATCAATAATATATTCTATAATATACTAAATATATTCATCAATATTAAAACTTGAATTATTTTTTATTTATCTTTGCTAGATCTATTAGATATAAGTCATATTAGAAATATATAAAATTAAATGATCTATGGACCCTAATTTTCTCATATTCAATCACTTGATGCATGGGTAGTAAAACATTTCACTCTTCTCAACATTTTGATTAGAAAATTTTACAAAATAGTAAACCCCTTTCTTATATTTGTCACATTTTCTCCATGAATTATGCAATTAAGGTCCATTAATTAACTACAAAATATAAATTAATTAAAATTTTAATTTTTTTTATCACAAACAGATATTTATTATCTTGATATTAACATTATAAAAAATATTATATTATATTTAACTAAAACCATATATAATTTTTCAATATATAAAACATACATATACCCAAATATTTATATTTATGTATAGATTTTATTTTTTTATATAAATATATTTTTTATATATAGGTATATATATTCATACACACACAATATAAAACCCATAACTATATATATATATGATTATACATATATATATATATATATACTAAAAAAATATTATATAAATATAAATATATTGTGTATATTATATAAATATATAAACAAACCCACACGTAGAAACACATATACTCATTCAAAATAATTTTTATTTATTTTCAAATAAATCATTTTATGTTTGAGAGGAATCCAATAGACACCACTAAAAACACACTATATGAAAAAAAACAGAACCACAACAATGCTTTAATGGGACCCAAAAATGATACTTGTTCCACTCTGGTGACCTTCTCCACATAAAATTTAAAATTTAAAATATAATGTAATCCAACTGGTGCACCTGTGAAATTCCGATGATATTATGAGGATCTACATCAACCTTGACCCTTCACACTACAAAAAGGTTGGGATTTTCATCCACAATTAATTATTTTCATCATTTCTCAATGTTTCTGACATGATCACCACTAAAACCAAAAAATATAAATCCTAAAACCATATTTATTTAGAAAAAATGATCACCATGTCATAATAGGAAAAATCACTAGTCACTTATTGATCTTCGACACCTATAACCACTGAAGGGAAGCGTTTTTATGGGAAATTTTTTATTTTCACCTTCAAAATATAAAATAACTTAACAACTGCAGTAAATATTCCCCAAGGTAGTCTCCCAAGGAGGTTTCTTATAAGGTGATTCTTTATCTCAATTTATTATTTTCTTAGTTTTTTATTACTTTTTAGTGGATGTTTCTATCATATAAAGTGAAAATATTCTAATATTAAAAATTAATAGTCATGATAATAAGATAAAATAATAATTAGTGAAACAAAGTATGGGTAGTGGAAAGAAAATATCTAAAATGGCTATTTTTCATTCCCTAATGATTCTCCTGGTTCAACTATTATTCAATTTTTTTAAAATATCTTAATTCAACAAATTCTTCTAATACAGATTTTAAGATATCAAACCATGAATCTCATTTAGTTTGAAATGTCAAGGACAAATCCTAAGATCTAAATCACTGACCTCCTTCCATTAATATATAATCAAAATAATCAATGATCATTGAGAAAAAAAGACACAATTAAGCTCTTATTTTTTTTTGAAAATACTCAATTGAGATTTGATAAGGTTAAAAAAATAGAGTAAATCTTCAAACTACTAACTATACTGAGTTAAAAATTTTCAATTGATAGAAATTACACTAAAATAAGAAATACATCGGTCAAATAATGAATGAAACCCGAAAATTAACTGATATAGAAAATAATAATCATATATGAATGAATAATATAACAATAAAAAATATGGAGATAATTTTTTGTTTGAAAGAAGAGAAAATGAAATCTAAGATGAGAGTCACCAATCTAAACCACTATGTTTGTCCACTAAAATACTTAAAATATCATGTTCATAGAACAATAATGTCATATGATCTTTTTATATATATTTATTTTCTATATTGGCAATGAATATTATTTCATCTTGCTAAAATATTTCCTCTTATTTCACTTCATTTATCCATTCAGTAAAATTATGTGTGCTAATGCTCTTCATTATGTTGTTTTTCTTCTTTTTCACTATTTCTTCTATAATTTATTATTTCTCTGATAAAAAAGAATACACTGGCTAAATTAAATAAAGGAAAAATGAATGTTCTTACATCAATTCCATTAATGAAATCTATTGTGTCTTTATGAAACTATTTCTATACATTATATTCCAACAATTCACTGAATCTATTCATTGAATCTATAAACAAATTTTTTTAAAAAAATTTTCAATCCAAACCACACTTCTAGGTCATACTAATTTAGAAATAATTTTCTAAAATTATTCATCATAAATTTAGGCCATGGAAGGTCATCATAAATTTTTTTTACTTCATTGATGCAATCCTTCAAACACATTTCATAAAGAAATAATTGAACATGGACCTATAACATCTGGGATGAGGTTACACCATCAATTTCATCCAACAAACATGCACATATTAGAAAGCATGAGAAGAAATTATTTGGATTTAAAATTGATTGTCCCTTATCAAACAAGATAAAAAAAACTCCATCTATGTTGGCATGGTTTGGTTTCATTCATCTTGTATTTGACCAAACATATTTGATCGAGAGGTTGAGGTACCAAAAACTTTGGTTTAATAGTTATTTGTTTTCTTTATTGATCCAATAAGGAAAAATCACCCCTAAATATTCATTTTTTCCTGAATTATCAGACTCAAACCCATTATTCTATGTTAAAGAGCTCCTAAATGTTGGATTTTTGAATTATCTTCTTTAATGAACCTAATCTAGAGCTTCGTTAAGCATGATCACATCTCAAAAAAAAAACACAGCGCAAATTATGACTCAAGCATGAAACCAAACTAATCTCCACAAAATGAATAGGGAAAAACATACTTGGTCATCTTCCTCAAGAAGCGACAATGCCGAACCATTTCACCATAATGAAGGCTTCTTCATCAAACATTAAATATCATAAATTCAAATAACTTTTTTTACTCAAATAAAAAATCGAACTATATTTATATCATATTTGATTTGTATTTTGTTTTCATGTGGGATTGGATAATTAGACCTCATTGGAACTAGTGATGAATCCATCTCACACTTTGTCATTTTACATCAGTGAATTAGTGTTTGAATCATCTTCCTAGATTTGGTTAGTCTGGTTTATTTGAATCTATTGGGCACTCATCATCTTATTCTCTTAGGTCAAAATCCTCCATATTTTCATGCCAGATCTAGCCTTAGTTACCTATCTTCAATATATTCAATGTTGAAAAATGGTTTATTTAGCCTCCAAGGCTTTATATTATATATCGCAATCTCAGATAGTGTTTTCAAACATCCATAATGGCAGCTTCATTAAACATGTAAAATAAGGTTTTATTCTTGGTTGTAAATATTCAGCAATATTAATCTTATTAATCGATATATTTATTAATGTTGGTCGATACCTCACAAACTTCTCAGATATCAGTTCAAATTTCATTCCTTGTATTTTTTATCAACTTATCGCCTTAATATGTTGCTTAGATTCAATAATGATTTCATGGAATGAGATCTTAGTCTAGAAATAATCTCGATGACCCATACTAGATGGAACCTTCTTATCCATCTCCATCCACATCTGTTTGAAACTATGTTTCACTAATTTTACTTCAATCATTAATGTTTTCCATGTATATAGAAGGGTTTCAATATTCAATAAGAAAAAATTCTTGATTCTTCTTAAGTGGATCAAAATCAATCATAGTTTCTTTTGAATTCTATGAAAAGATATAGTGAGTATCTTGAAAATGAATATACTTGTAACCAAAAATATTGACATGAGAATGCAAGGAATTTCTAGGAAATAGATTCATGGATGCTCCCTCAAATCACATACATAGGAGTTCCCTCAACATTTTTCTACATGGAAAGTCTTTTAAATTTGGTGAGATGGACTACTTTGAATCTCCAGAACAAAAATTATGTCACATCTAAAAAAGTCGTCATTGTAATCACCCATTGAAAATAAAATGAAGTGAAAATTCATTTATTAATTAATTATTAACAAAACTAAATATTTAAATTAAAAATTAATATTAATTTTTTTGTTAAAATAATAAAACTTAAAAAAAAACTTTCTTAAAAAAAATAAATGGTTTATTAATATGATAAACAAATAAACCATAGAAATAATCAAATATTTAAATCGTAATTGAATTTTACTAATAATTAAATTATTTAATGAAAAATTATCTAAAAGAAAAAATAAATTAATTAATTAAATGAAATAAAAAATAATGAAATTGAAAATTAAATTAACAAAACATTAAATTAAATAGTGACCCTAAAAATAATATTTTTAATGAAAAATAAAATTAAATAATAACACAATGTTGAATTAAATATTATAATTAAAAACTTAAAAAACATTCATTAAACATTATTTTAAAATATTTATTAATTTTACACAAAATTAAAATCAATTTTAGATTATTTAATTAAAATAAAACTTTAACAATTTAAAAATAATTTAATGAAATGAAATATCTGTAAAAGTAGTATCAAATCAAAGCCACATGAAATTTACCCACACCAATATTTTTTTCTAAATAAAATAATGATTCAAATTATATGGAATGAAATGAATATTAAATTTGATATTATGGTAGGACATAAAAAAACTGCTTTTCAAAAATATTCTCCCTTGGTTTTTATCTAATAGTGAAAATAATTACCTTTAGGAAATAAAATATATTCATTGAAAAAACTAATTCATATTTTAAAAAAATGTTTTATCTTAAGAATTGGAAAAAGATTAAACCCACATACTGTTTCACTCAAATAAAAGTCCAAAATTTTCTTTATGTCCAAGAGAACATACTGTCTTAATTAGAAACCAAAATAATTTAATCACTATATTTGGATGATAAAACATAAAAATTTATATTGAAAAATAAATATTTATCTAAAAGATTAAATAATAAAAGTATGATTTAAATTTGGACTTGCATTTTTTTTGTAATTCATTTAATGAAATATTTAATGAGTTTGAATCCCAATTAATGAATTCTTGGGTAATGATAACTATATAACATTGACACAATATTATACCAATGTCAAAAAAAGGTAAATAGATGATGTTTTACCCAATTAAATCTATGTGGTATTCTAGGGCTACCCAAATTATGTTTTCTATAAAATTATCAAACAACAAAGAAGTTAAAACTAATGAATATAATTCATTGAATGTTTAAAAAAAATCAAATTTGATATTTTTGTGGTTATCAATGGGTTCAAATTATGGTATAGTTGAGTGCATAGAAATACATTTTCATGCATAAGAAAACTAAAAATTATCCTCAATGATAAATCCAATGTGGTGAAACATGTTTATTAAATTAAATCTTCAAAAATATATCACAATGAAATAGATTTGATATATGTAAAAAGGGTCACAAGAAATCTCAAAGTATTTTTGTCACAAAAAAATAATAGTCAACTGATACCACGAAAAAAATATTATATTGGTTACCGATTAAATAATTTAGTGAAAAAATAGAATGTTTAAAATAGTGCATGGTTAAATATGTGTTAAAAATAATTTCTAGCAAAGAGAAAATTATTTATCACTAATAAAAAAAAAAAAAAAAAAACTAATATAAGTAATCAATATCCTTCAGCATTAAATTTAACATAAACACAATTCTGACATTTTAATATTTTTTCACACAATTTATTTTTTATGGGGGATATAATAGAAAATAGAATTTATTGGAATGAAATTTGAAAGATTTTAAGTTAAAAAACATCCTTGAATAAGAAGATTGTTTTTTTATTTTTGTCAAATTTTATGCGTCCCCATATTCACTTTGACAAAATACCTCTATTTAAATTGAATGGTCCAAAAAATGTAAACATGTTAATATTATATTTTAGAAATATCAAATCTTTTAAAAAGTAACCAAAGTTTTGAAATTAAGTTTGCAAATTGAAGTTTCTTCTAGTTGTAGAATATTTTTATCAAATTAGTTCCTAAAAAATTCTTCTCAAATGGTGAAAAGAAGTATATAATGAATTCTTCATGGTGATAAATGATAAGATTTTTTGGATTCCATAATGTCTATTATCTTTTCAAGAAGAAAATATAGAAATTTGAGAAGGTTTATTATAATTTAAAAATTAAAAATATAAGTGAATATCAAGTAAAGGTAAAATAAATCATGGGTAAAACCCTGAAGATGTGATGAATTTTACATTTTCCAAAACTAGATAACCTTTTATACATCTTCTATCAATTGGTGGATATTTATTATTTTCTAATAACCACTATAAATTTATTTTCCCTCAATCTTTTAACTTTACTTCATTAGAGTGGTCCACTTAGTAAACATTTGGATCATTCACCCCCACCGCCCCATGGTGTGGTACAATTAATCAATTTGGGATGAAAGGATAAAATACAGGGTCCCTTATAATTTTATTAGTGAATAAGGTTATTTTAGTCACCCTAAGTATTATTAATACATTTTTAGTCGATAGAATATAATTATCAGCTATAATATGGACATTATTCTTCTCTATTTCCTGCTTAAAATACTCTTCTATATATTGTATCTCTATTACTAGCCTCATCTCCTCCTTGTCTTATCTACAATAAATACCTCCTTTAATAAAAATATTCTTATTCATATAAGGGTGATTTTATTTTATTAGTTCAATAACAAGGGTATCGATTTATATTATATGATTTAAAATGATTAAATTATGATATGTTGAAAATATTAAAATCTATATAAAGTCCATTATTTGTCACCAATTATTCTTCTTCCACGTCCATAAAAAACATAATCATTTTGGGAAGTGAATTTTTATGAAAATAAATCTCATACACTTTTATTAATTCTTATAAAGACAATATATATATTTTATGTAATTTTTTAAACTACTTGGGATTTTCTGTATAAATATTTCCAATTGAAGATCAAGGTTTTGATATGTCATTTTTACCCTCCAAATTCAAATATTTAAATATCTTAACTACTAAAATAAATAATACCCTAGGTTTTATTTTTACTATTTTTTATTTATATAGTCTCTTTTTCATAATTTATTACTATTTTTTAATGTTTTTTTTATTTAAATGGTTCATTTCTATGACTGAAAATGATGTTGTTCTAGTTTTCTAAACTAACATTCATTGAAATAATAGAAAATAGATAGTAGTGAATTAGAGTATGATTATTGGAAAATAAATATCATAAATTGTAAATTGTATTTCCCTAGTCATACTCAGTTTTTAACCATTATTAATTACTTTAAAATAATTCTTTTCCATATATTGTATCAAAACAAAATTTAATATCTCAAACTATGCATCTTGTTAAGATTGAAAAGTTAAGGTAAACTCCTAAAATTCCATTCATCAACGTCATTTTCGTAAGATCTAATTGAAGAAATCAATTATTTATAATCAATAATAAATAATTGAAAACTTTTTTTGATCACAATTCTTGATCGATAATTGGGATACATAAATAATAAGAGTCAAACATCAAAACCCTAACTGTACTAATTTAGCATTCTACACTCAATGAATGATACACTCTAATTGGTAATGTTCTAGTAAAACAATGGAAGAGAAAAAAACAAAATAAAAGATTAAAACATCATAAAATATTAATTCATTAATTAATGATAACAAATCTTGAGATAATTTACAACTTAAAATAAGGGAAATTAATTCTTAAAAAGGAATCATCAGTCCAACCCACTATGTAAAACTACTAAAATTTATTGTAAATAACTTAAGATAAACTTACATTTTTATACTCTATATTCATAATATTGATCAATGTTGGATCTTCTTTTACTATTTTAGAATATCTCCTAGTTTTTCTTTCCATCACTCCGCTCAAAAAAATTATGTTGCCTACTATTCTTCTATTCACACTCCTTTTTTTCAAAAATTTATTATTTATCTTATCACAACCAAGAAAACCAACTAAATTCTATCATGGAAAATAGAAATTATTACTCCTTGTGCATTAGTCATAGTTTTTATTTCTTTGTAAAACTCTCTCTCTATCTCTCTATTAAAATCTGATAGTTTTTTGAATATCTTCACCAAATCTTAAAACACATACTTCATGAAACTAGTCAATATGAACCAAAACTATATTTCAAAGAAATTGATAAAATATCTTTCAATATTCTTAAACATAGATTTAGGACTTATTATTTCATCACACTATTTATTTATTTTAATTATAAAATCTGTAAAACACTTTTTATATAGAAATTACTAAACTTGAACTCATAGCATCCAATAGAAAGAGACCCCATCATCTTTATTGAATATACTTGTATAAAAAATAAACCAAAAAAATATTTAATTAACTTAAAACATCATTTAAATTTATCTTATGTGATCTAGTTAAATCCATTATGTGTGAATGGTTTGGTGTCTAGCTTCATATAGTTGAACAAACATAGTTGATCAAGCTTATAAGGCTCCTCAAATATCAGTTCAATGATGATGTTTTATCCTTCATCAATATTTAATGGGAAATTTCTTCTTAAAATTAATCTAGTATCACATTCCCTAACCCAAATCCACGATTCTCAATATAAATACATTAAAATGGTGTCTTTGGGATTCATCTTGTTCATTCAGCTTTACTGGGGGCTTCGTCAATCATTATTTCATTGTGAACATCAAACATAGACCAAATTTCAACTCTAGATGAAAAATAGACCCCATCTCTGTAACTTGAATTGATCTAGAAATAATAGTTCATTTCCATTAAGAAGTAACCACACTAAACCATATTGTCGTAATTGAGGCCTCTTCATCAATAAATGGAAATATCAGCATCAAAAAACATTATTTCATTAAATTAAAAATTAAGTAAATATATCCCTTGTTAAATTAAGCTCATGTCTTCAGAAATGATCAAGTGATTGGAATTTTTTGGCATCAGTTCTAACTCTATATCATACTTGCTCATTTTACTTCCATGAATCATTGTACAAACCATCTTTAAAGACTTGGTTCATCTAGTTTTTATGAATATCCTCAGCTCACATCATCTTATGATCTCAGCTCAAACTCCATGTTTTCATGGAATATTTATCCTCAGTTCTATCTATTCAAGATCTAGAGTGATTAAATGTTGTTTCATCATGATCAAATCCTTAAAAATATATTTCAGGAGCTCAGGAGGAATCCTTAAAATTCAACAAAAATGGCTTTATCAAATGAGTGAACTTGGATTTGAAGTGTTGTTATCAAGATTCAGAAACCTATATATCGGTCATCGAAATCATATTCAAATCTAGGTCAAAATCTCATATGATTCTTAGATATCACTTCTGATCAAGTTCGCTATCTTTAGTGTTGACTTATTGAATTCATTAATGAATCATATTCACTAAATAAAATGAGTAATTACAACTCGATACCACACTTGTCTTGGCATTCCATACTGTGCGAAAACTCTTCTCTATCGATAAACACTTTGGTTTGACATAGTGGTTTTCCTATTTTGATTAAATCTTAAAAAATTTCAATGTAAAAGGTATGGCGTCAAGATCTTATAAGACTCTTTCACTACTACTTCTAAAGTGGATTGTTTTTGGGCTCGACCACCATAAAATTCTCCCAAAGGTTGTTGTGAAAATCAGGTATGTGAATATTCACATACTCGAAAGTATAGATGTATTTGAGTTCAATTGGGAACATGGATTTTCTCGAAACACATATGTGGATTCTCCCTCAAAAATCCTACATGGGTATTCCGTCAAAATATAGCTATGTGGGAAGCCTTTTGAATTTGTCTGTGTGAAGTACATCAAATTTTCAGGACAAAAACTTATTGTATCCAAAAATAATTAGAAAACCACTAAAGTAAACATATATAAAAAAAATTGAAATTATATTTCATTTTTTAATTAATTTTATAAAAAAATAATATTCAAATAAAATATAAAATCATATTAATTATTTTTTAAAAGAACAAAATATTAAAATTAAAAAACAACATGCCTAAATTAATTTACAAATTAGTTAATTAAATTAATAAATGATAGAAATCATCACATAATTAATTTATAATTAAAATTTTATAATTATTAAATTATTAAAATAAAATATATATAAAATTAAAAATCAATTAAATAATTAAATAAAATAGAAACACATACATTTAAAATTATATTAACAAAACATTAAAAAAAGTTGTAATTCTAAAATCAATATTTTAAAAGAACCATCAAAATTAAAAAATTACTAAAAGTTGAATGAAAATTTATAAATAAAAAATAAAAAATTAATTAATCATAAAATTTAATGTTTTATTAATTTTACAGAAAATAAATATAAATTTTTAATTATTCAATAAAACATAACATTTATAATTTAAATATAAGTAAATTAATAGAAATAAATGGAACAATAATATCAACTCAAAACCATACAAGTCCATAAAGTAATATAAAACTAACAATCACTGCCACTACACCTCAATTCCTTCACCAAAGATTTATTTTTCATAACCCAGTATCATCACCGGTGAACCAAGCACCAAAGGGAGAATGACACTATACCATCTAGCCACAAACATACGAGATCCTGACTACCTTGGACCCCAAACTGTTAATTAAAACATCACAACATATGTTAATAGAAAAAATAACTATATTCTTCCACCAAAGGATTCCATTTAAATTTTGTAATGATCACCATAAATGTAAATGTTATGGGGAACCCTTCCAAATAGGCCCCGTAAATTTAATTCAGGATAACATGATTGAGTGAATGAAAAAAATTTATAAAAGCATTGAACATGATTCTCAAGGTGAAATACATGGGGGATAGAAAACACTAGAAGTGAAGAAGTATGAAACCCTAGTGAAACAAACTATCATCAACTATCCCCACTAATATAATCCCAATTCTTACATGACCACAAACCACAATAAAAAGATAGGGTCTTGGGTGTTGGTCTGACAAGGAATATAAGTGGATGAAAAGTTATAGATGTATCCCTAAGGAAAAGAATGAGAACAAAAAATGTATATGATATAGTATAGAGGAGTTACTAAAAGAACACATCCACTTTCATTTACCAAAAACACTAGGCTCTCCACCACATAGTCCCAAAATGAGGTTAAGAAATGGTGGTGGGGGAGATGAGTGGATTGAAATAGAGTCTTCATACCTATAACCACCAATAGTGATAAAACATCTCCCACATAAAGAAAGAAATAACAAAAAACAAGGAGAACAAAGATAATAATGGAAAGATTAAAAATTAAATATATATACATAGGCATTTAAAAATATATAAACCTATTTTAATATAAATATTGATGAACATTTAAACACACTTATATGCATTTATAATCTTATAAACACATATTTAATCTTGTAAAAATGTAATCATATATATATTTTGGTAAATATTTAAACATTTTAAAAAATATATAAACTATATATTTTTCACTAAAAATTAATATATCATCAAATAAATTAGACTATAATAATGAATATAACAATTTATTCACCATATAAAAAATAAAATAATAATTAATTTTAAAATTAGTGTTATAAAAAAATACAAAAAAAACTAACATAAGGGTGAATAAAATGATTTATTGAACCTATAAATTTTATATTTCAACTAATCTAATGATTACATAAATCAATAAATCCAATTAAAATAAAAAAACCATCACCCAAATAACTTAAAATAAAATTTTAAATGAATATAAATCAAGAATATATCACATAAAAACTAATAATAAATTATTAAACATATTAATATTTTGAAATTATGTCTCTATTTAAAATAATAAAATCCCATAAACTATAATAATAATTTTGTGCATATAAATAATTTATACATATGATGTATAATAACAAAAAATTGTTAAATAATATTGAACAATGAAGTTAGAATACTCATTCCCTGATAAAATGAAAAAAATCAGCAGAAATAGAAAATAAGAGAGTCACCTATGACTCTAGGTTATTGGGGTTGAAAATTAAGCATCTTGTGTAATGAATAAGATGTCGAGATTAACCAATTTTTATTTTTTTATAATGCTTCTCAAATCATAATTTTTAAAAACCTCACATTAAATGATAATATTTAATGTCAATTACTATAAAATTGATGTGAAAAGCATATATGATAAATTTTTTAATAAAGTTCATAACATAATTTTGGTTGAATCGTTTTTTCTAGTTAAATTTAATTTATTAGTGAACCTAATAAAAACTACAAAATCCTAGGAACAAAGAGAAATAAGGATATAATGAAGAAAATATCTTCTTATGATTTTTATTCATTTGTATGTTTCATTAAGTCATCATTATTACATTCTAAATCATTTCACTTCATGTTTTATTTAGTTTAGGTTTTAAATGAGAGTAATGCAGTACCTTCATTAGAGATTTATTTTTTCTTCTTTTCCCTAAATTTACATTGATTTATACTCTCACTGTTGATATTTGATTCCAAATACTTAAATGATATCATATGAATTATTATTTTTAAAAATATTGTCCCTAATAATATTTAAAATCATTATTATATGCAAATTTTTTATATAATAATTTTATGTTGGATGACAATTTTCTTCGTCTCACTGATTGATGATGGGATCTTATTTTCAAAAAAATGAATGATGATGAAACTCCAATATCATAGAAATTAAACTATTACAAAGTCCATTTAGACACTTGTTATTGTAAAACATGATTAGAAATAACATATTCGAATACCAAGAGAATCTATTTAATAATTCTTGTTTTCCTATTAAAATAAATCCTAAAACCAATTTTTTTCTAACAGGTGTTACGAGTTATTCTAACCTAGTCATCATCAACTCGAGGTTCAGTTGATCTATTAATGTATTAGTCATTCTGTTTTAAATAAATAAATTCATCATTTATAATATTTATAATTAGAATCCCCTTCACTGAATAACTTTATATTTCAATGATATTGTATTCAATTATTTTAATTTATATAATATTTGAATATCTATTACGATACATCATATACATCAAATAGAAAATTTCAATTTTTAAATGATAATTTAATTTTACCATTTATTAATTTATTTTTTATTACATAATCTAAACATTATTCCAATAACATACCATTCTGAGGCATGTTTGGGGTAAAATATTCGAACTTTTATCCAAAAATATTATATTATCACTCTTAACATTATTCATTACAAAAAAAAAGATATACATGTTTAATCCCAACAATATTATCAATTCATAACATAATTATAATAAATAATGACATTAATTTAATAATACATATTCATAAAATTACAATGAAAGGAAAAATCATATAAAAACACATTTATTTAAAATCAATTTTACTCTTCAAAAGTCATATTAATTTTAATTAAAATTATTTTATTAGTGAAAAATCATTTCAAAAAATGAGACCATAAAACAAATAAAAAAAATTACCTTATCATTTATTTTAACATTTAAAAATAATTTAAACCATTATAAATAATTATTCATTATCAACAAAAATTATTTTAATAAATAATTTTATTTCAAAATGAAAATTAAAAAAAACTATGACCTTTAAAATGAATTTTTAAAATTATTTCATGAGTTTTAAAAGATAAAAAACATATGTTAATTTTTATTATTATATATATATATAGTGATCATAAATTTTTTTAATTTATATACATTTTGGTAATAAAATTTATCATTTAGTTATATAATTTGAAATACATATTAAAAACATAAATGAGAACAATTTAGTAAAATAAAAAAATACTCCAAATATTTATACGTAACACACAAATAAAACAATAAAAATTCATAATAAAACTAATTAATACATTAATATGTGATCATTTATAATCAAAATTTAATGTTATATCTCAAAATAAACATTTTAAATATCAATTTATAAGGTATATATAGTCCAATCATCTCAATAATATAAAAATTGATTATATTTTTTTATCACAAATTATATATAATGATCGTAAATAAAAAATATTCAACAAATTAAAACTAACAATCTTACATAAATCAACAATAATGATAAAAAATAAACTATAGAACTATATAAAAATAATTTAATCCTAACGAAATAATAAATTGTGTTCATCGTATTTTATAATAAATAAATAAATGCTAAAATCCCATATATTACATTAGTCCCTTCAGGAAGACGGGGTTGGTGTTCGTATAGTGTATTATCAGGCCCGAAATCGGGATGAGGTAGTGTCATGTGGAGGGAATCCACAGAGGGTCTAACAACACCGATATAAGAGAGGGGAATGAAATCATCTAGAGAGGATAGGGAGGTCAGAATCACATGAATAAGATAGGAGATACAATATTTCTCTTAGGGAATGGGATAAAATTGTTATTATATAGGGGCAGAGGGGTATAGGGGTCTAACATTAAGATGTGCATGGTGGTAAGGAAGGGAATTTTATATGAAGGGGTCAGGTTTGGGGGTTTTTAAAATATATATTATTGTTTTATTATTAATTATTTCTATATGTTCTATTTAGAAATAGTTTTACCCAAACCACTATTAAGTTATTATATTTTTTAAATTTAAATAATGAATGTTTCAGAAAAAATTGATTACATTTGAATTAAAAGAATAATAATAATTTAGTAAATGTTCTGTAAAACACATTTAAAAAATTTTATTATTTAATTTATTTATTACAGGGCAAAAAATATATGTGGTTATCATTTTGAAAAATAATCAATGTTATAAAAATAAAAAAAATATGTTTTATCTTACAATAGTTTGTAAGATAGACTATTGAATTAACAGAAAATCTTGAGTAAAAATAACAATATACACTAATATAGAAGAGTTATCATTAAAATAAAATTACATAACAAAATTTTAAAGGTAGGATAAACCCTCTATTTTTTCCAAGATAAAATCAATATACACATAATATATTAGAAAATAAGTAGCTATTTCTTTTACAATAAAACACACAATTAATGATAAAATGTTAAGGATACTGTTAGTATTAAAGAATTATTGAGTGAAGATCCTATAATTGTTGGAATAACATGTATCTACCCATATAGAATAGAGTTATAAACTCAAGGAAGAGAAAAAATTATATAAAAGTACAATCCATTAAAATATTATACGAAAGTAAATGTGATAAATAATTTGAGTCTTTATAAGATACATGTGAAAAGGGTAAAATGAAATAATTATGTATTTATTATATTTTCAACAATAAAAATGTACTCATTTTTTAAGGAATCTATTTATTATGAAAATATTTATAGAAAAAATTATATATTATATTGGTAAAGTAAACATTAAAAATTAATTTCATGTTTACATAATAATAAAACATGTTAATTTGGAATGAATTATAATAATTATTTATGAAACAATATTATTGATTATTTTTGTAATGACCCAAAATTTCATTAATGGAAATCCCTCTTGATCTGATTAAATGTATCTCTATGTTTATATGAAATGTCAACTTCATTGGTTTTATGTTATGAATTTTTACTGTTGCTAATATAGCCGTTGAAAAGTGATCACATGATTAGTATAAATATATAGCTTTAACAAATCAAATTTACTCAGACAAAAGAAGCGATGGTCTCCTCCAGTAGAATTTCTCCTTACGAAGCCCATTTGTTGGAGCTCGAAAAAGAGGTGTCATCCTTGGGTTTCCCTCTTTACCAAGCCCAATCTGAGCTTCATCATTTCAAGCTCGAACAGGACCATCTATGTGAAAAGTGGAAGTTGATAGAGATTACCACTCGTGCAATGTTATTTGAGCCACCCCAAGAGTCTGTCACCATCGCACACCTTACCCTTAGGTCTTATGCGGCTGTTTCAAGGGGTTATGTAACAAATAAACAGTATTATGTTCATGTACATTATTTTTTTGTATATAATAATGAATATACTTTCATGTCATTATTGATACATTGTAAATAGTTTTTAAAGTACAAATAATGCTTTTAGTTATTATTTAATTAAGAATTATATTTTATTAAATTAAGGGGTTTTTGAATTATATAATATTTTAATAAAATATTATTATTAAATCAATTTTTGTTACATATAAATGATCTTATAATTTTATGAATGCAATTGTAATATTTATTAAGGTTTGAAATCCATTTTTGTTAAAACCCGTGAATTTTCGATAAATGTCAGTTTTTATTTTAAAAGTGAAAATTAAAATATTTAGAAAATTATTTAGATAAAATAAATTTTATTTTTGGAATCAGGACGTCGAAATTATCCAATGGTGAATTTTTCATAATTTTATGAGACAATCAAATTTTTGAGTAAAAATTAAATACCATTTAAATATATAATGTGTTTTATGACATCATAATGACCCAATAGTGATGTAATAAAATACTATAATCTTTATTTTCGGACAATATATGTTTTACCATTACAATAATGTAATTTTGGGTTTTTTTGGCTTACTTTTCAAAGCATTAATGAACCCCTCAATACTTATTAAACACCCAGTCTTTTTAAATTAATCTCCATGGGAGTGTGACTCACCTCCATATAAGAAAACCTATTATTTTAAGAAGTTAGGACTTTAGCCTTATAGATTATTTTATTCCCTTTCCCTTTTCCAAAAACCGTGGGCAAAAACCATTGGATGGTTTGTGTGTTGGATTAATTTAATGCAAGGGGACCGACACCTAAATAATAAAGAATTCCCTTACCTTTCCTATATAAACCCACCCAAGCTCCCACTTACTCCTCACTCAAAGCCTTGGGAGTTCGTACAAACTCTGCCCTACTCTCTCTATAATCCTCCCAAGGTGCCCGAAGCTCCCAATAATCCTCTCACAAGCCTCTCTCTAGCCTTTGGAAACACACTTCCAAGTAAGGGTTTTTTATTCCTTTCTCATTTTTGTCCAATTTATTTATGTTGTTTTGTCATTTTAATTTCAATTATGAATGTTGGGGTATGGTTTTGAACCACCCTCATACTGCCCTCTTTATGTTTGAATGATGGGAGAAACCTTTCTCTCTCTTTAAATTCCTCCCATGTACACCCGTTACTATGCCAAAATTCTGAAAGGAACTTCTCTCTCCTCATTTACATTAAAGAAATACTTTTGTATCATGAATCTAAATTCCATTAAAATTGTTGGGACAAGAATCCATATGACCTTATTACTTTCCATTACATGTAAATATGATGAGGAACCCCTTTATCTCTCATCAAGCATTTTTATGAATTCTTATGTCACACCGTTACGCTGCCGAAATCACACTGATTTTCTAAGCCAATGCCATTGTGTAGTGAATACCATGCCCATTTCTCCATCAAGGGTACTCACCTTTATTCACATTTACTTATTGATTATAATTTTTAATGTATTAATTCCACATTCCATTATCATGGAATAAATTATTATGTTTTATGAATCCATGTTTTATGATCCATGTGGCACACTTATGCATGAAATGAAATGTTTAAGAAGAGTGCACCCTTATAGCGCTCCAATGAATTGGGTAAAGTATAATATCATGATACGTCATGTGCAATGAGTGTGGAATCATGTTAATTCAAGTTCAATGAGGCTTTACTCGTGCTTTATGTGAAATGAGGATTTACTTATGCTCCATGTTCAATGAGCCTTGGATCATGCTAATTCCATGTTATGTGTTGTTGCCACATTTCCATGTTATGATTATCATGATTTATCAAGCATTTATGTTCATGTTTCTCTTATGCGCTATTGATATTC
This sequence comes from Viscum album, assembly GCA_963277665.1. Classification (NCBI taxonomy): domain Eukaryota; kingdom Viridiplantae; phylum Streptophyta; class Magnoliopsida; order Santalales; family Viscaceae; genus Viscum; species Viscum album. The sequence goes on from OY728162.1 coordinate 408,133,909, forward strand.
CTATTGCTTAACATGTATTTTACTCCTCATGATATTCCATGTGTACTCCCTTACTGTGCTTTATAGCTCACACTTTTCTTATGCAGGTCCTCAGGTTATCCCATGCAATTCTAAGTACGAGGGAATGTAGTGGTCATGTAAAGGAAGTTTTAAATAAATATTTTGTATTTTATGTTTTAAGTTTTTATGTAATGATCCTAAGCCCCAAAGACACTAAACCTCTCGATCTTCTTTGTTTTATCAAATAATGTTTTATGTAATAAATCATGTTTAATTTTGTAATAAAAGCAGGGTTGTCATAGTTGGTATAAGAGGATAGGTTTAGTTATTTTTGGGATTAGGATTAGAAAACCCTAGAAAAGCCTTAGAGATAAGACTACGTATAATAAAAACTTCCCTATGTTTTTGTAAGTACTGAGTAAGTGGTTTATCAAACAAATAGATCCTTATCTGGATACGAGCAGGTAGAGGCAGCTCTGGCATAGATGTATCCTAGGGGTAAAACCAGAAAACACCACTTTGAGCTAGACTCGAACGGGAACTGGTGCACGACAACGGTCTCTACTTCACTTTTGGTTACGAAACTCCTAGGGGATGTGTTTTGATAAATTTACAATCTTAGTATGAACCCTTATAAAGGGATTTAAAAAAAATGCCCCTAAGAATATATGTTAGAAAGTATATCATGAAAATCCTAGATTTAAGCCTATAGACTCATGAGTTAAGGAAATAAAATTTTATTTATAAGTCAGAAACTATTGTCTTTGGATTACCCTTGATTTGTTACCCCTAAATTTCCTTTTATTCCATCCAATGGCCAGTAATAGGTGGACTCAGGCTAACAACCGCTGTGAAGATCAGTGTGATGACTGTACTGATGAGATTCCCAATCCAATGGGTGCAGGAATCGCGAAATTTGTCACACTTCTCTAGCAGCAAACTCATGTTTTGAATAGAAACACGGGTCAAGAGGAACATTCAACCCCCCCCTAAGAAAGAACAAGTCGTTATCGAGAGCTTCATGAGACAAAGGCCTCCTACTTTTAGTGGATCATCTGATCCCACGATCGCTGAACAATGGATCAACTCCATTGAAAAGTTATTCTCCATCCTTTAATGTTTTGGACAAGAGAAGGTTCTCCTAGAGGATTATTATATGGAGGGTGAACCTGATCAATGGTGGACATTGATCAAAAATACAAAGCCTGAGGAGGTTATCGAGGAGTTGGAATGGAAGGATTTTCGGAAGATGTTTTTCGATAAATATTTTTCGCGCACCCTCCGGCTTAAGATGGAAAAGGACTTCCTTTCCCTCAAGAAAAAAGACGAAGAATCTATTGGAGTGTATGAGGTAAACTTCACATGGTTTGTACGATATTCTTCTCGGTTTTTCGTTACCCCAAAATGAAATTTTGACCGCTTCTTTGGTGGGTTGAATCCTAGCCTACGGAAAGCATTAGAAATCTGTGACTTCGACAGCTATAAGGAAATTGTCTGATGTTCCCTCAAGGTCGAAATGGAGATGAGGAGAATCACATGGTTATCACGGGGATAAGAAGCATAAGGTGGACTTCAATGCTAGTGGTCCGATGGATAAATCCAACAGTTCTTAGAAGATCCAGCACCCCACTTTCCAAAAGTGCAGAAAGAAGCACCCTGGAAATTTCCTTAAGGGGACATGGAAATGCTTCAGGTGTGAAAGAGAAGGACACATAGCTGTTAACTGTCGGAAAAAAAGATGCACTGCTGTCATGGAAGAGAGGAACTCTCCGTTAGAACCTCAATGCGTTGTTCAATGCTACAAATGCAATGAACCGTGTCATTTTGCAAATAAGTGCCCTAATCTAAGGGTTTTCGGAGGCTACCAACAACCTCCAAGGCAGCAAGGAAGTGCTTTTTCCATCACTTCTACCGAAGTGAACCCCGGAAACAAAGTGGTGATAGGTACACTAGTTATTCATTCAAGAATAGCGAACATAATTTTTGATTCAGGTTCTACGCATTATTTTATATCTCTAAAGTTTAGTAGAACAATCCCAGCACCACCACAAATCATGGAAGTGAAGATGTCAGTGAGTACGACAAATGGGGCAATCATTTCTTCCCATGAATATAAGTCCTCTCCTATAATAATATGTGGATTGAATTTCCCGGTGAACATCGTCATACTCCCTCTGGTGGAATTTGATGCAATTCTTAGCATGGATTGGCTTTCCTTATATAGAGCCAACATAAATTGTCGGGAGAGGAAATCACACTCCATATGAAGAATCTACCCCTGATTCTTTACATGTGTAAGGAGGAAGATGAATCTTTTTTAGCTAAATCATCTCAAGCATGGATATTACTGCCTTATGAGAATGCGTATCTGGCTCAGATGATTGAGTCCAAAGAAGAAACCATCCTTGAGGAAATGCCTATTGTGAGGGAATTCGCTGAAGTGTTTCCCGAGGAACTGGCTGGTCTTCCTCCTAGAAGAGATGTTGAATTCTCAATTGAAATTATAACTAGGGCTTTACCAATATCCAAGAATCCATATAGAATGTCTGTTGTAGAGCTTGAAGAGCTGAAGAAACAACTACATGAGAATCTGGATTATGGGTTTATACACCCAAGTGCTTCACCATGGGGTGCACCAGTCCTCTTCATTAAGAAGAAGGATGGGTCAATGCGGATTTTCATCAATTATTGTGAACTTAACAAAATCAGGATAAAGAACAATTATCCTCTCCCAAGAATTGATGACTTGTTAGATCAGCTGCATGGAGCACAATACTTTTCCAAGGTGGACTTGCGGTCGGGATATTATCAAGTAAGGGTGAAGAAGGAAGATATCCCCAAGATTGCTTTTCGCAGAAGAAACGGGCACTATGAATTCATAGTAATGCCTTTTGGACTCACTAATTCTCCAGAAATCTCCATGGACTTAATAAATAGTGTATTTAGAGATTAGCTAGAAAAATTTGTGGTAGTATTTATAGATGATATTTTAATATACTCCAAAACCAAGGAGGATCATGAGGAGCATTTAAGAACTGTACTGGAGACTTTTCACAAGGATAAGCTCTATGAAAAGTACATAAAGTGTGAGTTTTGGTTGAAAGAAGTCTCATTATTAGGCTATATCATCAAAAGCAGTGGGATATCTTTGGATCCCTCCAAAACATATGAAATTGAGGGATGGCCGAGGCCAACACCGGTAACGGATATCCATAGCTTATTGGGGTTAGCTGGATATTATAGACGATTTGTGAGAAATTTCTCATGATTGTCCAACCCACTTACCAAGCTAACTAGAAATGGAGTAAAGTTTTGTTGGAGTGATGAATGTGAAGAAAGCTTCAAGGAGTTGAAAAGGAGGTTTATCACTATTCCAGTGCTTACTTTACCCATATATGGGGAACTTTTTGTGGTATTCAGTGATGCTTAGAAGAAGGGCTTAGGCTGTGTGCTAATGAAAAATGATAAAGTGATATCCTATGCCTCAAGGCAATTGGAAATCCATGAGTGAAACTATCCAATGCATGATCTGGAGTTGGCAGTGGTGATCTTTTCCTTGAAAATCTGGCAGCATTATCTCTCTGGAGAGAAATGTGAGATATATACTGACCACAAGAGTCTTAAATATATGTTCACACAAAAAGAGCTTAATATTCGCCAAAGAAGATGGATAGAGATCATCAAGGATTATGACTGTTCAATCCATTACCACCATGGGAAAGCGAACAAGGTGGCAGATGCCCTATGTAGAAAGGATCCAGTGATTCTTTCAATGATGAGAATTGAGAAGGATCCAATATTCTTAGACATGATGAAGATGGACATGGGAATCATAGAGAAGGGAACATCATCAATCCTTTCTCAGATGATTGTTCAACCGTTTCTTTTGGAAAGGTTAAAGGATGATCAAAAGGATGATGTGGGAATTCAAGAAAAAGTCGAAGCTATCGAAAAAGGGAAATCCTCATAGTTTAATGTTAATGAAGAAGGAATTATGAGGTTTGGGAAAAGACTACGTGCTCCATCAAGTCTGGAGATGAAGAAGGAACTTTTGGATGATGCACATAGTTCAAATTTATCTATTAACCTAGGGAGCACAAAGATGTATTGAGATCCTTGGGAAAACTTTTGGTTGGATAATATGAAAAAGGATATCACTAAATATACATCAAAGTTCCTGGTGTGCCAGCAAGTGAAGGAAGAGAGGATGAAGTCTAAGGGGATGATGCAACCATTGCCCATACCAGAATGGAAATGGGATAACATCACCATGGACTTCGTCACCAGACTTCCGAGGACATTAAAAGGAAAAAAATGAAATCTGGGTTGTTGGGGATCATCTTACAAAGACTACAGACTTCGTTTCTATTTGGGATGATTTCTCATTGGATCAAATGGCACGTATATATATCAGGGAAGTGGTAAGGTTTCATGAAGTACCACGATCTATTGTGTCTGACCGAGATCCAAGATTCACCTCTATGTTTTGGAAGAGTCTCCAACATGCTCTGAATACTGAACTGAACTTCAGTACGGCCTATCATCCTCAAACTGATGGCCAATCTGAGCGGACTATCCAACCACTTGAGGATATGTTGAGAGCGTGATCAAGGGACTTTAAAGGATGATGGGATCAACATCTTCCTCTGGTTGAGTTCTCTTATAATAACAGTTTCCACTCAAGCATCCAAATGGCACCATATAAAGCCATATATGGGAAAAGGTGTAGAACACCTGAATGTTGGGATGAGGTCAGTGAACGTAAGCTTCTTGGACTAGAAATGGTCGAGGAAATGGTGGAAAAGGTGAAAACCATTCAGCAGCATATCAAGAATGCCCAGAGTAGACAGAAGAGTTAGGCAGATAATCGTCAATGAGACCTTGAGTTTAAAGTTGGAGACATGGTTTTTCTACGCATATCTCTGTGGAATAAGGTCATGAGGTTAGGAAATAAAGGGAAGTTAAGTCCAAGGTACGTCGAACCCTTCAAGATTCTTGATCATGTCGGGGCTATGGCCTATCGACTAGCACATCCACCTACTACGGACAATGTACATGATGTCTTTCATGTATCACTCTTAAAGAAGTACATACCGGACCCTTCACATGTACTCTTTTCTAAGGTGGTACAATTGGAATATGATCTTTCTTATGCGGAGAAACCAGTGAAGATCTTTGATCATAGAGAAAACGTTCTACGAAATAAGAAAATTCCCCTCGTCAAGGTGCTGTGGAGAAACCACAAGTTTGAAGAAGCGACTTGGGAATCAGAGGAAATGATGAAGCAGAGTTACCCACATCTGTTTTAGTTTGGTAAAAGGAAAAATTCAAGGGTGAAATTTCTTAAGGGGGGAATATTGTAACGACCCAAAATTTCATTAATGGAAATCCCTCTTGATCTAATTAACTGTCTCTTTATGCTTATATAAAATGTCAACTTCATTGGTTTTATGTTAAGAATTTTTACTATTGCTAATATAGCCTTTGAACAGTGGTCACATGATTAGTATAAATACAGGGCTTTAACAAATCAAATTTACTCAGACAAAAGAAGTGATGGTCTCCTCCAGTAGAATTTCTCCTTACGAAGCCCTTTTTTCGGAGCTCGGAAAAGAGGTGGCGTCCTTGGGATTATCTCTTGACCAAGCCCAAGCTGATCTTCATCATTTCATGCTTGAATGGGACCGTCTACGGGAAAAGTGGAAGTTGATAGAGATTACCACTCGAGCAATGTTATCCGAGCCACCCCAAGAGTCTGTCACCATCGCATACATTACCCTTAGGTCTTATGCGTCTTTTTTAAGGGGTTATGTAACAAATAAATAGTACTATGTTCATGTAAATTATTTTTTTGTATATAATAATTAATATACTTTTTTTTCATTATTGATACATTGTAAATAATTTGTAAAGTAAAATAATGTTTTTAGTTATTATTTAATTAAGAATTATATTTTATTAAATTAAGGGATTTTTGAATCAAATACTATTTTCATAAAATTTTATTATTAAATTAATTTTTATCAAATATAAATGATCTTATAATTTTATGAATGCAATTGTAATTTTTATTTAGGTTTGAAACCCATTTTTGTCAAAACCCATGAATTTTTGATAAATGTCGTTTTTTATTTTAAAAGTGAAAATTAACATATTTATAAATTTATTTATATAAAATAAATTTAATTTTTGGAATCACGATGTCGAAATTATCCTACGGTGAATTTTTCATAATTTTCTGAGACAGTCAAATTTTTGAGTAAAAATTAAATACCGTTTAAATATATAATGTGTTTTATGACATTATAATGACCCAATACTGATGTAATAAAATACAATAATCTTTATTTTCAGCCAATATATGTTTTAAAATTATAATAATGTGATTGTGGGTTTGTTTTTCTTACTTTTCAAAGCATTAATGAACCCCTCAAGACTTATTAAACACCTTGTCTTTTTAAATTAATTTCCATGGGAGTGTGACTCACCTCCACATAACCAACCCTATTATTTTAAGAAGTTCGAAATTTGGCCTTATAAAATATTTTTTCCTCTTCCCTTTTCCAAAAACCATGGGAAAAACCATGTTATAGTTTGTGGTTTGGATTAATTTAATGTAAGGGGACCCAAACATAAATAATAAAAAATTCCCTCACATTTTCAATATAAACCCACCCAAGATCCCACTTCCTCCTCACTCAAAGCCTTTGGAGTTCATCCAAAATCTTCCATACTCTCTCTATAATCCTCACAAGGTGCCTAAAGCTCCTAATATACCTCTCACAAGCCTCTCTGTATCCATTGGAAGCACACTTCCTAGTAAGGGTTTTTTCTTCCTTTCTCATTTTTGTCCAATTTTCTTTATGTTGTTTTACCTTTTAATTTCAATTATGAATGTTGGAGTATGGTTCTTAACCTCCCTCATACTTCCCTCTTTATGTTTTAATGACGGGATACCCCATTATATCTCATTAAATTCTTCCCATGTACACCCGTTACTATGCCGAAATTCCGAAAGGAACTTCTCTCTCCTCATTTACATTCAAGCAATAATTTTGTATCATTAATCTGAATTCCATTAAAATTGTTGGTAAATGTATCCATATGAACTCCTTACTGTCCATTACATGTAAATATGATGAGGAACCCATTTCTCTATCATCAACCATTTCTATGAATTCTTATGTCACACCGTTACGCTGCCGAAATCGCACCGATTTTCTAAGCCAATGCCATTGTGTAGTGAATACCATGCCCATTTCTCCATAAAGGGTATTCAACATTATGCACATTTACTTATTGATTATAATGTTTCATGTATGAATTCCACATTGATGTATCATGGAATAAATTATTATGTTTTATTAATCCATGTTTTATGATCCATGTGGCACACTTATGCATGAAATGAAATGTTTAAGAAGGGTGTGCCCTTATAGCGCTATAATGCGTTGGGTAAAGTATAGTTTCAAGATACGTCATATGCAATGAGTTTTAACTCATTTTAATTCAAATGCAATGAGGTTTCAATGGTTCTTTATGTGTAATGAGGATTTACTCATGCTCCATGTGCAATGAGCCTTGGCTCATGCTAATTCCTTGTTAAGTGTTGTTGCCACATTTCCATGTTATGATTATCAGGATTTATCATGCCTTTATGTTCATGTTTCTATTATTCTCTATTGATATTCCCATTTCCTGACATATATTTTACTCCTCATGATATTCCATGTGTACTCCCTTACTGGGCTTTATAACTCACCCTTTTCTTATGCATGTCCTCAGGTTGTCCCATGCAATGCTAAGTAAGAGGGAATAAAGTGGTCATGTAAAGGAAGTTTTCAATAAAGATGTTGTATTTCATGTCTTAAATTTTTATGTAATGATCCTAAGCCCCAAATAAACTAAACCTCTCGATATTATTTTTTGTATCAAGTGAATTTTTATGCAATAAATCATGTTTATGTTTGTAATAAAAGCAGGGTTGTCATAATTTTGGTCAAAAGAATATGAGAAACATGATTTATAAAGTTGTAAAAAATAATTCCCCAAATTTTAAATGGTTTAATATTATTACATGTTAGTCATGTGTAAAGGGTAAAATAGTTTGTGAAATCCACAAAGGGGTTGGGATTAAATCTTGAATGCCTCAGGATTTTATTCATTCTACTGTTTTTCGAAATTACCCCGACCTAGTAACTCAAAGTCAGAATATCATTTATAATATTGGAATAAGAGACATTAAATCATATAATTAAAGATCATATAGTTTAATATTAATTGTAAACTAGATACATATATTATTTCTATAGTATATTAGAAAAAATTATAACATAATGTTTTTCAAAAATATCATTATTCCCTTTAGAATATCCTCCCATATCATTCATATTACTCTTCCAGGATACTTTGGAAAAGAAAAAAAATAAGGGTGACCAAAATTGACAAGTAAGAGTTAAGTAAAACAGAATATATCATGAGTAAATGTATAATAATCGATATGGAAAGGTAAATATCTATACACACATTCCATTTAGTCAATAACTTGACTATCATGGTCAAGTAAGAAATAATCAATATGGATAGGTAAATAATTGAACACACATCCCATTCAAATAACACCACTATCATGAATAGATAAGAAAAAATTAATATGGAATGCTAAATTACTTAACACAATTCCTTTTAAATAATTTGACAATATTCAATAGATAATGAATAATCAATATGGAAATACAAATAAATGGAAACACATTCCATTCAATTGATTAACTAAGAATGAAAATGAATCTCGAGATAATATCATTGTGAACATATGATGGACAATAATAACTAAAATCATAATGATGGAAATTAATAATTATTGGATGGAATGACCTTAGGCATCAATATACCTTTACTTTAAATACCTTTTTCAAAACAGATTAAAAAAATGGGTATGTATGCACCACAAACTGATTTAACTAAGGCTAGAAAATTAATTATTCTCATGAGACTACTAATGCATCGAGGGGATATGTATTGAAAGGACCCATTTATATATTAATGTTCCAATAAGACCCCAAATATTCAATAATTTAATTAATTCATTAAAAATATTCCTTGTTACCAATATTTCGTATCAATTATGAATATAGATGAATAGTAATTTCCCAAATCAATCATATAACTTTAAAATTAAAGTATTTTATATATAAATGGAATATGTTTTATTAAATAATCATAACCATGACATAAATAATATGTTTATTGTTTTATTAATGTAATTTCAAATTTATAATTTTCGTAAAAAAGTGTTTGTTTCCTGAAAAAGTTAACAATCACAAATGAAAGTAACAGTGTTCCCTAATTTTTACCACTTGGGTAACTTATAAATTATAAACCCTTGAAAAATTAACATGAGAAAAATAGTTATAATCATGAATAAATAACAATTCATGTTAAATAATTATAAAGGGAACCACATATACAATATAATAGTGAATTGGATTATTTTAACAAATATGTCTCAACAAAATGGAAATTTATAAGAGATCTATTACAATGATCATACCATTAAAGTAAGTATTAATCCATGGATTGTTTAAGGGTATAAAATTTAAATCCACATAAATAATTGGAAATACCACAAAAGAAAATAAAAATACTTTAAACACATAATCATAGAATATCAAAGATAACAAATAAATAATATAACCTAATTAAAATCTATTTTCTTATAAAATTCATTTCCACTTTGTAATTCACAAGTAAATTACTCAAGGATTTTATAAATAGAATTAAAAAAAATTAAAATACAGTGAATTATTAATTAATGATGATATTAAATTCCAAATGGGAATTATCTTCACCATATAAAGGAAATTGGGTTCACCACAACAACATGTGGAAGGGAAATTGAGGTGAAGTCCCTTACCTTATGCTTCCTTTTAGATGAAAACACTTTAACCACCTGTATAGTGGTGTTAAAAATGTTAATATCTTTTAAATGATAAATATTAATATATCTATATATATATATTATCATATATTTTCCATTTATAATTATTTATGACACGTTCGTTAAAAATACATCATCATTACTATTGTTTTTTGTTATAATTGTCTAATTTTCCCATACAGGTTTTAAAATTAAAGCGTCAGTTCATTAGAATGTTACATATTTATGAAATATAATTTTTTTATTAAAGTTAAAAATTAATATCTTTTCATTACATAAAATTTTATAATCAATATTTATATTTTAATATGGAGAATAGATCTCATCACTTTGTGAAGACAACATGTCGTACGTATGCAAGATCAAATTAATAATTTTATGTAATAGAAGAAAGAGTAAGGAAGATGGAGATTTATTTTTTTCAAAATAAATATAATCTTATAAATTTCATATATATTAATTAAATTTATCAATATTACATTCAATTTTAAGAGTAAAAGGAAAAATAATCACAAAGCTTCTTGAGGTGGAAGTACACTGTACCCACGAGTGGCGTTGTTGTAATTTAAATGACATGTAAATTATGAACATAAGTGTGATATTATAATTCCATAAATTTAATAATATCAAAATATTATATATATATATATATTAAATACATCATTAGTTAAATTCATGATATTTATTGATGGAAAATATATTACATTGGTTCACGAAGTGGTAGTCCTTCATACACAAGATCTATGATTTTGTTTCCCAATTGATTGAGGAGGGGATAGATGAATACTATCACATAAACATAAAAACATATCAGTATATGGGTGATATAGGTGTTATTTAATTGGATTTTTATAGAAAAATTTATGGCATTACAAGAAGAAATAAATGAAATAACTTCATTAAATCAATTAACTTCACTTAGAGAATCCTCTTTTGGATATCATCTTAAGGATCACAGGGTTGGTCATTTGGGAATAGTATATGATCAAGCATGTGAATATGGATGATGGGATGGGATTTTTTCAGGGTTAGGTTAATCTGAAGGTCATTATATGTATGAATAAGTGAGGGGGGGAGGGGCGTTTCCTTTCTAAAGTGGATGAGAGGACACACAAGGAATTTTTAAAAATAATAAAGTGTACCTATGTTTTTCACATGAAACAATGCTCCTAAAAGACCATTATTTAACCTTGGAGGTTATAGGGTCCAAATATGGCCATAAAATTTGTGTTTTACAAGTTTTAGGTTATTGTTTACCCTTACCTTCATAGATTAACTCCTCTATGTAAACTCAGTTTTACCTTAACCATGGTAATTAATTTTTACTGATTTTACTATTAATAGTCCAAAAATAGAGTTGATATTATAAAATAATATAAATTATTCTGACTAAAAATATGAGATAAAATTTTCCAAATTCACTTCACCAAAGCAGAATAATCCAATTAAAATTTACACGCAAAAACACGACGAAAAAATGGGTTTCAAAAGGGAAAATTATCATAAGTATAGAGTATTTTACTATCAGAATTGAATATAAAATTTAATAAAATTATCTAAATTAGTTAAATTTTACTAAAATTTAGCTAAATTTACATTTAAACTAATTTAAAATATAAATTAACCCTTTAATGATTTTATAGAAAAGGTAGTTTTAAATAAAAATTAATACTTTTCACAATTCATCGAAAAATAAAAATTTTCATAAAAATCTTTAAATATCACCCTAATATAAATTTTATATGATTATTTAAAAAATGAATTTAATTTTAAAAAATAAATATTTTAAGAATTTTAAAAGAAAATTTTAAATTATGTGTGAAAAGCATCATTAAACCATCTATTAGAAAAAATAGTTTTTAGAAAACATTTCTTTTTCATTCAAATGATGGTTATTTTATTTTTAATAAATACATAACCAATTAATTTGTTTATAAATGTATAATATATATAAATTTTTTATAATTTATAATGTAATATTAATTCCCTATAATTTAAAAACTTTGTTATAATGGTATGCTATATTACAGTTCATTTAGACATGAGGTTGAGTGCTCTACAAGCTATCGAAGAGAAAAAAATTGATTTTAAAAGTAATATATCATATTGTATTTGGGAGTTATGTTCTCTACACCTTCTATAAATTTAGTCCCCATAATTTTTACATGAAATTTGTAATAAATAATTTGGAAATTATTATTTTTAACCAACATAACAGAAAGGGTTAAAAAGGTTTCTCTTAAATTGGGAAAGTGAAATATGAATGTTCATCTTGAATAACAAATAACATGGTTTCAAAGTAGGTTATAATGGGTGGGAATTGATGATTTAGACATTTTATAAATGTTTAATTCCTAAAAACTCATTGGGGTTGATAGAGTTAATTTATTAAAGGAATGTGAATGATTAAGAGAAAGTTACAAAATTAAGACCATAAATTTGTGATAAGTCAAAATACCATTAATTTATCAGATATTAAGTTAATAAGATAAATTTTTGGTTTTATGATCCTTATATTAATTCTTAGTAAATATTTTACTATCTAATAATATAAAGAAATATTATTGCTTAATATCATTCAATTCATAAGCATAATTTCATCTTTTGGTTGTGTCTTGATCAATTTCCACATCACCTTTAACTCAAGAAAATGAATATATGAAAATGATTATTTAGTACTAAACCACTAAAATTAATTTTTAATATATCATAAAATATATAATATTGTGAAATATGATTCTTTTTTTCTTTAAATATTTTCCAAATATGATATAGTTAACATGAGTTTTACATTACATTCAAAATATTAACAATAACAACACTAGTTCATCATTAATATAAATAATTAGAAATTGATATGTAAAAAAACATAGATTAACTACTAAATCATGTAGGCATGTGGTAGGTGATAAAACCTTATCATACATTGGTTCTAGGTTCATTCCCTACGTCTTTTACCATATATAACAGGTTATCACCCATCATTATTGTTTTCCTTTTTCCAAAACTATATTAATTATATTCCTATAACCTTCCAAAATTGTGATGAAACATAATTAATACAACATCAAAGAGTTAATAAACTATAGAGGTTAAAAATACCTTAAATATTAATTCCAAAAAATGTAAAGGAATACATTATAAAATGAATCATTTATATACTTAACAAATGGGCAGTATTCCCATAAATGTTTTCCCAAAATATCATTAATCATGTAATATTCCAATCAAAAAAATTAAAATAGGATGTTTTAGGATTAGAACTTATGATCAAACATAAACACATAAATCCATTATGGTACCATAGCACTTATATTAATGAATAAATATATACTTATAATATTTAACACAATCATTACATGTTTCATGATACTTATAACTTACATACCATATGAAAAAATACTTCTAAAATTTAATTCTTTAATATCAATACATAAATACTTAAACCAATTTTTTTAAATATTGTCGCTTATTTCTTGTAGGGGGCGAAACATTAGAATATTGAATTGACTCGGATAATAAATAAGTTCTTCAAATTTAGGATAATGAATTATAAGTTGACTACTAGGATGAAATTTATTTCCTTCCATTGTATACATTATTTTTCCTTTTCTATTTATTTATTTATGGCCTCGTTTTCAACACATACAACTCTTTACCATCCCATTGAGGAACTTTTTGAGGTGTCTCATTCTATATTTCTAACATAAATGAAATTGAACTTTCTTTCTTTATGGTATCCCCCAATTTAGTTCTTAGTGAAGTCTATCCTTATAATTTTTCTATTTTAAAATTTTGATAAGTTATAGGTTTTTAATAATGTTTAAGGACAACTGATTAGGAATAATCAAAATATCATTCACACATAGCCTCATCCAATTTTTTTTCAAATAGTCACCTTATTATTATTCATATTTAACGTTAATATCATTCCTTTGGGATCCAAATACTGAATAAAACAAAAAAGAATAGTATGTTCAACAATAATATTAGTTGAAAAAATATAATATTTTATAGGATGTATAAATTAAAACACATTACTTTTAATCTATGACATCTTAGGTTTAACCTAGGTCATTCATTTCCATCATATATTCAAATTCATCATACTTTTTGGTAATAAAAATTTGAATTATCTAATGAATATCCCTTAGGTGTGTCAATGTAGATGTTTAGTATGTCCCATTTTCTTTTACCAAGTAACACTCAAGTCAATCCAAACTTGCATTTTTCTGATTAATTTCTCCTAAGCATGTATATTATAGAATCACGTCCACATTTAGTATCAATATTAGGATGTATTTCTAAGGAAAACAACATAAAATCTACCTTTCTAGAAAATTTGGATGTTTTCAGCATTTATCCTCAAAATATATCATAGGTTTATGTTCCCTAATATATATTTTTTAATCTAGATTCAAATATTTTTTATAAACATCCTCTTATACAAACTATAATAACCCCAACCCTAGTAACCTAGATATGACATCAACATTATTACATTGGAATGATATATAAGGAATCACATACTGAATGACTATATAGTTTCTTGGTATTTTAAAATAATTATATACATGATTCCTATATTAAAATTTAATACACAAATTACATAATATTGTTTTCATAATATCATTAGTCTCTCTATCATATCCTTTCATATCATTCACATTACATTTCATAGATTTTTATGAAAGGAAAATCAATAAGTGTTCTCTCAAATTCTAAGTAAGAGTTACATAAGGAGAAAGTTATAATGATAGAAAAAAGACTAATATATATAGACTAATCAATATGTAATGAGAAATATATGAACACAAATTCCATTTAATCAATAAAATAACTATCTTGATCGGGTAAAGAATAATAAATATGTCATGGTAATTAGTTGAACATAAATTACATTTAAATAAATTGGCTATCATGAATAGATGATGAATAATCAATATGTAAATTCAAATAACTGAACAATACATTCCATTTAAATAACATATCTATCATGAATAGATATGGTATAATCAATATGTAATTGTAAATAACTTGAAAAACATTCCCTTTCATCAATAAAATGAGAATGAATTTATATACAATGATAATATCATTAAGAAAACATCATGGTTAATAATAAATGAATCCTTAATGAATGAAATTATTACTTTTTATACATAATGATCAGATACATCATGATACATATAATATCAAGACCTATCATAATAATGATTAAAACTAATGGCTAGGTATACACAATAACCCCATTTATCTATGGATGGTAACATGTTAATCCAATGAGTCTATCAATGCATCAATGGTTATTCTTTGATTCCTCTAGAATTGTTATGGGATGTTTTATGATTTATTGGAAAGTAGTGATTTTTTACGGGTCCCAACATATGATACACCGTGAGAAAAATTACATGACCCATGATCTTTAGATGAGAGAAGTGGTCTTAACCCGGAATGTGTAGTGAAATTACCCTATGGGGTGGTTATTTATCATGTATTCTTGACCATAAGAGATTCATGTAAATATTTTCCCACACAAATATTAACTTTAAACGGATAATATGGTTGGAGTTTCTATTGTATTATTACTTTATTATAGTCTCTACTCATTAAAAGAGAAATGTGGTGGAATATTATCTTTGTATGAGATCATGATCGTAGTTTTCGAGTGATATGTCAAAGTTATTGGACACATTTTTTTTTGTCTTTAGTAGAAAATGATAGTACGGCTTACCTCTAGTGAATGGTTGTTACCCATAAAATTTTATATTGGTTTAGGAAGGCTTAACAAGAGATGTCAAATGTGAGGCCTTATGTGGCTAGATCTCTATTGGACATGATCCTTATATATTATATGATGGGGCGAGAATTTATTCTTTTTTCAAGGATAGATTACGGTTCCAGTTATGCTACGAGAGGATATATAGAGGGAGTTTCATACTCCCCACTTAATGGTTCTTCTAAAAGTGGAAAAGATATAATTATACCTTTGACACCGGTTCTGGTGGCCAAATATGAAGAGGTATGTAACAATGTTTTTCTTTTGATGCATCACAAGCCATATGATTATGGCCAAGCATCCGTTTCAAGTGGGTTTTTCATAGCACCTTGAGGTGGTGGAATAGAATTTGAATTATATCATCATGAATATATTGATAGTAATTCAACATTTATCTAGATTTCATGACACTATATGGGTGATCACAAACAGAATAACAATGTCCTCCTACTTCCTATCCATTTGAGCCCCGAGTTTAGTATTGTGTTGGGGATTCCCTTACATGTAAGATTCATTCCATAATCATGTAGTTCCCTTGATGATAACTTATGACCATGATTATATCTTCTCTTTATCATTATCAGTAGGTAATGTCTTAGCACCGTGTTGAAGTAAGGTTGGCCCAGCCACTTGAGGTGCCATAATGTATGTGGTATTGTATATTCATGGATTTTGGGATAGTATTTCCATGGTTATAAAGAGTTTATGATGATATCAGTGTGACTATATATCAACTCACTAAATCAGCCCACATCCTCAAAATCAGAGTGAACAATTTAGTGGAATAATTTTTACACCTGTATGTGTTGGAGATCGTCAAGCAACATGGTGTTTCCAAGACAAATTCCTGGTATTCTGACCGTTTCTTCATGTATTAGGTATAATTATGTTTATATGAGGATTTTAGGGATAATTTAATTATGTTCTCAACACTTAACCGCCAAATTGATGGCTAGAATCAGTATATAATTCAGGTCCTATAGTAAATGCTACAATATTTCATTTTGGACTTCAAATGATGTCAGCAGTATCAACTACCCTGGGTAATGTTTTTTATAAAAAAATCTATCACTCCACTCTAGGTATGGAAAAAATTGATGAATTTTATGGGTGTCTTATAGGTTACCACTATGCAAATCAGATTTGGGAGAATCAGTGCTGATCGGGCCAGACTTGGTTCTGGATAGTGGTACACCTTCCCAAGGTAGTAAACTTGGTGCATGATACGATAGTAAAAGTGTAGATAACCCATTATAAAATTATGATACCCATGAAACATCATAAAAACTATTAAATCCAAATATTCTAGCATTTTTAGTTTAGGGGATGACCACATATTCTTAACATTCTCACCTTAGTGGATTTTATGGATTTTTGGTCATGGTGGAAAGTTATCTTCAAGGATGATAACTCTATTTTAAATTCATTATAGGTCAGTGAGGTTTCACATGTAGTAGATTTAAAACCAGTATTATATTTAGTTCAAGGACTCTTCTTCGTTTTATAAATGAGGCAATACATGAATGATCCATTAAATGATATTGACAAAGGGGATATAGACATTAAATATTGATCCACATTTAAAGTGCACCCAATGGAAATAGAATATTAGTAAGAGAAGATCCATTTTTGTTGGATTATTTACCTTGTTCATGATATATGGAATTATGGAAATCTTTAGGAGAGGTCATTGGAATAGGAGAACTAGAAGGGAGCTCAGTACCATCACCTGTTCAAGTAGTTCTTTATTTTAGGATTAAAATACTTAACTATAGAGAGAGTGTAATGGATACTATTTTTAAACTATTTCCATTTGATATATTAAATAATATATTGATAACATGTCATGGATTTGGAAAAGGGTCCAGGGATCTTACATCTCTGATGGTGATCCAAAAAAGTAATAAATATATTAAATAAATGCCCATAATTTAAAAGATAATATATTAACTCATAAAATGTGTCCTATATAAGTAAACTGAAACAACCTTTTATTCAATGACATAGGTTTTATGTTGTGCATGACATAATGTTCATTCATATTAGAACTTTGGTTGGTTCGTATTTTCAATCACATAATAGAGTAATTGAATTAATAAAATTAAATTAATAATATAATTTTCTAATTAAATGGGTAGAACTAAAAGTTATCATTATAATCATAGTTATGATAATTATCTATGGTTGGTTACATAAACCTGAGAATTTATTTAGATATAATGAGAGTATTACTGTGGAAGAATATTTTATGACGGATGGGGATGGATCATGGATCAACAACCAAAATAAATAAACCTAGTCATCGCCATTGATATGGGTTCATTCTTTATTAGTGATCGATGTAATTGCAAGGAAATGATTTTTTTGGGTATTTTATACCTTCTGTTTATATCATTGTGATAATGGATTAGTTCCTAATATTCTAATCCTAAAATTATCTTCTTCAGGGTCATGTAAATTTAAAATATTTATATGAATTATGAACATGATAACTGCTATCTTGTAAAAATACTCAAATCCCATTTCTTCATGGTTCAGTATCTCATAATCAAGGACTGTAACACATAAAAACAACATGAATTATTGATTTTTCTATTTCCAATATTTCTTTCTACATTATGAACACTCTCATAATATGTATTTTAAATAGATTATTGTTCGAACATTCTAAATTTCCTAACTCATTGTGTGATCGAGAATTAGTTTTATGGAATATTGTTACAAGTTTATCTTCTTGGATTCCTATATGATGGTAGTTCGATATTGATTATGGGAATCCATTTAAGGATTGTGTGATGGTTGTTTCATGAAGATATGCATATAGAAAATATTTCACATTAGATAATGATGATCTGATTTATTGATAAACAATAGAAAAAAAATGATTTCTAAAAAGGTTTTATATTTTATCAACTCAGTTCATGAGTACCTTAGTGGAAATCATGATGGAAATGTTGCGTTGATCCAAGATTTTGGAGGTATATTTCTTTTATTAAATAAATGAGAACATGGTATTTAGTATCTAATATCAAAAACCATGTTTCCTATTAATTCAGTGATATGGTTTCATTTTGAGTTAAATATCACATGGTCATGTAGCTTGGAGCGCACACCATGGTACACATGATGGAAAAATAATTATGTAGAGGGTGCACATTCCTAGAGAACTTGAGTAACCTTTATTGTTTTTTATTCCTAGGCTACACCCCATGTTCTTCCTAATAGAACATAAATCTGGTAACGTGACACAAGCTATATACCAAACATAGACCTACATGTCATGTTTAATTTCATACACATCATGTTGTTGACTTTCTATATGCCATGTGGGGAGCCAGTGGATGTGTAAATGAGTACATATTGGATACATGTAATGTACCACTTAGAAACACCATGTAATCCAATTTTTACATGGATTGAGGCATTTAAGAATCCCCTTTAACTAGAAAATTTCACATATGATGAAAATGTGGTTTCCTTTCTGAAGGAACATATGAGAACTAATAAGAAGCAATCATGATTGACCACATTAGTGTCTCAGAGAACATGATCCTCTTTCAGACACTCTTTGATAGAGGAAACACACCCTAATAGAAGAGTTAGGCCACAATATCCTTTAACTATAATAGGTTAGTGTAGAAAATTAACCACATGGGATAGACAAATGGGATCCTCTACCAAATAATTATAGAGGTTTGGTTATGCCCCTAGTATTACGAGGTATGGGATTATCAATCTGTGGGGTATGTTATTCCCCATTACTAGTGATATTAGGAAGGGTGTGGGGTCCTCTATAAAGGATAGTAATTCCCACCTAAACCACTATGGTCGTGGGATCATCCTTTATGAGTGAAAATAGGTTATGTGGGTTGAAGGATGAGATGAATCCATGGTTTTGGTTGATGTTCAGAATCCATGGGATGACTATGAAGATTGGAACCATATTATGTAGCTTGAGTACCTTCTATGAGAATATCAATGTTATTATCCATTAATAATGTTATTATCTATGGTTTTATATGACTATATTTTTGTTAATTTACTTGTTAGTGATTTCAAGGTGTCATACTAGGCATGTATATACACAACACAACATGGTATTTTTTCAAAACATAATGGTCTTATATGGATAAAGGAATATTTTCTTTAGATCTTGGTGGACATATTGTGGGGAATTTATTAGTAGTTCTTGGTTCTTATAGTAACATAATGTTTTCATACTAGTGGTGGCATAATGAGAACATTTCATTTCTTATTTCTTAGTTAGACCTACCTTCTAGTTGTTGAGCCTATATTTTTTCCAATTTTATTTGATATTTCCCTATAAATTTATGTTATTGTATGTTAATTTTTTTAATATATCTATTACTCTTGTTTTTTTAACATTATGCACTATTATGGGGTGATTAGAGATGAATGTATGTTTGAATAAGTTAAATAGTCTAAGACCTCCCATATGTTTGATATGCCTATTCGGTGCTAGTCACATAAGCTAAGCCTATTGGCAGATAGCTTATAGTGGGACGCATAGATTACTTCTATCCAGATAGGTAGCAGTGGTTCATTTCAAATCCAGTTATGAATCGTTAATATGGTTAATATATAAGAGTATCATTTAGTCTCAGTGTTTTTGGGAAATCATAGTGATATATAATAATAATATAGAGCTTTCCAATAAAAAGTAAGGATGTCAAAAATAATAATTGTGCTATGTATGATTAATTTGAATAGTAGTAAAAGAAATATGTAGAAAATTAATTATTAAATTGTTTCTATTAAAAGTATGAAATATATATCTAGAGGTGCTGTTTCACGTGGTGAAAATATCATTGTAATTATTTATAATATTCCGAACCATTATATGTAAAAAATTAAATATATAAATTCATGTATTATTTTGAGGATGGTTGCCTAGATATTTTGGGAGTATTGGAAATCCGATTTATGGGTAACTCTTTATGCATTAACATAGAGAACATCATGAAATTATTTTGGATAAAATCATTGAATAAATAAGGGTAATCCTTTTATGAAATTTAGACAGGTTATTTTATAAATAATTTTCATTAATAACGTGATTTGTTTTAGAAATTATCTATATATAATCATTAATAATAATAGAGCATTAAATATTCTTGAACATTGAACTTTTATAGTAGTTTGTCTTTGTTCAAAGAGGAAAAAAGAAATCATCGATTCTATCTTTATGATATATCATTGACTAATATTTGTTTATATATATCTATAATATCAGGGATATTAATTAGAAAGAAATTAAAATTTGACTATAGAGTGAGCAAGGTTCCATATTTGATGGTATCTTATAATATTTTAGTTCTAGACATGGTGAAATATTTGACTGGATAAGTTTATAGATAATAATAGATGATGTAGGATCGAAATAATGTTGTAGATGCTCAATATACAAGAGGGGGGGGGGGGTGAATTTTATACTTTAAAAATTTCTTTAACCAAAGAAAGAATCTAAGTTTAACAATGTTAAAATAATCAAATTCAAAACACCTATAATCACCAATTGGATAATTGGAACCAAAGTTTACAATATTAGATTCTACCTTAAAGCGTATAGAATATAAACTAATCAGAGTACATGTGTAAGGAAATATAAGAAGGTTATACTTTCCTTACAATACAAAAGTGCAGTGGAAAAACAACTAGTAAAACTACAAGTAACAAGATATAAGTCTTTTGACCCAAAGAGAAGGGTATCCAACAAACTTGTATAAAGCTTCCATGATTTATACATTCAAGAAAATCTATCTAACCCACACCAGGGTAAGCCCTGGATACGAAGATCAGAATCTCTGTCTTGCTATCCCCACAAGACCTCAACTTCAAGGTAGTTGGAACCTCTGTCTTCCTCAGCAAGGAATCCCTCAAACTTCAAGGTAGTCGGCCCCTCTTTCTTCCTATCCCCGGAAGTCCTCGAATGTAATCACCAACATTCGGAGTCGCACGATGCAATCTGAACGAGCGGTTCCGTACGCACAAAGCATGAAAAGCTTTTATCTCTAGAAATCACCTTAACAGCATGTAGTCTCTAGATCGATCAACTTGTTTCATCTCTCAAGCTCTTTAAATTGAGCTCTTATTTATAGGCAAATTTCCAATGGTTAGCTCCCTCTTCCAAGGGTCATATTTTCCATGAAATTCGGAGGGACCTGTACACATGTAAATAAACTAATGGAAAGTTTGAAACAGAATAGATGACATTGTTTAAGTATAACTAAATGCACGACATCATTCTGAAATGGAGTATTTGTAAGTAATACCATACTATGTTCGGAGGGTAAGAAATTTAAAAGTTCAAGTCTAACCAAAATG
Organism: Viscum album; assembly: GCA_963277665.1. Lineage (NCBI taxonomy): Eukaryota > Viridiplantae > Streptophyta > Magnoliopsida > Santalales > Viscaceae > Viscum > Viscum album. The sequence continues at coordinate 408,155,973 of OY728162.1, forward strand.
AAATTTGGAGTTTATGTCAAGAAATGATCAGATTCTGTTATATTGGAATTCAGAGTCTGGTTTCATCAGAGATCGGAATCTAAACTTGCAGAGTTCAAAGTCGAACTAGTAAAAGTTCGGAGTCGAACTATTTGAGATTTCAGAGTCGAACTCATGAAAGTTCGGAGTCAAACTTTATAAGAGTTCAGAGTTGAACTACTTAAGTGTTTGGAGTCAAAATTCATAAGAGTTCGGAGTCAAACTACTTAAGAGTTTAGAGTCGCACTCATGAATGTTCGGAGTCGAACTTCATAAGAGTTCAGAGTCGAACTACTTACGAGTTTGGAGTCGAACTCATGAAAGTTCGGAGTTGAACTTCATAAGAGTTCGGAGTCGAACTACTTAAGAGTTCGGAGTCGAATTCATGAAAGTTCGTATCCATATTTCGGAGTGGAACTTCATTATAGTTCACATCCAGAATTTGGATCCTAGAAATAGAATACTCCAATACTTGTCATTATGTGATTACGGGATTTTGGTTAACAGTCCGGGTTTTGAACTTAAGAAAAATATTGCTGTGTATAAGAAACTCTAGGTTAGGGTAAATTTCCTTATGGAAGAAAATTTTCCTTATGGAGGTAAAACATACATTTTCTTAAGTATAAGGTGATTGTGATTTTCAAAACAAGAAGGAATGGAAAAGTCATAAGGAAAACATTATTGACTCAACAATCTCCCCCTTTTTGGAAAGCACAAACATCCTTACAAAAAAGAATATAGGGACTTTGAAAAATTTCATTAGGCTTTTGAATTTAAAACTTATCTCCCTTTTTTCATGAATGAAGGTGAATACAACTGACTCCCCCTTAAGCATTGAAACTCTAATGATTGTATTCTGAATTTCCATAGTGGAGTTTTCGTTATCATGGGAATGAAAAACTATAAAGAGAAAACTCCTCCTTACTTTAAGAATATTTCACTTAGAAATTTTTCTTTCTGCACATTAAAAGTAGTTCTTTTTCCTTCTCCCCATTTGAGATTTTCAAAAGGACTTAAAAGGTATGGAAAATAAAATATGGCACCTCAAACATTAGTAAATGAAAAGATACAATGAACCAAATAATATTTCATTAGATTTGGGAAAACTTTACAAAGAAAGACAACTACAACAAAAGATCGGAGTGGGTTCATTTGTCTTCCATTTACTTCGGAATCAGCTTCTTTAACAAAGTTTTTGAGCTTCTTTAGATCTCTTTGATCTTCCTCAACTTGCCTTTCCAAGGCTCTTGTCTTCTCTTCTTGGGCTTTCAAATCCACTTCCTGGGCCTTGATAGCTTCTTTCTGCATCTTTATCAACTCATCTTGCTGAACGAGTATTTTTTCAAGATCAATCTGGAGATTTCTATAATTTATGAGATTTTGAGCTAGATAATTTGGCTTGTCATTCAATTCCTTCACTTTTTGACTCTGGGTACACTGCTCAATAATCATCTCATCTTGAAGATTCGTAACATTTTTATCTGTTGTGTGAAAAGCTTATTTCACATCATTTTGAAAATTATCAAACACATCCAAGTCTTCTTCAACTCTGTTTGACCACTTTGTTACCTTACTGCATGACTTTCTATGTACATCATAATCGACAAAGAAACTTTTCTGTTCAGATTCTATCTTCACACACTTTTCCATCAGCATGGATAGTGTCTCTGATTTCTGATTTTGACTTAGCTGAAGCATTTGACATCTAGAGTCAATGGTGTGAAATATTTGAATGACGTCCACCAAATTTTTCAAAGACTCAACAATAAAATCACCCCCATGAGATGATGATTCCAAATCAGATACATCTATTTGAGATTGATCTTCCTTATCTTGCACTAGGTTCTTTCTAGAGGTACCACTAAACTCTTTCTTCCTGATAACATCTTTTATGGGAGTCTCCATGAGGACTTTCTTCCCCTTATTAGATTTCGGATTGGGTTGCTCATCAGGAGATACTTCCTCAGATTCAGAAACTCGAATAATCTGATCTTCATCTGGTTTCTGTTTTTCTTGTCCTTCCTCAAAGAAATTCCTCCAGAGGACTCTTCCTCATCATAAAAGACATTTTATTTTTCTTCTTCTTGCTACTGTTCATCACCATTCTTATCAACTTCATCTCCTTCCATTTCTGGAGTTACCAATTTTGCAGATTCATCCTTATCTCAATAATCTTCTACTTTCTTGATCAAGGTATCTAAATATTCACTTCCCTCTTCTTCTTCTTCATCTTCCTGTTAAACATCTTCCTCTTCAACTTCTTTAGCAACTTCTTTTTCAGCTTCTTCAACTAATTCTTTACATTTGGATTTTTCTATAGTGGCATAGTTCATGGATGGAGTTTCTGGTAAATAAGGCTCTTTAAGGAAAGATTTCGGAACTGGAATCAGTTCAGAAGCTAACTCTGTAGCTCTCAGGAAAGATTGAAACACTTCAGCTTCAGACACTTTCTTCTTTATTTTCGTCTCTTTCGCATGATTCTCTAATTCTTCGGCAGCTCTTTCTTTTATGGTTTTAGCCTCTGCAGGGTCCAATCCAAATTATGTATCCCCTTCCTTCCACTTCTCTTTGTCTTCCCTCCACTTGGCTGCCACTTCATCTGTATATGTTTTCTACTTCTTCGGCTTGGGGTGAGCAGACCGAGTTTCCTTAGATTTATGATCTTCTTCATCAATAGCCACCTCCTTAAGCTTTCTCTTATTCCTTTTCTTTTTGGAAGGTTTCAGATTCTGTGTTTCATTCTGAGCTGCTTCAACCTCTTCCACGGATAGAGGGTAAATTTCTCCCAATTCAATAGAAAAGCCCATCTTCGTCCTTTTCAAGGTATCATCGCTAACCAGCATAAGCATGCAATTCCAAGATTTTTATTTGCATGCGACCTTGAAAGATTCTAAGCACCGAACTATCAACACAGAGAGTAAGGCAGGGAACATGATTATCTAAGCTCTCAAATTGCCTTCTTTGATGTTCTTGATCGTAACCAAGACATGCCTCATTAAATTTATCTTTCTTAGATTTACCAATAAATCTAAGACATAGATATCACTCTTCTTCAAATTATCATTGTCACCTCTTCTTGGGACCAGAAAACCATGCACCGAAAGATGAAGAATTCTATTGTTCGGAGTGAGACGAGCAATCTTAATGGTTGAATCATCCTTAAGACCAAGACACTTCAGTGCCTTCTCCTTGTTGAAACTTCCTTACACATCAGGAAGTTTGTGTGAGTAGAAATCAGCTTCTTCTTCGTAGGTTAAACCAACCAAGCTCGCGGACTTGGTGTAAGATAACTTATAAGTCTTCCCATAAGACTTGAAAGAAAACCATTCTCTGCCATCTTTCATCTGGAAGGAAACAGACTCGTAGAAATCTATCAGCAAATCAGTATAAACAGGATCCTGTTTATCTGACTTTGCTATGTATACATCCTCCCATCTATTCAGTCTAATATTCTTTGAAATAAGGGAATCAAACTTATAGAAATCCGGATGAACTAACCTTTCCCTGAAGGCTAACCATTTAGATATTGGTTTTGAAGTTGACATATCTTGAGATGTTACTTCAATAGATATTCGGAACAGAGAGACCTAAAATATTCGGAATGAATTCGCAAAGATCAAAACCGGTCTTAAGAGGAGTAACAGGGCTTCGAGACGTGATTGCTTTCAAAACCGATGTGGGACGAGTCTTGGGGTCCCCTGTATATAGGCGATGGATGTGACCTCTGTTCATCCAAAAGCCATCTAACGGTTGAAAAACTTCTCGATCTGATTTGACGGTCGAGAACAATCCTGCAAGGAAAACTTGACTCCGATCTTTTGAGGTTTTACGGAAAACATTCGGATTTTAGGAAAACTAGAATCCAATTTTTTTAAAAAAAACTGGAAAATACAAGCAAGAAAAAATATTATTACGAAACTATAAGTAAGGAAATCATAACTTTCGGATTGGCTAGAAAAATTGTTCATAATTGGTAATATTCTTCTTGAAGAAATAAATTTAAAAACAAACTCATTTCGACAGTTCTAGTAAAAAAAATGTTGCGAAAAATTCCAGTAAAAAAATTTTCATTCCGAAAAATTCCATTACGAAAATATCCATTCCAAAAAATTCCATTACGAAAATCTCATTACAAAAAATCCAGTATGAAAATCTCCATTACAAAAATCTCGTTACAAAAACTCCAGTACGAAAATCTCCATTCCGGAAGATCTCATTCATAGAATTTCAATCCTGAAAATTTTAGTTCTAAAAATTCCCATCCCGGAAATTTTAGTTTCAAGAAATTTCCATTCCGGAAACTTTTGTTTCAGAAATTTCCATTCCGGAAACTTCAGTTCCGAAAAGTTTGGAAAAATAACTATGAAAAAAAAAGTTACAAAAAGTTTGAAAAAAAAATAAAAAAATTATACTAACAATCAAATGTACTCCCCCTATGAAGAGGAGTTTATTACTGTTAGGAGAATTATTCAACAAGAAGTTAATGACGAATGATTACCTTATGGTTATCATTCATAACATTTGTTTAATGTATTCAAATCTATCAAAAGGTAAATATTTTGTGAAAATATCAGCAAGTTGATCTTGTGTTATGATAAAATGAAGAATGATATCTCCTTTTAGTGTGTGATCCCTAAGAAAGTGATGCCTAATGTCTATGTGTTTTTCATGAGAGTGATGTGCAGGGTTCTTAATTAGGGAAATGTCACTTGTGTTATCACACAAAATTTGGGTCTTAGTAAAACTCAGGCCATAGTCTATGAGTGTGTGTTGCATCCACAACACTTGAGTACAACAACTTCCAGCTGCTATATATTCAGCTTCAGCAGTGGAAACTACTATAGAATGTTGCTTCTTACATGACCATGAAACTAATGAATCTCCTAATAAATGACATGTTTCAGATTTTCTCTTTCTATCCATTCTACATCCACCGAAGTCACCATCTGATTTTTTTTAAAAAACAAAATCATTTCCATAAGTGTAAAATAATCCTAAATCCATGGTTCTCTTTAGGTAGCAAAAAATTCTTTTCACCACCTGTAAGTGAGATTCCTTAGGATTGGATTTATATCTTGCACATAAGCATACAGAGAACATTAAGTATGGTTGACTAGATTTTAAGTAAAGTAAACTTCCAATCATACCTCTAAAAGATGTTTGATCTACTGGTTTCCCAGCTTCAACAAGATCTAAGGAGTTTGAGGTACCCATGGGAGTACTTATACTCTTAGTGTTCTCATAACCCTAATTTTTGAGAAGATATTTAATATACTTATGTTGAGAGATATAGGTTCCTTCTGGTCTTTGAGAAATTTGAAATCCAAGGAAAAAAGTTAACTCACACATCATACTCATTTCAAACTCACATTTCATTAGACTTGCAAAAGAGTCAGTTGAAGATTGTTGAGTTGAACCAAATATAATGTTATCAACATAATTTTGACCAAGAAAAACAATTTTCATATCTTTATTTATAAAAAGGGTTGGATCATATTTTACCTTAACATAGTTATTTTGTAGCAAGAATCCCGTAAGTCTATCATACCAAGCTTGTGGGGCTTGATTAAGGCCATACGAAGCATTGATAAGTCTATAAACATGATCAGGATGTTTTTTATCTTCAAAGTTAGGAGGTTGTTCAACAAAAATTTCCTCTTGAACATAACCATTAAGAAAAGCACATTTCACATCCATTTGAAAAAGATTAGAATTGAAGAAAGCTGCAAAGGCAAGTAGAATACGAATAGATTCAAGTCTAGATACTGGAGCATATGTTTATTTATAGTCTATTCCCTCTTACTGATTATAGACTTTAGCAACTAGTCTACCGTTATTTCTTACAATGACTCCATTTTCATCACACTTGTTTCTAAAGACCCACTTTACTCCAATAAAAGACATTTCATTATGTCTTTCAACCAAAGTCCAGACTTTATTCCTCTCAAATTCATTTAGTTCATCTTGCATGGCATTGATCCAATCATCTTCACCTAAAGCCTCATCAGTGCTTTTTGGTTCTAATTGGGAATGAAATTATAGATGTTCTACTTCATTTCTCAAGGAACTCGTAGTTCTTATAGGTTGATTTACATCACCAATGATGCTATCCTTGGGATGATTCTTAAGAAACACCTGATTTGGGTTTTGTAAAGTCTATTCATCCACATAGGGTAGAAAGTCTTCTGGGGTAAATGTTTCAGAAGTATCTTCTTGAACATTTCCCTTATCAGAAAAATCTTCTATCAAAGGTTGGAAATTTTTTTTTGAAAACACATCCGAGGATGTAGGTTGGGATGGTTTAAAAACAAAATGATCAGATTCACCAAATTTTACATTTACTATTTCTTCAATAGTACAAGTATTTTTATTGAAAACTCTATAAGCCATAGAAGTTGTGGAGTAGCCTAAGAAAATTCCTTCATCAAATTTTGGTGCGAATTTATGTAAATTATCATTAGTATTCAAAATGAATACTTTGCAACCAAAAACCTTGATGTAGGAAAGTCTAGGTTTTCTACCATTCCATAACTCATAAAGAGTTTTATTAAGAAATGGTCTAATCAAAACTAGATTTATAGTATAACAAGTAGTACTAACATCTTCAGCCTAGAAATGTCTAGCCATAGAATATTCACTCAACATGGTTCTAGTTATTTCTTGAATAATTATATTTATTCTTTCAACTACACCATTTTGTTGATGAGCTTTGGGTGATGAAAAGTTGTGAGTAATACCTTTTATAATAAAAAAGGTTTCAAAATCCGAATTTTGAAATTCTCTACCATGATCACTATGAATAGTTTTCAATGGAAGGGTTTTCTCATTTTTAACATGGGCTCTGAGTCTTTTGAAATAAGAAAAACCTTCAGACTTCGTTACTAGAAAATGGACCCATGTAAATCTAGTGTAATCATCATCTAGAACAAACACGTATTATTTGCCTCCAATGCTTTCGGTTTCTGTTGGAAAAAAAAGATCCATGTGCACCAACTGTAATGCATTAGTTGTTGAGACTTCACTGATTGATTTAAAACTAGATTAATGATTCTTTCCATATTTACAAGGATCAAAAATTTTAGAAGAATCAAATCAAAGCTCTGGTAGATCCTTAACTAGTTTATTCTTAGAGAGTTTACATAGGTTCCTAAGATTATAATGACCTAATCTTCTATGCCATAACCAATAATGATCTTCTATTGCACTAAGGTAAGGTAAATCATGGATTCTAAGGTCTCTTAAGTTAAAAGTGTAAACATTCTCTTGCCTATTGGCTGAGAGAATAAATTCTTCCTTGGAATTGTGAACTAATCACTTATCATTCGTAAAATTCACAAGGTATACTTCATCACATAACTTACTTATGCTAATGAGGTCAGGCTTAAGACCCTTAATAAATAAAAAAAATTGAAATCAAAGTTTTTCCAAGAAGAACAATATTACCTATACCAACAATTTATCCCTGAACATTATCTCTGAAAGTTACATTTCCTCCTTTCGTTTTGAGAATATTTTCAAAATAGATTTTGTTACCAGTCATGTGCCGGGAACATCCACTATCCATGTACCATGTGTTGTTGTTGGTAATTACTTTATCTTCCTGAAATCATGAAAAGAAATTATACTTTTGGAATCCAAACTTTTTTGGATCCGAGATTTCCAGATAATAAAATTTTGGGCACCAACATCTTCTTTGAAAAACATGCCATATGAAAACATAAAGATTGGTTTTTGTTTAAAGAAAAGTTCTTTGCCCAGTGACCACCACATTGACACTTGGTACAAAATGGGGCACTTTGTGGAACAAAGTAATAATTACTAAAATTTGGTTTAGCATGGGTATAACCAAATCCGTATTTGTTTCTTAAAGGACGTATCTGATAATACATTTTATCAAAATTTTCTTTACCATGGGTAAAGTTTGATAAACACTTCATTAAGAAAAAAATTTCAGACTTGAGTTTTATAACCAATTTTTTATCTTCAAAATCATTATATTTAGAACTAGAGCTAGGATTGATAACACTTTTCTTAGAAATTACTTTTTCTAACTCTTTAGAAATTTTGTTCCTCTCAGAACATACTTCCTCAAGATTTTTTGAAATATTTATAAAATCGTCATTTTTTCTATCAATATCTTTAGTAAGATCTGATATTTCTTTTGTAAGGATAGTATTCCTAGAGTTTTCCTTATCGAGTTTTTCATTGAGTTTGGAATTCTCAATTTTAAGAAGTTCAGAAAACCTAGAAACTTCTTCATAGGTAGGTAAGGTATTTTCTTCATTAGAAGAAGATTCTTCATCTGAAGAATTATAATATTCTCTATCATCAGAATTTAAAGAATCATTGGTCAATGATTCTGAATTTTGTACCTTAGCCATAAAATAATGATTGTCAATGGGTAATATGGTTGTAAGACCAAGATTCATCTATCCTAAAGATTCATAATTCGAAGATTCATCTGAAGAGTCACCACCACTAGCACTCTAGGTGTCATTAACTTTCATAACTTTCTTATCTTTGGCTTTATGAAACTTCTTTTTGTTCCTGTCAGAATTACATTCTTTCCTTTCTTTCTTTTTGAGCAAAGGGTAATCCTATCTAATACGTCCAGTATTCTTGAATTCATAACAAGTAACTTATCCATCTTTCTTGTCTTTCCTTTCCTTTTTCTTGTACATGGATTGGAAATTTCTCTGGCCAACTATCTTGTTCATCCTTTGAGCAATATTTTCTAACTCGTTTTCAGAGATTTCAGTCTAACTAGATTCGGATTGGATAATAACTCTCTTAGACTTGGATCTGGTTACTCTTTCAAGAGTCTTAGCTTTCATATGATTTGATGTTGTTGTGAAAGAAACAGTACCATTACAATTCTTTTTCTCGATGTTATCATCATCTCTCTTCATTCTTGTTTCATGTTGGAGAAGAGTTCCAAATAGCTCATCTAACAATATTTGAGTGACCATCCTATTTTTATCAATAGCTGTTCTTTTGGATTCCCACTCATTGGGAATAATATCAATTATCTTATCCACAAGAGCTTCATCATCCAGACCATTCTCTCCCACAGACTGAAGACTGTTCACTATAGTCATAAATCTTTGTTGAACTTTGCAAATTGTTTCACCATAAGGAAAATTGAATCCTTGGTATTCATCTCTAAGAATATCTCTCCTAGTCACAATCACTTTCGAAGTACCAAAGTGTGTAACCTCTAACTTCTTCCAGATACAATTAGGTGCTTCACAAGAAGAAATTTGGATATATATATTTCTAGTCGTTGAACAAAGTAAGGTATTACGTACCATATAATTGAGTTGATATTATTTCTTTTCCTGGTTAGTGAAGGTTCTAACTTAATTATCAAGAATTATATAATCACCAGCAAGCATAACGAAGTTAACCACTCTAGTATTGATAGAGAAATTCTTCATTCGATCTCTACAGTAATCATAATCATTACCATCAAAAATTGGTGGTCTTATAGGATTCAGATTTTCAATAGAACCGACATTGATTCCTGCCATTCTAATAAAAACATGTTAACTAAACTAGTTAGTAGAAAATGTTTGTAATCACAATGTTCGGAATGACAGAGTTCGGAATAACAAAGTTCGGAATGAAAAAAACTTCTTATGAAAGAATGATGATAAATGAAAAAAATTACCAAGAAAAACTTATATGCGAGTATAATTATTTCAGATACCTGCTCTGATACAAATTGTAGGATCGAAATAATGTTGTAGATGCTCAATATACAATAGGGGGGTGAATGGTACACTTTAAAAATTTCTTTAAGAAAATAAAGAATATAAGTTTAACAAAGTTAAACTAATAAAATTCATAACACCTCTAATCACCAAATGGATAATTGGAACCAATGTTTACAATACGAGATTCTACCTTAAAGCGTATAGAATCTAAACTAATCAGAGTACAAGTGTAAGGAAATATAATAAGGTTATACTTTCCTTACAATAAAAAAGTTCAGCAGAAAAAAATTAGTAAAACTACAAGTAACAAGATATAGTCTTTTGACCCAAAGAGAAGGGTATCCAAAAACCTTGGATAAAGGTTCCTTGGTTTATACTTTCAAGAAATTTTGTCTTTCCCACACCAGGGTAAGCCCTCGATACGAAGATCATAATCTCTATCTTGCTATCCCCACAATCCCTCAACTTCAAGGTAGTTGGAACCTCTGTCTTCCTCAGCAAGGAAGAACTCAAACATAAAGGTAGTTGGAACCTCTGTCTTCCTATCCCCAGAAGTCCTCGATTGTAATCACCAACAATCGGAGTCACAAAAAGCAATCTGAATGAGTGGTTTAGTACACACAAAGCATTAAAATATTCTCTCTCTAGAAATCACCTTAACAGCATGTAGTCTCTAGATCGGTCAACTCGTTTCATCTCTCAAGATCTTTCAAATGAGATCCTATTTATAGAAAAATTTCCAACTGTCGGCTCCCTACTGCAGCGGTCATATTTTCCATGAAATTCGGAGGGAACTGTACACGTGTAACTCAACTAATGGTTAGTTTGAAATAGAATAGACGACATCTTTTGTGTATAATTGAATGCACGAAATCGTTTTGAAATGGGGAATTTTTATGTAAAACCATTCTAAGTCCATAGTGTAAGCAAATTAAAAGTTCAGAGTCTAACCAAAATGAAATTTGGTGTATATGTTATGAAATGATCGGATTCTGTTATATAGGAATTCAGAGTCTAGTTTCACCAGAGATCAGAATCCGAACTTGCAGAGTTCAAAGTCGAACTAGTAAATGTTTGGAGTCGAACTAATTGAGAGTTCAGAGTCGAACTCATGAAAGTTCGGAGTCAAACTTCATAAGAGTTCAGAGTCGAACTACGTAAGAGTTCGGAGTCGAACTTCATAAGAGTTCGGAGTCGAACTACTTAAGAGTTTAGAGTCTCACTCATGAAAGTTCAGAGTCAAACTTCATAAGAGTTCGGAGTCTAACTCATGAAAGTTTGGAGACAAACTTCATAAGTTTTCTGAGTCGAACTACATAAGAGTTCGGAGTCGAACTCATGAAAGTTCATATCTATAATTCGGAGTGGAACTTCATTATAGTTCATATCCAGAATTATAATCCTAGAAATAGAATACTCCAACACTTGTCTTTATGTGATTCTGGGATTTTGGTTAACAATTTAGGTTTTGAACTTAAGAAAAATATTGATATGTATAAGAAACTCTAGGTTAGGGTAAATTTCCTTTTGGAAGAAAATTTTCCTTATGGAGGTAAAACATAAATTTTCTTATGTTTAAGGTGTTTGTGATTTTCAAAACAAGAAGGAATGGAAAAGTCATAAGGAAAACCTTATTGAATCAACAGATGATTCATTGAATGATATTGGAAAAGTGAAAAAAAATATTTAGTCATTATGGAATTTAATATTTTTGGAATATATAAATTATTTTGATTGTTTTTTTTTGGATTTTAAGTTACAACACCAGACCTTAATTCTAGAACCTAATAAGTATTATAAAATTTCTCTTTTACACTCATTAAAATTTATGATCTTAAATGAGGGAAATAATGAGAGTTTCAAGTAATATATAAAATTAGATTATAGAAGAATAAATTATAGAAATATCTTTCTTTATAATTTTTTTCTTATCACTAATATGAAATATCTATAATAGAGTTGGGTTTAATGAATGTTATAATATAGAGAATTATAGAAAGAGGGAGAACAATAATTTTATTGAAATCATATAAGATATTTCTAAAAGAAGAAGGTGTTCCATGAATATTTCTTGGATATATACTTATAGAAGGAGGATTTATATTCAATAATATGTTTGTAACATGAATTTTGAAAGAATATTTGCATGAATATATGAAATATAACCCTTCTCTAATAAAGAATCATGGTTATGGGGCTGCATTTACATATGTAATTTCACATAAAATTTATTTTCCTTTAATGTGATTTATATGAATCGATAAAATGATTCCTTAAAAATCATAATATTGAATCATTACTATGATTACCTAGATTTTCACATTATTTCCCAATTAATAACCCATGTCACAATTATACCCATCACTTAAACAAATGAGGGTTTTTTTACTTCATGTATTGTTATATTCTTATGTTTCTTCCTAAATCATATGATTCTTCCATAAAAAATTATCCATGTGAATCAAAATATTTAATATTACCTATTATTTTTTATCTAAAATATGCGCTGAAATTTTATTATAGGTTTGATTATCTTCCTATTATACTATCTCAAGGATTAAAAAATAAGATGCATTAGGTATATATTTCCATAACTTAGAAACATGAACCGTGTTATATACGCGAGATAAACTCATAGTGAAGGCTAATATGTAAGAAAATGATCCCATGTATTCAAAATTTCATGTTTCCTTATATATCATGAACATAACATTCCCTTTTTACCAAAATAAATAACACCTTTCCATAGAGATATTTTATTAATGACCTGATCATTTACCTCAAGAGATAGGCCTTTAATACTATTATCATTATAACTATTCTTTTTTTTTTCTATGAGATACCCTCATGTATTGTGGAATCGTATTGACCTTATCATTAATTTATCTAACAGTTCTGTTCTTAACAACATCCTCTTCATGACTACATCTAAACATGATGGAGTTTGACACCATTATATACATAATGTATTTAAAGGTGCCATAGGTACGATTGAATGAATACTATTGTGTTTATGACATTTAACTAACAAAATATATCAATCCAAAATTCCCTGATAATCTAGTGAGAGAGGAATAAAAAAATAATTCAATGTATAAATAGTTCACTCTAACTTTCATTCAGATTGAGGATGAAAAGATTTAATGAAATTTAATTCATAACCCAATGAATTTCGATTGCATTTATAAAAATTAGAGTTAAACTTGCTATGATGATCATATTCTATTGAGGGAGGGACATCCTTTTTTAATTGTCTCTTTAAAATAATGTCTAGAAATGTGATCTATAGGTATACAATCTCAAATAAGAAGAAAATGTAAATATTTATTTATTCAATAAAAAACAACCCAAATTAATTTATTGCATTAAGATTTATTTTTAATACCACCCTGAAATTCATGGATATATTATCGCACATCTATTCAAGTAATGTAAAAGGAAGAAGCAACCCCTTTTTTATTTTTCACTCATCAATAACCTATTTAAAATTTAAAAAAATCATGGTAATATTACAAATATAATTCTATATTCTATCCCACCAATAATATTCCCAAATGTATATGTATATCTTAGTGCTAACGAGATGAATAGAAAACAGAGATATATGAGATTCACATAAAAATTAATTATTCTTAGCATCTTATCACATTCAATGACTCATAGATTAAGAACTTCTCTTACTTAAATAAATGAAATTATTGAATTCTATGGATACTTAGTATATTCTCATGTCTTGGATAATTTTAGTCAAATTTCATTTTCAAAAAAGAATATTTAAATCCTTGATATATTTAGTTATACTAGTATTCAAATAGTTATAAATGTTTTTAATAAAACCCAAACGGTTAAGATCATGTATCTGATGATTTTTGAATCTTTTTCTACAGTCTTTTATGATTTACTACAATCTCCCACAATTTCTACATCACAACAATATATAACTCTATGAAGTTTTTTCTCTTTTAATTCGAATCAATGTAACTAATTATTTCCTCATTAATTATAGAAATAAATGCATTTTTATTATCATATAATTATTACTCCTGAATGAAATAAGAGTGACGATTCATGTATTGAGTTAGATATTAATTAAATCAAATTTTAATTACATTTTCTCACTTTAATTCATCAAATAATCAATGAAATACACCTAAGGACTCGGGTATTTATTTTCACATGACATAAATACACATGGTTTATCTAGAATTCATGAAAAAAATCATATTAATTAATTTCATGAATACCATAGTTATTTTATGGTAGTGCATTCACGTAGTATGCACTAAGTTTCCATATGGATCAACTGTGAATGCATAGATACCATATTTATACATCTCAATCAAAATACATGCATGAAATGTGAAGTTCCATGCATATGTCACCAAATATGATTTTTTAAATCATACTTTATAAATTATTCATCATAAAATTACATCTCATGGTATCACCCCCAAGGTCTTACCAAATTGACAACATCTCATGGTAGCACCCCTGTAGTAGAATATCACGGTAGCACACCAACCATAGAACATAAATGGTATCGCACCAATGGGAGAACCTCATAGTATCATCCGTATAGTACAACCTCCTCCTATTATATCAATGGTTTGCACATCAAAATAATATCATGGAATTAGTACTAGCGATAACACCTTATGGTGGAACCTGATGGTAGAACTTGGTTTTATCACTCTCACGATAACATGGTCATTGTAGAACTCTCACAGTCACACCGTAGTGTATTCATATTTCACTTTTCAAAATGTCTTCAAATTATAAAAATATGTTATTTAAACTCTATCCTCAGATAGTTCTTTTAACATATACTAGGGAAGTAACTCAATTAAAGTATGGAAATACATAGACATATTATGCGACATGATATCTAATGCTTATTGTGAATCTGAGAATCATTATAAAATCCACTAAACACATATTTAATCATTGAAAAAAAATTAAATACTTTCATAGGTAAAATAATCTCACCCATTTAATTTATTTTTAATAAGAATACTTAATATCAATATGTGTTCTTGGATGGATTCTCTATTTCTCTCCCTTATTACCAATCAATTTCAATGGTCTATATGAGGTTCTACACATATATTCTTCCTCATTTTAAGAAACATATTATTATATTCCATCTTATCTGAGTGGATGATGATACTAAATGGTTCTCTTATAAAAGAGACTTTAGTTGGTATATTATGAGTTTACATAGTCAAACTAGGTGTAAAAATAAGGCATATACAATCATGGTTTTCTAGGTTGTCAATTAACTACCATTCATGTGATATCATGGTCAGAACACAGTAATTTCATAAATGAGAGGTATATAAATTTATTTATTAAGCAATATGTATTCCATCGCACATTATCAAACACTTATTAATTTTCTGGTTCAAGATATATAATTCCCATATTTTTCATCATTTTCATCAATCAACACTCTCCCTGAAAAGTATGTTTGAAACAAACAAGAAAGATGATTCTGAGTTTGATTGGAATCAATAAATCCAAAATTTTTGAAATCTATAAAGAATATTCAGATTTACAAGAATTACATAATAAAATATTATTCTCAAAATTTATCCCCCTTAAAGGATTCACTCCCCTTTGTTTATTTCATGGTAGCCAATAGACTCTCTGAGGATCAATCTCTTTTGGATATTAGGAATTTATGTCCCCAAAATTCCACCTACAATTTCATTAATGTTAGCTCCAAATACACAAGAATCAAGAATAAGGAGGAACCTTTTTTTCTTCAAGAGTATCATTCATGCTAAGAGCTATTTCTCAACCTATGCCATTATTTTATTCCAATCATAGAATAGTATGTTTTCTATTGAATCTTAATTATATTTTGTGTTTAATTTATTTGAAAATATTATTTTCCCCTCTAAATTCTTCTTAATGTGGAAAATTTATTTTCCAATAAATCTTATGAATCATCAAGTTTCTAGTTGTGGATAATTTCAAATCATTTCTCAACTCACCTTTTAAGAGGATGATTTTATTTTAGCCTCAAATAAAATGTCTTCTAACTCAAAATTTTTATCCAATTTTAACTGATTAGGACAAACAAATATATAATATTAATTAACATTTATAGTATTATAAGGATATTTACATGAATTAAAACTATTTTATTTGGAATTATATTACCTTTCACATAATATGGTATATCACCATATAACATTAGCTTGCATAGATCAACCTTAGGACCTTCCAAAATGCTTTGACCAAAAACTTCTTCTAGAATCTAATTTTTTTGTGTAGTCTTCTACTATGAAAATATGTTAAGAGTTAGTTTTATCTGATATTTTTCCCTAAAATTGTCCTAGAAACCCCCTTGGTTCTTTCTTCATTCCTAGTAAAATCATATATAACTAGAAAGATTAGGGTTCACCTCTATTTTTACCACAACACTAGAAAAACCATTGAAACTTTTTTCTTTTAGATTACTTCCATCGGTGCCCATATTTCTATTGATACTATTCTAGTGTAAATTAAGACATAAATTTATTGGTAGAGAGAGTGGGTTATTCTTGATGTAATATTCACAAATTAATTTAATTTGTAAAATATAATCTATGTTTTTAGGCTCCTTGGATCATTGAACCACTACAAAGGTGGGGGTTGTGACACCACAAGATTATGGGAAATATTTTTCTAAATGAATTTATTATTTTCCATATTTTTAATTACACACTACAACAAGGGAAAGTTTATAAATTTGGATTGGGAAAGGGCCATCTTTACTTTCTTCACACAACCCCAGGGTACCTTACTCCATCAAAGGAGCTGCTCTCTAGCCAAAAGAAATCCAGTTCAAACCACCCAACAGGCTTGTCACCCCAAACTTTGAAAGAGAGGGCTGTTAATCTGAACACTTAGAATTATTTTGCTTTGCTGGAATCTAGTAATGATGAAATCCAAAGTGACAACAAGTATCAAGCTGGAACGATATAGGAAAATGCTGCTGAGGGAGTTACAGATGATGGTGGAGGTCCATGGACACAAGCTACTGCTGGAAGGAGAGGTCGTCCTTCTCGCGACAGGTTAGGGAGCTCGTCCTACAATAACATGCACAGACGATCACGAGGTAACTAAGGTTTTTTTATATTTAAATCTTTTTTTGAATTATGGACATGGTATCCTCCCTTTGTACTTTGTTGCAATTTTTAATAATAAAAGGCCTAGCGCATTTACCTTTAAAAAATGGTTATCACCAAACCATTAGAATAGTGGGTATGAATGTGATTAATTATATTATGAAAATATATGATTTAACCATTTATATAAAATTAATTATGTGGTGGCCAATTAATTGAAAATTAAATTAGAAATTGTTTGATTATTAAAGAATGATTTTTCTAAAAAATTATTTTAATACAAAAAACGTGTTTTACAATAATAAATTAAACAAATAAATTTTGGTGAATTATTTTATGTAAATGTATATTTTTAATATATAATTTTTTTAACATTTAAAGTATGATTTTTCTAGATAATAGATAAGAATAAATCTATTCTTACACTTAAAGACTATATTTTTCTAAAAAGATGTTTTGTCACATTTTTGGGGAAATTATTTTAAAAGTAATTATTTAAATTTTCTAAATTTTATTTTCAAAAAAATCCTTTTTTAACCAACATTTTATAATTATATTAGGGATAATCATTGATAATTTTCTGAGAAGACAAATATTTTGATGAATTAAGAAAAATAATAGTTTTTATTTCTTTTAAAGCATTTAAGAACACCCAAATTGTTTTTATATGGGTGTAAGAGAATTATTAGTTTTATTATATATATATATATTATATTTATATATTAATATATTTTAGTTTATTGGAACTATTTCAATATTTATTTTTTATATAAAAACTTTTTAATCATTTTATTTTTTTCTCTTTAAAAGCCTGCTTTCTCGTTAGATCTGTAAGATAAATTTTAAATTAATATTTTCTAATTATTTAAATGGAATTTGAAAAATGGATTAAATATTTTTAATAATAATTATTTATATTATTTAATAAGGAAAAATTAAATTTTTACCATAATGAATGGTAATAATAGTAAAAGTTATTTAATGAGGTAAAGGTAAACCGAGTTTAATGGGGGCAAAACTAAAATTATAGGGGTTAAAAATTACCCAAAATACATCCAACAAAATTGGTAGCCATATTTTGAAATTATTTCCTCTAATTTCTAGAATGGAACTTTTTTGGATGTTTGTGTCGTGTAAAAAATATGGACACACATTTTTCATTTTAAAAATTACAACTGTGCCACTTGGATCACATATAAAAGGCAACCCCTTATCCTCTCCTCTCCAAGCTTACAAAACCATTTGGTTCGGACAATTAGTGGAAAAATAACTTCCTAAATTATCTCCTCTAATTCTATAATCCTTGTTTTCTTAATGAATCCATCTTAATATGTCATTTGGTTCAAAACAAAGTAGCTTTCTGAAGAAGAGGTAACGTCCATAATCAATTATTTTACTTTATTTCTTCCTACACCTCGTTAAATAATTTTTAAACATGTATATATGGTTAATTTTCTATCTTCCATATAGTTATATATTATTAGGTTAATATAATAACCTATATCCTTCTGCTATTATATCATATGGGTCATGATATTATCATTCGTGTGTATCGTGGACTAATACCTCGTGAAACTTTGTTATTCGTTTTCTATCACCGCAAACAAAAGGTACATATAATGACTGAATTACAGATTATATATTATATTTATGATATTATTTTGATTATAGATTCATTATATCACATATTCCATCATGATTTCCAATTTTTGTGAATACAATAACATAATTCGTGTATACAACAGACTACCACCTTACAAAGAGATATGATTCATTCACGCTTTACATAAAAGGTAATAGGTATGATTTTATTAAAAAAAGTTACATAAAAAATTATTCTATAATTTTCATAGATTATTTAAATTTCTTTCATTCAACCAATAAATAAAATGAAAAAAATATTCATGCATACATACGACCTACTATCTCCATTTACAGTTTATTTTATTTTCTACCTATAAAACTTATGGATTAATATAAATAAATATATACTGAATATAAAATATATTAATATAATTATTAAAATTATGGATATTACGGAACCATGATAAAATTAATAGGATAAGTAATAATAAATCAAAAAATTCAAATTAAATAAGGCAATTATTACCTGAAACAGGACTTTGACATAGAATTGTTAATTAATGGGTCATAAAAGGTCATAACTAAATAATATATGGTATGAAATATAAAAATATATTTCTTAAATATAAATATAACAAACTTATGTTTATTATAAAATAGGTTTTAACATGTATAAAGGAAGTCAATACTTATGGTAAGATACTTCCAATATATCTTTTATTTCTTGGAGACATATAAATATTTACGAATCATTAATTTTTTTGTAGTGTATATACTTCCACTTTTATTGGATATATCCTGAATATAATTATTTCCAAGAAAATTAAATTTTTTATTTTATGTCATTCTTTCATGGTTCTAATGATACAAATAATTACTATAGAAGAAATGGATTTATGGGTCACTTTAAATTTATCTAAGAAAAATGACATATTCAATACATATTTCATCTATGTGGTATATAAAATTACCATGAATGTTTTTTATTTTCATAATAATAAAAATTACTATGATTTATTTATCAATTTTTTTATCTCTATTTCATGGGGTTTAGGGTTTCAAGGTTACCAACGTGGTAAGGGTTTTTTCTATCAATTTTACATCCTTGATACATATGTTATGTTATGAAATAATATTTCTTTATGAAGAGTATATACAGCTCATTTTAGATTTAATATCATGAATTTATTTTTTCTACAAAAAATTTATGTTTCATTTTATTTTACTATTTCATGGGTATTACAACTCAAAGATACCAAAGTGGTGAATATTTTATGCTAAAATATCATATTTTATTAGTATTTTATATTTTTATTCTTCTAGTGATGAAATATTATGAAATATATATCAAGAAACTCATGAAATTTATTCACATATAATTATTTCTAAAAAATAAACGTTTTCAATTAATTTCCCCTATTTATATACTCAATAGTTTAAAATAATATTTAAAAAAACATTATATATCTCTTCGATCGAAAACCCTTATTATTCATAAACCATTTCTACTAAAATAATTTAGATTTTTTTAAATATTCTTATGTTTTTTTATAAAATTCAATTGTACAATTTTTTCACTTTTAAAAAAATTGAATAGAATTTTCCTGTCATCTTCAACACAATGCCCACTTGTATTTTACCAAAATTTTGAAAGGAATATTTTTTTTGTTCTTTACGATGTGAATTTAATTTCCTTCCATCATAACTATTATTTATATGATATTATAAATATATTTTTTTAATGTTTTGAAAAAAGAAAAATATTTTTCACATTGTTTCGTGTTTTCAAAATTTCTTTTCATAGTCGAAAGGATATTTTACTCAAAAAAGTATTTAAATGATATTAAATATTTTTATATAAGTTTTAAATGCTATTTTTAATGAAAATGATTTTAATTTGTTTTAAAAAGTTTATTTCAAATAAGAAAGTTGATTTTTATCAATAAATATATTAAATTATTATTTATATATATATTTATAAATTTTTGATGTTATTTTTAATTTAAATGATTTTAAAAATTATTTATATTTTTAAAAGTGTTTTAAAAGTCGAAAGGATGTTTTTCACAAGAAATGTTTTAAATTATTTTTCAATATTCCTTTATAATTTGTCAATGTTGTCTTGAAAGGAAATTGTTTTACAATGTTTTATGATTTAAAAAATTATTTTAATGTGGAATGAAAATTTCCCTCATGAAATTTAATAAATTATTTTTAAATATTCCTCTACAATAATTAGAGTTTATTTTTGAAGGACTTTATTTTCAATAAATATATGATTTATTGTTTTAAAAATTTATTTAAAAATAAAAAAATATTTTCATCAATAAATGTACCACGTCTCTTTTAAAAATAAATTTCCCTGTAAGATGAAGTGATTTAATGTTTCTTTTTCTTTATTGAGGATATAAATAAATAATAGAATTATTCTTCTTTGTCTAAATAGTTAATTTTTATAATGACAAGATGTTTAAGAAACATATTTCACTTCCATTTGATATTCCATTATAATTTTTTATGAAATATGATTCTTTTTTACATTGGTTATCCTATGATGTAATTATGAAATGAATATGAAACCTATCTCTTTTCCAATGGTTATGATATGATGAAATTTTTATGAAACCCATTTCATTTCACGAGTTATGATAAGATGAATATTTTATGATATTATGGAACATATATTTATGATTTTATTTCTGTTATTGTCAGTACCAATATCATTCTCTAATCAATTGGGTAAATATTTAGATCTTCATAGATATAAAGAACCAGAATCGGGAGTTAACCTAGTGCAGTATTGGACTTTATCTACTTGATGGTTTTGAGAGTGAACATTGACTACAAATATGTTTTGGAGATTGAGACCATTATAAAGTTATATTCATGGAAGTGATCATTGAAATTTATGGAAATGATTTTCTAAACTTTTGTGTATGACATAATTCTATATATTCTTCTAATGTTATGTTCCCATGGATCATGCTCTTTGGTTTCCTTATAACTCGTGTCTTATGAGCTGTGAATATTTATGTTACAAATCAGGATTATAGTATTTGATATGTTGGGTGGGGTATTAAAATTTTATACTCATGTTCTCATACTCTTACACTCACGGTGTTCTTAGATATCTCCCTTTTTTACCTGTACTCATCGTCTGATCACACCCTTTCCAATGTTTCCTTTCACAAGGTTATGATGAATGGTTTCAATGTAGGGTTGTTTATGAAGGGTACTTAATGGGAAGATATTTTTTGGATACATTGAATAACTTTATTAAATTAATAAGATATTTTATGTAGTATCCAAATACAATAAACTAATATTGTCCCCTGGAATGTAATTTTTTATAAATTGAATATTAATATAAAGACAGAATATCTGTATATTAAATTTTGGGGTCACTATAGTTGGTATCGAAGGAAATATTTAGTTAGCCTTGAGAAACTAGAATGGTAAAAATTTAGTGAAGACTATATGGATAAGTCTAAGTATAGGTCTGTAGATATTTATAATGATATGTCTTATTATGGGTCCTTGTATTGGTAAATGTTCTGGAATTTTAGTAAAGGGTAAAGTGATGGGTATCTATGAAATTAAATCCCTATTTAGACGTTTCAAGTGTGTGTTTCTCTAGAATAAAGATTACTAGGGGTAATAAGTCTTAAAGGGGTGTATTGAGCTAGACTCGATCATCACCTAGTGCTTGATAATAGGCCTTGCTTCACACCTTTCCCAACACTCGAAGGGGATTTGCTTTGTAAATTAATGAACACTTTACAAACCATCCCGAATGATATAAATAATGTCCAGGAATTAACTAGGTTAATCATATTGATTAATATATTGAAAACAATGTGTCATTATTTAGAAATCCTAAAAGTTTTTTTTCATGATTAATTTTTTTCACACTACGAATATTGTTAGTCAGACTAGGATTTTCAATTTTTTCAATGAAAGTAACTAGAAGGAACTTGGTTAATGATGAATGCGATATACAATGAGTTGATGAGAAGCTAAATGGGATGATTACTGGAGTGAATGATATTCTATTTATTCCATATAATTTATCATGATATATGATTAAAAATTTACACCTCAACCAACTCATAGACTAACCAATGAAAATAAGGATAGAGTTTAATGAGAGTTACCGTAATGTAGAACATGTAGGAATGAAGATTCAATTTCTTATATTTTGATAATGTGGGAATAATCAATTAAGGGAATGTCTCTAAGGGGAGAAAAGATGTTTTGGTTGTGTAAACAGAGGACACAAAGAATGTAATTGAAAATTAAAGAAACTAAAAATTTGTTTAACAAAATAGATGATAACAATGGTCTCCCTAAGGAATAATATAATATTGAATTATTTAAATTTTTAATGCATATTAGTTATTTGAATCGATGTACTAATGTGAAATATCATTAAGATAATAATCAAGGTTATATGAGTAATTGTTTTTCAATTAATGGTTATGGGAATATGAATGAAATATGAATGGAAATTGGTTTAAAGTAATAAGATGATGAAACCTATTTAATGTTTTCAGTAGGAAGTAGGTTGATTGATGTTTTTATGTATTGGAATTCCAGAATTGTGTTATATGAACCATACAATATATAAGGATGTATCAATATATGTTTTTTTAAGATTCGGAAAAATATGTTTAATGGTGCTAATGAACATGAAATGTGATTTATTGGAAAGCCTATATTTTGATTAAGGTAAGATAACCCTTAATATATTCCCAATGTTATGAAAATGGTGTTTAGTTTTGATAAAGAGATTATTGATTTGAATGATTTAAATTAAATAGTATTTACGACCTTGGAATAGATTAATTAATTTTTGACAATGTTTTTTTATGTTATCACTAATGGAGTTTGCAACATTATTGTAATTATGGAATATATTAGATAATATATGGTTTTATTTAATGAATGAGAAAATATGAATGTTTAAAGTAATGTTTATGATAAATCTAGTTAATTTCCATGATTCAAGATAATATATGACTACGTTATTAACATATTTAGCATATGGCATTAATAGTGAATTCATATTGTTTGAGGGGTTGATGGTAAGTTTATTTCTGAGAAACTTATTCTACCTCTATAAAAATTTGGATTTATGGAAGGGTTATAAGGTTAACCAATTATGTAATGAATTATGTTGATATTTTGAATGAGGTTTTAGAAATTAATGTATTATTTCCCCATATAAAGATTTGTGAAAAAATATGACAAACATTTAGTTATTATAAAAACTAGAGATATAATGAATGACTTATAATTATTTTTTGGATATTATTTAGCCATTTAGACATGAAAAAATAATCACTTAGAGTAAGAAATGGCATGGAAAATGATCAATGAAACACCAAATTATGAGATTTCACTTATGAAAAGTAATGAAGTCAGGTCAGCATATATTCTAATAAATATTCTTCAACATTAGGAAAATGATATTGAAATAATATATTGTCCTATTATCATTAATTTTTATGATATCAATGAACTTTTTTTACACATCTTTTATTTATGTATTTTTGGCATTAGCATTCTCATGACCATGTTCTCTATCACTCTCTGTCTGTATTTGGGTGTTATTTTTCTCTTATATGTCAATCTTTTCAATTCCCACCCATGTTATCCAATTTAGAAACATATTATGTGTTATTCTAGATGACCTTAAAAAATAAATTTTTCTATTTTCAAGATGAATTTTGATTAACCTAATTTATGATACGGGTTTCCCATAATGGGATTTTAAAATGTGAAAACCCTCGATTACTGAGTAGAAGATCAAATTGTGAGGACCCAATTTATTTCAGGGGTGTGGATTAAAACACCTTCATATTTTGTAAAATAATTTTTTAAAATGAAAATAATCTTTTTGATATCTTATTTTACATCAAACACTTATTTTATCTAATGATACATATAACACTATGTTTCTATTGTGTTACACGCAACATGGTTTTTAAATAAAGTATGAAACATTATTAAAATAGTAATATATAATATGACATTTATCACATAAGCATTGAAATTATGGATATAAATATTATTAAATAATGTATGAAAATATATGGTTCACACATGTATATATAATTAATTCTATAATGACCAATTAATTTAAATGAAACGAATGCCGATTTGAATATAAAGTGAATTTTTTGGTTGATAATCTTTTTATTGAAAACAAACATGTTCTACCTAAATAAATTAAACAATTTTTTTGGTGAATTATTATAATTAAATAAATATAATATATATTCAATAAATTTTTTAACATTTGTCTAATATTTTCTCTAGATAATATATAACACTAAATCCAATTATATTATGGGGAATTTTTGAGTCTTCATTGAGAGGATAATTTCTTTTCGGATTTTCCAAAAATACTAGTTTTTATTTCTTTTAATGATTTATAAAACATAAATAAATTTTACTGATTTTAAAAGAATATTTTTTAACACATATATCTATTAATTAAATTTATTTTATTGAATCATTTTAATATAGAATTTTTTTATAAAATAATTTTATACTTTTTAACATTTTATCTTTGAAAACATTTTTTCTCATAGTGTTTGGTAAATTAATTTTAAATTAAATATTTTCACTCCTAAAAATTTCATAAAATGAATTAAATTTTTCAAATAACCATAATTTATATTATATAATAAAAAAATTAATATTTTACTATAATAAATAGTCAAAATAGTCAAAATTATTTTCTTCATTTAGGGTATAAATGGGTTTACTTGGGTTTAAACTAAAAATAAAAGAGTTAAAAAAGGATACAAAACATTTAAAAACCCAATATGGTAGCTGTATTTAGAACTTATATATTATAATTTCTATAATGTATCATTTTTGGTAATTTTATTATCTAAAAAATGTTGTCATGATTTTTTCTTTGAAACAATTATAAGGGCGCCACTCACCTAACTTATAAAAGCCACCCCTTATACTCTCTTATTAAGACATTCAACACAATTTGTTTCAGAAAATACCTACAAAAATAAATTCCTTAATTCAACCCTCCCATCCCATTTGACTTATTTCTCATATAAATATTTCTTAAGATTACTTTTGGTGAAAACTATAGAAGTTGTCCGAAGAAGAGGTATCATCCTTAATCAATCATTTTATATAATTTCTTAGTCCATAGATTTAAATTGTTTAAAAATATATTATGTGATAAAATTATTAAATGAAACATAATTATGTGTTATTATTTTAATATAACAACCTAAATACTTATAATATTTCATCTAATGGTTCAAGAAATCACCATACATGTATACGACATACTACCACCTCACAAAATGATCTGCTTCATTTCGATAAACACCTCTAATAGATAGATATAATGATCAATGTCTTATATATATATGATATTTAGGATATTGTTATAATTCTAGAATAATGATATCACACATTCCATCTTACTTTCCATTCCATGGGAATGCGATTACACCATTCATGTGTATGGCAGACAACCATCTCACAAAGCAATGTGATTTTTTCACTCATTACATGGAAGGTAATTAGGGGAATTATAATGAACATATTTGATATATATTTTATAAAAATTATTTTTTAATGGTGATATATTATTTAACATTATTTCCTTAAACCCATAAATAAAATAGACACAACGTTCATGCGTATATACGTCCTACTGTCTCTATGCGTGGTTTATTTCATTTTCTACCTCTAAATTTTATAGATTATTATAAATAAATATATGCTAAATATAAAATATAACTATATATTGGTTGATATTATATATATTATGTAACCATAATCAAATTTAGTTGAATAAAAATAATAAGACAAAACATATATGAAAAACAAAGCAGTTATTTCCCAAAACATGACTTTAACATTGAATTTCTAAAAAAAGGTAAAAAAGTCATAAGTAATTAAAATATGGCATGATAAATATAATTATGGTTCCATAGTATATTTATAATATACTTATATTTATTATCTATTATTTTCTAATGTGTTTTATTGAAGTTAGGACTTAATGTAATGGATTTCTAGTTTATCTATTATTTCAAAGAGAAATTAAAAAACACTGCTCATTTATTTTTTGGGGGTGTATATTCTTCCCCTTTTACAATTTATATAATTAATATAGTAGTTTTTATGATATTTAATTTTTTATTTGATGTTATTATTTATTTGGTCATGATATTAAAATCATTACTATAGTGGTAATGGATTTCAATCTCACTTTTATTTTCTATGAGACAAGAGTCATATTTACCACATGTTTCTTATATGTGGTGTATATAATCCCAAAGATTTTATTTTATGATGATTATAATTAAAATTATGTCGATTTATATATAAATTATGGGATATATATTTCATGTGGTTTATAGTTTCAAAGTTACTAATACGGTAAGAGTTTTTTATTTCAATTTTCATTCATCGAGACAAATGTATTTTTATGCATATATCTTATTTTATGATGTCCCCATTCAAATGTAATATCATGTATTTGTTTATTCCATTGATATTTTATATTTTATTTAATGTTATTATTTCTTGTGGAATAAAATTCAAATGTACCATATTGGTATAATTTTAAATCACAACATCATCGTTTATTAGGATTATAAATATTTATATTTTCGATGATAAAATCTGAAAAGAAATCTCTCAATAAACTCATGAATTTTATTAATGTAATATTTTTTACTGATAATACACATTTTCCATTTATTTTTTTCTCTTTTAGTAGTAATTTATTAAAGCATTTTTATTATGAAAAAACATATTTATTTCTATCTCAAGTTAAAACCCATTTTTCTTCCAAAACCATGTTTTAAAAAATAGTTATCATTTTTTAAAATTATTAAAATGATTTCTTAAAAAAAATTACCCATTATAT
Organism: Viscum album; assembly: GCA_963277665.1. NCBI lineage: Eukaryota > Viridiplantae > Streptophyta > Magnoliopsida > Santalales > Viscaceae > Viscum > Viscum album. Next base: position 408,183,326 of record OY728162.1, read on the forward strand.
AATTTTTTAAAAAACATGAAATGGAATATTCATGTCATATTCCAAATAACTTCCAATAGTATTTTAATGAAAATGTGAAACGAATATTAATTTTATTATGTACGACATGAATTTAATTTCCCATCATCCTAATAATTATTTAATTTGAATTTTAATTTATCAATTTCAATGTTTATTTCCAAAGAAAAATATTTTTAAATATTTTATGTTTTAAATTGTTTTTTACAGATAAAAGGATTTTTTCATCAAGAAGTGTAAGAAATGATTTTTAAGTATTCCTTTATATGTTCTCAAGACCCTTTTATGAAAAATGATTTTCAAAATGATTTCTGTTTCAAAAATATTTTTTTTGTACACATATGTATAATTTTTATTATGTGATATGTGGGACATATATCACTCTACAATGAATTAGGTAAATAGTTTTTCTAATGAGATATATTTGAATAGAATGCGGAGTGAAACTAGTCCAGTAATGGAATTTTTCTGGTATGATTGTCTTGGGAGTGATCCATGACTACTATGATGGTTTAGAGTGTGGACCCATTCCACAATGGTATAAATAGTAGTGAGAATATAATATTATGGATCATATTATCTGATTTACTTAGGATTAATGTGTTATGAACTATAATTATTTATTACATGACTCATGATTATGATATTTGATATGCATGGTATGGTTTTTGATTATTATTCTCAATTTTCTCACACCATTATTATCATGTTAAGATTATGTATCTTCTTTGTTTACCCTTACTGAGCATCTGATCACACCCTTTATTATTTTTTCTTTCTAATGGTTATGATGAAATGTTTTAATGTAGGGTATTTCTATACATATTACTTAATGGGAAGATCTATGTGGGAGGTATTAAATATCATTCATGAATTAATTGGAGTGTATATAGTCTTCAAATACACTAAACCAATATGACCATTAGGCATAAATTTTTTCAATGAAGTTAATATTAACATAAAAATATTTAATATCAATATATGAAAATCCTAGGTCTCTATTGTGTGTGGTTAATGAATTTTTTTTTCTGTTTTTTTTTAATTTCCAATTTGTATGAAACCTAACCCAGATAACATGTTTGAGATATTTTCATTAAAAAAAATTTAAAATATATCACACAAACAGGAAAATATATATTTTAAATAAGGTAAAAAAATATTTACAAGGTTCTTCCTCTATGGGAGAACCTATATCATTTCAATGGCCACTCCCACGGGTATGTGGAAATTTAATATTCTAAATAAGTGAATAAAACATTGAGCTTACCCCCATTAGACTACATATATCTCCTGATTAATATGATTATATTTACTCCTATTAGTTTAAATTATTTTTATTATGAAATATAAACTACAGAAAAGGATAAAATTATATAAAAATTGATATACAAAAGATCGCTTGAATTTCCCCATCTATTTCTATAATTATAATAAACTCCCAAACCCGAATCTGATACTAAAAACATAAAAAGTACATTTTCATCTTTGATAAAGATTATGGTAACCCATTTTTCACCTTCCAAAACATACAATTTTAAAATAAATTTTTGGATCACAAACATTCTCGAGGAAATTTTAGGTTTATAGTTTGATATAATTATAAAAAAAATCTTAAAAAAAATACCAAAGAATTAAATAGAGTATCTTTTATACTATAGCCATATTTTAATATTCCTTATTAGTTCATCAAAAATAATTCATATAAAACCATTGGAAACAAAATTCATTCAACATCATAGTTTATAAATTAGGGAAAATGATACATAAGAAATGTGAACTCAAATTTTCAGTAACGTTAAATATTAGAATTATCTATTAAATTTCATCATGGAGTATAAAAAGAGAGAAAGGATATGATCATATAATCAATTTACATGAGTGTAACATAAGAATATTCATACACATTCATTCCAAGATTATTAAAATTTTAGAAAAGGAATAAGGCTTTAAAAATCAAGATTCCTCAGAATCAATAATCACGAACCATTTGATATCAATATGGATAAAAAGAAACATTATAATCCTATAGAGAGAATAATGAAAACATACTTTTTGTCTTGGGAAATCATCATCATAAAAAACTTAAAAGAACCCTTCAAATGGAATAACCATATGTTTAAATTCAAATATAATTATTAAGATAATAAATAATTAAGCATTTCATTAGTGTAGCATTTAGCTGCAGACATCGTATAAGATCTAATAGACTCAATTGATGCTATATGAGTTTACCTATCACATAAAAATGATCAGGAAACATAAATAAAATAAATATATGTTGTGTTTCATCATAAAAAATCATAAGATTTTATTTTTCCTTTTATAAAATTATTAAACCATAAATAATTAACAAGTTCCATGTTTGTCTCATTAAAACATGATTAAAGCATGGAAAAATGGGATTCATATTAGTCTATTTAAAATATGATTAACCTGTGTAAATGAAATGTTTTCCATAATAGTCTCTTAAAAACATGATTAACGCATGGAAAAGAAATGGGTTTCATGATAATCTCTTTAAAATAATTATAATCCATCTTGAGAAATAATGATGATGGTATCATTAAAAAATATCCATATTGGGGCCCAACTAAAAACAAGTGTTGTTTAGGTTTTGAATGGAAATACCATTAAAATACCATCACAACATTTTTGTAGAAAATAATCTTTTCATTTTAAAATTCTCTTTTAAAAACTAAATTTTACAAAATATTTCAAAAATTAATTTCATTGAAAAAAAACTTTGAAAAATATAAAGTAACCCTCAAGGAATGTAATAGAAATGACAATAAAAAAATATTTCGACGTTATAAACGTTAAAAAAACATATTCCTTTCAAAACATTATACGTAAGGGAGTATAATGTGACCCATTTTAAATCTTAAATCCTTTAAAAATATGGTTATATATAATGTAATATCACTTTATAAAATAATTTATTTTTATAAAATAAAATTCTTGAATTTTTTTTTGAAAACATAGATATATTAGAGAAAGATACACAATCAAAAAGAAAATACAAGATTTGTATCACTTAGAATTGAATTTATTCACATTTTTTAAATAAATAAGGGAATAAATGGAATTAAAAAAATGTTAAACACATTCATAACCAATAAAGAATAATGATATTTTTCAATTGAATAAGAACATATTATTTCATCTAAAGGAACCTTAAACATAAACAATATCAAAAGGAAAGAGACGTAACATAAAGCGTTTTCCACTTTGATAACTCTTAAATCTTTTGAACAGTGAAAGAATAACATAAAATAATACATGAAATATCATGAAAATAAGTATTTACATGATATAAAATGTCATGGAAATGTATATACACCTCATATGTGAATACAGGTTCATATCATAAATGCATGTCTCAAATATGTATAATTTGAGACAAATAACCCTTATGAAAATCATAACATTGAGTCTAAGAAGTAATCAATGAAGCATTTATGTGTGTTAAATTTAAATCCACATAAATTACATTTTAATAATAAATAAGATAATAATAAATACTTAGACAAATAATAATAGGATATCAATTAAAAAGTAGAAGTAAAATAAACAAATGATATTAAATTTAGCTATGAAATTATTTACCTCTTGGTAACATTAAAGTCAAATACTATTGGATGAATTAATTTAGATTATGCATAAAATAGTATTATTTATGAATTATTAATTTTATTAAATATATAATTGGTATTTTATACATCACAAAATATAAATAAGTGGTGAGTATAGAATATGCCTTATAGAAATAATAAGTGATATGAGAAAATACTTACCTCAAGTCCAGAAATTCCATATACATCCTTTAAATCCAATATAATAATATTAAATAAATTATTATATTTATTAATATAATTTTACATTCTTGAAATGTTTTACTTAAATAATTAATTTAATTTCTTTATAATTATATATTTTAATACCGAACCAGTTAAGTGCATGTCGGGTGTTTTGTGGATGTTCGGTTCATTGTTACAAAATGACGTCAGTGTGTAGAATGTGGTCAAAGAGATAATTATTTAAAAATTTATATAATTATAATCATGAAATATTTAACATATTTATTTATAAATTATAATTTTAAAACCAAACATAAAATATAGTTTTGTGAAAGAAACTATGTTACGATCATGGAGATGGTAGGTCGTATGTATACATGAATAACATTTCCATTTTTCAATGATTATTATAAAAAGGAGATAAGTAATATTTATTTATTTACATAAGGATAAAAATATCATTTAAAACATATTATTTCATTAAATATACATATATATATTATTGAGGTGGTGTGGTGATGGAAATAGAGCCACATCGCTTTATGAATGTAGTAGTTCCCATATAACTGAACACTGTTATCAATTTAGAATGAGTGAAAATATAAGAATTAAAATAATTTATTATCATTTAATAATGATATATATGTCATTTATATCATTATAATGTTTTTTATATCACATATATTCTTTAAAAGTATCCTTTTTTTTCATTCCATGTAATGCATTTGTGAAAAACGAATCACATCGCTTTGTGTGGTAGTAGTTCGCAGTACACATGAATGATATTATTATATACCACAAGAATTGAAAAAAATGTATATGCTATATCATAACTAAATGATTATAAATAATTTAAAATTATAATTTATATGATTTAATTACATATTTGCAACAAGTCGTGAGCTATGATGATGGAAAACAAATGACAGTGGTTCGCGAGGTGGTAGTCCATCAGAGACATGAATGTTGATTTAATATATAGTTTGATGGAATAGGATAAAAGTTTAGGTTATAAAATTAATATAAAAACATACAAGTATATATTTTACATTGTTTCTATCATATTATCATATTTTTAAGAGACTAAAAGGTGGTGGGAGAAGAAATAACAATGAAACACATATTTATGAATTTCCCCTCTTCTCGGACCACCTATTTAGGATTATACCATAAGAATTAATAGAATTTATTTTTGAAGAAAAGGATTATTTAAAAAGGGTATGTTATTTGGGAATTTATTTTGGTATTTATTGAAAAAAATTGTTTTATGTTGTGAAGAAGAGAGAAGAGGAGGAGGCATTTTATAAGTTAACTAAGAGGCGCACTTGTAATTTTTAAAATGAAAAAGGTGTTCCCACATTTCTAACATGCCAAAATATTAAAAAATGTGTAATTATATATAATTAGACATAAACATGCATAAATATGTTCAAAAATATGTTTTAGTAAGTATTTTAGGTCATTTTGACTCGTACCTTTTTATTTTTACCCACTGTAAACTCGTTTTCACCTTAATCAGGGAAATAATTTTTTACTTTTTATCACATTTCATTATGGTAAAATATAAAGTTCAACTTATTATTATATAATTTTTTTAATATTTCAAATAAATAATCCATTTTATTAAATTAAATTCCCCTAAGGGTAATAATTAAATTTAAAACAAAACCCACAAAAGTGACAAAAAATGGGTTTTCCAGAAGTGTATTTTTCTAGAATATAATTATATTATATTAACTCAATGACTAATAATAACCGTCACATGAATATAAATTTATATTTAATGATATATACTATATAAATTTCATTTAAAACATTCCTTATTAGGTATTTTTTTAATTAATTATAAAGGAGAAACATTATACTCTTTAAAATAATTTTCAGAAAAACCCATTTTTTAAAACCAAAGAAAAACATATACTAAAAAACGATATAAATTATATTAAAAATAAATTTTTTGTATTAAATATAAATAAATAAAACTAATGCTACTTGAAATTGTATTCAAAACATAATGGTGATTTTAAATTACTTAATTTATTGAATAAAAAAATACTATTTTAAAAAATATGGTATTTTCACTATTCATTGAAAACCCAATATTTTCTAAAAGAACCAAAACATTCACTAAATATTAATATAGATATAATTATTTGAAAAATGAATTTAATTTTATCAAATAATTTATTTATAATTTTTATAAAACAATTATAATATTTTTTCATAAAAATCCATATATAACATTTTTGGTGAAAATATATTCTTGAAGAATAAAATTACTTTACTAAAGATTTGTCGATTATTTACTAAAAATTTATCAATAAGTTATATTCATTAAGAATTTATATATATATATTGATATATATATATCATAAATTAGTTAACACTATTCATACCAACCAATTTAAGGGCTATGTTATAAAGATTATATATTTTGCATAACATTTCAGCTCAGTGATGCATGTGGAATATGCAGTAGAAAATATTTCATTCAAAAATCTTATGGTGTTATATTACCCTTCTACCGAGAAATGTCTTTCTAGTACACCATTTTCTTCATACTGAAATTTTTATCCAATGTGACTCCCTGAAACTGTGGTTTTATTATCTTCGTTCTATATGATTAACAACAAAACCATTTCCACTCAGACTATGCATGAAAACACTATCAGATTTATCCATTTGATTCTTTGAACCTAAACACTATCTGGTGCTTCGAATCAAAACATTATATGTCCTAAAACATTCTTTATCCTAAAATTGATCTTTAGTTGAAAACTCACAAGTGAAACAAATTATTCATCATATCATCTTTTTTTCTCTGGGAATAGTGTTATGTACAATCTAATTTTCACACCTTTATATAGGTTCTCCCATAAAAGAAAAGTAGGAAACTCAATTTCACTCTCCTCCTCATTCAGTTTCAAATTCAGCATTTCTCACACATTTAAATTTGATTGGAATTATTTTCATGTAATCTGGAACATTCTTGAGACACTTAGAATTATCTGGAAAATTTTAACCTTTCATAATGTTTCTTAAACTCATCTATATCATAAACTAGTTAAAATAATAAAAAACTGGAACAACTCTCTTTACATTTTTATATTTTAAAACATCCAAATGTTTTATATAGTACCTCGAAAATAACCATATAAAAATAAATTTCTTCCAAATTTTTTTCTAATTAAAAAACATTGCTACTCTATTTTTTTATCTTATTGACTCTATTTGATCATCCCGCCTCATCTCATAACATCATAAAAAAAGTTCTCAGAAAAGTTCATCTGATGATATTGTTAATTTTCTCTTGATGCTCTCCAGTCTAATGAAGACTTTTCTATATAATCTTAAAACATCCCTACTAAAATTTTCTTCATCCAGTTGAATTTATTTTTAGATGAATTGAAACCCAATTATTCATATGAATTTACTTTTTTCCAATCCCACTTCCTCAACATCTTCTCAACTGACTCCCTTGATAAAAATCTTGTATTTGAGGGACAATATTTTTTTTAATGAAATATCAGTGTAGAATATTTGATAACATCACAATGATAAACTTCAATTAGACTATAACATAAAAATTATATTCAATAATTAGAAAAAAATTATATTCAACGACTTTATCTTCATCTACGCATTACACATGAACCTATTGAAAAAGAAATTACATCATTTTTGCCAATTTCTATTGACTCACTGAATAATGTTGACAACATTGTTTAAAATTATAAATATATTTATTTTATGAATGTTTATATTTTTGGATTCCTACTAAATTTATTATAGAATTCACTATTGTTTCTTCTCATTGTACAACAAACTTTTCTTTCTATTTTATTTTTCTCCACTTTGTACTACGAATGTTGAAAAATAATTTTATTGGTATCTCACAAAATTAATTGTTCCCCTTTTTTATATTTCCTTATCATTTAATTTAAAACATAAAAACTCATTAATAATAATTCTCTAGTAATTCTCTATATGGTATTCAATATTCAGTGTTTTGTGTCTGTTTGGTTATGTCTACAAACAACATTGTCCATTTCTCCTCTAGACATCATTAAACTGTTACTCCGTATTACTAGGTTCATCATCTATGGTATATCTAGAAAGCTATGTATAATAATCTATAATTGGTATGTATGATGACTTGAGGTAGAAATTATCTTTTACAAACTCCACAACTTATAACACTATAATTTCTTTTAAAAAAATACTCATATGTATTTGTTTGATAGAGTTTCTCTAATAACATAGTTGAATCATTATCCTCATTTGTGACTACTTTATTTGATCACCCTCTTTCGCATAATTAAAACTTCACAAAATTCTATCAGAAACGGTTTTCCATAGTTATTTACTTCATCCCATTGAAAAAATATCTGTAAAATATTACTAGCAGCTTCTTATAAAAAATTATATCTATTAACTATCATTTTGTACATCAAAAATATTTTTCTAGAAGGATTGTCTAGAATTAAACTAAACATATCATATATTCCAAACACATTAAATTAAACCATTACATCTCCATGATGTCGAAAACATTTATTGAAAAATAATGTACAATCTGAATTATTTAGTATGTTCTTAAACATGGTTTAGGATACATTAAAATATTCTAACTTTCTAAAACTTAATAAAAAAACTTTCTTAGAAACTATCAGAAACATTCTTTCACCTATTATGAAATTATTTAATAAAATAATTATTTCATCCAATAAAAAAACTTTTTTTATCAAACTATAAAAAATCTATTCAATACCTCTTTGGAATTTTTGATGATGTTTCATTAATAACTTTATACACACATCATTTTTAAGGAATTATATTTTTTCAAAACATATTTTTGTAACACCATTAATTTTCAATCATTTATCCAAAAACTATCTTTATCATGGAGAAGGTCATTACACTACACTAAATTATAAAGATATATTTTCAATGCAATTTATTCTCTTAGTGGTAAGGAAACATTTGGCCATGTTAAGAAGAAGTACCCCTCAGTTTTCTTATCTCAAATTTTCTTCTCTCAATTTTATGAAAACCAAAAGTTTATATTAATTTTCTAAATAAATATACTTATTTATCCCCATTCTAGGGAAAATATTAATCAACCTATTCTAGAAATATGTTATACATATTCTCCCATTTAATCAACACAATACAAATCATGGTGGGGGGAAGTTTCTGAAAAACATTAGTAATTATTTGGTGATGGGTAAATATGAATTTGAAGCCATAATTAAAGAAATCATTTTTTAATAATTTTTATTAAATCATTAGCAATTTGACATTTTTCCAAAATTTATTCCACCACAACAACACAACTATAAAAGTTATATTTGATAAAATGATAGTTAATATCAATATGATACGATCTTTAATGTTGTATATTTTTTTTGGAAAGGTTAATGACAGTCTAATTATAAAAAATAATCTTCAATGGTGTAGAGAAATTAACTTTATAATCCTATAGTTGTGCTTTAATCTGAATATTATTTATACATAAATGGTTGAAAAAAATATATTCTGCTTTCAATGTAATCAATGTTACTGATCTCTATTTCTCACTATATCTTCTAACACAACATTCTCCCTTGAAAATGTTACTCTTAATGTTGTTTTTTTAATATTGAGATATCCATTCGAATCTGCACTAGTATATCCATGAAATTTAATATCATTACTTCGTTTTTAAAACAACACATAAGAAATATTCCCTTTATATATCTCAAAATTAATTTTCCTACTAAAATAAGTGATTCCATTGGATCACATTGATACCTTGCACAATAATTACCAACATACACATTATCTAAACTTGAAACTATAAGATAGATGAAATATAATTTCAATTTATGAATGAATTTTTATTTTCACAATTGACGACCACAAAATTATTGATCGTTAAGCTAAAAGAAATTTGTGTAGAATATTCTTTATAATCTATCAAGCCATTTTTTGACAACTCCATAGTTTAATATTCTTTTGATAGAAAAATATATGACTTTATGAGATTATAATCCCATCAATAATGTTAATTTTTAAATAATTAAAGATTTAGAATACTTAATTTTTTTATAGAACAAACTCCTTATAATAATTTTCTCTATCCACAAAAAAAATATTTCATCGACATAAAAAATAACAATTATGGTACCTAATTTCATCTCCATCAATTATAATTCACCATCAACATTCACTTTAAAAGAATTCAATAATTCAAATAAATTATCATGTTTAGAGTACCAGTAACATAAATATTATTTCAACCCATGATAGAATTTCTTCGACATATATACCTTTGATAAATATCATTCAATTAGAAAATCACATGTCTTCTCAATATAAACTCTTTCCTCAATATTTTCATTTAAGAAGACTAACATTACATACATATTATAAAAATTATAAAAATAATGTGAATTCACTGCTAAAAACATTATGAAACCTTCTAATCTCATAATAGGGGAAAAATTTTCTTCAAAATCCAATCCTTCCACATGTGAATTTCCCTTAAAAATAAAGTGTTATTTATTTTTTCAATCTTTTCCTTGTTCATTAATTTTGTTTCTAAAGACTCATTTTTTTCAAATAATATTCTTCCAACTTGTCATGGAACCAGATTCTTAGTTTTATTTTTTAGTATCTAGTCTAAATCTCCCTTCATATATTTTACCCATTCATTATATTCATCTTCTTTCAAACCTAATTATTTTTCGTCTTATTAAAAAAATTGATTTTTTATTTTCTAATCTCATATTTCTTTTAGTATAAACTAGAGCCTTTTGATTTCCAATAATATTTTATGATTTAACCTTCTTTATAGAGTATAAATTTATAGATATTTTCTTCCTGTCTCAATTTCCTCAATACTTGATAGTTATAAATCTCCCTTCACCTATTTTGGATCTCATCAATCTTAAATTTCGTTATTGTCACTAGATGTATTAAATTTATCTTCTAAAAATAGTCAACAATAATTGTTATGTAAGATGTATTTTTAATAACATTCACATCACATGAGTCCACCATGTTTTGTATATTTTATTCCAAAATTTATAATTTTTTCTATTATATGAGTACCCATGAACCTTTCACCTATTAATTTATCATCAACTTTTACAAGATCTGGATTTTTGATCTTTAATACACATGGATATCCAAAAACAATGAAATATTTCAGTAAAGTTTTTTTGTTATTCCACATATCATATAAAGTTATTTTTTATTCCACCCTTAATAAAAATATGTTTTGTACATGTAGAGTAGTTCTAATAGCTTCTCTCTAAAAAATAATAGAAATTTTATATATATACAACATGTTTCTTACCATTTCCACCCTGGTTCTGTTTTTCTTATTTGAAGCTTCATTTTGTTAAGGGGTGTAAGGGGAACTGTATTGATGTTTAATTATATATTTATTCAGATATGATTTAAACAAATAACATGTATAATAGTGATATTTCTTTCAGTTTTAGGATAAAAATTCCCTAATGTCATCTTATATATCTTCTGAAAAATGTAAACATTTCCATATCCAATTATTTATGATTTATAATCATATTTTGGTTCATTTTATTGAAATAATAAATACAAACATTAAAGTATACATTCGAATTTGTTTATTTATACTTTCGTATCTCACATATATCATACTGAATATGATCAAGAGGTCTTATAGACTGAATTTTAAATTTATTATAGATTCTACAAATCATCTTCTCTTTCTGACATGTTGTAAAAACATCATCTCCATTCCTTTTTAACACTGGAATGTTTCTTACAACATATACTTTAGAATTTTTGTTCATTTTTTCTTGGAAAGATTTTCAAGCTTGTTATTACAATAATTTTTCTCAATTTCAAAAATAAAATAACTTGACATACTATGTTCTTAACTTTTAAATCGATTTCTGTTGGATCATTATTCCATGGTAACAACTTCACCTTCATCCTCACTTCTAACAATGCAATAATATTTTTTGAAAATTACTTCCTTTATATCATTACAGAGTTGGAAAACAATATGTGAGTTGTCTTTGAGACCGTCAATATGAAAATATTCCTTTAAATTACAGTTACTAAGATACTATATTAGTTATTACAAATCATATTATTGGTATGGAAATATAATTTCCAAAACTAACAGCTCGTTCATCATTATTATAAACATCATTCATTATTTTTAATTCTCCAATAACATGTGAGGAAAAATGTATGGACCTGACCCAGTATGTCCATCCTGGTCAAGGTAATTTCGGGCTTCCACAACCCCACGTATGCTACCAATAGGCTAGGGTCGGGTGACAAGCACTAAAAATACAAAAAATAACTTGAGTTTCATTTTCTTAATACACATGTTCACATGAATACACAAAACCATCTCTATGAAATGGTGTAGTGGAATAATAAAAGGTAGTAACATCTAGAGTGTGAACATGAGTCAAATAACCTCTAGGAAAAATAAAACAGATTATAATAACAATAAAAAATGAAATTGAAAAATACACACCGAACCAAAAATTAAGTCCAAAACCGAGAACAACCAGAATAAATGAACACAAAGAGAGTCTATATATTGATCTCTCTGTCTTAAACACCATATGTGGGAAAAGAACCCAATTATCCTTAGTATCCAAAAAATTCAGTTCCAATATTTCTTTCATCATCACATGATATGACACATGTATGAAAATACCACGAAGGGGTGTACATAGACACCCAATAGGGAGCCTCGAAGATTGAAGGTAGTGATAAAAATATATAATATAAGGTCATATATAAAAAATATAAGAGGTAAATTTATTCTAAATGATATATAAATATTTATTCTCAAAAAGAAATCTAGAGAAGAGGTAAAGGAGATCTCTATATCATAGCGCATCAAATTTTGATGATTCTAAAAGCATCTCTAAAGTCCCTTCACTAATTCTCAATATCAAACACACCTAACAATAATATGTGTTGGGTCCCAATCATTGAGATTATGCTCTACAACCAAGGGATCTACATCTCCCATGGAGAACCTACACAATGGTGGAACTCGAAGACAAGGGATTACTACTTTGCAGATAGATGAAACACGCCCAATTTATGGGAGTATTATCTCAATATATATAAAAAATGAGGGACCCATGACCTAGCGAGACAAGGAAGTTCTAACCCTGATATATCATTAATGATTCTACTAGGATCACTATCATCATTAAACATCACCTAAAAATTTTCACAGCCAAAACATGTTTCATCATATATAATATTTTTAAAATAAGGACACCATTATGTTCTAGAAGAAAAAAATACTAGGGATGTGTTACTCATGGACCAAAATCTCTATCCAAACAATGAAGATATGAGGTGAAGAAGTTGTATGAGGGAATACATCATATCTATGGGGTCCACATGGTGTGTGTTTCTGCATCACGTCATGGATGTGTTCTACTTTATACAAGGCGTAGAATGCATGTCATCAAACATGGATTAGAAACCTTGAAATCTTACATGGAATGTACAGATTGTAAAAATCATGAATCTTCCACTCGGGGCCTATCTATGGGCTTCGGACCATGCATGTGTTCTTAGGGTCATGCCACTATTCCTAAAAATGTATATAGCTAGGCCTGAGTTCTGGCCCAAGCTGACGTGCTATTGGACTACACAATATGTCACATAGCATGGGGTCCTGGGCTTGTTCCAGCTATCATACGGCTTTGAAACAATGGGACGGTCACATGAAATATGAGTTCGACTATGTGGTTTATGATCCTTAAATCTACAAGAAATCATAGTACGAAAACTATGGGGACTACAACCCTTGAGTTCTACAGGAATAAATGATGTGTAGTCAATATTATTCAAGATCCCTAATATCTTTCCCATAGTTTCCTAATATAGATCTACGATCACATATCATGCTGTTTGGCCACATGAACTTTATTGAAATCTCCTCTGACTATCATTTACCAGCCTCTAGCCACATAAAAATGGAAATTGAAAATACACACAAAACCTTTATTCATCCTTTATACATCTAATTTACCATCCTTAGATCCATGAAGTATAGTCTATAATCCTTCCTAATACATCCACAAAACAACAATATATTCATAGTGCACTTGAAAACTAGGTATATGAAGGTTCGATATTGCTCGAAAGCTCCCTAAAAATGTCGAATCATTACATTGTGGTCCAAAGATGATGAATGTGAAGTATAGGTAGTGGAAAATCAAAAGAAAAACGTCTTACTATTTTTGGCATAACAGTCTTAGCCAATTATTACATAAACAGAGAAATTGTGGTGATAACATGGCATAACAAGAATAAATTGAATTTAAAAAAATTAATCAGTATAATGTGATCATATGAAGGATCAAATAATAATATCTGAAAAAATGATAATAATCAATTATTTAAAAATTTAATCAAAATGATGGAAACCATAATTTAGGAGTCCTTCCTTGATTTAAATCTATCAATGTTGAATAATGCATTTGGAAGTGATAGAGATATACTGCTACATTCACTACCTCTTGATCCACATTGGTCTGATCGCCCATCGTCCACCTATGAAAATCTACAAATGAAGAACACTATGAGATCCTGTCAATTATCTCAGGGCTTCTGCATAAAAACTAGTATAATTATTATAATGAGCTATATATAAATTGATTTAGGTTGGGAGAAATTAATATAAAATAAATAAATTTAATTGTTTATCTAAATTGAATATACCTTCCATGAGTTCCTCAACTCACCATCGAGCGCTGATAAACCTTAGGTTGTTCTTGAGGTAAACCCCAAATTGTTGACTCAATTCTGTTTGTATATTTTTTATCCAAGATACCATTTAAGAGTTATCCCACATTTTTCAAGAAAGCAATATGTCCATAATATTAATATTTTTAGTATTTGTTTAATATAAATATCATGATCATCAGGAATTGTTATGTGGGTGGTTGATATCTTTATATATTTATTTCATTGAATGACCTCTCTCATCACATATTCATTCTTTTTATGAAAATAAATGCTTCCCACACTTGTAACACCCTTCTTTTAAGAATTCACTTGAGCTATTTTCTGCAATTTTTCTCAGGTAAGTGATTAAAATTATTTTCCACCATGTGATTTATTTGAGTTCCCATGAGACTTTATCTCTATTTTCTTATCAAAATCAATGGATTTATTAGAATCTCTAATTTACATTTCTACCATTAGTGTATGTCAAATGAATTATTCGTAGATACTAATGTCTGAAAAAGACAATGTATTTATAAGACTTTGTTTTTAGACATCAATTAATTGATCAATTTTTTATAGACTAATGGTTAAAATATAATAATACCTTGAATTCCTTGTAAAAGTTTCTTCATAGGCACCAATATATTAGTATTCATTTTTTTATTCTCAA
The DNA here is from genome assembly GCA_963277665.1 of Viscum album. Lineage (NCBI taxonomy): Eukaryota > Viridiplantae > Streptophyta > Magnoliopsida > Santalales > Viscaceae > Viscum > Viscum album. The sequence continues at coordinate 408,198,563 of OY728162.1, forward strand.
GTAATTATTTCCCCTTCCTTGTTTGTAAAATACAAGGGATATAATCACTAAATATATCATCTTAAAATAATCTCATTCCATTTAGTCAATTACATCATATAGAGTCATATTCTTAATAAGGTTCCCCCATTGATATTCCTAGCCTTCCAAATGGTAGTCATTTGAAATGAAATTTTCATGGACCAAATAAAGAAAATAGAAAATATATTTTTAGTACTACTGATTCATGACTCATCTACTAGTGTATTAGTGGACCCACTAAAAGAAGGAAGATATTCTTTCATGATGGACTGAATAGAACTTTCTTTCCACATTTTCTTGTATTGTAGTTCAGTATGATTTATCGCTTTAGAATGTTATGTGAGCATAACAATGAGGTTTTTTATTCCGGCTCCTACAAAATTAGGGTTCATATTAGGAAAATCCTTTCATTTTCCATCACAATCATTATCAACATGATTCATTTAGGATACACACATTAAATGAAACCACAAATCATAGTGTGAGCAGCAAAAATCATACTAAGAAACCACATTATTACATAAAATCATTTATATGATGTCTAAATCAGGGTAAATTCTTTTAAATCACAGAAATCAAGGGTTTAACATATGTTATTAAGGATTATCATCTATTAAAATTCTTCATAATGGTTATTAATTAACATGTTTATTAACCAAATCAGATCCCATAGGTGTTCCAAAAAAGGTTCACAGTTAAGCACATTATCATATATCGAGTAATTTATGAGTAAAGCTCGACACACCATTTTTTGTGTTATTAGACATTGGTACCTCTATACCATAACCTTGTCCACTTGTACTATCCATATAGAGATTATTTTCTACAAAACACCATATCTCTTTCTTAAAAAACATTACGGTGTTTTCCTATAATTATACTTATCCCTTGAGATTTAACTCATGTTTTTTAAACTTAATCACCAAATATACACTAAACCATATACTATGATACAAACTACAGGGACCTAGTATTTTCACACATAAATATCATGTATTTTTATATGAATATACAATACATTTCGTAAATAAACACCTAAGGACTGCAGTCGTTTTGTATCTTTAGAGACCAGAAAAAACTACTTATTTCATAAAATACCTTCAACCTCTTCCACAAAGAGTGTCTGACATAGTACTCCATTTAGGCATGCCATACCTGAACCTTTTGTCAAAACCTGAGGAAGGAAACAAAATAAATAATGATCCTATATGCTCAGTATGGGTAAATATAAGAGATATCAATGAATGATCATATGAAAGAATAATATAAGGATCCATGTATGTGAACATAATCATAAAATATTATGTTCATACCCATCCTGTCATAGATCATTTACATGATTCTTGGAATAAAAAATTTCATTTTAGAAAACATGGGGCATATGAGTGAAAAATCATCATAAATCAATATTGAACCATAATCTCACGTCATAAAATTGTGGAACCAGTATAAAAATAGAAACTATTTTATATGTCATGGTTATCAATGAAGACCATTAACATAGTGGATCAGAACTTATCACATGTTTCCTATCATGGATCAGAACACACATGTTTCCCTCGTTGGAATGGGATTAAACACTTTCCCATAGTGAATCAAGACCATCATCTATCATCAAAGTATTATTTCATGAGATATAAATCTATACCCAATGAATTTACATGAGATATTAGTCCCACGCATCTCATAAATAGAACCATACTTATTGGTACCACAATATCATGAAAAAGTTATCATATCATCACATCATAACCCATAAATAGAATATTGGTTTCATAAAAATATCCTCATTTCTCCATAGCATAACTCATGAAAACAATGGGTTTCATAAAAATTTCATCAACCTAAACATTAAATATATAGGGAAACAATAAGGATGGTATCATTAAATATTTTTACTAGTAAATCATAAAAAAATGTATGGATGTCATCATAGATAAAAAATTATTTAGAAGGATCACTTGAAATATTTATTGAAGAAAATATATATCCCTATTTAAGAATTTTTTTAAAAAAAATTAAAAATAAATCAAATTTTTTTTATTGAAAATAACCTTGGAAACATATATACGAATCTTTAATGTGTTTTAAAACATTTCATATAGAAAACAAATTTTCTTTTTTTAAAAAATATTTTTAAAACATAAATTTTTTTCAAAATCCATTTCATTTAATATAAACATTGAAACTTATAATGTAAGATATAAAAAATTTAGCGGCCATAATAGTAGGAAATTACATTCATGTTGTATTTGTTAAAACATAGATTACTTTCACATTTTTAGTAAAAGACAAATGAGATTTGTTGAAAATGACACGAAGAATCATTTTTTTAAAAATTTTAAAAATTAAACTATCGATAAAAATTTATTAAATATATTATTTTTATAATGTGAAAAAATTAGTTTTTTTAGAAAACATGGATATGGAATAAAAAAAGTTTTTTCGATTAAAGCGAGGAATAACAGAAATTTTTCTTATAAAAATTATTTTAATTAATTGAGTACATAAATAGATGAAAATGAATGGGAATCTTGTATAATAGTTATATAACTGTATAATAATAACATTCATTATTTTATTGAGATATGGATCATAAGAGTTCATCATTGGAAGCATGAACATAAATAATGCCGATAAACGGTGAGATTATATCATAAAACAATTACCAATTTTGTAAAATTGAATCATAAGACCACTAAAAGTATTAAAATAAGAGAAACATGAAATATCATTACTATACATAAATTCATGATATTACATGTCATAGGTTTTGTATTTACACCTCATAAAAGAAGACAACTATATAACACAACATATGTTTCTAACAAGGAAAATTGGGGAAAAACTTCCCTTATCGCATAGGTAAATATTGATTTATAAACCCGAAGAAAGATAGATTATAAAATATATATGTAATTACTAATAATATTAATTATAATAATCAAAAAAATAAATTCATGGGTAATATATACACCACGTAAAAGAAATATAAGGTGAATATGGCATGTGTCTCATAAATCTAATATATAAATAGCAAACCTTAAGTTTCAAATTCCTTCATATAAGATAGAATATCCTTAATAAAAAATATATGATTTGTTTTAATTTTTTAAAGAAAAATAATTATATATATAATACCATATATTATTTAATTAAGACATTTTAGCACTTGTGTTTTAACAATTCCTTATTAAACAAACATTTCATCTAATAACAAATTTCTTTTTCGTATTTGTTTTGAATAGTTAATTTTGTTTCTATTAATTTCATATTGGCTCCATAATCCATATAATTTAAAAAAATATATAAATATCAAATATATTCATTATATATATATTTATTTTAATCTATGAAATAATAGATAAAAAATGAAATAAAACATTAATTGAAATGGTAGGTCGTACGTATGCATGAACGATATCTTCATTTTCTAAAAGGGTTTAAAGAAAAAATGGTAAAAATATATTACCATTATAGATTCTTTATTATATAATATATATGACATATATTTATTTAATCATTTCCTTATTTCATTCAATGTAATGCATATATGAAGAATGAGTCACATCGCTTCATTATTCCTCCATACATATGATCGACGTTATCGTGTCCCCATAAAATATAAAATAAAATGGTATATGATATAGTATATTCGTATATGTATAGGTATGTTTAAACTATCATATATATAAATTATATACATCATAATACTAAACTGTGAGAGGTGTTGGTGGAAAACGTGTCACATCAGTTCACGAGGTTGAAGTCAACTATAGACACGAGTGATGTTATCATTTCCCATTTGAGGGAAGCCATGATATATGTTGGTAAATACCATAACAAAAGAAAATATCTGTATATTTATGAAAATTATGTTATTATATTTTCATGTTTTAATAATATTTATATGTGGATGAATAAATAAAATAAAAACACTCATTAAAGAACATTACCTCTTCTTCATGTAACCTTGTAAGGTTTTCCCCAAAATACATCCTACTTCGAATTTATGGTAAATATAAGGATTCTAAGATGAGATCATAGAATAAAGATATGGATTTGAACTTTAAATGGCTGAACTAAAGGGGTTTTTATGTGTGAACGTGTGAGGAAAGGGGTGGCTATTTATAATCGGTGGTGATGACACACTTGGATGTTTTGAAAAGAAAAAGGTGTACCCATATTTCTCTCATGCCAAAAGTATCCCATATGGACCAATATAGATATTATAAGTGTTATGGTCAAAATATTTATAACCAATGGGTTTTGGAAAAGTTTTTACATCCTTTTAAACATTCAATTTTTATTTAAACCTTGGATAAACCAATGTTCACATTAATTCTAATAATTAATTTTAACATATTTTACTTTTAATAAATGTAAAAAATTAAGTTTAAATTATTATAAAATAAAAATTATAATAATTCAAATTATGGGATCCATTTTCCAAAATGAATTCTTAGAATTTAAATATTGTAATTAAAAATTAAAATCACAATCGAGATTAGAAAGAAATATTTGAAAGTGAAATTTCTCATGTTTATAGTAAGTTTTTATTTCCAAATTTTGTATGGAAGTAATTAAAATTAACTAAAACTGATTAATAAATATTTAATTTTACTAATTTTACTTAAAAAAAATATTAAAATAATTTTACAGTGTAATAATATTGAAAATTAAAAGAAAATTTTTAATAAATAGAAGTTTTTTAACAGTTTATAAAAAATTATATCTTTAAAAAATTATCAAGAATTATCTCCAATAAAATATTTAACTTTATTTTTTAAAAAAAACATGTTGTTAAATAAATTTTCTAAAATTGGTAAAAATTAATCATAAAAACTATGTGTGAAGAATGTGATAAATCAGTTATTTTTGAAAAATATAGTTTTTTTAGAAATGAATTTGATTTATTCTTAACTAATTTTACGAAAACTCATAAGATGAATGTTAAAAAAAATTGAATATAAAACATATAAATTTCATTTAAATCATTCATTAAAAATATTTATTCAATTTTTTGATATAGAACAATTTCATGCACATAAAAATAGTTGTTCATTAACTTATTTCATTTATTTTCAAATAGTTATTTACGTTAATTTATTATTAATTGGTAAAAAATAATTAATTTCAAATATTGGTGTAAACTCTATATTTTATTATTATTTTTAATCACATTTATACACATCATTTCAACGATTGGGTGATAAATTCCATATTAAATAACAATGTTTTAATATTATGTCACATTTCGTCTAAATTTAGTGTTGTGTGTAATGCATAAAATATTGGGTGTTGCGTATAATGGAAGTTAAACATAGCGGTTCTTGTAATATAATATATCGAAAAAATAAGTTAATTTAGAAAAATAATACTTCATAAAATCTCCAGGTTTTATAGTCATCCACTAATAGATCCTCCCTCTAGAAGGACTCCCACTCTTATGCCAGTACTACCTACCTGAAGGATAACTTTGCCAAATCTATAAGATCCCTGATCTTGGTTCTACCTCTATCATAAAATTCTATCCACATTCTATCCTTTCTACTCATACTATATATTTAGACATTTTTTTCATAGTTAACGACCTAACTGAATACTCATGAGGGGGGTGAATGGAGTTCCTAAAATGTAATTTATAAAAAATATACCACTTCAGGTATGATTAGTCAAATATCTACATCAATATGAAACAAAAGCTTAAATATAAAATCACAGGTAAATTATTGAACATATAATATTTATAGTCGTTCTGGGGAGAAAAGAATCCTCTAGTCCACTACACCAACACTCTACTCCACGAGCATGGTGGTTTTCATTATAACAACCCTTTTATCAGGGGTTCCTAGCCGAGTACAAGTATTTCTAACTTAATTAGAAGGTAAAAAAATAAAATAGGATCTACCTTTTACAAGACCTATCCTCGATCTCAAAAAAAGTCTTTTAATTAGTGTAAATAAAAGATAATGAATAATCTTTTTAATGTGTTGTTGCAGTGCATAGTTGCAAGAAGCAACTGATAGGAGTGGAATATTAATTCTATGAACACGGTAGTCTTCAAGGTATAGCTAAAAATTTCCTTTAGTACATCTTATAATCTTCTATAGAATATCATTATAATATATGTTTGATCTTTTAGAAGTACTATAATTCAAAGTATTCATATGTATGTTAATATTACATATTCATCTAATCCATCTGTCTCTTTTATTCATGCAACAACTTACTATTCCTTTTATAACTCACATTGAACATACAAATGAGGTAATTAGAACAGTAAAATGAGCCATCAATTGATAAGTTTATATGATAGGTTATTAAGGACTTGATTCATTTATTTCAAATTATATAAATTAATTTTTATAGCAATTTCAAAACTTTTAATTCATCAGATATTTCCATTCATAGAAAAGTAATATAATATACTGATTGATACTTCCTTAAACAGATAATATATTTTAAAATAATCTCCAACAACATAAAATGAATTTTCAAAATATTATAAAATTAATCGTGACATTTTTCATATTAACTAGATCATCATAAGATATTTTATTTATATTAGTGTAGATGATAAAATAATGTATTGAGATACTTTTAAAGAAAAATAATGTTTCTAAATTAAACTAAGTGTAAGAAAAAATGATCTGACCCCTCTGGAAGATAATTCATCATAATAATATAAATTGTTTTTACATTTTTGTGAAAATTATATTCAATAACCTTTTATGGATTTAATAGGATAAAATCTTAAAAATATCATTTTTATAAGATAACATCTTCTTATTATCATTATTTTTTCTGAAATATCTAACTTGGGTATTTTTAAAATAAATCATTCTTTTTATAAATTAATGTCCTACCTAGTGTGTTTAAATTTCTATATATAGTTTTTTGATTTTGAGTAGTTGGAATAAAAATACTCCATATATCGTAGATTAATTATTTTGTGAATTAGCATAAGAAGAATTGTTTTGATAAATATAATCTCAATCACTTAATAAAAACATGTTAGAATATAAATAGATATTATTTAAATTATCAAAACACATAATAATTGAAATATTTTAGAACAAAATAAGTCTATCTAACAATCTCACCCTTTTTATGATCACAACAACCATGAAATAGCTAATAGAAATGTCTCAAAAGGAATTTATATTTTAGAATATTCTTCCATTAGGATAAAACTTTTAAAATATGTATATTTCTTATCCCTTTGGAATACGCCTTTTTCATCTACAAATAATAATAAAAAATGTATTTATGTTTTTCTTCTCCAACTTTGAAATAATAAAATATATTTTTTAGTTTCATAATATTTTTTCATTTTCATTTTCTTCTCCACATTTCTTTGATATAAAAATGCAGTATAATAATGAATACAATCATTATTTCATATGAAAAAAGTAAATAGTAAATGCTATTGATTATGAATAGAATGTTGCATACTATTATTAAGTTATCAATGAGTAAGGTATCATGTAAATCGGAAATGAAAAAAAACACTCCAATGATGGAAAAAAAATATTTAATATGTTAATAAATAGAATCACCAGAATAATATAAAATAAAGACATAGATATTTTATTAGATTAGTATATTGAATAAATGAAAAATAAATATAATCATATAAAAATGGAATGTTTAGTATAAAAATTCTTTGGAATAATGTAATGTAATTGTCACGACCCGTCCTCACAGCCCATGCCATGACTACCCCAATCCCGCCTTCCATAGTCCAGGGGTTGGTGACTAGCACCAAAGGCATAAATCCATAATTTGGGAAGGCATTGCCTTTTTAAAAGTAGACAAACACAACAGAGTACGCTATAAGAAGTAATCACTAAGTAAAACTGAATACAAAAGAGTGTGTTGGAAATTAAATGGGCCAGTATACAAACCCAACAGTAAAGTACACGGAAAGGACAAACAAGTACAACTAAAAAGATAAATAGCTAGAAGGTTCCTAGCAGCTCTTGGATCGTCCACCACAGATCCTATTTGAAGGGTAGGTACAGATAGCCTCCTCAGTGTTCAACGTCTGTCCGTCTCCTCTAGGTACCGACTCGTCATGAGGTCTACCTCCAGGTACCGTCCAGTCCTCGTACACTCCGCCTCGGTTAGTGCTGTCTGTCGTCTGCATCCAACACAATGAGGTTCAGGCATAGCCCGTGCAGGGGTGAGTATAAAGATACTCATTAGAGACCCCGAGACCCGGAAGGTCTCACAATATCCACTAAGGATAAACAAAAGAAGAAAGATAAAAACCCTAAGTATCAACCAAACCTACTTAGGTATATTCCCATACAAATACTTATGTTACCAATCTCAGTCTGATGCCAACTCTCAATCCAAAGAACAAACCAATTCCATAAAGGAAGTAAAGAAAATCACCATGATGATAATGGTTGAAATACATGACTCAGCTCATACAGGTATGCCACAATAGTAGAGAGTTATAGACGATTAGTTATATCCACTGGATCATCTAAGCTGTCAGAACCACATAGGATACAAGACCAGCTAAGCTGTCGGACCCACACAGGATACATGCCATCTATATCGTCTAAGTTATCAGACCACACAGGATACATGAAAGCTAAGCTATCGAACCCACATATGATATAGGAAAGATATTCTGTCAGAACCATATAAGATACAAGAACAGATGTTAGAATTGTTGAACCCACACAGGATTCTGGTACAGTAGTCTTCGTCGATGAAACCACGGAGGATTCCAGTATAGTAGTTGTTGTAGTCGCAGCCAGCTCTAGGGTTCACGCACACATAACCCTCGATTCCGAGAGGGTCACCTTCTCAAGAAAAGTGGGTTAGATAAATCAACTATCACAAAGTACAGAGTTTTTGGATCCCGATGTTTTGTCTCATAAAAATAAATCCAACGCGACAGACGGTGTGTCAATCGGACGCCCAATCTGAGAGTTATTGGCTTTTTCGTTCTAGGGGGCCTGGTTGGATTTACGCTCAATCCAAAACCGACCATTTTCCAAAGTCATCCAAAACTCACTTAGAGTATCGCAAAATAACTTTCTCGTCACGAGGTTCCCAGTGCCACAGACGGCGCATCACTTAGATGTGTGATCTTGGAGATATTCACATTTAGGCGATGTCGGGCCCGACCTGTCAAGCCCGGTGGGCTAGCGGGTCGGCCCGACTCGGTTTGGAAGGTTTGACCTAGCTGGGGGGGTCAGCTCGGACCTTTGGGGCATGGCCCACCTACGGACTCGGCCCGCGATCCAGTTATCCCGGTGGGGCCGTACACCGCCGTCTCTCCCTACCCGGTCGGTCGAAGCCAGCCGGTTCTGTCCGGCATGAGATGCACGCATAGCGGGCCACGGTCTTCCAGCCCGACCGATCAGTTCACCCAGAAGAGCGGCCTGCATAGTGGGCCGCGGTCTTCTCCTCAGCATGGTGCCAAGTGGGCACCGCGGCCCTTCAGCCTGGTCAGCTAAGGCCGGCAGGTTTGGTTCATCCGAGCGGCCCGCTGATACGGGCCGCGGTTTCCTCCACGTGACCGGCTCGACGACACCGATCAACCACAGCTGCGGCCTGGCCTAGCTGCAGCCTTTGGTCGCCGCTTCCTTAGGTCGCCGCTGCCTTCAATTTCCGCCGCCTCTTCAGACCGCCGCTACATACATTGTCGTGGCCCCCTTTCTCCGGCGCGGTGTGACGACACCGCGCCCTTCCGACTCCGCCTCCATCACCAATAAAACCAACAAGTGTGGGGGAGGATTGGGCTGTGTTCGTGCGGCCCGAACCCTCCTCGTTATGACATTAATAGTTGGAAATTTATATTCCACAATTAGAACGATGATGTTCGAAAATATAAACAACTCAAAACAACCCCCTACTAAGTATTTTTTCATCGAACGTTGACCAGTCGCGGATGATAGTTGTCGCAAAAGACATATGTCATTCCATCAATGTCGGAGGGGAAGACGTTTTCATTGGAAGCTCTCTTAGAGGATGATGTCTCCTCCCTTGACGCAGAGGAAGAGAAAGGAAGATGACCATTCTTCGTGGGCGCCGCCATTCTTCATCGAGAGAGTATTATCCTCCCAATTCTCCCAAGCTCTCTAAAGCAAGATTATGGAAACCCAATTAAAATAATGCATTCTCTTCCTTTAATGATGGAAAAATAAATTCAAAACTCAAACACTCAATTTAGTTAATAAATTGTGGATCTCAATTAATCAATTAAATGGTGTTGGAAAATTACTGTGAGAAGTTGGGAGGTGGAGAGTTTTCAAAATTTAAATAGGAGAGAGGTGGATTTATTAATTCAAAGGGGAGTCCAAGAGTTTCAAAGGGGCCGATTCAAGGGGAGTTGAGGGGGTTGTATTTGTGTGGGATCCACCTATAGTTATATACTCCTAAGGGAGGTTAGGGTGTGATGGACCCACCCCTAACCTCCACGTAGAGACTTTAACCACCTTTCAAATAAAAATGTGTTCCACACACATTTTTATTTAATTTATAATTTTAATTAGTATCCCCAATTTATAACTTCCATCCTGTATAGAACACAACTTCATTAAAGTCCCCTTAAGAGAATACCAGCATTGCGAGTTCATCGGTATCCTCAGATTTCAATTCTGAGCACCAGTTCAAAAGATAGAAAAACACACATGTACGTTTATTGGAAATACCTGAACAAAACCTCAGAAATTGATTTCGGACACATAGGGCCTCAGAAACAGGCTCCATCAAAAAATGCAGACTCATAAAATTACAAGGAATTTATGAAAAAAAATCCATGAAATTTACGAGTCTTTACATTACCCCAACCTCAGGGATTTACGTCCCCATAAAGCTACAACACACACTTGGGAAACAAAAGGTGGTACTGAGCACGCATCTGAGACTCCTGCTCCCATGTGCTCTCTTGGAGGTTCCCATGCTAGTAGCGAACACACACCACAGGAATCGACCATCCACAAAGGACCCACTCCTATCAATCCTAAATCTCCACTGGAACCTCCCTCAAAGTATCCCCTTCATCGATGTCCAGATCTCCATGGTCGATGATGTGGGACCGGTCATGCACATATCTCCTCAGCTGAGATATGTGGAAGACGTCGTGCACTCGATGCAACTGAGGTGGAAGGGTTATGCGGCAAGCCACCTCGCTTACTCTGTTGAGGACCTGGAATGGCCTGATAAATCACGGATGTAACTTTCCACCTTGGCCAAATCTTTGTAGAACTCATCGACATAAGACCCGTAGGAAGACGTGGTCACCATCCTCAAACTTCATTGGTCTCTGCGTCCTTTCATCACAAGCATTCTATCTGCTATGTGCAGTCTTCATCCGCACATGGATGATCTGCACCTTCTCCGTCGTAGCCTGCACCGTCACTGGTCTTCCATGTTCTGACTCCCCAGGGTTAGTCCTTCACAGAGATGATCTGCAAGGTCAACCATACAATGCCTCGTAAGGGGCCTTCCTGATGGTGGAGTGGTAGCTGTTGTTGTACCCAAACTCCACCAAGGGTAAGTGATCCTCCCAGATGCGACCAAAGTCAGGGATGCATGAACGGAGCCAGTCCTCGAGAGTCTAAATGGTCCTCTCTATCTGACCATCCGTTTGAGGATGGAAGACGATGCTCAAGCGAAGCTGCATCCCAAAATCCTTATGTAACCCCTTCCATATTCGGGGAAGTGAAATGAGCATCTCGATCCGAGATGATAGTCGATGGCACACCATGAAGTCGTACGATATTCTGAACGTAGAGGCGTACCAATCTATCTACTGATCCCTACTCTCTGATCGGTAGGAAGTGGGCCGACATGGTGAGTTGGTATAAGATCACCCAGATAGAGTCATTTCCTTTGGATTCACTTGGAAGTCCCATAAAAAAATTCATGGATATCCCATCCCACTTCCACCCTGGAACCTCTATGGGCTGAACCAAGACTACTGTTACCTGGTGCTCCGCCTTCACCTGCTAACAAGTGAGGCACTGTGAAATAAACTCTGCTACTGCATTCTTCATACCTGACCACTAGTGTTTTCATCTAAGGTCCTGATACAACTTCTCCACTCCTAGATGTAGCGCTAGAGGGGAAGTGTGGGACTCCTTCAACACCACCTCCTGTAGTGAAACTGGTACCATGGTACATCCTCTGAAGAGAATGACATGCTCCCCACCATCATCAAATCCATCAAGTGCCTGCCCTGAGGATATCTTAGCATGCCACGTATCACAGTCAACATCCCCACACAGTGCCTCTCTGAATCTTTGAATAAGTGGAGGAGTGGCTGGGAGAGACTGAAGAAAGGTTACTCTATCTCTATCCACAATAGATATATGCAATGTGGCCACCTGCTCTGTCGTCTCTTCTAGCAGTTGAATGACTGATCTCTTACTGAGAGAATATGATACAATGTTCCCCTTCCCAGGAGTATAGACTATCTCAAAGTCATAGTCCTAGAGGAAATTGATCCATCACCGCTGTCTCAGATTTAGGTCCTTCTACAAGAATATGTACCTGAGACTCTGGTAGTCAGAGTAGACTGAACAATTCTCACCCATCAGATAGTGTCGCCAAATCGTCAAGGAAAAGACCACTCCTACTGACTCCAGGTCATGTGTAGCGTAGTTCTTCTCATGATGTATCAACTGTCGTGAACCATTTGCGATCACTGCTCGCTCCAACATTAGAACACACCCAAGTCTGGTCCCTGATGTGTTGCAGTAAACTGCGTACCATACTCCCTCCTCTGGGAGCCTCAATATGGGCACAATGTTCAACCTCTACCTCATCTCTTGAAAGCTCTGCTGGCACCTCTCTGACCACACGAAGAGTTTCCCCTGAAAGTGGTGTTTCTACTCTGGAGAAGTCTGACACAAATATTTGATAGTACCCAACTAGTCCCAGGAAACTCTGCACCTCTGTCACACACCTAGGAGGCTCCCAAGAAAGTACAACCTCGATCTTCTCCAGATTCACTGCAACTCTAGCCTCTAAGATGAAGTTTCCCAAAGAATGAACCTCTTGAATCTAGAACTGGCACTTTGAGAGCTTACCATAAATCTGGTGCTCTTGGAGTGTGTCCAGTTCTACCCGCAAATGGTAGGCGTGCTCCTCCTCAGTAGTCGAGTAAATCAGTATGTCGTCGATGAAAACTATGACAAAATGATCGATGTACGGCTAGAAGATCCTGTTCATGATAATCATGAACACTGTTGGAGTGTTGGTTATTCCAAATGGCATAACTAAAAACTCGTAGTGGCTATACCGACACCTGAAGGCCATCTTCTTCACATCATCGTCTCGGACTCTGAGCTGGTGATATCCTAACTTGACGTCTATCTTCGAGAACCATCGTGCTCCCTTGAGCGGATCAAAGAGGTCATCAATCCTCGAGAGTGGGTACTTGTTCTTCACAGTCACCTGATTTAGGTGACGATAGTCGACACACAATCAGAATCTCCCATCCGCCTTCTTGGTGAACAAAATCAGGGATGCCCAGGGTGAAACACTGGGTAGGATAAATCCCTTACCCTGTAAGTCCTCCTGCTGTACCCGCAGCTCATGAAGCTCGGAGGGGGTCATCCGATATGCTGGAGTAGATATCAGTGTTGTCTCGGGGTACAGATCAATATATAAGTCTACCTCTCTACTAGGGGGTAGTCCTGGAATGTTGTAAGGGAAAAAAATCTGTGTACTGATCCACCACAATAGGAAAAATAAGACTCCACACATCAACTGTTCTGAGGATGAGACTAGCCAAATAATGTGTTATTGGCTTCCACCTCCTCTGCGTAAGTCCATCCTGTGCTTCTAAGGCTCCCTTCTTACCAGTGACAGTGAACCTTGTCCCATTCGTGTGGATACACCGCACTTTGCGCCTAATATAGTCAATCATAGCATGAACTGTGGATAACCAGTCCATACCTAAGATGACTTCGTAAGGCGTCGACACAGCTACAAGAAGATCCCAGCCGAAGCTCTCATCTCCTAGAGTAAGCTCACACTGCCGGCACTAGTGCGTAATCATCATGTCTTCTCCCGTAGGAGTATATAGCAGTAAGGATCGACCTAATGGCTCCGTCAGAATCATTGAGCTCTGAACAAGGGCAGCGACAATAAAATAATGACTCACACATGTGTCTATAAGTATTGAAGCAAGGGTGGAGTAGACATAGATAGTACCTTGAATCATCTTAGGTGCGCCGTGGTCGTAGGTCTCGACTACCTAAAGCTGAACCCGCCTCTTTCCCCCACCTCGCTATGGTCAGGGGTGGACCTCCTGGTGGTGGTGGTGGTAGAGCCTCGAAACGTCATCTACCATTCGCTGCTCGCACAGCTCCTCTGCCTCGTCCAGATGCTCCCAGGGGACCACCCCCATTGAACTTATACCTCTGCCTGGGAGGTCCCTCTACCATATTCTACTCATTTACATGGTGGGTCGGGCAGTCAGGAGCTATGTGGACATGCCCACCGCATGCATAGCACTGCCTGCTCCTCGTATAGATGACTCGGTCTCGTGTTCCCCACACAACCAAACTTGTATCCTGGGGTCACCCACCTGATGTCCCGGTCTTCTTGGACCTCTACATAATATGTCTAATTCCGGCTACAGAAGACCTCTCTATGTGTATCCATGTAGTGGGTCTTGCCACTGGTGACAACTCAGCGAGAAAACTCTCCACTAGAAGGGATTTCTCTAGTACCCCTGTCTGTGTCGGAATGCTGAGAGGAATCGTCGAAGCCCAGATCTCATTCCTGAGTCCCTGCTCGAAGGATTGGCCCCAGAAGAACGGGTCCTGTACCATATCCGTGGAGTAGCGTGAGAGGTCGGCAAACCTCCCTGAGTACGGAGCTACTTTCATGCTGCCCTGCTATAGATGAAGTAACTCCTAAATCTGCACTGCACGAAGGGTGGCTAAAACAAACTCTGCCCGTAACAGGCTCTCGAAGTCTGCCTAGAGTAATGATGCCTCTTCATGAACTTGAAGCATTAGGCACCACCATATACCTACCACTACGTGCAGGAGACTCGTAGTAAGGATCACCATAAGGTCGGCTGGTGTCCCTACCAATTTGAAGACTCTCATTACTGCCTCCATCCAATCCTCAGCTGCCTGTGGGTTTGCCTCTACCTGGAACCAGGGTAGCCTCTGGGGTTAGAACTCGTGCAACGCACTCATGCATCGTGCACTCTCTGCTGCTAGAGTTGGTGGTATCGGGGGCCCAGTGGGTAGTGGTACCGCTGGTTCCTCCTCTGTGATGGGGCCCTGCACCGAGGCCTCATCGCTCGATGGGCTACCATCTCGTATGTAACTTAGAACCCTATATGGCTTCCTTCATGGGCCCATCCTGAAAAGAAACAGGTGTCCCACAGTTAAAACAGTATAGGTGGTCAGCTGACACAAAGTAATCACAAAGAAAACTTTTTTGAAGGAAACACACACACAATTAGTGTTTTTGTGCACTGAGTCAGAAATTAGAGTTCAGGGTCCTGGTGTATGGATATGTCAGCTATCGCACCAATACTGGACTCCCTGGACTAAAAACCACACTCAATACTCTTAACACTATTTCATCACACTAAAAATGATCAGAGTCCTGAGTTCTGCGATAGAATAGACTCCTCTGATACCAATTTGTCACGACCCATCCTCGGGGCCTATGTCGTGACTACCTGAAGCCTACCTTCAATAGGCCAGTGGCTAGTGACTAGCACCAAAGGCGTAAATCCATAAGTTGGGAAAGAATTGACTTTATAAGAGTAAACAAACACAATAGAGTATGCTACAGCAAGTAATAACTAAATAAAACTAAATACAAAAGAGTGTGCTAGAAACTAAATGGGCCAGTATACAAACCCAACAGTATAGTAAAAGTAAAGGAAAAATAGGTAAAACTAAAAAGAAAAATTGCTGGAAAGTTCCTAGAATCTCTTGGATCATCCACCACAGATCATACCTGAAGGGTAGGTAAGATACCCTCCTCAGTGTTCCATGTCTGTTTGTCTCCTCTGGGTACCGAATCATCGTGAGGTCCACCTCCGGGTACCGTCCATTCCTTGTACACTCCGCCTCGGTCAGCGCCGTCCATCGTCTGCATCCAACACAACGCGGTGCGGGCATAGCCTGTGCATGGGTGAGTATTAACGATACTCAGTAGGGACCCCGAGACCCCCAATGTTCCACAATATCCACTAAGGATAAACAAAATAAGAAATATACAAACACTAAGTATCAACCAACCCTACTTAGGTATATTCACAAACATATACTTAAGTTACCAATCTCAGTCCGACTCCAACTCTCGAGCCCAAGCACAAACCAATTCCACAAAAGAAGTAAAGTCAATCACCATGATGATAATTCTTGAAAGACATGATGTAGTTCACACAGGTATGCCACAAGAGTAGAGAGATATAGATGATCGGATGTAGCCACTAGATCATCTAAGCTATCGAACCCACACTGGATATAGGACTAGCTATGTTGTCGGACCCACGTAGGATACAGTCCTGCTAAGCTGTCAGAACGACATAGGATACATGCCAGCTATTCTGTCAGAACCACAAAGAATACAGGAACATAAGTTAGAACTTTCAGACCCACACATGATGGGTCGGGCAGTCAGGAGCTATGTGGCCATGCCCGCCGCATGCATAGCACTGCCTGCTCCTCGTATAGATGACTCGGTCTCGTGTTCCCCACACAACCAAACTTGTATCCTGGGGTCACCCACCTGATGTCCTGGTCTTCTTGGACCTCTACATAATATGTCTAATTCCGGCTACAGAAGACCTCTCTATGTGTATCCATGTAGTGGGTCTTGCCACTGGTGACAACTCAGCGAGAAAACTCTCCACTAGAAGGGCTTTCTCTAGTACCCCTGTCTGTGTCGGAATGCTGAGAGGAATCGTCGAAGCCCAGATCTCATTCCTGAGTCCCTGCTCGAAGGTTCGGCCCCAGAAGAACGGGTCCTGTACCATATCCGTGGAGTAGCGTGAGAGGTCGGCAAACCTCCCTGAGTACGGACCTACTGTCATGCTGCCCTGCTGTAGATGAAGTAACTCCTAAATCTGCACTGCACGAAGGGTGGCTAAAACAAACTCCGCCCGTAACAGGATCTCGAAGTCTGCCTAGAGTAATGATGCCTCTTCATGAACTTGAAGCATTAGGCACCACCATATACCTACTACTACGTGCAGGAGACTCGTAGTAAGGATCACCATAAGGTCGGCTGGTGTCCCTACCAATTTGAAGACTCTCATGACTGCCTCCATCCAATCCTCAGCTGCCTGTTGGTTTGCCTCTCCCTGGAACCAGGGTAGCCTCTGGGGTTAGAACTCGTGCAACGCACTCATGCATCATGAACTCTCTGCTGCTAGAGTTGGTGGTATCGGGGGCCCAGTGGGTAGTGGTACCGCTGGTTCCTCCTCTGTGATGGGGCCCTACACCGAGGCCTCATCGCTCGATGGGCTACCATCTCGTATGTAACTTAGAACCCTATATGGCTTCCTTCATGGGCCCATCCTGAAAAGAAACAGGTGTTCCACAGTAAAAACAGTATAGGTGGTCAGCTGACACAAAGTAATCACAAAGAAAACTTTTTCGAAGGAAACACACACACAATTAGTGTTTTTGTGCACTGAGTCAGAAATTAGAGTTCAGGGTCCTGGTGTATGGATATGTCATCTATCACACCAATACTGGACTCCCTGGACTAAAAACCACACTCAATACTCTTAACACTATTTCATCACACTAAAAATGATCAGAGTCCTGAGTTCTGCGATAGAATAGACTCCTATGATACCAATTTGTCACGACCCATCCTCGAGGCCTATGTCGTGACTACCTGAAGCCTACCTTCCATAGGCCAGGGGCTAGTGACTAGCACCAAAGGAGTAAATCCATAAGTTTGGAAAGAATTGACTTTATAAAAGTAAACAAACACAATAGAGTATGCTACAGCAAGTAATAACTAAATAAAACTGAATACAAAAGAGTGTGCTAGAAACTAAATGGGCCAGTATACAAACCCAACAGTATAGTCAAAGTAAAGGAAAAATAGGTAAAACTAAAAAGAAAAATAGCTGGAATGTTCCTAGAATCTCTTGGATCATCCACCACAGATCATACCTGAAGGGTAGGTAAGATACCCTCCTCAGTGTTCCATGTCTGTTTGTCTCCTCTCGGTACCGAATCATCGTGAGGTCCACCTCCGGGTACCGTCCATTCCTTGTACACTCCGCCTCGGTCAGCGCCGTCCATCGTCTGCATCCAACTCAACGCGGTGCGGGCATAGCCTGTGCATGGGTGAGTATTAACGATACTCAGTAGGGACCCTGAGACCCCCAATGTTCCACAATATCCACTAAGGATAAACAAAATAAGAAATATACAAACACGAAGTATCAACCAACCCTACTTAGATATATTCACATACATATACTTATGTTACCAATCTCAGTCCGACTCCAACGCTCGAGCCCAAGCACAAACCAATTCCACAAAAGAATTAAAGTCAATCACCATGATGATAATTCTTGAAAGACATGGCGTAGTTCACACAGGTATGCCACAAGAGTAGAGAGATATAGATGATCGGATGTAGCCACTAGATCATCTAAGCTATCGAACCCACACTGGATATAGGACTAGCTATGTTGTCGGACCCACATAGGATACAGTCCTGCTAAGCTGTCAGAACGACATAGGATACATGCCAGCTATTCTGTCAGAACCAAAAAGAATACAGGAACATAAGTTAGAACTTTCAGACCCACACATGATTCCAGTATATTAGTCATCGACTTCAAACCCATGGAGGATTCTAGTACAGTAGTCGTCATAGTCGAAGCCAGCTCTAGGGTTTCTGCACACAATACGCTCGATTCTGGGAGGGTCCGCTCCTCGAGCGAAGGGGGGCCGATACATCAAATATCTTGAAGTCTTAAGTTGATGTATCCCGATGTTCCGTCTCATCAAAAGAAACCCAACACGACAGTGGGTGCATCAATCAGACGCCTGGTCTGAGAGTTATATGCTTTTCTATTCTAGGGGCCCCGTTGGATTTACGCTCGATCCAAACCCGGCCATTTTCCAAAGTCATCCAAAACTCACTTAGGGTATGAAAAATGACTGACTCGTCATGATGTTTCTAGTTCCTCAGACGGCGCATCGTTCGGACTCGCGGTCTTGGAGATATTCACATTTAGGTGATTTCAGGCCCGACCCGTCAAGCCCAGTGGGATGGCGGGTCGGCCCGACCTGACTCGGCGGGGCCAACCCAGTTAGGCGGGTCCCATTCAGCTGGGGGGGGGGGGGTCGGCCCAGTTCAGTGGGGTGCTAAAAACCTTCGGACATGGCCTGTGGAGCGGGCTGGTCCAGTTCGCCCGACGGCGTCGCCTCTCCCTGCCCGGCCGGCCGAAGCGGGCCGGTTTTGTCTGGTGCGAGCGGCCCGCATAGCGGGCCATGGTTTTCCTCTGCACGACACCAAGTGGTTCCGTGGTCTTTCAACCTGGCCTCCAGCCAGCCGACCGCTTCGCCCAGCAGAGCGGCTCAGACAGTGGGCATCAGTTTTCTCCATAGCACGGTGCCAAGTGGTCATCACGGCCCGGCCTGGCCCCGACCTTCAGTCGCCGCCGCCTTCGGTCGCCTCCGCCTTCAATCACTGCCAGCTCTTCCGACCATCACGACCTACATGGTTGTGGACTCCTTTCTTCTATGTAGTGCGACAACACCGTGCCCTTCCGACTTTTCCTCCTTCTCCAATAAAACTAATAAGTATGGGGGAGGTTCGGGCCGTGTTTGTGCGACCCGAACCTCCTCGTTACAACGTTAAGAATTAGAAATTTATATTCCTCAATTAGAACAACAAAGATCAGAAATATAAACAACTTAAAACAATCCCTACCTTATATTTCATCATCGAACGTGGACGAGTCACGGATGATAGTTGTCGTGGAAGAGAGACATCATTCCGTCAACCTCGGTGGGGAAGACGTTGTCATTGGTGGTGCTCTTAGCGGACAACATCTTCTCCCCTAATGCTTAGGAAGAGGAATGAAGATGATACTTCTTCGTGGGCATCACCGTTCTTCATCAATAGAGTATTATCCTCCCAATTTCCCAAGCTCCCCAAAGTATGATTATGCCATCACAATTAAAAGAATTCATTATCTTCTTTTAATTTTGGGAAAATAAATTCAAAACTGAAACAATCAATTTAATTAATAAATTGTTGAGCGAAATTAATTAATTAAATGGTGTTTTCAAATTAATGGGAGAAGGTGGGAGGTGGAGAGTATTCAAAATTTAAATAGGAGAGAGTAGGCTTTATTACTACAAAGGGGGTCCAAGAGTTTAAAGGGGGGGGGGGGGTTCAAGGGGAGTTGAGGGGTTTGTGCTTGTGTGGGCCCCACCCCTACTTATATCCTCCTAAGGGAGGTTAGGGTGTGGTGGTCCCTCCCCTAACCTCCACCTATATTCTTTAACCACCTTTCAAATAAAAATGTGTTGCACACAAATTTTTATTTAATTTCTAATTTTATGTAGTAACCCCAGTTTATAACTTCCATCCTGTATAAAACGCAACAAAGGTAAAGGCCCCCTTAAGCGAATACCGGCACTGTGAGTTCATCGGTGTTCTCAGATTTCAATTCCAAGCACCAGTTCAAAAGATAGAAAAACCTGCACGTACGTTTACTGAACATACCTGAACAAAACATCAGAAATTGATTCTGGACGCACGGGGCCTCAGAATCAGGTGCCATCAGAAACTGTAGACTCGTAAAATTCCAAATAATTTAAGAAAAAAATTTCCTTGAAATTTCAGAGACTTTACATTAATAATTCATATAATAGTCACTATTCAAACATCATAAAAAATAAATGCAACAAAAGATAATTCAAAGGTTTAAGAAAACCATTCAAATGTTAATGTCATTCAATCAAAAATGATAAAATATTTATAAATTTAAAATCCACTGAGAAACCATAACATAAATCATGAACTGTGTGAGTTTTAAGTCCAATAACAATAATTGACCTTTTGGGGTGTCTTTATAAATAATAATTGTTCGAAAATAGGTGTAGAGGATAATGGAATAAGAGTGTCAGCTATCTCTCCAACAAGATATATCAATATAAGTAATGATGACCCAATACCTACTCTATCATCTCAAGTGATCCGTACAGATGTGGGTTTGATATTCAGAATAACCAGTTGAGATCATGCCAAGTCAAATTTATACACAAGTAAAAAATGATTGATTATAAAAAGGGTCAGGTTTATGTAAATACATTTCCTCAGAAAATCTTATTGTTTACATTTGATAAATATTAAAAAATCCATGATTTGTTTTATCCTTTGTGCAGAGGGTGTATAGAGATTGATGATGCGAGGTCTTGAAATGAATCTCCCTTTAATACAAAATCGGGAAACCAAATATTCATTGATCCTTTTCACCATTATATTCATCAAAAAGTATAGAATCAAAGTAAATCCATTCTATATCCTCTATACGAAATATCCAAAAACGTTCTGAACTTCTCCTTTATTTTTAAAAATAATCACCACTTCTTCAAAGCGTCAAATTGATTATTTTACATCCCAATATTTTGATCAACTGAAAAAACTTATTGTTTCAATAAAACTAGTTGTTCTCGAGTCTCTACAAAACATCAACCACATCTTATTCTTCATCTTTAGATGATTATAGCTTCATACTACTTACAAAAATTTTATGTAATTATAAAAATTTATTCTCATTAACATTAATGTTGTTTTTGGGATCCATTTATCTTATATAAACCTGTGATGATGTAACATACATATTTCTATACTTTATAATTTAACTATTAAACTATAGGAAAATTATCTTGTAACAGGGTGTTGATTTCATTATTAGACTGATCAATTGACATACAATAATATTGTGAAAACATATGAATCCATATTATTTCACCAATTAAGTCCTTTTGAAGATAATTAATTACATCTTCAAGAATCAAGTCACACTTCATAGAGGAAATCGTAGAAGTAATTATGTCTCTTATTACATACACTCCTTCTAATCATGAACATATGTCTGTATAATTCAAGATTTACCAATAGTTATCTAATGATATTCTCTCAACCATAGACTTAACTAATTTATAAAATTCAATTACATCATCTCATGATATGAAATTATAAAAAAAAATTATACATATCATTTCTTAATTCCACTAACTAAGCATTCACATATTTAACTTCAAGTACCAACTTAGATTAGCTCTCTTGAGCTATCTTAGTAGATTCTCTTCTGACTTATGGTACTTCGGAATTTATATAGTCTTAATTAATAGGGTAGAATATAATTTTATGTTAAATTATATACTTTCAACATTATCTAGTTGACTTTCTGTAACACGGTGTATTTTTTCTATATGGTGTGATTTCTAATATTCAGAACTGATTATTCTTTAGGATAATTTTCCCAATTTATCATAATAATAATAAATTATAATACATGATGTTATTGGTCATATTTTTATGGTTCTCTCCTAAACAAAATAAAACAATGAGTGAAAATAGAGGCTAATATTTCTCAATTGGCTGAAAAAAATAGAGGTATGAGGGAACTATTTTAATGAGAAGTTCATTCTCCATATTTTATTGAAATTCACCCCCATCTTCATTTTTTAGAAAGAGTCTCATCACCATTGGGACATTCTAATGAATCAACCATCTAAATTGATATTTCTTCTAAATATAGTCTTTATGGAATGTAGGTTGATTCCCCTGAGTTGAAGAGGGATTAAATTCCACTTATAAAGCTACAATAAACAACTTGTTTAATGGAAAATTCTAGAGAAAGCTTTTTATTAAAATACATTCACTTATGGGTGTCAATCCATGACAATAAGAGGTGGAATTCTCATCCAAAAAATAACATCTTTTTCAAATACTATGGTTAATAATCTTATAAAAGGAAATAAATTCAAAGACATTTTTTTCACATGCCACATATACCTCACAACATACAGTTCTTGAGTAACATGATTTTTTATCATAGAAAAATATATCAAATTAATAACGTGAAATAAATATTTTTCAAACTCACCATATAACTTAGTGAATGATGATTAAATGAACTTGATAAGAATTTTTATTCTAATTTTAGATCCTTCACTGGATTATTCTCCTGAGAGAAATGCAGACTTATTGATCTTTGAGGGTATAACTTTTTCAATGGTGTTTACAAAAACACTAAAATCTATTTAGCCTTCATGAAGGCACGTTAAAGCCTCATCCATTACCAATGAGGTCAATAAAAAAACATGCTGGCTCATGGTTTTGATGTAGTGATCTTCATTATCACTGAAATGAAACACTATAGTTTTTTTACACTCTATCACTTCAATTATAAAGATTAATTTGGTTTATTTTTATTAAACACATATTGACATCTATGATAATTGATTAGTTTCATAATCATAATATCAATTCCATCGATCAATGAAAATCTATTGATCATCCAATAACAATATTTCATGTTTTTTTTTCTTCATAACATGGGTTGAATAAGGTCCATCAATTATTTACATCTTCTCCTTTGTTGATATGAGGATTGGAGGATTGAATTTTTTATGACGATTATGGAAATAAGGGTTTATGTAGCAGAGAGAATATGTGTTTTGAAGGTTTTCAGGTGCATTATCATGATGGATTAAAACACTTTATTTTGTTTAATGGCAATCAAAGGGTTTCACAGTAATGTGAAGGGTAGTAATTACAAAATCTAGGGGATATGTCTTATATTTATTTTCCTAATACTAAAAATTTCCATGCTAGAAATATGACTTCAAATTTTAAAAATAGAAAGACTAGTACAATTACATAATTACATAATTATTTTACTTCATAAGTAAAATTAGAAATAAACAAAATTGAATATACCCAATTTAGATATAATGAAAACAAATTTATAAACACAAAATTATTTTGTAAAGATTTCTAATAAATGGTTTTATGTACAAAAAAATTCCAAAAATATATCGTTATTTTGTTCACAATATCTTATGTAATGATTATTTAAATCATTTTTATTTTTTCATAAATGGTTTATCAGATTCATTAAATCGTTGATAGCGCTTCCATTGTCACATTTTATTGGAGCACATTTGAAATTAAATCCCAAATCCATTATGGTTTGTTTCATCTATAAAACTTATTCAATGAAAATTACTATTATAATATATTTAGCTTCAACAATTGATAATTCTATAATGTTTTGTTCCATACTCAAAAAAGATACAATGTATTTTCCAAGAAAATGATAGATTTTTGAGGTGCACATACGATCTAGCCTATATCTTGAAAAATTATCATTTGAGTATAATGTCAAATCAAATTCCAAAGATTTAAGAAAAATAATAAAAATATTTATAGTTACTTTTAAATATTTCAATTTTTTTGTCTTCATTTAAATGAGACTCTCATGGATATGATTGAAATCTTACAAAAATACATATTGAAAACATAATTTTGGGTCTACTTGTAGTAAGATATTGTAATAATTAAATTATTACTCTATAAAATTTTTTATCCACTAGTTTTTCAGTTTCATCCATATCATGTTTAATATTAGATCTCGAGGGAGTTGTGTAAGTCTTACTATTTTTGAGTGAAAAAATATCAAGTAAATAAAGTATATATTTTAATTATTTTAAAACATGTACAATATATTTTTTAAATATTTTAAATCTTAAAAAATAGATCAACTCACCCAAAATACTCATTTCAAATTATTTTTTAATAATTTTTTAATATTAATTTCATGATTTTTTATTTTTAGATCCAAAAATAACATAATCAACAAATATTTATAATAACAAAATATCTAAAGATATTGTTTTCTTAAATAATTTAGGGTCTTCCATTACAATTATAAAACTATTTGATAAAAGAAAAAAACACAATCATTCATAAAATTCTATTGGTTCTTATTTTATTTTATATTATTCTTTGGCATGTTTAAAATTTGAATTTCTAAAATAAGGGTCTTCTAAACTAAAAAGTTATTCTATATAAACTTACTCTATAAATAATTCATTTAAAAAAGAAGATTTTACATCCATCTGATATAATAAAAAAATAATTTATTATTTATAATATATGAGAATTCCAATTGCTTCTTTCCAAACAAATAGTTAAATGTTTTCTTGACAATATATTTCTTATTCTTGATTGTTTCTTTTGGAAACTAATATATCTTAAGTTCTAGCTATTACACCATGATCATATTTTTGGGTTTCAAAAAACCCATTTTTTCCAAATATATGACAATGAGAAGGTCTATTATCAAATTCCCATACTCTATTTTTTTAACAGGGTTAACTCTTCTTGTATAGCCAATAACCAACTATTATCAGAAAAATGTTCCACAGATATTTGTTTCAGTTGAAAAAAAGGTAGGTAATCCTATTAGATTTCCTATATTTCATCAAGTGTTTACTCCTTTATCTAGGATTTCTATAACTATTTCTAGAGTATTATCTATAAGATTTCTATTTAATGTATGAAATGAACATTCTAGTTCTCTAATATTTACCCTAAATACAGTTAGTTTAATGTAATCTTGTACCAAACCGTGATCCTTCTTCATGTTTTAAGGAGGTTTTCAGGTCTTATATCCTTGAGATAATCACTTTTGTCATAAAATTGTGTAATTTTGTGATAAAAATAATTTAATTCATCTAACATCACGTTCGTTGATTATTAAAAAAACCTCAACATTTTTCTAAAAACTCTATAGGCTTTGGAATAAGTAGAGTAACCATGGAATATTCCTCTTTCAGCATATGGATCAAATTTATTTGGATTATTTTTTGTTTTTAAGATATAAAACTTTTACGCAAATACATTGAAGTATCTTAACTATAGTTTCCTATTATCCCATAAATCATACTATTTTTTCTTAAATATAGTTATTATTAGATCTTGGTTAATGTCAAAACATGTTGTGTTAATATCCTCATCCAATAGATGAGTTTAAAATTTATATTCACATAAAAGAGTCCTAATAATTTCATGAAATGTCCTATTACTCCTCTCAACAACACTATTATATTGATGTTTACTAGGTGAAGATAATGTATTCTTAATTAGTTTTATGATAAATAGAAATTAAATTATTGGTTCCAAAATTTTCTTCTAGGATCACTTCTCAAAGTCACAATTTTAGCATCAATTAAATTTTAAACATGCTTACAGAAATGAATTAAAATAGAAAAAACATCACTCTTAAGTCAGTAAATGTAAACCCATGTAAATTAATAAAAATCCACAACTAAAACATAAAAAAATTATTTTCAAGGAAGAATTATAGTTCTATTAGGTTTGAAAATATTCATATGGATATATTCAATCAATCTATATGTAGAAACAAATTTAATTTCATTAAAATAGTTCTATTGTTTCTTTACCATTTATCATGAATCACATAGATTCTTTTTATCCAATTTATGGCCATAAAATCCATAAATGAGATGTATATTAGATATGTTTATTATAAAATAGACATTGTAATATTCAATCCTTCTATTCCAAATCCATTATTCATCAATTATAGAAATCACAAAATTTACATTTTTTCAACATACATAATTTAATGTCTAATTTATAAACATTATATATTCCAGGATACTTAACCAAGATAGATATTTCATTGAAAAAAGAACCCACATTTCTAGAAAAACTAACTAAATAATAATAATCAAAATGTTTAGAGAAACTTATCAGGTTATTCTTAACAAATTCAATGTAAATTCCTTTGTTCATGAGAATTGAATGGGGATTTCCAATAGATCTAATGCCAAAATTTTCCCCTTATCATTTTCATCAAATGTGGAATAATCTTCCATCAATCATACACCTTGAGTAATATATTGAGATATATCATGTTATATGTATTAAAAAACCACTTAGCATATACCATTTGTCATTATAATTCATGATGTTTACTCCATACATTGAAAAATTAAAAAACAAAATTATTCAGTAACCAAACTCTTTGGGGTCCAAAAACTATTTCTATACTAAAAATTGGAAGGTAATTATTTTTTCAAGAATAATTATGAACTTATTTAGAAATTTTTTTAAGAATTTTTTTTTGATTCCATAAAATAGAGTATTTTCTCAAATAATAGATGCTAGAATAATTTTCAATTTATCCCCAATGGAAACATGTAACATTATAATAGTTTTTTGAACTAGGTATAAAATAGTTTATGTAAAAAAATTTCTTTTCACCCTAACATCCTATTCCAAAATTTTCATTCTTATATTTTTTTGACCAAGATTTTTTTTGAATAACATTATTCTTCAGTACTGAAACTTTCAACATCCATAATGATTTGAAATTCCATCATTAAATTTTCAGTTCTATTAGATTCTTCAGTACAATATGAAATATACATTTCCAATTCATTTCTCACCTATTGAATTTTTTATTTATGTCATCCACTTCATTAAAAATTTTATTATAATAATTTTTAAGAGGCTTTTGCTTATTCAATATGATTTCATTATTTATTTCAAAAATGGTAAAATATTCATTTAATTCCTCATATGAGAAATTTTTATTTTCTAATTAATTCTCATGGTATGAACAGTAATAAGTATGAAACTCATATTAAGGTTCCATAAATCATATTTTGGCCTTTTAATTAGTAGTTTTAGCTTCTTATTCTGATGATGTTTTCCTGTTAGATTTGTATGAAGCACTTTAGGTGGTGTTCATATATTTTACAACATTCTTATCACCAGCCTTCTTAAATTATAGATTTTCTCTCGTTTTTTTCATCCTTAATATTTGGACTAGAATGATTTATATTTCCTATATTCTTTCACTCACAAAATCGTAATTCTTTTTTTTTTTTGATTACCAATATTCTTGTACATATAAAAAGATCTCCTGAAACCTCTTCTATTATTAAGTAATTCATTTAAATTTACACAAAACTAATAAATTTCATCATTTGATCTATAATTTATTAAAGAGTCTTCTTCTTCACATGTTTCAGACATTTTTATTATTTTTTCTTCATTTGATCATTATAAGTAAAAATATTCCAGGAAATTTTTTATATTTTGATCATTTTATACTCTCCAACTTCAGATTCCATTTTATCCACGCACATCATTAGAGTACTGATAAGTTCCACTATCATGAAATTTATGTGTTTTTAGATTTTCTAATAGTATACAAGATTCCATTACACTTTAGTGGTAAAACACTAATATTATTCCACACCTATTTAGGTTGAGTAATATGTTCTCATAGAGTATAAATATTATTAACAATCTTAGTTATTCTTTAATTTCGATGAGTGGTACTTTCCCCTTAAGTCATTTTGAATGTGTTGAACTTAAGCTTGGTAGTATCTTATCTGATAGCATTCATTTTGTTTTTATATTTATATGAAACAATTATAGTGGTCCATATTTCTTGAGTTTTTTGACATTGACAATCTCTGTTCAATTAATTTGTTCTCAATCCAAGAATTATTGCATTCATAGAATTGGAATTCAGATCATATTCTAATTTAGTTGTAGCATCCCACATTTTACGTTTTGTCTTAGGAATTTCATTGGTATTTACTGCATTGAGATTAAATTTTAATACCAGATTTATTAGATTGATGGTCATGAAATCTTTCTTGCAATTTATGTTTTCACTATTAAAGTGTTGAGTTTTAACCATTGACATACCTTATCGATTATTACCCATTGATTCCCATTGAATAAAGACCCATGGACTTAAATATTTCCCAGCTATGAAATCAAGAGTCACGAGATCTAATAACAATTATTTCCCAAGTGAATGAATAACTGAAAACAAAAGGGGGTGAAATGAGTTCTTAGAATTTTCATTACATAAAACAATAATTATCAGGAATGATTGGCCTCATATTTTATATAATTTTAAACAACAGTATAAATATATAAATTATAGGATAAATGAATGAACACATAATATTTAGAGTAGTTCAATGAATAGAAACCCTAATGGTCACTCCACCAACACACCACTACATTAGTTTAATGATTTTTATAATAACAACCCTTTTAATTTGGTCTCCCCGTTATGTAGAAGTATCCAACACATGATAAATAATTCCAATATCTTTTAAACCAAATCTCCATTATATAAGACCTATCCTCAGTCTCAATATAAACTCTTAAAATGAGTGCAATAAAAAGATAATGAAAGAACACATTTAATAGTGGTTGTTGTGCATATTATCAAAGAGAAATTGATAGTAGTGGAAGATGATAGACATAAAGGTATAGCTCAAATGATCTTAATTAAAACTAATAATCTTGTAATTACATCACAAGCATCTATATTTGACCTTTTCTTTGTACATTCATTCAATGTATATATATGTATGTGTGTAAAAATCATTCTCTTTATCCATCCATGAATTTCTTTCATGTAGTGGATAATAATTATTTTTATATATCATTTTGAACTGAAACCCAATACAATTTTATTGATCAAGTGGTCCATATATTGAGAAGTTGATAATATATGCTATTAAAGAAATTTATCAATTCTTTCCAAATATAGAAATTAAATTTCTATCAGAGATATCAGAACATCTCATTATTTGGATATTTACATTCAAGGGAAAGTAATATATTTTATTGATAGAGATTTCCTTAAATAGACAATCTTTTTTTTTATATGCTCTAAAATTACTAAATGAATTATCAAGATATTAAAAAACTAATCATGAAATTCTACATAATAGCTAGATATTGTACTGATAGTATCATTCATCATAAGATAACATCCTATGATACTTCTAAATATAAAGAAAGACTCTGAATTAAGCTGAGTATAAGCGAAACTAACTTTTGCATTACGTACAAAATTTATTTAGTGTAGGATAAAATCTTTTACTATGATGTGATACATAGCCACTATAACTTCTTCTAGAATTCACATGAAGATTTTTATGAATGAAATTTTGGAAAGATAACAAATTATTATTATATTCATTATGTCTAAAATATATAACATGAGTATGTTAAAACTAAATCATTCCTTTGGTCAGATAATTTCAAACACAGTAAAGTAAACATTCAATATGGATTTTTCTGTTACTAGGTAATCAAAAGATAAATACTCCATAAATCGTAGAATAAACATTTAGATCATCAGTGTATGATAAACTATTTTGAAAATATATTCATAAAAACTTAAGAGGTACTTGTTCAAATAAAAATAGGTATTTTTTTAATCGTCAAAACAATAAGATTCATGATATATTGAAACATCATAACTATGTCTTGTAAAGAAAAAAACAACCCATGTGGTCTCACACATAACAAGAATAACATTTATACCCTCTAGGATTATTGGATTCTCTACATGATCATAATGAGCTAGACCAATGTGTCTGAGTATACACATGAGTATGACTCATATTTAAAGACCCTGACATATGAAACTTGCCAGATTTTGCACAGGATTCAGTCACATGATGTCCACTGTTAGCTCCAACTTCCAATTGTCATTTTACTAAGAATCTACGAGTTGACATAGCCCACTCTGGCACCCAAACATATCTTGATATATATAAGGAGACGAAACTTGCTCAAATTTCTCTATGAAGTCCCTACTTTAACTTACACACAAAAAATATTCCATATTATTTCATATTAAGGGCATACAATGTAAGGTTGGTGAATATCATGACATACTCAGTGATAGTGATATTACCCTAATGTGGCCTTAGAAGTACCTGGATTCGATCTAAGTGTATGGACAAGTGGTAATACTCATATTGAAACTTACATTAGACGATAGACCATGAGACCGTCATCTAATTGTGGTACTTCGTAACTAGACTCCAATAGCACCCAAATGATTTTTTTGTAAAAGATTGGCTTCGAGCACAACCATCAGATCAATTATGGTCTGAACAATCCTGATGAATTAGATCACAGACTCAAGAAAATTATCAACTTTATGAGGATCTATCTCACCATGGATCCTCATTGGTCTTTAGCATGAGAATTCATAAAGTGTGAAAATCACATTCACTTCATCCACCTGCATTGTTGGTACTATCTACTGCTTGAGAGGAGGGGGTGATTCTCCCTACCCACATGGAAGAAAAATCTCACAGTAAAACCCCTAAAATGAGGAATCATCACCCATAAAATTTTCATCACTATTTTGAATCAATAACTAGGATGATTTCTTCAGAGAGGCATCCTAATGTTAATCATGATGTACCATGATGTGATCTGAATATATATGGGTAGTTGACTCCAGATGGATTTTTAAGGGATTCAATCCTTCATGATGTAATTACCCATGTTCCCTAGAACTAGTGACATGATATGATCAGTTGACAAGCATGTAGTGAGCATCCTCGAATATGGATTATTCAACCCCATACCAACATTGTGTTCCTTGGACTAAAAGTCAAAATCAAGACACATTGAAATTATTTCCCTAATATGAAATTAATCCTCTTGTGGGGAAAATTATGAAAACCATCACAAGGAATGAATTGTTCTGATACAACTATGTAACATACCAACCCACTAAGGCTTGCATTTATTCTAGAATTCAAAGCCGCCACAACCCCCAGACCGCCTCTAATAGTCTAGGGGATGGAAAAAATAGGATTTCATAATAGAAAATTGGAGTTCTTTTAATAATATAAATGTACAAGTGAACTCTACCAACTCTATGAAACAATATAGATGAATGAAGAAGGATATAAACATCTTGAAAGAAAACATTCATGTAATAAGATCTAGGTAAAATAAAATAGAGTATAAAAACATAAAACATAATTAATGTGCATTAATACACACCTAATCAAAAATGATGTCCTAACGTGATAAAATTGTAATAAATGAAAAATAAGATATCCCGACACATGATCTCTATGTCGAGACCATCATATGTGGTCAATACACTCATGTATCCCAAAGATATGATGATGTCACCACATATCTATCCATCAACTACATATGACAGGACACATGTAAGAAAATTATATATAATGATGAGAATATACATACCCAGTAGGACTCCCCAAAAATGAAAGGGAGTTATAGAAATTTTGAAAATAAGGTCAGATCAACTGAAAAAAGTAGTAAATATAACCCATTGGATATATATATTCTCATAAAAAATCCAGATGAGAGTGTAAGGGTGTCTCCATATCACAACCCATCCAAATTCGATGGGACTAAGTGCATCTCAAAAGTCCCATCACCAATGAACAATATCAAACACAACCTCACTAGAACATGTGTGGGTGTGACCACTAATTTATAATGAGCTCTATAAATAAGGGAGATAAAAATATTGTAGTGGATATGTAGACTATCAAAGATCAAATATGGGGGTGTAACACACTATAGATAGAGGACACAAATCCATAGAATGTAAGTACTATCTCTATCTGTATAAAGACTATGGGGATATGATTCCTTGTGTGATAGGGGTGTTGAAACCCTAGAATCTCTTAAGTGATCATGTCCTAATCACTACAATCATCAAGCATCACCTAAAGAAGCTTTATGTTGAGTACTTATTACATCATAACTCTTATGGAACAAAATAACACTATTACATTATACATGAAAAAAATTTGGATAGACTACTTTATGGAAAAAATATTTTTTTAACTGATGTATATATGAATATAAGAAGTGGTACATGGGAATATAAGGTCTGTATCGGGTCCTCACGACATGTGACTCCACCTCATTTCATGTCCATATTCTCCACTAGAAAAGGATTAGAATCCATTTCATCATAAACAATATGTATAGGTGATACACAGTGTACCTATGCCACTCTGGGCCTATCCCTATGCCTTAGGTTGTGTTAGTTCACTTTGGGAAATTCCCATATTCCTAGCCATATATATGGGCATGCCTGGATACTAGACAGTGCCTGTATACTCCATGAGTACATAGTCTGTTGTCCCGCATGCGTTCTTGGGTGCGTGTGAGATGGAACATGGCTTGAAAACTCATGGTGGTTCACACAACATTTGGGCTTGGTCACATGTCATGTTATATGTAACTTCACCATAAACCATGGAAACACTTTTCGGGGTGGGGTGTTACATGTTATTCGTTCATCCAGAAGACTAGAAATGTATATTACATTTTTCAAGATATAAAATTCCCTTTATGTGGTTTCCGGGATTATTCATTATTCCACTAATATCTACATTTGAATTATTTATTCTAATTAAAATAATTTCTAACCATGATTTCCGAGTTTTCAGTGGTGGAAATTAGAAACCAGAAATCCGCACGAAGTTTCCATGTGAATCATGCTCTCCCTATTTCCCATGTTCACTTTTGGAAGAAAGATCCATGAGGTATCACATGTAGTTAAAATTGATACATCTATAAACACATACACATTCATCATTCACAGAATGACTACAAATCTACGGGTTTTAGTGTACTCGAACCTGCCCCAAGAATGTCGAATTTTGACCCCATGGTCCAGTAATGTAAAACGTGACGAATGGGTGTGGGAAAAGAAAAATAACATATGTATATACATAGATGGAAAAGTGTTCTTGTCCAAATATAATGTAAATAGTGAAATCAAATTTAATTTTTAAATATATATCTTATAAATGATCAAATAATTAATGATTAAACGAATATAATAATTAATGTTTTGAAACTTTAATCAAAAGGGGGGAAACCACCATTGATGAGCGCTACCTAGATTTGAATCGAATGTTGGTGAATAATTCCTTCTCCAAAAAAGTGAAGAACCATTACATTCACTTCCTCTCGATCCATCGTGATCTAATTTCCCGTCATCTATCGATATAATTTCACCAATGAAGAACACTCCATGATCCTCTCAATTCTCATTGGTTTTATGTAGCTAACCCATGAGAATTTTTTTAATGAGGTATATGTAAAGGGATTTATGTTTTTGGAATTTAACATAAACTATATAAAATTATTTCTTTATTTTAATTAATTTCACCTCCAACGACTACCTCATCTGGACATGAAATGTTGACGAACCATTGGTTGTGCCAATAGTAAAACAAAAATTCCAAACACAACATTTGTCTCAAATGTAGAGACTCGACCCTAGAAATCCTAGAGCTAGTGTCTAAAACTATTTCATTCTCATGATTACAAGGAATCAAATACCAAAGTACTGATGAGGTTAGTAGTCATGGTAAACCAAATACATACATTAACCTGGTATTAAAAATCAATAAAATAATTAAAATAAAAAATTGTTTAATGATAACTTTATTGAAAATATGATATATTTTTGTATCTTTCATAATAAAATTGTTTTATTCTTCTGGAATGGAAAAATAATATGGGTGAGCTCAAATGGTAAGTAATGGTAAAGTATAATAGAAGGAATAATAAAACAATTATAATAATCAAATGTTAAGTTAAATAAAAACAAAAACATGATATTAAAATAACTATATAAGGGTAAATAAAATGGAAAGGTAAGAAACTGAATAAATATTCCATTTAATAAATAAAAGGATAATTTAATTAATCCATAGATTTTATCCTATGAAAAAATCATGTATAATAAAAATGATAAGTGAAATGTTTAAGTTTGAAAGGCTTAATTATTAGCTATTATGTCTAAATCACATGAAACCCTCTACTATCCAACTTTATCCTTAATATAGTTCAAAATTATAGGTAATAACCCATATATTATCATGGGAAACAAACCCAAAGGGTTTGTTTCCAAATAATTTTATCTCATGGGACTACCTCTGAATCATGGGGATTACATTAACCCATCCCCAACCCCTTAGAATTACCATAAACTATCCCCAACCAATTTATTTCATGTCTTAATCATTCCTAATATCAAATAAACCATATCCCTTATCAAATATCAGTATTGAATAAAGCATTTGGATTCATAAAAATTTCCCCAAATAATCAAAAAAAAAAAAAACTAAAAATCATAATAAAAATGGTATATATCTCAAGTAATAATCATATCCATGAAAAATTAAATGTTTATTTAGATGAAATTTAATGTAAAATTATCATAGGAAATTAAATATTTCATGGGGAATCAAGGATGTGAATGTCAATACTATCCTTGGTAAAATTGATCATAAAATATCCATATAAAGAATAATGATCATATCAATACAAAATACCCCACGTGGATTAAAATTATATCATTTTTTTCATTGATAAACAGAAATAAAAGATCTTTTAAAAACATTTTTAAGGAAAATATACCTTTCATTTAGAAAAAAAAATTGAAAAGCATTTTCCATGAAAAATACTCTCTAAAAACATTTTTTTTAAAAACAACCTTTTGAAAAATAAAAATTAAGCATTGATGAAATGATTATGGGTAAATTAGTAAATTCCATATGAGGTAATAAAAACATTTCATTTGCATAGTGACACGATAGAAAAATTCCTTGTTTAGAAGGTGAAAATAATAATCTGTTGAAAACATGTGTAAAAGAAAAATTCCAAATATTTATTTAATAAATTATTTTTAATAGGATATAAAAATTTATTTTTTAAGAAAACATTTTTTTAGAAGAAAACATGTTCTCTAGATAAAGAGAGAGTGAAGTCAGGTTTTCTTTAAAGCATCATTAAAAGGATATTGAGTAACAAAAAATACAAAAAATGTTAATAATTCTTGCTATAATTCATAAATAACCATAGGATAGAAAAATGATTTTTTTACTTAACAATGGTGATATAATTTCCTCAATTTTAAATGAATGATAAATTATTCTTGTGTAAAATAATATTTAAACATTCAAAAGTTCCATATATCACTCTGAAACATTTAAAGCATAATCCCAATGGAGGAATAAAATTAAATAAAACTTATAATATCACGATAATAAATATATTAAACATTTAATATTTTAATGGGAATTATATACACCATATTAAATAATTTAGGTACATAACATAAAATATGTCTTAATGTAATGATAATATATATGAAATCCCTTACCTTGCGTCTGATTTGTCTGGTCTGTCTTTATATTCCTAAATAAAAAACTTATATTAATTATTTAATTTCTTGGGAAAATTTTTCAAGTTTATAAAAAAATTATTTTACTTATTACCCTGTTTTATACAACTACATAATCAAATAGGTTTATGTTAGTTTTTTTGACCAAATTTGGATTCTCTGTAAAAAAAAATTGTGGGTCAACAATGTTAAAAAGAGACCTTATATAACATATCTAGATTAAAAATATATACATAATTATAATATTTATACATCAAATATATTTTTAAATACAATAACTTTATATGGATAATAAAATTAAACCAATTTTACAATCATGAATACTTTAGGCTATATATACGCAAGAGTAACTTTCTAAATTTTGAATGATCATTATGGAAAGAAGGTAAGTAACTTAAATGTTTCTATAATTATAATTATATCAGAAATATCATATTATATAATCACATATAGTTATATATATAATTCTTGTGATTTTAAAGGAAACACATCTTGTCGAGGATGTGGTAGTCGATATGTCAATGAACGACGTTATCACTTTTTATGTGTGCGAAAGGAAAATAAAAAAAATGATATATATATATATACACTATTTATAAAAAGGTAATTATTTAATTATTATAATATATTTGTTTTTAATGTGACATGTGATTCATTAAAACCATATTTTATACATTCCATGTATGATGTGATTGAATAACATCACTTTTAGGAGCCAGTAGTCCACAATTCTACAAAAGATGTTATTGTACATAAAAAAATTATACTTATAAGGGTATGTGTTATAAAATAATTAAATAGGTATAAATAAATTATAAATATCATATATATCATATAAAAATATATTTTCAATTATAATTCCAAACCCTGAGTGGTGGTAAAGGAATACTTAACAACTTCATTTTGTGAGGCAGTAGTTGGTTGTACACAAAAATTGTGAGTTCATTACCAATTATATAAAAATGTGTGTAAGTTTAGGTAGATAAATTTAAAATAAATGTATGAGAGTATATTTAGCAAACTTTTTTATGTAACCACATAATAAATGGATTTTAGGGCATAAAGAAAGGGAATAAAACTAATGATCTGAAGGAATGATGTTTCCCCTTCTTTGGTTAATTCATTTTCAATTACAAAAAAGGGATTACTCAGATGGATATATTCCAAAGGGTAGGATTATAAGATTTAGGGAGGGATTTTGAGGATATATTTGGTTATATCTTGGTCAATACAATTGGTTTTAAGAGGTGTGAGGAAGTGGGAGGAGATGAGGCCTTTTATAGTGGAGGAATAGTGGAACTCTTGTAAATTGTTGAAAATAGAATACCACCCACGTTTTCCCATTTCAATTCGTTAAAATAAGGGTAAAAATCATATAAAATGGAGGATAGGGTCTAAATATGACCATCCAATTTCTTTTTTACAAGTTTCTATTTTCTTTTGGCCCTTACGTGCATGGTTTGGTCAGTTGTTAAGCATAATTTCACCTTAACCATTGTAATTAATTTTGATCATTTTCACTGATATTTGTTTATCAAAAAATAATTTAAACATATTAGAAATTATAAATTATTCTTAATCCAAATATTTAATCAACATTTTAAATTCTATTCATTCATGTGTTCGAAATTAATTTAATTTAATCATGAAGATGGGATGACAATGCATGTTTTGTAAGTAAAAATGTTCCAACGTTTACAATATTTTCATATCCAATTTAATTTTAAAATTTATTAGAATTAGATAAATTTTATTAATTAATAAAAAAATGATCAAAATAAAATTTAAACAAAATTA
This sequence comes from Viscum album, assembly GCA_963277665.1. Classification (NCBI taxonomy): domain Eukaryota; kingdom Viridiplantae; phylum Streptophyta; class Magnoliopsida; order Santalales; family Viscaceae; genus Viscum; species Viscum album. The sequence goes on from OY728162.1 coordinate 408,236,457, forward strand.
AAATATTATTTAACATTACAAATAAATTAGGTGAAATACCTATTTTCCATTAAAATTTAGTATTTTCATTAATCATTAAAAATGAAACATTTTAGAAAAATACCAACAATTCACCATAACAAAATTATATATTTATCTTTCAAATATTAATTTTATTATGAAATAACATATTTATTCAATTTTCAATAATTGGATTTAAAAAAGGTTTTCTATTAAGGTACAGTAAAAGTGACTTCATAAAAATATATAATTTTTATATATATAATTAGTTTTTTTCTTTTTTCATTCCTATAAAATTTAATGGTTGATTATTAAAAATATCTTATTGTATATATAATTTATATATTACATTAATATCACTCAAAAATTTTATTCAATTAAATTTATTAGGATAAAATATCCTTATGTGTATAAAAATAGTTTTTTCATAAAACATTCCATTTATATTAAATTTGTTCTTACATTCATTTATAGTTAATTTCTAACCAAAGAATTAATTTTATATTTTTGTAAACGATATATTTTTATAAGTAAGATAGTATTATTCATAACTTCTAATTTAACGACATGGTTATATCTTATTATATTAAATAATAATATTTTAATAATATAATATTGTTTGGTAAAACTCGGTCTTCCATGTAATGAAATAAATCAATGAAACTCATTATTGAACGATAAATATGTTAAATAACTATCTCATTCATTTAAATATATAAAATATATTTACTTTAGTTAAAATATTAAAAAATTTATAAATTCTCAAGAAATTATACTCCCATACATGCTTGGTGTTGTGTGTCATACTCTTTATCGAATATAATAATTATTCTTCATATTTTTAAGGAATTATATTCACTAACTATTAATTAAATTTCATCCTAACAATTTAAATAATATCTTTTTAATGGATTGGTTTATTTTTTTCTATGGGTTCATGATACATTTTATAAAAATATATAATGGAAAATAAAAATGTAACATAGACTAAAATATCACTAGGTCTTTAAGTTGGTGAACATTAGTGGAAAGTATAGGTATATACTTGGAGGAAAAGTTGAAATATTTATAGAGAGTGATTGAGGTCATAGATAACAAGCAAGAGAATGATCAATGAATCCTTGAGACAGTCAATGCTAAAAATATGTGATGATTTATAAGACAAATGATTTAATAAAAAATAATGTAATTGGACAATATTTTTTAAATCCATTTCTTAGTATGGAGTAATTATTTTACTACCTAATAATATAATGAAATACACTTACGTAACATGTTTAAATAAAAAATTAATCCCTTGTTAGTTCTTTGATAAAATTATAATTAATCCATTAATTCCTAGAATTCGTATCCAAAAAATTATATTTTGATGCCCGAAGCACTAAAATAAACTTTTAACATATCATAATCCCTATAAAATAGTGGTATGTATTACTATATTTCTCTACAAATTCTCCAAAGTTAATATTTTTATGATACTAATCTCTAAACCATAAAATTTACACTATTGTTTCATCCTTAATAAGTATCCATTGAATTGTTTAAATAAAAATAGTGACATATTAACTATAAAATTAAGTAGGTCATTGTTTGGTGGAAAACCATTATCGTCTTTTGGCCAAGGGTACAAGACCCCATGCCCTATAAGAAATAATTTATTATCACCTAGAATATTGGTTGTCATTTTCTAAAACCATATTAATATAATTTAAAATAAATATGATACAAATTATTTACATACGATTTATCACAAAATATCCTTTTAACTAAGGGTTTCAATAAAACCCCATCACATAAAAACCTCATCAACTTATTTTACATAGATCCTTCATTATTCTAGAGTATGTCCTATATAATAGGGCATTGACTCAGATAAAGTCCACCTACCTTGTATTTTTGAGAAGGAAGTATAAATGATTCTTTAGAAAGAGTGACATTCCTTTCCATCACACTCTTCAATTTTCTCATAATTATTTTCATTATGTTCTTATTTTTTACACACAAAATGATTCCCCATTCAATTTAGAATCTTTCCTTGGTGTCTCTTTATACATTACTTTCATGAGGGAAATCAAGACTTATTCTCTCTATGGTCATTACCACATGATCTATCTTCAAAATCCATGATTCTCTTCATTGGTGGGATCGAGAGTTGGTTAAGGTCAATGTCATTAATCACATTTTGGTAAACATGATTCGGTATAAACATAATATCATCAAATCATATTAATAACTCATTTTTCTCATTATCACCACCTTTTCCGTCATGTACAATTTTAACATGAATCCTTTGGGTTCTAACAGTTAACTAAAACAAAAAATCATAGTGTGAATAACAACAGTCATAGTGAAAATAACATATGATCATTTATAGGACATCTAAATTGTTGAAACATATTTTAAATCTAAATCAACTTTGGTGTAACCATGGTTTTTAAATGTAAAAATAATGTATTATCCTTTTTAAGGAAAATGTGAATTATCCTAAGAATATCCTCTAGTAGTGTCAAAGAAGGTGGGCATTAAGAATCATTGTCATATAACAGATTACATCGAGTCAGCCACAACACACCTTGTCAGATTTATTACCCCTAGGTATTTCTATGAATAAACCTCATCCAATCATAGTATACTGACATGGATGCATTTCTAGGGATAACAACATAATTTCTACCATACCAAAATTCTAGTATGTTCTTATATACTTATACGAAATTATACCAAAGTTATATTTTCTTGGGTCTATGATTTATAAATATAATTCCTATGGATGATAATAAATTTCATATAATACTAGCTGTGGTGTCCTAACCCCAAAAATACTGGATCCTGTATATACTACAATTACATTGGCATGATTATAAGGAATCAAATTCTGAAGAACCGAAGAGATTAAAAGTCTTGGTAAAGAAAATATATATATATTCCTTTTATTATAAATGAATAAACTAATTACAATATAATTTTTTTCATTATAGGATATCCTTTTTCCGTCTATGATATAATTTAATATCTTTATTAGTATGCTTCTTAGACTCCTATTTAAAGGAAACATAATAAAGGAGATCACAAATGCTCAATAAGTGTAATGTATATCTGAATAAATAATGAGTCAATTAGAATACACATATGGAAAGGTAATATAAATGGAAATACACCATATTAAAATAACTAGATAACACAAAATAAATATGGCATGGTAAGAATTTAATGAAACATTCCATTTAATCAATAAACTAATAATGAAATTCATATATAGATTTTATAATAGGAAAAGCTTTGGGTAATAACAATTATAAAAGAAATTTATATGTTGTAAATTCTTAAATATTGGACTTCATGTCTGAGGCACATGAAAACCTATACTACCAATATCTATCCTTTGGATAGTTCACAAATATTGTTAGAAACCTGCTTATTCTATTGGAAACAAACTCAAATGTTTTGTCTCTATCAAATTTCATCTCATGGGAATAACCATGCATTATAGGGATTACATTAAATGGACCACAACCAATAAGGAATTTCTTAAATGGTCCCCAACCAGTGACTTTCATGTCTTAAACATTCCTCATATTGAAAAAAATTATTCCTTGTCAAATATACATATTGAATAATGAATAATAATTCATCAATATTTCCCTAAGTAATAAAATAAATTCCAAAAATAAACAGCATATAAAAATTTTATATGGTTCATGAAATAATCATATATGTTAAAAGGGATATGGATATTTAGGTTAAATTGAATATAAAATGATTATATGAAGATGAATACTTCAAGGGGACTTCAAGGAAGTGAATTTCAATATTATCCTCATACAAATAAATCATAAACCATCTAGATGAATAATTAGAATGTAATCAATAAAAAATATCCCAATGGGAGAAAAATATTCAGTTGTTATAGTTGATTAAAAAAATAAAATATCTTTTAAAAAAATTGAGGAAAATATTATTTTCATTTTGAAAAAAAATTATAAATTCTTTTCTTTGAACTTTTTTTTGATAAGAAACATTTAAAACATGAAAGCTAATGTTTGATGAAATGACGGTGGGTAAATCTATACATGTTTTATGGGGTAAAACTAACATTTATTTTTCATGTTAAATGGTTATAAAATTTTATTATTCAGAATGAAATTAAAATATTCCTTTGAAAACATGACTAAATGAAAAATGAGTAAACTTTTCTTTTCCAAATAATTTTAAATATATTATAACATTTTTTTAAAATATTGTGAGTTCCAACAAAAGAAATAATAGTAATTATAATAGAAAAGTTTCATGATTAACAATAGGAGAGGAAAATTAAATTGTTTATTTAACAATTTTCATAAGATTTCATTGAATTGAAAATAAAGATCATTAAATTTATTCTCGAGGAATATAATCTTTAAACATTTTAAATTGTCATGTTCCACTTTAAATATTTTGAATCATAATATACATGAATGAATAACTTTAAATTAAACGTATAATATCATGAGAAAAATATATTCATGAGATAACATTTTAATGGGAGGTATATACCCCATAAAAAATAATCTAAGTTCATAATAACAAATACATCTTAATGAAATTTAAATTGAGATGAAATCCCTTACCTTACATTAGATTTGTCATATGTGACTTTATATTCATGAATATATAAATTATGGTAATTATTTATATTATTGTGAAAATTTTCCAGTTTATCATTAATTTTATTTCACTTATTACCATGTTTTATTCAATCACATAATCAATTATGTTTATGTTAGGTATTTTGACAAAATCCAGTTTATGTGTCAAAAAAACAAGTTTTATAGGGAAAAAATGGACATATGGACATTATATAACATATTCAGAATAATAATAATGAAATTATTGTCATATGTATACATAAATTTTAATTTTATAACCAATAATTAAATATGGTTCGGAAAAAATAACTAATGTTACAATCATGGAGACTATTGGTCATACAGACACTTGAGTATCATTCCCATCTCTTCATGATCATTGTGAAAAGAAGGAAAGTAACTTAAAGACTTATAAAATTATAATTATTTCATAAATACCATATTATTTAATAATATATAATTATACATATAATTCTTTTTATGTAGAAAGAATAAAATCATGTCAAGGAGGTGGTAGTCCACACAACCATGGACGACGTTATCACTTTTTATGTGTGTGAAAGGGTAATGAAGAAAATAATATATATATATATATATTATTATATTTAAAGAAATATAATTATTTCATGAATATAATATAGATATTGTTTATGTCACATATGATAAATTGGAATAATCCTTTACAGATTCCTTGTATCATGTGATCGAATCAAATCACATTTATGACGTAGTAGTCCACACATCCACAGACGATGTTATCCTTTATACACAAAATGGAATGCATAAGGGTATGTGATATAAAATAATTAAATAGGTATAAATAAATTATAAATATAATATATTACATATAAAAATAGATTTCCCATCATAATCACCATCCATGATAGGTGGTAAAGGACAAATGAATAACTTTGTTTTGTGTGACGGTAGTTCACTGTACACATAAATGATAAGTTTGATACCCCATAAGTTTATGTGTGTGCATGTTTTGGTCAAATAATTAAGATAAAAACATACCAATATATTTATGATATTTTTTATGTTATATAATCATTGAATAATAATAGTTCATGGGGTGAATAAAGAGAATAAAACTAAAGAACTTGATAAGAGATGTTGCGTCTTCTGTGGGTAAATCATTTTGGTTTTATCAAAGGGCTTCCTCAATGGTATTTATTCCCAATTGGAGTATTATAGGATGTGATAAGGGATGTTTCGGCACTATTTTTGGAAGATATTGGTTGAATTAATGTGTCTTGAGTGGTGTGAGGAAGTGGGAGGAAATAAGGCTTTTATAGTGGAGGAGGAGTGGCACTCTTGTATATTTCAAAAAAGGGAGTTCCACCAACATTGTTACCACTTAAATTTGACAAAATAAAGTCCAAAACTATATCCAATGGATAATAGGGTATAAATGGTTCCATTTAATGGATTTTGTACCAGTTTATAGGTCATTTTGGCCCTCATGTTTATGGTTTAATACATTGTTAAGCTTAATTTCACCTTAATCATTGTAATTAATTTTAATCACTTTAATAGTTTTTTTTGTGAAAAAAAAGTTTAAATTTTTATAAATTATAAATTATGGTTACAAATAATATTTAATACATTTTTAAAAATTATAATAATAGAAGTGGAAGAAATTAATTTAAATTTAATAACATAGATGAGACAATAATGCAGGTTTTTAAGGTAAAAATATTCAAATGTTTTCTAGGATATTATATACAATTTCAATCTGAAATTAATTAAAATGTGATATATTTTATTAATTAAAAAGAAATAGATCTTATTAAACTAAAAAAAATTAATTTATAATTTAACTTAATAAATAAATTATATTAAAATCTGTTTTGAATTAAAATTTGATATTTTTCATTATTCATTAAGGAATGATACTTGATATAAAAAAAATTCACCCTAATCTACTTTCTATGATTCAATTTTAAATATAATGTTTATTTTTATATATAATATTTATAAAAGTACCATAAATTAAATTTAAAATTGGTTCCTTATTAAAAGGTGGTAAACAGGCCTTAATAAAAATATATTATTTTATGCATACAATTAGGTCTATTTTTATCTTTGGCATATATAATCAATTAAATTAATATAAAAAATATTTTTATTAAATATACAATATATATGAAATTAATATCACTCACTAATTTTCTTTAATTTAATTTATTTGGATAAACCATTTTTGTGAGCATAACAATATTATTTTATAAAAACATTACATTATATTAAATTTTTCCTATATTCATTTCTAATTAATTTTTCACAAATGAATTAATTTTTATTTGTGTAAGCCAATGATTATCATAAGTTATATAATATTATTAATAAATTTTCATTTAACAGCTAGGTTATAATTTATTATATTAAATAATAATATTTTAATAAAGTATTATTATTCAGTATAACGTTGTCTTGCATTTAACAAAGGACATAAAAGATCAATGTTGTTGTATATGATGTACGATAACTATGTGGAATGTGAATTTTATTACATAAAATATATTTAATTTATTTTAAATAATAAATATATTATAAATATTATGGATATTATACTCCATTATGTGGTTGGTGTCATATTTCAAATAGGATATTAGATACAATGCATATAATTCATATTTTCTTGGAAATATATCAGATTTCTAATCCAAGACCCCAAATGGGAGTTATTTTAATTTTTTAGAAAAACACACCTCACATGACAGTAATATATTTATAATATTTATAATATCAATACTAGAGTACCCAGACTTTAGAATCTCATTTTATATCAATAGAAAATAATCCTTCATAAAATTTCATCTTTCAATCTTATTTTTCTTTCCTTATATAAGAAATAATTTCTCAAAGTGTAGTCCTAAATTATTCAGAATATAAACCTAATTAATCACATAATCCAAAAAATTAATCCTTGAATCCAAACATATTTTTTGTTAGAAACATTTTAATATCTTGAGATTTCTGTTTTCGTAATTCTTATGACTTAGGGAAGTTACTCACTTTTATTCTATAATTTTTCCACCTCATTTCATAACTACTTATATGAAGAGATGTTTGGTTCCAATAATTACAATATTTGTGGCCAAAAATTTACTAGCACCGATAATATCCAATTAATCTCAATGTTCTACAGAAGTATAATCTTTCTCTATAATAAGATTTCTGAGGTTCATAACATCTTTATGTTTTTATTTTCTCCTAGTGTGGTGAAGTATTATAATGGATGTTATTCCTAATATTTTTTGTTGTGATATATTTCTAACATTCTTTCTCAACCTCTATTTTCCCAAAAATAAAATTAACAACCACAAGTTTAGTAAAATCATATTAATTTTTACTCTTAGTGGGTTTGGATTACACCTGATTCTTGGGGTGATCATTATTAAGAACATTAAGAGTATAAAAATTTATCTAGGAAGCATTGTTAAAATTATAATTCATATTTATTTAGGTAAATTCCACCTCAAGAAGATTTTTTAGTTCTACAGACTTCATAAAATTGGATGAAAGTTTCTTACTAATATCATCTAGTATTTTCTCAGTTTAGAAACTCTATGTTTGAGGTTTATGATCTTCTAGATATACTCATAATATTATTTAAGGATATATTTCCTATTATCATTATCCACTAAACATTATCTTTTTTAATTTTTATTTCTTTCAGGTACTTTTTTATTATTCCAAAAATTGATACAAGTTCAAATTAGAGTTGATATTTACTATAATATTATTCACATCCTACTTCTTCACCACTATTAGAGGACTCCCTCATTTCTCTACATTTTTAAAAAAAATTATGAATTTTTTGAACATTAATCTTATGAATAATTGTTTTTATTATAGTAATTATAAACATTCATACTCAACAGACATATATTTTTTAGTTAACTCCTATATAATTTTTATAATCCTTAAAAGATTTGATAAAATTATTCCACCAAGTATTTTAATTAGAATGGTATTATTATTCTATAACTTTCTTCTTGGGGAAATCCATATCAAAGTGACAAATTCCTCCATTGTGGAAAACTTATAGTATATTCTTTCCTATATAATGGTTTCTTCCCCTTTTTGATTTTTTGAAGGTAAGTGATATGATCTTTTCATTCATTCTATCGTATTATATATTCTCTAAATAACCATTTTAAAAAAATTATCATCAAATTGTTGGATTTTTATATTTCTCATAGTATCAAAACCCATTTCATCGTTGATGTTATTTTTGAAATTTATATCCATCCACAATTTGTTGGAAATAAGAAATTTACGTTGTTTATTTGTAAATAAATCATACTTATATTATAATTTATATATTAAGGTGTAAAACCTATTACGGAAGATTATTATGATTTTCCTTACAATGGTAGAATATTACAAGAAATAACCTAATCCTTTGATGATGCAAAAATATTCATTAACTGTGCTAAAGTACACCAAAAAAAATTCTTTATTTATTATTTTAATATATTCAAACTTACTTCGCCATATTCACAACTTTACCTCTTTCACTTTGATGTTTCTCTCAAAGATAATTTCAAGTATATCCAAAATTTCCATAGATATTTTGAGACCCATCACCTTGAAAAGATAAAAATTTCTAACACAATCGTAATAATTTAATTTTTATCTTTTTCACCAACCTCAATGATTCTCTTTTCAAAAAAAGTCATGGGAGGATCTTTCTCAATGGGTGGTAATGAAATAGTTATTCCATAAATAACCTTTGGGTGAACATGACTAGAATTTGAGGTATTTGTAACCAGCTATTTACACTGAGATCTCGTCAGAAATGATCTTTTCTGATGGGGTCCTTCCATAAATAGCCCTTTGCAGAAAACGACATCACAAATATTATTTTTGGTGATGGGATCATCACAAATAGATCTCTGATTATATAAATTATATATATCTACATGTTGTGATACACCCATCATAATTAGTTCTCTATTTATATATGTTATATATACTTATTCCTTTTGCGATGATCCCGTCGTAAAAAAGTATTTTTGATGGGACCTTTTACCATCACAAATACTCTTTTAAAATATATAAAAACCATTTACGACGGGACCCCATCACAAAAGGTATGACTATAAATACTGAATATAATAAGAAATATATATATATATATAAATTATTATTAATGAAAACAATTAATATTATTAATATATTTAAAAAATAAAAAAAATAAAATTTATAATATTCATAAAAAAATAAAAAAATAAAAAATAAAATATAATAATAATTATTATTATTAAAATAAACAAACATTAAAAAATATAATACTAATAATAAATAATAAAATAATAAAATATTAAATATATTAGATATAATAATAAGTAAAAAATAAAAAAACTAAATTATGAAATATTCATAGAAATATAAAAGAAAAAAACTGTAAATAGTTCATATTACAACATATTTTTCATTCAAATGTTTTTAGAATAACTAAAAACCAATAGGGGATAGTCTACTTGAGGTGGTGGAGGAGCTTGAGGCGATGGTGGAGGAAACTCCATCCCTAAACAGGGGGACTCAATTTCTAGTGGATTGACAGCTACTCTTTTGTCCGACATCTCATTGACATGCAACTTTCTCACACTAAAATCACAATGATGAATCTACTCGAAAATACCCATATCTATTCTCGTGCATATGAGAATGTATAACAATACCTCTGAGTAGATTATTTATTATGATTTCAGTGTGAGAAAGTGCAACTAAATGAGAGGTCAGAAAAAAGAGCCCCCTTTTCATCGATGAATCACCTTCTTGCAACTGTCACCACTTGAAAACCTTATGAAAAATGTGGTTCTAGGAATACATATCAGAACTTGTGCATACGAGATTGGATATACATATGCAGAATCATATTTTTCATAATGTTCTTAGTCGGTGAGATTTGAAAGGAAAAGAGTCATCGAGCAAAAGGAGTACAACAATCCACTGAAAATTGTGCCCAGTTATTGCAATTTATTATAATTTACTAAAATTGATTTTATTCGTAATTATTCCCAATTATTCTTAATTATTATTAATTATTCCCAATTCTTCCTAATTAGTCATAATTATATCTAATTATTCATAATTATTCCTAATTATTCCTAATTATTCCTAATTATACCAAATTATTTCTAATTGTTACTAATTATTACTGATTTTTATTAATTATTACTATTTATTATTAATTATTATTATTATTACTAATTATTACAGATTTTTACTAATTAATACTATTAATTTATAATTATTACTAATTATTACTAATAATTACTAATAATTACTATTTATTACTATTTACTACTATTTATTACTATAGATTACATTTTATTACTATTTATTACTATTTATTACTATTTATTACTATTTATTACTATTTAGTAATATGTATTACCTAATTATTCCTAAATATTCGTAATTATACCTAATTATTCCAAATTATTCCAAATTATTCCAAATTATTCCCAATTATTCCTAATTATTCCTAATTATTCCAAATTATTCATAATTATTTCAAATTATTCCTAATTATTCCTAATTATTCCTAATTATTTTTAAATATTCCTAATTACTGCTAATTATTCCTAATTAAAGCTAATTATTCCTAATTATTACAAATTCTGACTAATTATTACTAATTATTAATGATTATTACTAATTATTACTAATTATTACTAATTATTACTAATTATTATTAATTATGACTAATTATGACTAATTATCACTAATTATCACTAGTTTTCTCTAATTATCACTAATTATCACAATTTATCACTAATTATTTCTTATTATTACAATTAATTACTAATTATTACTAATTATTACTAATTATTACTAATTATTACTAATTATTACCAATTATTACTAATTATTACGAATTATTATTAATTTTTACTCATTATTACAAATTATTTAAGTTATTACTAATTTTTACTAATTATAACAAATTATTTCTAATTACTTCTAATTAATACTATTTACCACTATTTATCATTAATTATTTCTATTCACTTCTATTTATTACGATTTATTATTGTTTACTACTAATTATTACTGATAATTATGATTTATTAAAATTTATTACTAATTATTAAAATTTATTACAAAATATTACTAATTAGTAATATTTAATACTATTTATTGCTTTTTATTGCTAATTATTTCTATTTATTTCTATTTTTTACTATTTATTACTAATTATTACTATTTATTATTAATTATTACTAATTTTTACTAATTATTAATAATTATTACTGTTTGTTAATGTTTATTACTATTTATTACTATTTATTTATAATTATTACTATTTTTTAATATTTATTACTAATTATTTCAATTTATTACTAATAATTAGTATTCATTACTGATTGTAAATATTTATTACTAATTGTTAATATTTATTACTATTTTTTCTTAATTGTTAATATTTTTTCTAATTATTATTATTATTTTCAAATTATTACCAGATAGCATTAATTACTATTAATTACTACAAACTACATCTACTAATTATTTTTTATTACAAATTATTACAAATTATTACTAATTAGTGATAATCATTATTAATTATGGAAAATTAAAGATACCAATTACTATTTATTACTAATTATTACTAGTTATTATTAATTAATACGAATTATTACTATTTATTACTAAATATTACAATTTATTACTAATTATTGATAATTATTACTAATTATTATGATATATTACCAATTATTAGTCTTTATTACCAATTGTAAATATTTATTACTATTTTATCCGAATAATTACCATTTTTCCAAATTATTTCTAATTTTTCCTAATTATTACTAATTAGCGTTAATTATAATTACTTCAAATTACCGCTACTAATTATTAATTACCTCTAATTATTTATATACATTACTGATTGTCTTTAATAATTATTTATTACAACTAATTACTAAGAATTGGTACTAATAATTTCAATTTATTATTACAAATACATACTGATGATAAAACAATTTAAATCTAATTTAATTACAACTAATCAACAATAAATAAAATTTATATAAAAAATGAAATAAATACTAAATTAAATAAAAAGGAAATACCTTTATACTTGATCTCTTATAATTGTAGAGGGATTCACATGTTCTTCATAAAAACTAACTTAGAAAAATTTTCACTCTAAAATTAGTGTTTAGAGAGATAGAGAATGTATGAATTGAGGGAAAGGAAAAAATAGATGGGGGTATATATCAGTTAGATTAGTTGCAACGAGATTATTTGTGAGGGGTATCCCGTCGCGAATACCATAAGACTTATTAATTACTGTCGGAAGTTAAAAGGGTATTTACGACGGATCCCCTCGGAAAAAGTGACATGCCGACACACTGTTTGCAACAGGAAAACATCCCATCGCAAATAGTATTTACCTCCACCTGGTATTTGCGACAGTACCCACCACAAATACCCTCTAGTGGACAAACTATTTGCGATTTGGGAATTTCACAGTCGCAAAAAGTATTTACTGCCTCCTTGTATTTGCGACAGGAACCTAATTCCAATCACAAAAATCAGTTTTCCATTATTGGATGTGGTAGAATATATAGTATCATTCTGTTTTTTCTTCCATGATAATTTTTTCCATCAAATTTAGGAATGCCTTTCTTGTTGATTAAAGCAAAAATTTCAATGTTATTGATTCAAGTAGAGAACCTGAGATTTGATACCACATGATGTTCAGAGGATCATTGAATCATTAAGAAGGGAGGGGTTTGAATCAGTGATTGTCTTTTTATTAATTTCGTGATTTATGAGGCTAAACCCATGAAACATGTTTGAGTTATTTTCATTATTAAAATTTATAACTATCTTAAAATAATGAAAATATGAAATGTAAATAATGAATAAAATATTTAAAATGATCGAACATAGTTTGAGAATGTACAGCCTTACCATGGGAACTCACAGGATTCAATAAAAGTTCATTAGTAGAAAAAAGTGAATAAAAATTTGAGCCGACTCTCATTAGACTAATTCTATATCTCTATAGGTATGATTATACAGACTCCTATCAGTTTGAAAGTCCTTTATTATAAAACTGAAGCCCCATAAGTGTTATTAATATTTGTAAAAAATCCCCCAGAAAGGTTCATCCAGAATTTTGTATCTATTTCAATTTTTCTTAAAAACGCCATTAATATGTTTCCTTTTCTTTTTTTTTATAAATTTTGGTCTTACTTAACACATTGAAGCTATGATTTTATAGTCTTAATTCTATCTTATTAAAAAAACCTAGTTACTCACAATCTATTTTTGAAAACTCCATATGATTTCTCTATTTGATTCTCTGAACTAAAACTTATCTGATATTTTGATCAAAACATTATCTATCTAGAAACTTTATTCAAATTGAAAGTTATTTTTTAAAACTCACCTATTATTTTTTTAATATATCATAGTTTTTTATTTATGAACAATTATAATATAAATGTTCTTGGAAACCCTTTATATAGGTGTTTAGAAATTCAAAATTTAAAAACATGATTTCTCTTTTCAACACACATAAATTCTAATTTTGAATTTTGCACTTATTTGAATTTCTTTAGAATGATTCTAGGGTATTCTTGAATATTTTTTATTATTTATTAATTCTCAATAAATTACAATATTTATCAAAATATCTTAAACTCAACCTAATTTTAATTCTTTTTGAAAGAATAGACCAATTGAAAAGCACATTAAATGTATCTATATTTTTGAACTTTAGAACATTATATAAGGCATCTTAACAATTTCTATTTGGAAACTAGTTTTCTAAAAATGTTTATCTGATAATGAAACTTCGACCCTACCTATTTCTTTATCTAGATGGATCTATCTAATCATCTAGAATCAACTCGAAAATGTATGAGAAACAAAAATCAATAAAAAGTTTTTCTTATGAAATCAATAGTGTCTGTGTAATTTTCGTTTGTTTAATGGATCCTTCTTTGAATGATCTTAGAATTTCACAATAAAACTTTTATTCATCTAGATGGATTTTTATTGGATGAATTAAAAAATTATCTATCCAAATCTAGTTTCTATAATAACCCTTCATCAACTTGTTTTCAACTAATTATAGTCATAAACCTTCTCTATTCAAGGGACATTAAGAAACGTTCATTCGATGGACAGTATCGTAAGAACGTTTTATAACATTCAAACCTCGAGCATCACTCAACTTATGGTATACATATAGTTTTAAATTATCATGAACTCTATCTTTCCAAAATCTCTATCTTCCTCTATTCTTTTCTCTTTATCCTATTGAAAATAAAACTACATCTTCCTGTCTCTATTTCTCACGACTCATTGAAGATGGTTGGCTACATTATTGAAACTTATAACCACTTTTTTACATGCATCTTTCTATATCTGGCGGATTTCTCTTTCCATTAGTGACTTCCCTATATTTTCTCATTATATATCATCATTTTCATTAAATTATATTTGTATTGTAATTTTGCATTGAAATTTGAAAACTCATTTTATGGACTTATAAAAAAATGAAGTATTCCCCCTTTTTGTGTTTCTTTCTTTTTTATTAGAAGACATTAAAACTGAAAAAAACTCCTTAAATATATATATTTGGTATTCCATGTACATTGATCTATGTCTAGTTTCATGTGTCTAATATAACTATTATTCATTTCTCCCCATGAGACTTTATACAACTATAACTATTTAAGTTTAGTTTCATTTTCTCCTATATACGTGGAAAATTGTGTATGGTGATTTTTATTTTGTATGTCCAATGACTTGAGGTATAACTTATTTTTTTCAAACATAAAATATTATAAAAGAAAAATTTATTACAATTTTTTTTTCTAATGCATTGTTTAGGTAGAGTTCCTCTATTAACAACGATGAATCATTCTCCCCTTTTGAAAATTATTAATTTTATCATATTCATTAACATGTTTAAAACATAAAATAAATTTTTTTTGTAATGGTTTTACTAAAAACAAATCTTTTTTCCCTTGAATTTTTTTAAAAAACTTTTATTATCATTGTCTTATTACAAAAACTAGATTCGTTTACTTTATTTTTGTACATATTAAAGGATTTTCTGGAAGGATTATTCGGAACTCAACTACACATCTCTTCTCTTCCACTAACATTAGATTGTATATTAAATTCTTTATGATGTTGAGAATAATGATCATACAAAAAATCAATTTTCTACATATTTAGAAAGTTATTTAATGTGGTTACATTTTGAATTTCCATAAAAATAATAAAAAATATTCTAACAAAATTTTAGAAGCACTCTTCACCTATTAAAAAAACTCAATAAAAGTTGTGGACCCCAGAACACCCTAAGAGGGGAGGGGTGAATCAGGGTCCCAAAATTTTATTTTAAATTGATGGATCTTTTTCCCACATTGTCAGGAACATGTTAAACCTATATGAAGTGGAAGTGAAGAAAACAAACAATAACATGAAAATCAATAAAACAAAAAATTTACATGGTTCACCACTAAGGGGTACGTCTATGGAGCATGCACCGATAGAGTGTCAGTTGTATCAAAAATGAATAATCATTACAAGTTGTGTATTTCACAAGTTTAGCACAGTCACTCTGTTCTAGGCACACTGCCTTTACATGGTTTTAGGGATAACACACCGCGTCCCATAGATATCTTCTGCAGACTCCCCCTTGTTCCCTATATTGAAATAATATTTACATGGTTTATCAACTTTAAGGTATCTTCAATGGTTTATCATTAAATCATGCATCCTCAATAGTTAATAGATACTCTGTTGAAGTCCCTTTATCACCCACTTATGTATTTTACTTTCCTCTACACAAATAGGTTGTGGTAATTAATTTCACAAACTAATTTGGTTAATTTTTATGCTTCTTTGGTTGTTCTGTGTACCACTTCACCTCCTATGCATACTAAGTAAAGTGTATGGTTTGTGGATGACATCCTCTGTATATGATAGCTATTTCCATGTACCATGCAACTCCTGCATGAACTACCCTTATCTGTGTACTTTATTACTCTGTGTTAATTTTCAGCCTCCACATTTTCATATTGGATACCATCCACATTTTCAGGTTGTATTTTTAATGGTTCCATTTCTTCCCCATTGGATACAATCCCAAAGAACGGTATTTGAACATTTTAGTTATCAAAAAAACTCCCCCTAGATCATATCTCCCCCATAAACCCACATCGCATCCACAAAAATATTGACACAATTAAAACTATTTTGGAGATGGGAAATTTGTAAACACTTTATGCACTAGAAGGTGGATGAACACTAAGGTTCGACAGATGATTCTCAAATATAGCTGCTGAGAGTGCCTTGGCCATAATTCTAGACACTTCCTCATCAGTTTCCATATGGTCCATTTTGATCACGCCTTGTTCAAATTTTTCCTTTATAAAGTGAAATTTAATTTCAAAAAAATTTGTACGAGAGTCATGAACATGACTATTTGTAAGATTTTTTGTGCTCTTATTATCACAATATATCACCATTGTTTATTTCACCTCGTCACCTATGACAATAAATTGATACGTTATCCAATGTAATTGAGTGCACACCATGGTAATAGATAAATATTTATCTTCAGCAGTACTAGGAGAAGTAATATCATGTTTCATTCTTATCCAACCCCCACATTTCGTACCAACATAGAATTCTCCACCACTAGTAGAATTTTGATACACTACATCTCCATCCTAGTCAGCATCATTAAAATAGAATAGTTCACTATCTCTTCCTCAGCAAAGTAAAGCCCATAATTATGTGTACCTTGAATGTATCACATAATTTATTTCATGTCCATCATATGTTATTAATTTGTATTACTTTGAAAGCCGGATGCAAATCAAGTAGAAAAGACAATATCTTGTCATGTAGCTATCAGGTAGAGTAGGCTTCCAATGATTCTTTTGTTCATGGTGGGATCAACAGATGTCCCTTCCTCATGCTTTCCAAGCTTTTATCCAACTGCAATTGAAGTCGAAATTGGTTTTGAATCATGATTATTGAATTTATTTAGAATCTATACCGCATACTTTTCCTGTGAAATGAAATTGTAATCCTTCTTCTGAAGTACCTGCTTCCCTAAATAGTATGTGACTTCACCAAACATGAAAATTTAAAATTCAGATTTCATGTGATAGGAAAATTCATCCACTGATCCTTGTTTACTTCCACCTAAAATAATATCATCCATGTATACCAATACCATGAACCGATCCTTTTGAGAATTCCTTACATAGATATTGCGATCTACTCCTTCTCTTATAAACTCAGGATTTCTTAGATAAGAGTTGAACCCAGAGTAATATGACTATGGTTTATGATTCAAACCATAAAGTGAATTATTTTATTTTCAATGATTTAGTTTATTATTACCTAGAAAGAACCCCATGGGTTGTTCAATGTATACCTATTCTTCCAATGATCCTTTTATGATTTCTATATTGATGTCCATTTGATACAATTTATAACCTATTTGTATTTCAATGGAATTAAACATCCTAATTGGCTCCAGTCTCACTACTGGAGAAAATTTCTAATCAACATCAATGCCTTCAATTTTTGAATATCCATAATAGAATAAGAATGCCTTATTTTGGATCAAATTTCCATGTTTTTCAAATTTTTTCATGAAAATACACTTCATACCAATCACATTATGATCTTCATGTTTTTTAATAAGATCCCATGTCTGGTTTTTGTTAATATAATCTAACTCTTCATTCATTAATTTCATCCATGACATAGCCATTGTAGCCTCTTAAAATGAGGATGGTTCTACAACTGTTAGAAATGTAAATTGTGCAGTATTCATCATTTTCTTTGTTTATGTAGGTGCATTCTGATCCCCAATAATTTTAGACTGATCAATCTATGGTATTCGATTTCTCCATTGGGGTTCGGCCGAATTCTTTCCAGCTATGGATTCCCCTTGTGATTCTTCTTTAGAGTCAAAATGATAATGTGACTCCTGAAAGTTTTGTACACCTTACTCTACCTGTGTATTATAATTTTTTTCTATGTTCACATTCTTCGGCATCTTCTATCACATCAGTATAACAATTACATGAAGCATTTAGGTTTTTCTCTTCATGAATATTAACACAACTACTTTCCTAAATTATTTCCAAAAACATATTGAAACACATGTAGGATTTTCTTTTCATTAAGTATCAAATAAATATTACTTCTTCTACATTGTATCCATACTTACCTTGACATAATTATTTGTTATGGATACAACATTTGCTTTTGAAAACCCAAAAATATTTCAAAGAGTGAATCATTTCATGACACAGTTCATATGGTGTCTTTTTTTGACCCGTATATTGCCATGTTCTATTTTTAATATACATTGAAACTTTTACTTCCTCTTTCTAGTAATGTGAGGGAATCCGAGTCTCAATCAGTATAGTTATGTCTATGTTGTTCACATGTTGATTCCTACACTCAACAACTCCATTTTTTGTGGAGTTATAATAGATTCCACCTCATGTTGTATCCCATTCTGCTCTAAGTGATTTTTAAATTCAATGGAAAAGTATTACCTCCATTGTTAGACCAAAGGAAATTAATCTTCCGTATAGTATCATTCTCATTGATTCGTCAATAGGGTTTTATGCATTCAAGAACATGTCGCTTCTTGTGTATAATGATGACACATGACATTATACTTTAATCATCTATAAAAAGAACAAATTAACATTCAATGTGTCTTCCAACAAAATTTATTGGGCCAAAAATGTCTATATAGATGAGGTCAAGGATATTTGACACTCTTTTCTTATTTGGCTGATAGGAACTACAGAATAGTTTCCCTTACATTCAAGAATCAATGTTCTTTTCATGATCACACTTTAGACTAGGTATATCGATGATTATCTTCAGCTTAGATATCTTATCCCTAAATTTATGATTGGTGTGCCCCAATCTCAGATTCCATAAGTTGTTTTCCACTTTAACTATTACGTTTCAAATGTTCTATTTATTTTCAACATAATATATGTTTCCATCTGTTAGACATCATTTCAGGAAAGAATTCCCCAACATTACCCTTATAGTACAACTATTATGATTAAATTTCAAAATAGGACCTGAGTCACATCATTGACTCACACTAAAAATATTTTGATGCAGAACTTCCGCATAAAGGAATTGTATTTTATTCATCTCTCAATTATCTAGATCAGGACTTCAATTGCCTTTGACCATTAAGGCACCATCATTACCGAATCTCACTATTCCATCATCATTTTTCTTGAAATTCGTCAATAGGTCTTCATTTCCCATCATAGAGGACTAACATCTACTATCAAGAATCAAATTGTTGTTGTTATGTGTAGATTTTTGAGCAAATTTAGGAAATTTGGATTTATTAATTTTCATCTTTTGTTTCCTTGAGATATTGTATTGAGTGTAGGACATTGATGGACTTTTAATTCTATCTTCCATGTACATGGGTTCTTCATATTCATAATATTCATCCAAAGAATAAAATATATTTGAAATAACAACACCTTCTATTTGATGAGTATTCACCATTATTTGAGCATTTTATGAATTTATCCTATCATACCTCTGCCTACAATACCCAGCTTTATGACCAAAGTTAGAATAGTGAAAACAATATCCATAGAAATTATTTCTTCTATAATAGTAGGATAAAAATATGTTCTATTTTATTGAACTCTAATCTCTTCCCCATTCATATAGATCCTTGTCTCATCACAATTTGAAATGGAACTTCCCATAAATCTAGAGAATGTATATTTTATAAGTGGAAATGTCTTCTACTTATGATTTTTTTCTCGTGTCTCTTTACTTAGTCACAATGTTTGGATTCCTATAATATCTTGATACCTGAGGATAGTCTTTATTTTTTATTTCATATTGAATTGAGTATTTATTTTTCAGCACTTCAGGTGAATTTCCAATATGACCCACTTTTAACTTGCCTTTATTCTGGCCACATTTACTGGCAGCATTTGATGTTTAGTCATCACAACCGATTCCATTACTTCACAAGCATGCAGGTCTTAGGTCATTAAAAACATTTCAATCCATCAGAATGACACTTAGAACTTTCTAGAAACTCAGCATCTAAGAATTTTTTGGATTGTATTTTTTTCTTTTCTTCTATGGAAATTGATTCATTTTTTAGATTAATTCTCAAAGTAACCACTTCTTCCTATAGACCCTCAACAGTCTTGGATTTCTCTTCTAGTATGGAGGTAAGGTCATTGATGACCTTTGTCTATTCATCAATTTTGAGGTTTAGTTTCACAACACCTTCTATGCTTTCAAGGATTGATCTTACAAAAATCATGCTTAGGTTTCAACATAGGATTTCAATCTATGGTCAAGTAATTATCACCAGCCTTATCTTTTGATTGTTCTAGTTTTTCAATTGTAGCCATCATGGAAGCACAATTCACATATTTTAATTCTTCTTCATATTCCTCAAAGTGTTCATTGTCATCATCTTCTTATTCAACAAAAAAATTCTTTTATTAAAATTTATTTTGATATTTTAAGTCTATCTTTTAAAAAAAACTTTTTTCTAAAGATTTTGAATGTCTCCATATTTGTTTTATTCATCATTGAACATTCTTGGGCAGTGAGAGGCAATGTGCCCAAATCTTCAATAGTGAATAAAATCTAGACATACATTGCATTAGAATTTCCTTATTCCCTTCTTGAGTTTCATATAAATGAGAGAAAGAACTTATCTTTCATCATCATATACATCAATAAAATCTCTATAAATTTATAGTTTGTCAGTGACATTAAATTTTATTTCCTTTCTTACATGATTTGTTGCATCATCTGGTTTGAATCTCATTTCATATTCCCCATGGTTGCTCAGTAGATCACCCAGAATTTTTTTGAAAAGATCACTTTCCTTAATAGTAGAAAACATTTCATTATAAAGCGGTGGAAGTATTATGCAGATTTTATTCACAATAAAAATGTCTTTGATCTATTCTCTAAGACATCAAATTACTCCTCCAACTTTAGTAATTTTATTTATGAAAGAATATGCATTTTCATTAAGGTGAATCTTTAGATCATCATTCCTATTGTCTAAAACATAGTGCTTCGCCCATTCACATTGTTTTCAACTTCATAAATATTATCTAATTTCTCCCACATAGACATTACTGATGTACAATTTATCACCCTTAGATATATTTGATCTAAAAGAGATATAGTTAGGGATTTTTGTGCTTTAACATCAGAATCAAGAATTTTCCTATCAATATCATTCATAGATAGAACGGTTGGATTAGTGACTTGTATTCCTTGGGATGTGGTAAAAAGTACATCAATTCCCAGATATTATACATGATATATCATCATATTATTCTATATTGGAATGTTACTTCCATCAAACAGTGAAACTCCCCTGACATTAACAATATTATCAATGTCAAAAGAACATAATATATTTAACACCAACAACCTTTATCCTTTGATACAATTTGAAGGACACCCAAACACCCTCAGTGGGGAGGGGTGAATCAGGGTGCCAAATTTTTCTTTCATACTAATGGTTCTTGTTTATATGTTTCTAGTAATATATTAAATGTATATAAAGAGGAAGTACAAAAAAACAATCACATGCAAATAAATGACACAAAAAATTTACATCGTTCACCACTAAGGGCTACGTCCATGGAGAATATGCCGATAATGTAAGGGTATATCAAAAATTACTAATCTTAAAAAGTTTTGTATTATAAGAGTTTAGCATAGTAACTCTATTCCAGGCACACTGCCTTTACAAGGATTTCGGAATATAACACTACATCCCTCTGATCACTTCCAATTAATCCCCCTTGATAAATGTTTTGGAAGAATCTTTACTCAGTTTATCATCATGAAGGTTTATTCAATGGTTTAGAATAAAATCATGCATCTTAAATAGTAAATAGATGCTCTGTTGAATACCCTTTATCTCCCATAAATTTATTTTACTTTCCCTCACATTGATTGGTTATGGTAATTAGTTTCAAAACTGATTTAGTCAATTTTTAGGCTTCCTTTAGTGTTATGCATACTTCTTCACCTCCTCCGCGTACTGAGTAGCTGGTATAGTTTGCAGATCACCTCCTCTACATATGAAAACTATTTCTGCATACTGACCATCAACTGTCGTGTTCTACATACATCCTTACTCCAATTTCTACTCAGCTCCTCTCTGTACCATCCTGCTCCGCATACTACCTTGCTCCACCACTTACTGTGAGAGCTCCCTCCGCAAACCGCACTCTCTTCTGTGAACCATATTCCATATGCTGATGTTTATCTCCATATACCAAATTATCCTCCACAAACAACTTCTTTCTTCAAAAGAATTATTTCTGAAATTTTAATCTCTAACCCCTCTACCAAAAAAGGGGATTACTGCACCTTAAATAGGCTCATAACTCCGCTAATTTCACTAATATAATTTACCACCATTTTTTATGTGAGACCATTATCACTGCTAGGTACGCGACTTTGAACCATTCATAGAACATGGTATATGGTCCTTGTTCTATGGTTTTTGGTTTCCTTATTTTTTCGACTTCCTTTTTCATTTCTCATAACATTCACTATAATGAGAAAAACCGTCATTTTCTAACATCAAATTCCAAATTTTGAGGACCACTAATTTAGAAAATATAGGGAAACTACACCACCTTCAATACTGCATATAGTTTGAACTATATGATCCCTTTTCTCATAATCTCCCAAATCATCCATTAGAGGATTGACAAAAAACACAAAATATACTCTACTTATAGAAAACAACATCCATGGTTCAAACAAAAAGAACATTCTCAAGAAATATAGAACATTTTTAGGAAAACATAATAAATGTTTTCAGTTTCCTTTCTCCAACCTTATAAAGGGTTGTTTATAATATCTTCACCATATTTTGTAAAATATCTACCTTGATAATTAGAATTTCTATATTTAACCAAATAGTTTTAACCCATCATCTAAGCATCTTAAGATGATATTCCATTATCTTCGATAGACTAAGGGACGTCTTTTGTGGTCTTGTTTAAATCACATTGAGTAGTGGAACATAAGTTTTTGTTTCCAATAAATCCTCTTAATTTTTATACATGTCATATTTAGAATCACTCTAAATATTTTCAAGATCATCATACATGAAATTATGCTTATTGATCTCTTAATATAGTCTTCTTGCTTCTTTATTAGTTATTCATTCTCTCTAGCCCAAATTGTATTTTCATTAACAATATTTTTTTTCTTGAGGTATGATATCTGAACCATGAAAAATTTTATTTTTTCTTTAAGAATCCACTCATGTTCTATCATTTTTTATCCATCGTTACTACTGTTTCATGAATCATATCCTTTATTTATAAGAGAAAAGAACCCAATTTCATCGCGTGAAGAGGAACATAATAATGAATCTTACATAAACATTATCATATGATTTCACATCAAATTGTTGAATTATTTCTTCTTTAAATTGTCGGACATGTTATTTTGAGGTGTCTCATCATCTGATCATAATTTTGATTCAAATTCATCAACTATCTTCATCACATATTTTTGAAATAATTACTAGTTTCACCATTGATGGATAATTTTAGTGGTTGCTTACATTTACATTCCACTTGTACCTTTTGAATCCATATTATATAATAGAAATTATTTTATTGAAGTTATCATCATCATAACTATATGAACCAACTAATTCATCAATATTTTTTTCCATAAATTTTCATTTTCTTATAGTATCAAAATACCATTAATTTTATTCCATATTTTTAGATAAGGTACCTTTATTATCCCATAAGTTTTGTGTATATTCTGTATATCATCAATTATCATGTTTACTCTCTCTTCTCGATATTATAATTTTGTATATAACTGATCTTGAGAGTTTATCATCAGTTTAAATAAAATGATAGAAAACTATAGCTTCTCATGAAATTACTAGATGCTTAACTTAATATCAATTACCAGAGTAAAGTATTCATAGATAGTCTCATCATTATCTATATTTATATATTCAAATTCAACACTCTAGACTTGAAATATAGCTTACAAAAATTTGATATTACATTCACAATAGATTCTAAATTTATCCTAGATTTCCTTTGGTATTCTAAGGACCAAAGAACATTGTGTTGAACTTATTTGATAGAAACATAGAAATAGGCTTTCGAACCATATTTTCTAAATCCATATTTCTATTTATATATTTATTCCTTGGATATCCTTTAGAAATGGATGAAAACCCATTGTTTCATCATCTCTAACTTCCATTAGAAGTGATAGGTGATAGGGAAAAGTATTATTTCTCAACCTATTATAATTACTCCAATCGAATATGGTAAAACCTTGTCTACTCAATGAGTTTATATTATCCATATCACAAAATTATCCGTTATATCATTAGAGGAAACCTTACTTTGATACCACATGAAGAGTCCTATGGTAGATGGACTAGTGAGTAGGGGGTCAATCCGTGATCTTTCTTTAGAAATCCTCTTTATTTTCAATTAAATCCCTTGAACCTATTAATATTTATTATCCACTCAAATATTTAACACATTATCACGTTTTCTTGTAGAAATAATAAAGAGTACCACATATTATATACATTTTTTGACATAAAATCATAATCCATACTGTGTTGGTTGATCCGCAATTAATATACTCCACTATAAAATAAGTGATTATATCCACACATGATCCCAACCTATTCAACAGAGTTTCCCACCATGTTCCACCACATACAGTAGAATCTATAATTTAAAATTATCTTCTTCAATGAGGATCCAATATAGAAAGATTGTATTTACCTATTTGGTTTCTCTTCTACATAATTGTAATATTATCTTCCTCTATGAAAAGATAGATCATTAGGTTTTATTTTTTACCTCTTTAGTAACTTCATCATAGTTGGTCTTGATACTCTTATCCTGATCTAGTGTGATATGGACTCATCTGTGATTCGTCGAATATAATGGTCTATAAATATAATTGAATCCTATCTCTTAGCTGGGGTACTGAAATTCTTTGAGTATCCACATAGGTATAGCTTCTCTAGAAGGGGTTGGGAGATGTATAACGATTGTTGTCATGAATCATGCTTCCTACTATGAATTTTTGTCATATCTTTTCTGGGAGTTTTATTGTCCTTCGGTCTAGTTGGTCCTTTAGACCATGATTTAACTTTCCATTATTCCTTTGGGAATATATTCAATGTATTAGGGTCCCCATTTACCTAGTTTAAAAGAGGATTTCCTTTTATCATTTTAAAAATATAAGGCTAGACCCAAAACTATTTTTTAAACACCAGGGACTCTTAACATTATAAATTCTCATACTTGGATAATATAAACTGTTGAACTCTTACATTACTCTATATATTATCAAGTTTCAAATCCATTTCACCATTCGTCATTTTCTACAAAAATATATAAATATTTTATATGTAAATTTATTCTGATCTTCATATAGAAATAAAATTTTCCATAAAACCCAGTTGACTTGGATCAAGTATCCCATGTTTTATTACTCTTAAATTTAGTATTCAATGATTTCCTACAATGGCTCGTGATTTATTCATTAATAATATATATAATAGAAAGGAATTATATCTATTTTAATTTGATTCAATGTAACCCAATTATTTATTCATTATTTTTTTATATTATTTGATATTTAATACCCCTATAATTATTCTTTATAAATAGAATAAGAATCATGATTCGTGTGTGAATAAATTTTTAAATTAAATCACTTCTTAATATAATTTTCACACTTTAAGAAATATTCTCATCAATTAAATACCCCATGGACTCAGGTACTTATTTTCACGTGGAATAAATGTGTTTAGTTAATTAGATATGAAAGAAAAAATCATATTATTGAATTGAAGGAATATCTCATCTCTTTTATAGTAGTGTATTCATGAATCATGCATCCAAATTCCTTCAAGATCAACTATGAACATGCGGATTTCGTGTTCCTACTTCACAATCAGTATACATTATTATGAAGTAATGATACATGTGTGTTTCACCAAATTGATCATTCAAAATTACATTTTCTCTATTCTTTTTCATAAAATCATATCTTATAGTATCACTCCCATAGTCACACCCCAACGGTAGAATCTTTTTGTAAAACCCTAACAGTTTCACCTCATGGTATCACCCAAATGATAGCATCTCATAATAGCACACTGAATATAACACATAAATAGTATCACACCAATGATAGCACCTCAAGAGAACCCCATAATGATAAAAAAAATAATGCTAGAACACCGATGACAGAACATAAATGGAATCACCATAAAGAAGCACCTAGAGGTGTGTAACACCCGAGACTTTTATGTTATATAAATCATCAATGGAATCTTTTTCTACACAACACTTGCTTGGCTTGCTTTACACGCAATCGCGACCTTCCTCGATAGCTTGCGTCGTACGCAATACCGAGTTTCACTAAACCACAATATGCTATTAAAACTAGCCGTTATGAATAGTAATAACCACTTTTTGAAATTTTATAAATTTTATTTTTCAAAATGGACTTCATTTTTGGACTCAGAATATCGAAATTAGCCTAGGGTGAAATTTTGGTATTTTTCTGAAAACTTTCAATTTTTGATGAATAGTGAAACCACTAAGTGGTAGGTTAAAAAACTGAATTTTGCATAAAACTTAATTTTACCGCTTCTGTGAATGGAATTTCGAAAATCCGAGAGACACGGTTAATATCAAGGACTAAAATGTGGTTCAATGAGATGAAAATAATTTTTTGGTGAATAGTAACTTTTTACTTTTTTTTACCGCGGTTGATAGTAAATAGGGTAACTAAGGGTAAATATGATATTAATATTACCCTAACACATGTCCTAATTCTATTGGACAAGTGTAATTCGACCAAAAACAAACTTAGAAATAAAATATGACCATTTAGGCCCACTTGGATTAGATTAGGACATTTATTATTTATTTATTTAAAGAAGGGTTAAAATAGTTAAAATCAAAGTTTAATAAGTAAATCATTTTAAATATGGGGTTATACATAAGATAAATTAAATTGTAAATATTAATTAGAAAGCTAAAAAGATTTACTACATGATGATATTTTATTTGTAATTTTTAGACATCAAATAATTTAATTTATTTATGACACAAAGATGATGCAGTAATTATCTTATTAATGAAATATTGACATAATTGATGTTATAAACACCAAAATAAATGTAATCTGAGACTTTTTATGAATTCCACTAATTTTCTAGGTTACTATGATATATTATTGTTGATTTAATCAACTTGGTTTGAACATATAATTCTGTTATGACTTTCACAAAAATCATATATCAAATAGTGTCAAAATTGACACAAAATAGTTTTTAAATCAAATATTATATTACTAATTGTTATTTTATTCCTAAAAATCTAAGGTTAGGCCAAATGACTTAGATAAGGATATATATATTAATAATAAACAATTTGGGGTTCGTTTGGCATGTTATAGTAAGTGTATTAACCATATAGTGAAAGAAAACAAAAAGACACGGTAAAAGTTAAATTAATTAACTTAGAGTTAAATCTAATCGATAAGGTTAAAATAATACCCTAAACTTGTCTAAATCCTATTGGTTGATAGGATTTCTACCCATCCCCACTTTATCTTCGAAATAAGACCCTTTGGAACCATTATAAACCGATTTTGACTCTAATATAAAATAATATTTTGAGATATTCCTAAGGTGCCCCTCTCCTCCCTTATAAAAGGGCACCTCCTCCCCCTCCTCCTCACACCAAATTGAGCACTCAAGCTCGGCCAACCCCTGCCATTTTCTCCTCTCCACTTCCATAGAATAATCCTAGAGGTCCTGGTCTTCTCCAAAGACCAATCTTAGTTCCTTAAGTGGAGGATTCAAAGAGGCGTTCCAAAGAAGAGGTAATATCCATTACCGATCTTTTCAATTTCTTTCTTCTTCAACTTCTTCTTCTTTAGTTGTTTCATGATAAAGTAATAACATCAGTATTACATACATAATGACATGTTATTATAAATATGAAACAACCCTAATTCACCTTCTATCCATCCTACGGAAAAATGAAATCACCGCGCGTGCGTACGTACAGAATACCGTCTCCACGCCGTGGTGTAATCTATTTTCCACCATCACCTTACAAGGATGGGTATAATGGTGTAATGAGTAACTATATATGATTGTTATAAAGTAATATTGATACTGAAATAATATATATATACTCCAATACAATTCCACGATCATAGGAACGATATCATCACTTGTGCGTACGTACGGAATACCGTCTCCACGATGTGATGCGACTCGTTCTACATGATCTTCATTTCATAATGATTATATAAATGAATTGAATGAATGAATATGGTATATAATACACTAATACCATTCTGGAAATGAATTATCTATAACCTAAAGATAAGAATAAGAATTTATTCGACAAAACACGCATAAGAACAAAAAGTTATAAAGACCCGAGTAACAAGTAACAATGAAATATTACTAACAAGAAGCTAATAATATGACCATATATGATATCATATCAATATGTATGATTCTGGAATAAGTCAATAACATTATTTAAACCATTATACATGAGCTTCGGACACGAACAAAGCAAATCGGACCTAAGGTAAGGGAAAATATCACAATCTCATTTTTATCCGAGATTGCTTATTCGTAAGTATTTACTGGGGTGTATTTTATCATCCACATCCATGTTTCATCAATATGTAATATTATTTCCATCCACCTACAATTGTTTAAATCCATTTTTACCCTTCGGTGAGTTTTTAGTAATATGTATGAAAGGAATCTTTTGTCGTTTTTCGTACGAGGTACTTTTTGACTTTTCCGACAAAAGTACATAGAATGTTTTTTTTAACTTATACGGCATGAATGGATTTTTAAAACATTATTTCCAAGAAGCTTCCTTTACAAGTTTTCAAGTTTATTTTTAATCAACTTCTTTTATTTTAAAGTTATATGACATGTTATGAAAGGAAAAAATGTTTTTGAAGAAGAAAGGATATTTTCCTCAAGAATGGAGTTCAAGTGTTTTATCAAAATTATTTTCCATCTAAGAAAATAAAGGGTTCTGTTTTTATCCCTATTATTACATTGATTTGATCATGTTGTGATGGAATTATTTTTATGAATTTCTTTATCTTATATGAATTGATTTATGATGTCATGATGTTTCAAGAATCCCATATTTGTTACATGTGTTATGCGATGATGTATGTTTTATGATTATGTGGCACACATAAGAAAGGATTCATTATAAGATGGGTGGGACCTATATCTCCCTCCAATGCATTGGGTAAAGATTTATATCTCATGAGATAGACATGGCTGGAACGGAAGGTTATTTCGGTTCAGTGAAACAGGACTGAAACGAGGAGTGAACTCGGTTCAGAAAGGGAATTTGTCCACTAAGATAGTCTTGGCAATGAGTCATGACTAACAAGAAATGATTTTCCATGATTATGTGTGCATGCCACAAAGTTTCAAGTTTTATGTTATGATTATGGGGATCTCATTTTCACTTCTATGATTTATTCCATGTTAAGATATTATGATCTCTTTTGCAGGTTTTGATTTTCAAAAAGATATGATATGATTTTTATTTCCTTTATTTTCCCTTGCTGAGCATTTGAGCTCACCCTTTTATGTTTTCTTTTCCCCAGGTCAGGAAGATGGATATTAAGTAGAATATGCTAAAAGGGACCCTAGATATGATGAAATAAATGGGAGACACTGTAGAAGATTTATGAACCAGTTGTTTATGTTTCCCAGTTTCTAAAGACACTATACCTATACGGTCCTTTGTGGTTTTGTCATATGTTGTAATAAGTGTGCTTCAATTTTTGAAGTATTAAAAATGTATGTAAAGTCTGGGTCGTTATAGTTGGTATCAGAGGAAAGGTATAGTCAACCTTTGGAAACTAGGATGCGAAAGCCTTAGTAAGAACCCTAAGGATAAGTCTAAGCATAGAACACAATCTTAGAAATGGCCATGAATAACCTAGGATAAGACCTTAAGCATGAAAATTTTATTCTTGAATTATGTGGTTTCCTATTATAATTAGTGTTTCTCACACTATTCTTCTTGGTTTTAGTCAATGGCTGGAACCCGAAGGAACCGTGTTAATGCGGAATGCGATGGGCAATGCAATGATTGTCCCCCTGAGCAACCAAACGATATGGGAGCTGGAATGAAAAATCTTGTAGCCATGCTCACACAACTTTCTCAAGCTATGAATCATGCAGGATTTCCAAACGAGCAAAGGAGGGAGCAACATTCTGTTGAATCCTTCATGAGGTAGCGTCCACCTTCTTTCAGCGGGTCTACTGATCCATTAGTTGCTGAACAATGGATTAGTACTACTGAAAAGATATTTTCAGTTCTTCAATGTTCTGAACATGATAAAGTCATCCTAGCAGTGTATCGTTTGGAAGGAGATGCTGATCAATGGTGGAATCTTGTTAAGAATACGAGGCAAAGGGATGAAATTGAGTCTATGGAATGGGACGAGTTCAAGAACTTATTTTT
This sequence comes from Viscum album, assembly GCA_963277665.1. NCBI lineage: Eukaryota > Viridiplantae > Streptophyta > Magnoliopsida > Santalales > Viscaceae > Viscum > Viscum album. Next base: position 408,267,724 of record OY728162.1, read on the forward strand.
CAATAAGTACTTCCCTCGTATTCACCGGACAAAGATGGAGAAAGAGTTTCTTGAACTGAAGCAAAGGGATGATGAATCTGTTGGTACCTATGAAGCAAATTTTACAAGACTTGCTAGGTACGCTTCTGGTATTATTATCCAACATGAGAGTAAGATTGATCGATTTTTTAGTGGCTTAAAACAAAGTCTTCGAAGGGCGTTAGCCATAAGGGACTTCAATAGCTACGAGGAAATCGTTCGATGTGCTCTCAAAGTCGAGATGGAGATTGGAGTAACCCATCAGTCACATGGGTTTGATAAGAAGAGGAAGATGGAATTCAAAGGAAACTCTAAAGAGCACACTGAAAAGAAGATGAACTTTCCCTTATGCTCAAAGTGTGGAAAGAAACATGGAGGGAGTTGTCTTAAAGGGACAAGTAAATGTTTTAAATGTGGAAAAGAAGGCCATCGGGCATTTGAATGCCGTGATAATGGGAAGAAGATGTCCAATGATGCAAACAAAGAATGGGATACACAGAATGAACCTACTACACTTCAATGTTTCAAGTGCAAGGAGATGGGGAATTATGCCAATCAATGCCCAAATCCAAGGGTTGATGATGATGGTCGACGTCAACAAACTCTTAAGGCTAAAGACAAAGGAAAGTCACATGCAATTTCTATCAGCGATGTGGAGTACGATAACGATGTGGTGAAAGGTACACTTACCATCCACTCTAAAGTAGCAAATGTTTTATTTGATTCTGGATCCACCCACTCTTTTATTTCTAAAGAATTTTCTATGGGTATCACCGTATTACCTCAACAATTAGATGTTGAGTTAGCTGTGACAACACCTAATGGCACAACAATCGCATCAGAAGTTTATAATTCTTCTCCGATCGAAGTTTGTGGGAAAGTGCTTCCTGCAAATCTTGTGATCCTTGCTTTAGTGGAATTTGATGTGATTCTTGGCATGGATTGGCTTTCTCTACATGGAGCTCATATCAATTGCCAAAGAAGGGAAGTCACATTTCATATTCCAGATCAATCTACGATCGTATATCAATGCAAGGATGAACATAACCTTCCAGTGGAAATTTCTTCCATCTTATGGGTATTGATTCCACTAAATGAAGGTTATTTATCTCAAATGGTTGGTGAGAAACTCACGATTAAGAATATGCCTATCGTACGGGAGTTTGATGATGTCTTTCCGGAGGAATTGCCGGGTCTTCCACCAAATCGTGAAGTTGAGTTTTCAATAGAACTCGTACCGGGTGCTTTTCCTATTTCAAAGACACCTTATAGAATGGCCCCAATTGAGTTGCAGGAATTGAAGAAGCAACTCCAAGAGAATCTTGATAAGGGATTCATACGCCCTAGTTCGTCACCTTGGGGAGCACCTGTTCTATTTGTTAAGAAGAAAGATGGATCAATGAGACTCTGCATTGATTATCGAGAACTTAACAGGATCACTATCAAGAACAAATATCCTCTCCCACGCATTGATGACTTATTTGACCAACTACGCGGAGCTCAATACTTTTCCAAGATTGATCTTCGTTCAGGGTATCATCAATTAAGGGTCAAAAGGGAGGATATACCAAAGACGACTTTCCGTACAAGGTATGGACACTATGAATTTATAGTGATGCCATTTGGTCTTACTAATGCCCCTGCTATCTTCATGGATCTAATGAATAGAGTCTTTAGAGACTATCTTGATCAATTTGTGGTAGTCTTTATTGACGATATTCTTGTCTATTCAAAGAACAAGGAAGAGCATGAAGATCACTTGAGAATTATATTGAATACCCTGAGAAAGGAGAAGCTTTATGCCAAATTTACCAAGTGTGAATTTTGGCTTCAAAAAGTTTCATTTTTGGGTCACATAATCTCAAAAGAGGGGATATCTGTGGATCCATCAAAAACAGAGGTTATCGAAAGATGGTCGAGACCAACCACAGTAACTGAGATCCGAAGTTTTCTTGGTTTGGCTGGATATTATCGACGTTTTGTAAAAGATTTTTCACGATTATCTAATCCATGACCAAGTTGACTCGGAAAGGAGTTAAGTTTGTCTGGACAGAGGAATGTGAAGAGAATTTCAAGGAGTTGAAAAGAAGGTTATCCAGTGCACCTGTGCTCACACTGCCTTGTAGTGGAGAAAGGTTTGTGATCTACAGTGATGCATCCAAGAAGGGATTGGGGTGTGTTCTTATGCAAAATGATATGGTGATAGCTTATGCCTCACGACAGTTGAAAATCCATGAGCAAAATTACCCAACACATGATTTGGAGTTGGCAGCGGTAATCTTTGCATTAAAGATTTGGAGGCATTACCTTTATGGTGAAAGGTGTGATATTTATACTGATCATAAAAGTTTAAAGTATATTTTCACACAAAAGGAGTTGAATATGCGTCAAAGAAGATGGTTGGAGCTGATTAAGGATTATGACTGCTCAATCCATTATCACCCTGGGAAAGCAAACAAGGTGGCAGATGCATTAAGTCGACAAGGCCATGCTAGTTTATCCATGATGAGGATCACAAAAGATCCAATATTTATGGATTTACAAAGGATAGATCTTAGAATTATACTGCAAGGGGAAAAATCTTATCTTTCTCAAATGAATTTTCAACCATCTATACATGTGAAGATTAAAGAAGCACAGAAAGAAGATGTCGAGTTACAAAAGAAGGTTAGAAATGTTCCTGAATTCAACCTTGATTGTGATGGGATAATAAAGTTCAGGAATCGGGTTTGTGTTCCTCCCATCCCCGAATTAAAGAAGGAGCTGTTGGATGAGGCTCATAGTTCTTCATTCTCTATTCATCCTGGAAGCACGAAGATGTATAGGGACCTGAAAGAGTACTTCTGGTGGGATGGCATGAAAAGAGATGTTGCTGAATATGTCTCTCGATGTTTGGTTTGTCAACAAGTTAAAGCTGAGAGACATAAGTCTAAGGGGATGTTACAACCATTACCCATACCCGAATGGAAATGGGAAAACATCACTATGGACTTTGTCACAGGACTTCCTAAAACATCCAAAGGCAATAATGCTATCTGGGTCATAGTTGATCGTCTTACAAAGTCTGCACACTTCATTGCTATTAGAGAGGATTTCTCTCTAGATCAGCTTGCCAGGATATATGTAAAGGAAGTGGTAAGATTGCATGGAGTACCACTTTCTATTATATCTGATCGGGATCCGAGATTTACCTCGAAGTTCTGGCGAAGTCTTCAGCATACTCTGGATACAGAGTTGAGTTTCAGCACTGCTTATCATCCCCAGACAGACGGTCAGTCTGAGAGAACAATTCAAACCCTAGAAGATATGTTGAGAGCTTGCTCTATGGATTTCAAAGGAGGTTGGGATCAACACCTACCTTTGGTATAATTTTCTTATAATAATAGCTTTCACTCCAGTATTCAGATGGCTCCTTATGAAGCTCTCTATGGAAAGAAATGCAGGACTCCAACTTGCTGGGATGAAGTTGGGGAAAGAAAGCTGTTAGGACCTGATCTCGTTGATGAAATGGCAGAAAAAGTCAGATCTATTCAACAACACATAAGAGCAGCTCAGAGTCGACAGAAAAGTTATGCCGACAACCGAAGAAAAGACCTAGAGTTTGAAGTGGGTGATAAAGTGTTCTTACGAATATCTCCCTGGAAGAGGGTTATGAGATTTGGAAAGAAGGGGAAGTTGAGCCCTAGATATATCGGTCCTTTCGAAATACTGGATCGTGTTGGGAAGGTAGCTTACCGATTGGCGCTTCCACCGAATCTCTCTCAAGTTCACGATGTGTTCCATGTATCTCTCCTGAGAAAGTACATACCAGATCCTTCACATGTACTCAGCTCAGAAGTTGTACCGCTGGAGCAAGATCTTTCTTGTGAAGAACAGTCGATAGAGATTCTGGATCGTAGCGAAAAAGTCCTACGAAACAAGACCACTCACTTGGTGAAAGTTTTATGGAGGAACCACCAACTTGAAGAAGCTACATGGGAGCTTGAGGATATGATGAAGGAGAAGTATCCTCATTTGTTTGTTACAAAGTGACGAATTTCGAGGGCGAAATTCTTTTTAAGGGGGGTAGAATGTAACACCCGAGACTTTTATGTTATATAAATCATCAAAGGAATCTTTTTCTACACAACACTTTCTTGGCTTGCTTTACACGCAATCGCGACCTTCCTCGATAGCTTGCGTCGTACGCAATACCGAGTTTCACTAAACCACAATATGCTATTAAAACTAGCCGTTATGAATAGTAATAACCACTTTTTGAAATTTTATAAATTTTATTTTTCAAAATGGACTTCATTTTTGGACTCAGAATATCGAAATTAGCCTAGGGTGAAATTTTGGTATTTTTCTGAAAACTTTCAATTTTTGATGAATAGTGAAACCACTAAGTGGTAGGTTAAAAAACTGAATTTTGCATAAAACATAATTTTACCGCTTCTGTGAATGGAATTTCGAAAATCCGAGAGACACAGTTAATATCAAGGACTAAAATGTGGTTCAATGAGATGAAAATAATTTTTTGGTGAATAGTAACTTTTTACTTTTTTTTACCGCGGTTGATAGTAAATAGGGTAACTAAGGGTAAATATGATATTAATATTACCCTAACACATGTCCTAATTCTATTGGACAAGTGTAATTCGACCAAAAACAAACTTAGAAATAAAATATGACCATTTAGGCCCACTTGGATTAGATTAGGACATTTAATATTTATTTATTTAAAGAAGGGTTAAAATAGTTAAAATCAAAGTTTAATAAGTAAATCATTTTTAATATGGGGTTATAAATAAGATAAATTAAAATTTAAATATTAATTAGAAAGCTAAAAATATTTACTACATGATGATATTTTATTTGTAATTTTTAGACATCAAATAATTTAATTTATTTATGACACAAAGATGATGCAGTAATTATCTTATTAATGAAATATTGACATAATTGATGTTATAAACACCAAAATAAATGTAATCTGAGACTTTTTATGAATTCCACTAATTTTCTAGGTTACTATGATATATTATTGTTGATTTAATCAACTTGGTTCGAACATATAATTCTGTTATGACTTTCACAAAAATCATATATCAAATAGTGTCAAAATTGACACAAAATAGTTTTTAAATCAAATATTATATTACTAATTGTTATTTTATTCCTAAAAATCTAAGGTTAGTCCAAATGACTTAGATAAGGATATATATATTAATACTAAACAATTTGGGGTTCGTTTGGCATGTTATAGTAAGTGTATTAACCATATAGTGAAAGAAAACAAAAAGACACGGTAAAAGTTAAATTAATTAACTTAGAGTTAAATCTAATTGATAAGGTTAAAATAATACCCTAAACTTGTCTAAATCCTATTGGTTGATATTATTTCGACCCATCCCCACTTTAGCTTCGAAATAAGACCCTTTGGAACCATTATAAACCGATTTTGACTCTAATATAAAATAATATTTTGAGATATTCCTAAGGTGCCCCTCTCCTCCCTTATAAAAGGGCACCTCCTCCCCCTCCTCCTCACACCAAATTGAGCACTCAAGCTCGGCCAACCCCTGCCATTTTCTCCTCTCCACTTCCATAGAATAATCCTAGAGGTCCTGGTCTTCTCCAAAGACCAATCTTAGTTCCTTAAGTGGAGGATTCAAAGAGGCGTTCCAAAGAAGAGGTAATATCCATTACCGATCTTTTCAATTTCTTTCTTCTTCAACTTCTTCTTCTTTAGTTGTTTCATGATAAAGTAATAACATCAGTATTACTTACATACTGATATGTTATTATAAATATGAAACAACTCTAATTCACCTTTTATCCATCCTACGGAAAAATGAAATCATCGCGCGTGCGTACGTACGGAATACCGTCTCCACGCCGTGGTGTAATCTATTTTCCACCATCACCTTACAAGGATGGGTATAATGGTGTAATGAGTAACTATATTTGATTTTTATAAAGTAATATTGATACTGAAATAATATATATATACTCCAATACAATTCCACGATCATAGGAACGGTATCATCACTTGTGCGTACGTACGGAATACCGTCTCCACGATGTGATGCGACTCGTTCTACATGATCTTCATTTCATAATGATTATATAAATGAATTGAATGAATGAATATGGTATATACTACACTAATACCATTCTGGAAATGAATTATCTATAACCTAAAGATAAGAATAAGAATTTATTCGACAAAACACGCATAAGAACAAAAAGTTATAAAGACCCGAGTAACAAGTAACAATGAAATATTACAAACAAGAAGCTAATAATATGACCATATATGATATCATATCAATATGTATAATTCTGGAATAAGTCAATAACATTATTTAAACCATTATACAGGAGCTTCGGACACGAACAAAGCAAATCGGACTTAAGGTAAGGGAAAATATCACAATCTCATTTTTATCCGAGATTGTTTATTCGTAAGTATTTACTGGGGTGTATTTTATCATCCAAATCCATGTTTCATCAATATGTAATATTATTTCCATCCACCTACAATTGTTTAAATCCATTTTTACCCTTCGGTGAGTTTTTAGTAATATGTATGAAAGGAATCTTTTGTCGTTTTTCGTACGAGGTACTTTTTGACTTTTCCGACAAAAGTACAAAGAATGTTTTTTTTAACTTATACGGCATGAATGGATTTTTAAAACATTATTTCCAAGAAGCTTCCTTTACAAGTTTTCAAGTTTATTTTTAATCAACTTCTTTTATTTTAAAGTTATATGACATGTTATGAAAGGAAAAAATGTTTTTGAAGAAGAAAGGATATTTTCCTCAAGAATGGAGTTCAAGTGTTTTATCAAAATTATTTTTCATCTAAGAAAATAAAGGGTTCTGTTTTTATCCCTATTATTACATTGATTTGATCATGTTGTGATGGAATTATTTTTATGAATTCCTTTATCTTATATGAATTGATTTATGATGTCATGATGTTTCAAGAATCCCATATTTGTTACATGTGTTATGCGATGATGTATGTTTTATGATTATGTGGCACACATAAGAAAGGATTAATTATAAGATGGGTGGGACCTATATCTCCCTCCAATGCATTGGGTAAAGATTTATATCTCATGAGATAGACATGGCTGGAACGGAAGGTTATTTTGGTTCAGTGAAACAGGACTGAAACGAGGAGTGAACTCGGTTCAGAAAGGGAATTTGTCTACTAAGATAGTCTTGGCAATGAGTCATGACTAACAAGAAATGATTTTCCATGATTATGTGTGCATGCCACAAAGTTTCAAGTTTTATGTTATGATTATGGGGATCTCATTTTCACTTCTATGATTTATTCCATGTTAAGATATTATGATCTCTTTTGCAGGTTTTGATTTTCAAAAAGATATGATATGATTTTTATTTCCTTTATTTGCCCTTGCTGAGCATTTGAGCTCACCCTTTTATGTTTTCTTTTCCCCAGGTCAGGAAGATGGATATTAAGTAGAATATGCTAAAAGGGACCCTAGATATGATGAAATAAATGGGAGACACTGTAGAAGATTTATGAACCAGTTGTTTATGTTTCCCAGTTTCTAAAGACATTATACCTATACGGTCCTTTGTGGTTTTGTCATATGTTGTAATAAGTGTGCTTCAATTTTTGAAGTATTAAAAATGTATGTAAAGTATGGGTCGTTATAAGGTGTCACCTAATGGTAGCACATGGGGATAGCATATGATGGTATCACCTTGTGGTAACATGATCATTCTTGCAATCGGGTATATAGAAATTTGATTTTCCATATTATCTTGATTTTATCCACTCGTGTTCTGCAAGATATATACTCAAAGGTGATTTTTCTATATACTAGGGAAGTATATACATCAACTTATGAACTTACATGGATTTATTATTAGACATGATTTCCATTCCATTTGGGAATCCTAGAATCATCATCTACTCTCTTAAACATGTATTGAATCATTGACAATAAATTAAATACATACATGGTCACAATAATCTCCTCATTTAATTTTTTTAATAACAATCCTCAATTTCAATATGTTTTGTTGGATGGATTGTCTCTTTATCCCATTATTTAAAATCAAATGAAAAGGTCAAAGTAAGGGCCTTCTCATCTATTATTTTTCCTCTCAAGAAACACATGATTCTCTTCTTTCTTTCTTAAGAGAAGGATGGTACCACATGGATATTTTTATAAATGATCCATCATTTGGTCTACTTTAAGATTATGCTTGAAAACCCAATGTATAAAACAATATATATATAAGAAAAATATAGTCTATGGTGTCCATTAATTACTATTCCTAGTATACCATACATAAAACTTTATTATTTCTCAAATGTGTTATATATAAAAATATTCTTATCAAGAAAAATGTAATCATCTTCCCTTTAGTAAAGAGATGAGAATGTTCAAGGGAAATATATGTAATTCTACCCTTTTCTCAAAAAAAATTTCAATCAATAATTTCATTGAAATGTATATTTAAAAAAAATCAAGAGATAAGATTCTTAGTGTGATTGGAATACCTCAATTTTATAGTTTTAAAATCCATCTATAATATTGATGTTTTCTAGAATTTATTAGGAAATTAATCTTCTCAATGTTTCTCCCCCTTAATGTATTCACTTGTCATGACCCGTCCTCGGGGCCCGTGCCGTGACTACCCCAAGCCCGCCTTCCCTAGGCCAAGGGCTGGAGACTAGCACAAAAGGAGTAAATCCCGATAACTGGGAAGGCATTGCCTTTATAAAAGTAAACAAAACATCGCAGAGTACAAGAGGAAGTAAAACACTAAGTACAAAGAGAAGTGCTGAAAGGTAAATGGGCCAGAATACAAACCCAAATGAAAGTACAACTACAACTGAACAATGTACAACAGAAAAAGACAAAAGATGGAAGAACGGAAGCGGATCCTGGGTCATCTTCCTGGGATCCTACCTGAAGGGTAGGTAAAGATGGCGCAGCTCCAGGATCGTCCACCACGGAACCTACCTGAAGGGTAGGTACAGATAGCCTCCACAATGCTCTCGCCCGTCAACCTCCTCCAAGTGTCGTCTCTCCGTGAAGTCCACCTCCATATACTGACTCGTCGTGTAGTCCACCTCTGAGTAATGACTCATCGTGTAGTCCACCTCCGGGTACTGTCCAGTCCTCGAACACTCGGCCTCCATCAGCACTGCCCGTCGTCTGCAACCAACACAACGAGGTGCACGCATAGCCCGTGCAGGGGTGAGTATAACGATACTCAGTAGGGACCCCAAGACCCTCAAGGTCTCACTAAAACCAACATGGATAACCACAAATAAGATCTCAACAGATGACCTCTACTTAGGTATATGCCCATGCATATACCTAAGTTATCAAGTAACTCATATCAATCATGAGGAAAACACCAAGATCATGAAATCAATAGATAACCACTACCCAGGTATATGCCCATACATATACCTAAGTTATCAAGTGACCCATCTCAATCATGAGGTAAACACAAAGGTCAAAAGTCTCAGCTCAAACCGGGATTTTCTTTATCGAAATCGTAACTGTTGAAGAGCTCCGTCTCTGGAGTGTACAGTGGTCCTATCACGACTCCGAGGTACTTCTCACTAACCTAAGACTGCTTAGGTACTCCTCCTATCGAGTATCGCGGGTCAGCCACCCAAACACAGTAGTTCACACCCCCTAGTAGCCTGCAGAGGTACTCTCCGGACGAGTATCGTGGGTCTTCATTGTCACACAGGTAGTGATCTGTCTGCCATGGGTCTGCACCTCACAAAGTAGTGCTCCGTCCACTTGGCTAGTCGACTCACTCCAAATCGATTCGGTCAAGCAGTTGTCAGGTCTCAGCCGGCTACACGGTCTCCGTACACCGCACGCTCGTCTCTGGGAGTGTCTTCTCCACAAGCTACAGGTCGATACTCCAAGTATCTCAAAGTCCCACGAAGAAGTATCTCAAAGGACGGCCTCGTCATAGAGGTCTCAACGCAATAGACGGCGCATCAATCGGACGCCCGGTCTGGGAGTTATTAGCCTTTTCGTCCCAGGGGCCCGGTTGGTTTCGAGTGAGAACCAAACAGGATGTATCTGAACTGTACCCTGAACTCTCATTGGGTATACTCAAAGGAACTGTTTCTCCACGTGATCACCAACGCCACTGACGGTTCGTCAAACGGACGTTCAGTCTGAAAGATAACAGCTTTTCCTTTCAAAGGGCCCAATTGGATTTCGGGTACAATCCAACCCGGACACTATCCAATAACAACCAAAACTCAGGCGATTTATTCCAAAAGATCCGTCTCATCAAGAGGAATTCAACGAGACAGACGGCGCATCAATCGGACACCCGGTCTGTGAGTTATTGGAATTTTCTTTCCAAGGCCCGATTGGTTTCGTGAGGGAACCAACCCAACTGCACTCCGACGGTATCCAAACCTCAAGAGGAGTAAGCCAAAATATCTGTAACACTTAGAGGAATCCATCAAAGTTGACGGCATGTCAATTAGACGTCCGGAGATCAGGTAATGAGCATTTCCTTTCCGAGGGCCCGGTTGGTTCTGTGCACGAACCAACCTGGCCATACCCAAAGTATTCTGAAACCTTGAGTGTAATATGTCAAAATGACCCTCTCGGTCCAAGGATCGTATCGCTACTGGCAGTGCATCGATCGGAGGTCCGTAGCCCAAGATATTGTCTTCTGACCGAAAGTGATCTGAAAATGGGGGGTCTGGGCCCGGTCTGACCCGGCCTAACCATCCTGGGTCGGCCCGAACCGGGCCGACCCGACCCGGGTCCGGGTCTGACACGGTTGGCGCGACCCAGTCCGGCCGATGGGTTAGCTCGGCCGGTTACGGCCGAGCGGAGCGGAGCGGGGCGCTGCCCCCGCGTGAAGAACCGCGGCCCCGTGTGGGGCCGCCCGTGCCAGCGGACGCGGCGGCCGGCCACGTCCTGCCGCCCCCTTCCGATCCCGTGCGGTAACGGGACCGCTCTCCGTCGCCGCGGATTCAGACATGGTGGATTCTTTCGGCAGCGCTCTGGGCGCCGCCGCCCCCGACCGCCGGCACCGCCGAGCCGGCGGGGCGCGCCGACGGGGGCTTCCGCGGACCACCGGACACGCTCCGGTGGTCCGATTCACCTGCGGTCTTTGCCAGTGATCATCCCGGGACCCGACCTTCACTGCAAAGATCTCACAACGCCCGTGCGGCTTCGTTTGTTGTTTTTCGGCGCGGCGCGATGGCGCCGTGGCTTGTTCAACTTCATCGGTGTCGCGCGACGGTGCCGCGCTTCTTATCCCTTCCTCATAATTTCCGCGCGGTACCATAGCACCGCGCCACCTTTCACGTGCAGCAACAAATTCAACAACAAGGTGGAATGAGGGTCGGCCGTGTTCATGCGGTCCGACCACCTCCCGTTATAATGATAGCAAGCGGCCATATATTAGAAGTCGACGTACGACAAGAAATAATTCACGGACAAAAACAATAATCCTCAACATCAATCCTCAGGAACGAACGATCCGCAGATCAACCTGGAATTGGTTGGTCCGAGCTCGTCGTTATTTTTTCAAAAGATAAGAGAACACTAAATAAATTCCCCTACATGGATATTTGACGTCGCACATCGAGTGTCGCGGAGAACGGCGTCGCGGGGTCAGATGTAGATTCTGTGGATGTCGGGTGCGTCCGAGGGGGAAACGACGTCTCCTCACTTGTTGCTATGGAAGAAGAGGATGGAGAACCGTGGACGCCGAGTCGATCTACGTTGAAGGGAAGGTGTTCTTCATCGAAGAATAATCGTTCTTCGTTGAAGATGCGTCGTTCTTCGTCGAAGGAAAGTTATCTTCTTCTTCACACCAAAGCTCTCCCAAAAACTCTAGGACTTTGCTAAAGTTTTCTCACACACCAAAAGCTCTAACTCAAAATAATATCCCATGATATTATTTTTGTTCACACCACAAAGATTTAAAATTCAATCCAAACCACTTAATTAAACAAATGAAGAGAATCATCTCATTAATTAATGCATGTTGGCATGAATTGATGGTGGAAGGAACAGGTGAAGTGATACAAAAAAAAGAGTTAAAAAACTTAATGGAAGAGGAGATTAATGGGGACTTGACACATTAAAAGCAAGGGAGTTTAAGGGGGGTTGTAGAGTTATACATTTAAACACAAGGGGTGTTAAATGGGGGGAAGTTCATGGGTATTAAAGGGAAGGTGAAGGGTTGGGGTTTCGTGTGGACCCCACCACCCTTGGTCATACCCTCTCATGGGACGTTAGGTGGGGTGTGGCCCCACCTCCAACTTCTCTATGAAGAAATTAACTTCCACATAAAATAAATTGTGACAGTACAATTTATTTAAGACTTATCGAATCCCCAAAAATTAACCACCTCATGCGACAAAACGCAACTGCGCTTAAGGTCCCCTTATGCAATTATCGGCGCTGCGTGTTCATCAGTGCCCTCGGATTTCAATTCCGAGCACCGGTTCAAAAGATAGAAAAAAAACTCGCTCGTTCGTTCACTTAACGTACCTGAGCCAAACTTCGGAAAATGATTTTGGGCACATCGGGCCTCGGAATCAGACGCCGTCAGAAACTGCGTTCTTGTAAAATTACAAAGAAAATTAAGAAAAAATTTTCCTTGAAATTTACATGTCTTTACATTACTCCCACCTCAGGGCTTTACGTCCCTGTAAAGCTTCATCACAAACCAGGGTCACAAAAGCGGTACAGAGCAGGAATCTGAGCCTCCTGCTCTCATGTCCTCACCTAGAGGTTCCTGTACTGCCCGAGAAAGCGCACCCGAGGTATAGAACATTCTTGTAGGATCCGCCCCAGTCGATCCTCAATCACCACTGGAACCTCCTTGAAAGTCACCCCATCTCCATCGTCCATCTCCCCATGGTCAATGATATGCGAAGGGTCAAGCACGTATCTCCTCAGTTGAGATACGTGGAAGTCGTCGTACACCTGGTGCAACTGAGGTGGATGGGTCAAGCGGTAAACCACCTCGCCTACCCAAATGAGGACCTAGAATGTTCCATTGAACCTCGTAGATAACTTTCTGCCGTGGTCAAATCTCCGTAAACCTAGTCAAGGTGAGACCCGTAAGGACGCGATCGTCGTCCTTGAACGCCAGAGGTCTCCAATTCCTATTTAGAACTGGAACTCAAAACGACTGCTGCCACGAGGGTAAGGTTGACCGACTCAAGAGTGATCGGTCGGACCCTCTTGTGCATGAGCTTATACTATGCTGCCTGGGGTTTCCTTTTCACTGATCATGGAAAACCCATTCCGATGTCGTAGTTAAACCACAACCTTTTTTCCTAATACAGTCAATCAGTGTATGAACTTTGGATCCAATCCATACTCAGACCAACGCCGTAAGGCCTCGAAACTGCCACCAAGATATTCCAACCAAAACTCTCGCCTCGAGGGTTTGACCACACTGTCGGCGTAAGTGTGATTATTGAGTCTTCTCCCAAGGTATCTCCAAACGTTAGGGTCAAGTCCACAGCTTACCGAAAACTCTAGGTCTAGGACAAGATTCATGGAAGGAAGGAATGATTCATATCAACGTCTGTTACTACGACAGCTAGTAGTGGAAACAGACTATCCCTTGAATCATTCTTAGAGACATTGTGTCACTCTCCCTGGCCACAAGCAGCTACGCTCTTTCTCCGCCCTCCTGCTCCTTGAGCCTGGCGGGGATAACTAAGGCGGGTGGTTGTAGCATGCTAAGATGTACACCACCTCATACTACTCTCCTAGCTCTTCCTCCACATCTGCTGCTTTGCAGACTCCTCTCTCCTTAAAGCTTCCTCTTCTTGAAACATTTAACACGCTTGAGTCTCTAAGACTGGCGTCGGTTTCCAGTTTCTTACTGCACTGTGCAGTCTTCATCTGCTCCTGGATGATCTGCACCTTCTTTGCCTACGATCTGTAAGAGATGCTAAAATTTCTCCTTTGCCGAAAAGATAAACTCAGTCTCATCCCCTGGATGAACCACACCCATTTCCTAATACAATCAATCCTGACATGAATGATGTATTCATGCCATGGATGACGTCGTAAGGCCTCGACATAACTACCAAGAGATCCAACCATCACTCTCACCTCCAACGGTCGAGTCACGCTGTCGGCATCAGTGTGAGGTAACTGGGTCTCCTCCAGTACAAATCTCGAAAGTGAGGGTCAAATCAACAGTTTTAACCGGGACCTCTCAGTATCAACCAAACAAAGGGACAGGAAGGAAAACAACACAAAGATAAGTGTCTTTTTATTATTGCAGCTCATAGTACAAAGACACGAATACAACAGAAATATGAAACTAGAAGTACAAGAGATGTATCCACTAGTTCCAATCATGTACACCTGCTCCCGGAGCTCTACTGCCTTGTCCACTGCTCGGCTGTTGCTCAAGCACTTGTTGCTACTTCTGCCTCGGGGGCTTCTCCAACGCCTGCGGATCGACAGTGCGGAGGGTCGGACAGTCATATTCTAGGTGACCCTTCCTACCATATTCATAACACTTCTTGCTCCTCGTATGGCTGGCTCTGACCCCACCCCGGGTGTCCCGCACCACCGGTCCTAAAACCCGAGATCGCCCAACTGCTGGTCTAGTCCTCCTGGTCCTCTGCATCATCTGTCTACTGCCCACAAATGACTTGGCTACTGATCGAAAACACGCGACAAAGGCAACAGCTCCTGAACACGCTTGGGTGTAGAGCTACTGGAACAAACTCCACCCTAAAGAAGGTCTCGAAGTATTCCCATGCGAAGGTCATCCCGTCACAAAACTAGAACAAGTGGCTCCACCACTTGCCTGCTGCTACCTGAAGAAGGCTGGAAGCAAAGATCACCATGAAGTCTGTTAGCGTCCCCACTATCCTAAAGACTCTCACCACAACCTCCATCCAATCCTCAGCCGCCTGCGGGTCCGTCTCTCCTAGGAACCTAGGTGGCCTCTGGCACTGGAACTCGTGCAGCGAGATCAAGTGGCGTGCATCGCCTACTACTAGGGCTGGTGGCATCGGTGACCCAACGTATGGTAGTACCGTTGGTGCCTCAACTGCAAGAGGGCCCTGTACCGAAGCCTCGTCGCTCGACAGGCTGTCAGTACGCACATCCCTCTAGGCTCTAGCTGGTCATCCGAGAAAAATCATCCTGAAAGAAACAACGTGACATGGTCAAACGATTATACTTGGGGAGCTGACCTGGTTTGAGCTGACATTTAAAAACTTCTGGAAACACACACGCAATCAGTGTTTTCGTGCACAAAGTCGGAAATCAGTTGTCTGGGTCCTGGTGTATGGCTACGTCGGCCGCCCGCACCAACACTGGACTCCCTGAACTGAATACCACACTCGGTACCCTTAACACTATTTCTTCACAGAAAGAAAACATCAGAGTTATATGTTCTGCGGTAGAACCGACCCCTCTGAAACCAATTTGTCATGACCCGTCCTCGGGGCCCGTGCCGTGACTACCCCAAGCCCGCCTTCCATAGGCCAAGGGATGGAGACTAGCACCAAAGGCGTAAATCCCAATAACTAGGAAGACGTTGCCTTTATAAAAGTAAACAAAACATCACATAGTACAAGCGAAAGTAAAACATTAAGTACAAAGAAAAGTGCTGAAAGGTAAATGGGCCAGAATACAAACCCAAATGAAAGTACAACTACAACTGAACAAAGTACAATAGAAAAAGACAATAGCTGGAAGAACAGAAGTGGATCTTGGGTCGTCCTCCTCGGATCCTACCTGAAGGGTAGGTACAGATGGCGCAACTCCTGGATCGTCCACCAAGGATCCTACCTAAAGGGTAGGTACAGATATCCTCTACAACGCTCTCACCCATCAACCTCCTCCGAGTGTCGTCTCGCCGTGAAGTCCACATCCAGATACTAACTAGTCGTGTAGTCCACCTCCGGGTACTGACTCATCATGTTGTCCAACTCCGGGTACCGTCCAGTCCTCGAACACTCGGCCTCCGTCAGCACTGCCCGTCATCTGCAACCAACACAACGAGGTGTGGGCATAGCCCGTGCAGGGGTGAGTATAACGATACTCAGTAGGGACCCCGAGACCCTCAAGGTCTCACTAAAACCAACATGGACAACAAAAAATAAGATCTCAATAGATGACCTCTACTTAGGTATATTCCCATGGATATACCTAAGTTATCAAGTAACCCATTTCAATCACGAGGAAAACACCAAGATCAGAAAATCAACGGATAACCACTACCCAGGTATATGCCCATACATATACCTAAGTTATCAAGTGACCAATCTCAATCATGAGGTAAACAAAAAGGTCAAAAGTCTCATCTCAAACCAGGATTTTCTTTATCAAAACCGTAACTGCTGAAGAGCTCCATCTCTGGAGTGTACAGTGGTCATGTCACGACTCCGAGGTAGTGCTCACTAACCTAAGACTGCTGAGGTACTCCTCCTGTCGAGTACTGCGGGTCATCCACCCAAACATAGTAGTGCTTCCCGTCGGGGTATGCCACCCAAACACAGTAGTGCACACCCCTAGTAGCCTTCATAGGTACTCTTTGGACGAGTACCGCGGGTATGCACTGTCACACAGGTAGTGCTCCGTCCGCCATGGGTCTGCACCTCACAAAGTAGTGCTCCATCCACTGGGCTAGTCGACTCACTCCAAGTCGAGTCGGTCAAGCAGTCATCAGGTCTCAGCCGGCTACACGGTCTCCGTACACCGCACGCTCGTCTCTGGGAGGGTCCGCTCCACAAGCTACAGGTCGATACTCCAAGTATATCAATGTTCCAAGAAGAATTATCTCAAAGGACTGCCACGTCATAGGGGTCTCAACGCAACAGACAGCGCGTCAATCGGACGCCCGGTCTGGGAGTTATTAGCCTTTTCGTCCCAGGGGCCCGGTTGGTTTCAAGTGCGAACCAACCTGGCCGTATCTCAACTGGGTATACTAAAAAGAACCGTTTCTCCATGTGATCACCAACGCCTTTGATGGTTTCTCAAACTGACGTCCAGTCTGAAAGATAACAGCTTTTCTGTTCCAAGGGCCCGGTTGGATTTCAGGTACAATCCAACTCGGCCACTATCCAACAGCAACCAAAACTCGGGCGATGTATACCAAAAGTTCCGTCTCATCAAGAGGAATTCAACGAGAGAGACGGCGCGTCAATCGGACGCCCGGTCTGTGAGTTATTGGCATTTTCTTTCCCGGGGCCCGGTTGGTTTCGTGAGCGAACCAACCCGACCGCACTCCGACGACATCCAAATCTCGAGCGGAGTAAGCCAAAAGATCCATCTCACTTAGAGTAATCCATCAAAATCTACGGCACATCAATCGGACGTCCGGAGTTCAAGTAATGAGTGTTTCCGCTCTGAGGGCCCGGTTGGTTCCGTGCACGAACCAACCTGGCTATACCCAAAGTATTCCAAAACCATGAGTGTAATATGTCAAAACGACCGTCTCGGTCCAAGGATCTCATCGCCGCTGACGGTGTATCGATCAGAGGTTCGTAGCCCAAGAAATGGATTTTTGACCGAAAGTGATCTGAAAACGGGGGGTTTGGGCCCAGACCGACCCGGCCCAACCCCCCTGGGTCGGTCCGAACCGGGTCGAACCGACCCGGTTGGCGTGACCCGGCCCGGCCTGGGTGGCCCAGCCGGTGGGTCAGCTCGGCCGGTTACGGCCGAGCAGAGCGGAGCGTCGCGCTGCCCCCGCGTGAAGAACCACGGCCCCGCGTGGGGCTGCCCATGCCAGTGGACGCGGCAGCCGGCCCCGTCCAGCCGCCGCGGCTTTAGCCACGACGGATTCTTCCGGTGGTGCTCCGGGCGCCACCGCCCCCGACCGCAGGCGCCGCCGCGCCGGTGGGGGCTTCTGCGGACCACCAGACACGCTCCGGTGGTCCGATTCGCCTACGGTCTTCGCCAATGATCATCCCGGGACCCGACCTTCGCTGCAAAGATCCCACAACGCCCGTGTGGATTCGTTTGTTGTTTTCTGGTACGAAACGACGGATCCGCGCTTCTTAGCCCTTCCTCATAATTTCCGTGCGGTGCTACAACACCGCGCCGCCTTTCATGTTCCATAACAAATTCAACAATAAGGGGGGAAGGAGGGTCAGCCGTGTTCGTGCGGTCCGACCACCTCCCGTGATAATGATAGCAAGCGTCCATCTATTAGAAGTCGACATACGACAACAAATAATTCACGGACAAAAACAATAATCCTCAACATCAATCCGCATGAACAAACGATCCGCCGATCAACCTGGAATTGGTTGGTCCGCGATCGTGGTTTTTTTCTCAAAAGATAAGAGAACACCAAATAAATTCCCCTACATGGATATTTGACGTCGCACGTCGGGTGTCGCGGAGAATGGCGTCGCGGTGTCGGTCATAGATTCTGTGGATGTCGGGGTGCGTCTGAGGAGGAAACGACGTCTCCTCACTTGTTGCTATGGAAGAAGAGGATGGACAACCATGGACGTCGAGTCATTCTACGTTGAAGGGAAGGTGTTCTTCATCGAAGAAGAACCGTTCTTCGTTGAAGATGTGTCGTTCTTCGTCGAAGGAAAGTTCTCTTCTTCTTCACACCAAAGCTCTCCCTAAAACTCTAGGACTTAGATAAAGTTTTCTCACACACCAAAAGCTCTAACTCAAAATAATATCCCATGATATTATTTTTATTCACAACACAAATATTTAAAATTCAAACCGAACCACTTAATTAAACAAATGAAGAGACTCATCTCATTAATTAAGGCATGTTGGCATGAATTAATGGTGGAAGGGAAAGGTGAAGAGTTACACAAAAAAAGAGTTAACAAACTTAATGGAAGAGGAGATTAATGGGGAGTTGACACATTAAAAGCAAGGGAGTTTAATGGGGGTTGTAGAGTTATACATTTAAACACAAGGGGTGTTATATGGGGGAAAGTTCATGGGGGTTAATGGGAAGGTGAAGGGTTGGGGTTTCATACGGACCCCACCACCGTTGGTCATACCCTCTCATGGGAAGTTAGGTGGGGTGTGTCCCCACCTCCAACTTCTCTATAAAGAAACTAACTTCCACATAAAATAAATTGTTACACTACAATTTATTTAAGACTTATCGAATCCCCAAAAATTAACCACCTCATGCGACAAAACGCAACTGCGCTTAAGATCCCCTTAAGCAATTATCCGTGTTGCGAGTTCATCGGTGCCCTCGGATTTCAATTCCAAGCACCGTTTCGAAAGATAGAAAAAAACTCGCCCATTCGTTCACTGAACGTACCCGAGCCAAACTTCGGAAAATGATTCCAGGCACACCGGGCATCGGAATCAGACTCCGTCAGAAACTGCGTTCTTGTAAAATTCCAAAGAAAATTAAGAAAAACTTTTCCTTGAAATTTCTAGGACTTTACAGCACTCCACATTTTCTTTTTCATAGTAGTTAGTATCATCCACGAGGTTAAATCTCTACAAACTATCCAGAAGTGAAAAACTCAAACTTCTCCTTCAATTCTCTGTATGTTAGCTCAAAACAAATAATAATAGATAATAAGGAGGAACCTATTTTTTCCATCATGAGTAACATTTAGGATAATATATTCCTCTCAATGTATTACATTCTTTTTTTCAAATCATATCGTGAAAATTTTTCTTGAGACTCTTCTTTCTATTTGTTACTCATCTATTTAAAAATATTATTTATTCCCTTTATCTTCTTATTTATATATAATATCTCTTTCTTCTTTGTTACAATGAATATTTAAGTTTCTATTTGTGAATAACTTCTCATAAATTATCACCTCATCTTTTAATGCAACCTGTTTTCGTTTAGCATCAGTTAATTTTATATCTTCCTCCAATTATTTAGCCAATTTTAATAGATGTGGGAAAAAATTGGGATCTATTTATTTAAATAAATTGTATTCATAGAATATTCAGATGACTTATGACTATTTTTATTTTAATATATATACCATTTCATATAATTTGGAACCCATCCTTTGGACATTTTCATGCATATATCAACCTTCTGACGTTCTAAACAGCATAAACCAAAAACTTTAATCAAAATCTCAAATTTTTTTGTGTAGATTGTTCTGGAAAATATTTATATATAGGTTTTTTATTTGATATTTCTTTCACCATTTTATCATTGAAAATAACCCTTTGGATCTCTCATATTTCCTAGTAAAGTCATATAGAACCAATAATAATATTCTTTCTGTCCATGCTTACAACAATACTATCAAAAACCATGATACATTGTTAGTCCATAATGGTTCAAGATCTATCTTGATTTGTGTTAAATTTAATATCTTGTAAATAGAGCCTTAAATTTCATAGGGAGTTATAACCTTAGTGGAATATTGTTCCATTAGTTTAATTTTGAATATTTACTCTCAGTTTTATTACCCCAATAGTACACAAGGTTGTTTCTTAGACATTCACGGTTAGTTAAAAAAAATATTCCCTGATAATTAAAATTAATTAATTTTAACTAATAGTTGGAAAACTTCATGATAATATCTTGAGAATATTCACCATTAATATTAGATTCCTTGGTGAATTATTCTTTAACCTTTTTCAACTAATGTTGAACAATGAAAAAATGGCTTGTCTTACAAACAACACATACTCTTCTTCAAATATCTCTTCTCCAAGATAACTAACCATATTTTAAATCTAAATGGTCTAAAAAATATTCTACTTGTTGTCATAAATATGGTATTATTAATTATTTTTATTTATTTTTCTATGTATCCACAATGTCATTTTCTTTCTCAATCTTTTTCTTTTCTCTCGTGAAGAAATTTAATCAAGACATAAAGGATTCCAATTTGTGTCTATGTTACCACTAAATATATATATATTATTTTCTCTAACATTACTATATATTTATGAATAATATTGTTTCATTACATTATGAATGAACTCAAGTGATAATAGATATAAAAGAATCCTATTTATTCAGCTCTGATAATTCATCCCATCTAACAAGGGAACACATCGACTATTAATAGAGTTAGGATTCCCCATCTCCCAGAATTCTCCCATGGATCGTAAGATATGTTATTCCTATGATAGTACTCTAAGAGTCCTAGGGTTTTTGGAGCATGGAGGGTGGTGGTGAATCAATATTTTCTTCTTCTTATTATTTATTATTTTCATTTCATCCTCTTAACCCTATTAATTATCATGATCCACTCAAATTATTCTCATATACAGACATGTTTGTGTAGTAACAAAGAAGATTAGAACACAAAATCTAAAAGTTTTGACATAAAGTCATACCAAATTTTTGGATGTTTGTTGGGAAAAAATCCCTCAAGGTAACATTGCAGTATTTTTGGGTTCATTGTGTTTATTGACAAAGCAAGTTTCCATGTAGAATTTTCGAGTTCCTGAGAAGTTGTTGGCAATCCATGTTGACAAAGAACGATGACAAAGGAATGAACGATCTGGAGCTGGTACAAAAGAGCAGTACAAGGTGGCACCGTTTCCCAGTGTTGGTGAGCATTGCGAAAATATGATTTCCATGAAGATCATATTTTTATATGGTAGAGGCATGAATATCGTGAAGAGAGGCTTCATGGTTTGGATTTCACAAAGACCAGAATAATGATGGCGGTGATTCTTCACGATTACGACAAGCTTCGCGAATGACATAGTTTGAAGTGCATCATGGCGGGGAAGAGCATAGAGAGGGAGATTTGTGGAAAAGGTGAAAAATAAATGACAGAATGCATCATGATTACAAAGAGATCTATGATCGGAAAATTTACTTGGTGCTTCAAGAGTTTGAGAGAATTCTGGTGGAAATTTCGGAGCTTCGTGATTGTTGATGACATGGCGCAGACTTCGCGCGGAAGGGTCGAGGGTCGGTAGAATTGCCTATAAATATAGGTTGACCGACTCGAGAGAAGCAGAGAATTTTCGAAGAAGATATTTCGCTCTCATTTCACTAAGGTAGTTTGCATAGCCCATGTGCTTCGCGAATGAAGAGCTTTGCGGCGGCTATTGTAGCTCTGCGAAATTTGCGTGCTCTGCGTTGGCTTAGTGAGCCTTGTGAGGGAATTTTCTCTGCAACGACTTGAGCTTTGAGGTAGTGCTTCTCAATAGTGCTTCGCGAAAAGTTAGGAGCTTCGCGAAGGCTTGTTTGAGCTTCACGAAATTGGGATCCTAGAAAAGTAGAGTGCTTTGCGAAGGTTTTTCCAAATGAATTTCGCAGTATTCAGGGGAAAGGGGTTATTCATCAGTGGATGAAATTTGGACATCAACAGAGCATCTATCAACAGTTGAGGATCCATGATTTCATGAAAATGAAGAGACCCACATGTCTATAAACTGTGAGTGGATCTTTTGAAGAAGCAGTGACCTCACTTCAGTTAAGAGAGTAGTGAGTTCTCAAAGTGTGAGTGGTTGTAAAACAGGAGGGACAGTGAGCCCGCTTCGAACTTGTCAACAGGAGTGCGCTTAGAGTGGATTTGGTACATCGGCACACTGCAAGTGTATTCTCATTGGACGTATCCCAGGGAGGGTGAATGTCACACCCGTTTTTTATATATATATATTATTTATTTTATTTTATTTTTCTGTTGGGAATTAGATAGTTTGGGTCAAGGCCGAACTTAAATTTTCTGAGTTTTATTTTGAAACACTTTTTGGCCTTTTCGGTGCTAAGCGCACCGTTGTCAAAGCCGCACGACCTCGCTTGGGTAGCTGCGTGACCTCGCCCAGCTTACCGGGTGACCTGCCGATGTCTAAGTAACTAAATGGCATGAATTAATAACGACCAAATAAGATGATAAGAGTTGGATCCAATTAAAGTTAATTGTTTTAATGGCAATAATAATATTTTTATTTGAGAATATTATTATTATTATTATTCCAATTTTAGTTTACTACAATTATTTTGTTTTTTTTAATTTTATTATTATTATTATTAGTTTCTTTTTTGTTTATTTTGTTCTTACTTTTTTTCTCCCTCTCTTTTTTTGGCTAGGGTTCGGACCCCCCCTTCTTGTGCGTCGTTTTCTTTTTCTTCCCCCTCCGGCAGATCGCGGCTCTCTCCCCCTGTCGCCCCGCCACCGGCTCTCCAACCATCAACCGGCCTCCTTCCTCTCCCGACCAGCACACCACCGCCTGCTGCAAATTTCATTTCCTACACCTCTGGCGCGCCTCCATCCGCGGCTCACAAGCTGTCCGCCGGACCGCTTCCTCCACCTCCGGCGCACCCTGCAATCCCCAAATCTCCTCCCTCAGCCTCCTCCCGCTGGAACCCCTCGCCGTCGCCCAGTCCCGGCCAGCCGCTCCCTGCCGGCTCCCCGTTGCGCATGCCGCACGCCGCACCACTCCTCTTTCCATTCTCCTTCCCATGCTGTCCGTCGGACCTGCACCTTTCAGCGCCCCGCACCCCTTCGACTCCCAACAGACCTCCACTGCCCGCCGATACAGCTTGCTCCGCTACCCCCCACGGCCGCCGACCTCCATCCCTTCCGACTTTTTTTTTCCAGCACGGTGCGCCCTGGTGGTCCCCTTTAAGCTCGGGCCAGCCCTCAATGTCCCCGCCGTAGGTTCGTTTAATTCAATTTGGTTGGTTTCTTCATTTGATAGATTAACCGGTGCGCCTTTATGTGGGTTTTGGTCTGGTTTTGATGTCTTCTTTGGTCCGATTCTTGTTTTAAGGTTCATCTTGATTTTGTTATGGTGCGTTGATGGATAATTGGAGTCGTGCACTGAATTTTACGGAATTCCTTCACCCGAGGTAGGTGGTTCCATGCCTTTGCATCATCTAGATAACTTAATTTGTTTGTTTAGTTAAACTTGATAAGTTCTATGATTTAATTGCATGGTGCTGTCTTTATTTATAATGCTTTGCCATGCTCGTTTGATAAAAATTGGATTTCCGAAATGGTATGCTTTTGTGTTTTATATGTGTTGTTGTATAAATGAATGGGTGTGTTTTATAAGTTGCACGGAATGCGGTTTAAAATTTTTTTGACATGCGTGCGTGGTAAAAATTGCACTCTCTTTAGAAGTGGTTATGTTTTTATTTATTTATTTATTTCGACCTTGTTGTGGTAAATTTTTAAAGTGTCTAATTAATTGTGCAAATGGTGTGAATGTGGTTTTAGAAAAGTTGAGTGTTTAAATGATTTTTAAAATGTTCTTTTCATGGAAAGATTTGTGTGTTTTGAAGTGAGGTTTTATGGTATACATGTGATATGTTTTGTAAACTAAGCGATTGTTCATTTGAGTGGTATTTGGGATTCCAAACAAGGTTGAAAGGTTCTGAAGGTTGTTTGGTAGGGTGAGAGGTGTTTTTAAGTCGCTTTAGGTGTTTGTTTATTTAATTAGACATTTTTTCAAAGTATGTGAATCACTTTTGGTGTGTTTGCCTTGTCCTGCACTTTTGAAATTAAAATGAATTTTTTTTTTATAATGGAAAACAAGTTTTGATATGGTCACCTCATGTATCAAGTATTAAAGTGACGCCTCTGTATAGAACCAAGTGGTATTTGGTGTAAAGTCTTTTTGGGTTTTCTTGAAACAATTTCATTAATAGTTCAAATGGTTCTTGGGTACATTTTTATGATGTGAAAATGGTATTTTGAAGGAGTTGAATACGCATTCATTTTTTAAAGTGGTGTATTTTTATAAAATGAGACATGTCCTTTGTGTGCGTGTCTTTGAAATAGTGTTTTGGTATGAAAGTGGTGACTTTTTGGTGTAATGTCAAGCTTGGTTTGTGAAATGTGAAAGTGGTGAATTATGTGAATGTGAAACTTGATTGAGCACAAGGGAAACCCTGGGTATCTAGGTGGGTAGACTAGAACTAGTGTGCTAGTGAGCCGGATGGGTATCGTCCCTGTTTCACTTAGCTGGATTGACGATTGCAACACTAACTAAACATATGATATCTGAGGGTCGTGGCCTTCTAAGCCACGTGTTCTGAGGGTCGTGGCCTTCTAAGCCACGTTTTCTGAGGGTCGTGGCCTTCTAAGCCACGTTTCACCGAGACACGAGGTTTCTAGGGTCCCACTCGAGCTAGATGATCCTTAGGGGTTTTACCTACAGTGCTCTACCATCTGTGGCATGGTGCCTTCCATCGGCATATGGAGGACCATGCGGGTTAGCGCGTGTGTGTGTATGGGTGTGTGAGTGTGTGCGTGTGCGTGAGAGTGTGTGTGTGTGTGCCCATATTAAACATTTCCCTTCCTCTCAAAAATCATATTTGTGAAATGCATTCCTTTTAGTGTTTTCCTTTAGCATTTGACTTGTAAACGTTTTCTTTAAAACCATCATGAAAGTATAACTTTGAATAAACACATTAAATTGTCTTTTTGATGTTGTGGCATGGAACCTTTTTATTGGGTGACGTCCTATTGGGCTTTTGGCTCACACCCTACATACACCTTTGGGTGTATGTAGACTTTGTTTCTTGTGAATTCCAGGTTGTGACTGTGTGCTCAGTGATGGTTGTTCAGGTTGCAGCTGGTCTTCTCATGCAGAATGGTCTTGATGTGGTCTCACTTCTGCCGAGAGGTTGAGTTTGAGTTTTAGTTTCCACTGTCGTCTTTTCTTTTTAGTTATTGCTTCAAGTTGTAGACTTTAAACTTGTTCATAGTTTAAAGGCACGTTTTGTTGTCTGTTTCTAATTTCAGCTTATCTATCTGGTTAGTTGGTTTTTCTGTCTTGTATTTCGGGTGAAACCGTTCCCATCTGTTAAACTTGATACCCGGGCACTTGTGCCAGCCCGTGGGGATTGGGAACGCCCTTCGGGCCTTGCCGCGGACCGGGTCGGCGCCGGGTCGGATGGCGACCCGGCCTGGTTCGTGACAAAATGGTATCAGAGGGCAAGGTTTGCTCTCTTGGGTCTTTCTCTTTTGAGATAGAGTCAGACTGGACCAAAATTAAGGTTGTCGGAACTCGGCGTTCTAGCTACGAGCAATGTGCCTGGCCAGCACACCTCGTGGCGGGACTCGACTTACCAAAGTAAGTTGGGTTTTGTCCGAGTCATTGTTCCGTGTGGTTAATCTTGCTTAAGGGAAATGAAAAGAGAGTGGGGCCAGTGGTCTTAGTGAGCTCGCAGGGTCTGGCAAACCTTGTGGAGCCGGGGACACTGTCCTAAAATACTCTCCGTGGCCAGTGGCATGATTGGCGTATGGCCGCCAACCATATGCTTCAATCACCCGCTGACACTAGTTTTCTCTTGCGTCGTTTCTCGTCTCATTGTTTTGGATTTGTGGAAAGTTGGTTTTTAAGTTAAAATGTTTTGGTCTTAGAAAATGTTTTCAAATGAATCACATTAAAAATGAAATGATGTGGAAGGTTTGAAAAAAATTGGGTTGGATGTTTTGGTTCTGGAAAAATGGAAAGGTTTGGTTTTGGTACTTGGTGTTCTCGTGGGCGACCACATGCATAAGTGTATATGGAAAGAGAAAGGGTTAATGGCACGAGCGGATGAGTGCCTAGATGAATTTGAGGTGGGTGCCAGTGCGGCACGGGAACATGCATGTGCGGAGCTCACGGGACGCCATTGGTGTTTGTGCAATCTACTGGCTTTGCTTATTTTTAAAATGTCTTGTTAAAGAAAATGTTTGGTGTTTTAGTAAACGGTGTTTGTGTGGCGTGTCCTTGTGTTTTTGAGATGTTGGATGTGTGGCGTTTTGAACTGAGTATTATTTCTGAATGGTTTATGTCCCGAGTTTGAGTTCTTATTTGTAAGTTGGTATGTAAGCGTGTGGTTAGTAAATTCCTTTGAAGAGTACATCGAGGAGCACTTGCAGTGGTTTCCCCTGCACGTTTGGTGTTTGCTTGTGGTATGTCTTGACTGTTGGACCAGTTTGGTTGGGTCCATAGTTTTCTTTCTTGACTAGTGTATGCCCCCATAAAGCATTGGCATGTGATTGAAGTATGACTACGGGGAATTCCCCGTTGGCCGACACTCCAGTTGATCGAAGGATTCTCTTTTTGAATTCTGGAATTAAACCCACCTTTACTTTTTACAACTAAGTGGATCCTCTCGCACTGGGATGACAGATGCGAGGGGAGTTGAACAGAGTTTTGGTTTCTTTGAGTTCCCTGAGTCATCGAGTATGAAATTTGACGTCGTTACGCTTGAAGGTTTCCCCTAGAAACGGCGAAAGAAATTCCAGTGGGGAAGGGTGAAGGCGTTTGAGAGGTGTCAGTGCTTATCGATGTTTTGAATGGTTGGTAGTGTTTACATTAGCCGCAAGGGTCATGTTCGGTGACGTCTTGCAGCGTGAGACCTCTTTGATAATCAACAGTGGTTTGGAAGCAACCCTAAGTCGTCAGTGTAGCCTATCATTCTAAATGACCTCTGATCTTTGGTTTGTCTTGTTTAAGAAAGAGGTTTACGTTAGGCCACTAGTGTGGCAGACCCAGTCACATGGGGATGCTACGGTCAATTGCAGGAATCATGTGTTGTTTAAGACCTAGTTTGAAGTCCTTCTCCGTATAATGTTCCTCTCAACAGTAATGGTCATGTTCGGTGACGATTTGTGGTGTCGTGTTCTCATCCAGTGTGACAATGGGTGATGCGCATGAACCATTGCAGCTCTTATGTTGGTTAATGTTTTGTGTATGATCAGTTGGATGTCATGGTGTGTTGTGTCTGATGGTGTATCCTCAGGTGCAATAGGATTTCGTGTGACACCAAAAAGGAGAAGCTCCGTTCGGGAGTTTTCCACGCCTGACTACGAGGCAGAAGATGCTTCAAACATCAGGGCTCCAGCCATAGGCCTCGGAGTGAAGCTGGCGCGTGGTCAGGAACCCCGAGGGGGTATGAGACCCCGACTTTATTTCTGTCATCGGTGTTGAAAGTGAATGCAGCTCAAATTGATTTCTACGGTTGTTCTGCTCCAAACAAACCATCTGGTTGCAGAAGGTTTTCATGATCATGTGGAGGCTTGTTCGTCTCGTTGACTTAAAGTCTTTGGGGTTGCGTCCCATTGGATGCAATCACCTTTAGTGGACCTTGAGAGTCTGTTGGAAAAAAATCAGTCCCAAAATGTTATAATGCTCATCCCGGGATGTGGATGTGTTGGTCAGGTCTTAGGTCATGGTTCTGACGCCCGGGTGGTTAGGCCCCTCCCTCCCCGCCCCTTGTGGTGGGGTGTTTGGTCACCATTGAGAAGTTTTTCAAAGTTCTATGCATTTTGTTAGTTCTAATGGTGGGGAGTCCTCATGGACCTCCCCATGCTGGTTTTCTAGTCTCGCCTTTGGCGTTGGCAGGTTCTTAATGGTGGGGAGACCCACATTGGGTCTCGCACGAACGTCTCTAGGATGAATCAGTGCTGGACTTTTCTTTAATGGCGGGGAGTCCGCTCGAACCTTCCCCTGGCGGTTGCCCACTCTCATTTCGAGCATCAGTGACTTCTTAATGGTGGGGAGCCCCTCGAGCTTCCCCATGTTGATCTATAGCTTCTGTTTTCCAAGATAGTTTGTTGATAAGTGATAGGAGTGTTCCGAGGACGTGGTTTGACCTCTTTTTTTTCATATTAGCCAAGTGGTGTGGTTTCGGTTTCAGAGTGCTTGAGGTGTTTTGGCGGGTGAAGTTAGCTCTTGTGGGTTCCAGAGTTCGTTTTCTAAAACAATTGGCTGGAGGCGTTCTAGTTTTTTGGGGTGGGCGACACATATCGAAAAGTCTTTTTATGCATTTCTTAATGTTGTATTTGAGTCACTTTCTCTGAGCACGATGTTTTTTTTTCTTCTTTTCACTTGTTGATCGTGGGGATCCTCTTTAAACCTTAGTGGTGTATCCGTTTCTCCTTTCTGGCTCAGCCTCATCTGTGGCTTTCCGGGGGCGGAAAGCTTTATGGTGGGGAGAATTGTCACACCCGTTTTTTTTATATATATATTATTTATTTTATTTTATTTTTCTGTTGGGAATTAGATAGTTTGGGTCAAGGCCGAACTTAAATTTTCTGAGTTTTATTTTGAAACACTTTTTGGCCTTTTCAGTGCTAAGCGCACCATTGTCAAAGCCGCACGACCTCGCTTGGGTAGCTGCGTGACCTCGCCCAGCTTACCGGGTGACCTGCCGATGTCTAAGTAACTAAATGGCATGAATTAATAACGACCAAATAAGATGATAAGAGTTGGATCCAATTAAAGTTAATTGTTTTAATGGCAATAATAATATTTTTATTTGAGAATATTATTATTATTATTATTCCAATTTTAGTTTACTACAATTATTTTGTTTTTTTTAATTTTATTATTATTATTATTAGTTTCTTTTTTGTTTATTTTGTTCTTACTTTTTTTCTCCCTCTCTTTTTTTGGCTAGGGTTCGGACCCCCCCTTCTTGTGCGTCGTTTTCTTTTTCTTCCCCCTCCGGCAGATCGCGGCTCTCTCCCCCTGTCGCCCCGCCACCGGCTCTCCAACCATCAACCGGCCTCCTTCCTCTCCCGGCCAGCACACCACCGCCTGCTGCAAATTTCGTTTCCTACACCTCTGGCGCGCCTCCATCCGCGGCTCACAAGCTGTCCGCCGGACCGCTTCCTCCACCTCCGGCGCACCCTGCAATCCCCAAATCTCCTCCCTCAGCCTCCTCCCGCTGGAACCCCTCGCCGTCGCCCAGTCCCGGCCAGCCGCTCCCTGCCGGCTCCCCGTTGCGCACGCCGCACGCCGCACCACTCCTCTTTCCATTCTCCTTCACATGCTGTCCGTCGGACCTGCACCTTTCAGCGCCCCGCACCCCTTCGGCTCCCAACAGACCTCCACTGCCCGCCGATACAGCTTGCTCCGCTACCCCCCACGGCCGCCGACCTCCATCCCTTCCGACTTTTTTTTTCCAGCACGGTGCGCCCTGGTGGTCCCCTTTAAGCTCGGGCCAGCCCTCAATGTCCCCGCCGTAGGTTCGTTTAATTCAATTTGGTTGGTTTCTTCATTTGATAGATTAACCGGTGCGCCTTTATGTGGTTTTTGGTCTGGTTTTGATGTCTTCTTTGGTCCGATTCTTGTTTTAAGGTTCATCTTGATTTTGTTATGGTGCGTTGATGGATAATTGGAGTCGTGCACTGAATTTTACGGAATTCCTTCACCCGAGGTAGGTGGTTCCATGCCTTTGCATCATCTAGATAACTTAATTTGTTTGTTTAGTTAAACTTGATAAGTTCTATGATTTAATTGCATGGTGCTGTCTTTATTTATAATGCTTTTCCATGCTCGTTTGATAAAAATTGGATTTCCGAAATGGTATGCTTTTGTGTTTTATATGTGTTGTTGTATAAATGAATGGGTGTGTTTTATAAGTTGCACGGAATGCGGTTTAAAAATTGTTTGACATGCGTGCGTGGTAAAAATTGCACTCTCTTTAGAAGTGGTTATGTTTTTATTTATTTATTTATTTCGACCTTGTTGTGGTAAATTTTTAAAGTGTCTAATTAATTGTGCAAATGGTGTGAATGTGGTTTTAGAAAAGTTGAGTGTTTAAATGATTTTTAAAATGTTCTTTTCATGGAAAGATTTGTGTGTTTTGAAGTGAGGTTTTATGGTATACATGTGATATGTTTTGTAAACTAAGCGATTGTTCATTTGAGTGGTATTTGGGATTCCAAACAAGGTTGAAAGGTTCTGAAGGTTGTTTGGTAGGGTGAGAGGTGTTTTTAAGTCGCTTTAGGTGTTTGTTTATTTAATTAGACATTTTTTCAAAGTATGTGAATCACTTTTGGTGTGTTTTCCTTGTCCTGCACTTTTGAAATTAAAATGAATTTTTTTTTATAATGGAAAACAAGTTTTGATATGGTCACCTCATGTATCAAGTATTAAAGTGACGCCTCTGTATAGAACCAAGTGGTATTTGGTGTAAAGTCTTCTTGGGTTTTCTTGAAACAATTTCATTAATAGTTCAAATGGTTCTTGGGTACATTTTTATGATGTGAAAATGGTATTTTGAAGGAGTTGAATACGCATTCATTTTTTAAAGTGGTGTATTTTTATAAAATGAGACATGTCCTTTGTGTGCGTGTCTTTGAAATAGTGTTTTGGTATGAAAGTGGTGACTTTTTGGTGTAATGTCAAGCTTGGTTTGTGAAATGTGAAAGTGGTGAATTATGTGAATGTGAAACTTGATTGAGCACAAGGGAAACCCTGGGTATCTAGGTGGGTAGACTAGAACTAGTGTGCTAGTGAGCCGGATGGGTATCGTCCCTGTTTCACTTAGCTGGATTGACGATTGCAACACTAACTAAACATATGATATCTGAGGGTCGTGGCCTTCTAAGCCACGTGTTCTGAGGGTCGTGGCCTTCTAAGCCACGTTTTCTGAGGGTCGTGGCCTTCTAAGCCACGTTTCACCGAGACACGAGGTTTCTAGGGTCCCACTCGAGCTAGATGATCCTTAGGGGTTTTACCTACAGTGCTCTACCATCTGTGGCATGGTGCCTTCCATCGGCATATGGAGGACCATGCGGGTTAGCGCGCGTGTGTGTATGGGTGTGTGAGTGTGTGCGTGTGCGTGAGAGTGTGTGTGTGTGTGCCCATATTAAACATTTCCCTTCCTCTCAAAAATCATATTTGTGAAATGCATTCCTTTTAGTGTTTTCCTTTAGCATTTGAATTGTAAACGTTTTCTTTAAAACCATCATGAAAGTATAACTTTGAATAAACACATTAAATTGTCTTTTTGATGTTGTGGCATGGAACCTTTTTATTGGGTGACGTCCTATTGGGCTTTTGGCTCACACCCTACATACACCTTTGGGTGTATGTAGACTTTGTTTCTTGTGAATTCCAGGTTGTGACTGTGTGCTCAGTGATGGTTGTTCAGGTTGCAGCTGGTCTTCTCATGCAGAATGGTCTTGATGTGGTCTCACTTCTGCCGAGAGGTTGAGTTTGAGTTTTAGTTTCCGCTGTCGTCTTTTCTTTTTAGTTATTGCTTCAAGTTGTAGACTTTAAACTTGTTCATAGTTTAAAGGCACGTTTTGTTGTCTGTTTCTAATTTCAGCTTATCTATCTGGTTAGTTGGTTTTTCTGTCTTGTATTTCGGGTGAAACCGTTCCCATCTGTTAAACTTGATACCCGGGCACTTGTGCCATCCCGTGGGGATTGGGAACGCCCTTCGGGCCTTGCCGCGGACCGGGTCGGCGCCGGGTCGGATGGCGACCCGGCCTGGTTCGTGACAGTGAACCAAGTAAAAATCGTTGTTTCCAGTGCAAGATTTAAAGTTTGCTCATACTCTGCATCGGGAAGGAGAGAGAAGAGGGTTTTGTGTAACAGCAAAACAAGAACAAAAGGGGTAGTTTTTTTAATCTGTCATACCCTAATTCACCCCCCCTCTCAGGGTATCTATCATAGTGGACCTAACAATTTTTATACCCCCAAAATAGATATTTCACTATCAAACAAGTCATTAAATCTATCAATTAACAAAATCCGATCAAAACATAAATGAACTATGTCCCCCCACATCCAAAACCAACTAGAAGATACAATTTTATTCTTCAATGAGAATCCAATATAGAATGATATTATTCATATCCTTAGTTTCTTTTACACCACTTATATAAGGTATCTTCTTCCATGGATATAAGGATTAGCTGGTATACACATGTACCTCCTCGGAACTTTATCACTGTTAGTCTTAATACTCTCATACTCATATATCATGATATAGATTCTTCATAAATTTGTAGATTACTCGGTTAATACACCTTTAGAGACTCTTATATTTGGATCTTATCATTTACTGACATTAGAAATTATCAATCTCTTTAAATAATCAGTATATTCTCAAGTATTAAATCATTTTCACAAATATTAATTTCATACAAAAATATATAAATATCTTTTATATGAATTAATTATAATCATGAAACAGTTATAAATTTTTTCATAAAATCCTAAAGGATTTATATAAAGTATCCCACAATTCCCTAATAATAAAAAATTATTCCATTATTTTCTACAGTCTCTTTTGATTTCTTCAACATAACTATATATAACTCAAAGAAATTGTTTCTGTTTTAATTTGAGTCAACATAACCTAACTATTTCATCATTAATTTTAGATATTAATTTATATTTAATATCCAATAATTATTTCTCATAAATAATGTAATAATAATGATTCATGTATCAAGAAATTCTATGATTAAATCATTGGTAAATATCACCGTCACAATTTATTCCATCAAATCCTCGATTAAATACCATAAAGACTCAAGTGATTATTTCGATGTAGCATAAATACTTATGGTTCATTGATATTTCATTCAAGAAACTCATATTAATTAATTTCATGAATGTATTATATATTTTATAGTATTGTATTCATGTATAATTCATTAGGTTTCCCTCAAGATAAAATTTTAATGCATGTTTTCACATTTCTACTTCTAAATCAAAAACCATAATGTAAAGCGAAGCTACATGTGTGTGTAACCAAATAAATATTAATCCATCATTGTTTATATCTTCCTTATCATTAGATCATATATCACACTAAAAACCACACAGTAACACCCCAATGAAATCATCTAATGGTAGCACCCCATCGGTAGCCCCCCGACGGTAGAATCTCAAAGTAACACCCCAATGGTACCACATAAAAAAGTAGAATACAAATGAAAAAATCTCATGATATCAACCCAATTATAAAACTTCATGGAAGAACACTAATGGTGTCATATCAATGGTAGCACATGGGGGTATCACCTGGCAGTATCACATGACGGTATCACCTAGTGGTATCACCTGACGGTAGCACCACAGGATAACACTCTCATGGTAGAATGATCAATATAGTACTATCATATAATCCCCCAGTTTATTCATATTTCATTTAAAATATTGTTTTGAACTTCTCTAGTTGAGTTCTTAAAGCTATATCCTTGCATAGTTATTTTTCCAACTAATATAGAAGTAACTCAATCAGCTTATGGGATTATATGGTTATATTATCAGGAATGACATCAAATGTTTTCTTGAGTCTAAACATCATCATTAAATCCACTAGACACATATTAAATCATTATAAAAAAATTAAATACTTACCTGTTAGTAGATAAACTAATATAAATCTATTATTCATGAGTTAAAGATGGTGCAAAGCTATATGGGACTTCAGGTAATAGATTATCCATTTAAATATTATTTTAAAGAAATCATTTCAAATAATTTTCCTCCACATAAATGGTCATTTAATTTTCTTAAGAATGTTATTATTTATATTTCAAAAATTGATAATGGTCAATTAACTATTTTTTACTGTATAATTTTCTAAATATGAATCATGTCATTATTTTTAATATAGTTTTTATACATTTTATAATAGTGAAAAAAGCATTGTTTTTTTAATATATATGTCATGAATTCATTTTATGACCACAAAAAACATTATATATTTCCTTTACTCATTTACATGGATCTATTTTTTTAAAAATAAGATTTTATTCCCAATATTTCTTTGAATTTTTTTTTGAGTTTTCAAAGAAGTATTTTTCACTTCCTTATGATGTGAAAATGGAAAGTACATTACATATAGATTCAAATGAGTTTTACAAATTTTTTATGGTGAAAACCAAATGATTATATTTTTTATATAGTACTTGAGAATTATAGATAATAACAAGTGTTCATGATATAACTCATGATTATAGATGAGATCAATATAGCTTTATAAATAATTGTATAATTATTTAGTCTTTGATGGAAAATATAATGGATATAACTAGGAAGGCTACTTTTATGGAATTATTAGCCTTCATCTCATTTGGTATGGGGTAAACATGAGTGAAAATGTATTATAGAAATGATACATTAGTATATCTATTTTATTCTTACTAATTGTTTGTATTTAAATTTTTTTTTTGTTGAAAGAAAGGATTATGAAGTTTTTAAGGAGAATAGTTTTTTTTTCAATGAATGTTTTCATGAGCTCTCATGTTCCTCAAGAATCCTTTATGTATTTTATATGTTATATAAATAAATTCAAAGGATTTATTTGAGTAATGATTGATTTTCCATGTGAATATATTTATTTATGTGTGTAAATTTATACTGTGAAAATAGTAAATATATTTCAGGTGTTTTCATGTTTTCATTCGACTAAAAAGATTCCATTATTTTAATGTCACTAACTATTCCTTTTGTGATCATACAAAATTTTAATATATTTTTCATATGATCTAAGGATTAGTATGAACTATATCACTGTCATGTTTTCTTCTTTATACTTGTCATAAAATATTAAACATTTCATTGAATGAAGTAATATTGAAAACCTAAAGTGCAAATTTATTGAAAAAACCAACACCATATAGAAATTTATTCTATTTTATGCAATATTTTTCAAAATTCTATAAAAACATAAACATAAAATATCATAAAATTATAAATATGTGAAATAATTAATATTAAATTAATATATTTCGGGTCAATAAATAACATTTTTATTATACTTCCATTCATGAAATTCTCTTATAACTGAGAAGACGTTAATATAATGCAATACTTTGAGTTTATATGACATTCAATAATCATGTAAGGCATTAAAAAATAACAAGACATTGTATTTTGAAAATTATTAGGTTCTTAATACATTATTGAGAAAAATGAATTACGAAAAAGCATAATACCTTTTATTTCATTTAGTTAGATATTGATATTTCAAATGAATTATTACATAACTGAAAAAACAAACATTGTAAGAAATTATTCTTGGTAAAATTTTTGATCTCATAACATATTACAAAAATGTACGACTTTAGAGAAGAAATATAAGATTATGGAAAAAAATACTTAAGGATTTTTTATGGAATGAAAGGCTTTTTTACTTTAACAAAATCCCTTTTCAGAAGGAATTCAATTTAACGTCATAGGAGTTATAAAATTATAATAATTTTAAAATACTTTATTTAGATTTACAAATATGTTGAAAATTTAGAAAGTAAAACCATTTTCAGAGAATTAATAAAATAATAATAAATATATCTAAGATTATTGAATAATAATAAATAATTTCTTGTGGAATTGTAAATATCTAATTATGAAACATTAGTATGCGATTCATCCCATAACTCTTATTGATGTGAATATTTCCATAAAATTTGATTATAAAACAACATAAAAAAGAAAATGAAAAATTGAATAAATAATACGTAAAATTATTATTTTCTTCTACAAATATTGAAAGTTTCATACTTTTTGTTTACTCATGTAAATTAGAAAAACCATTATTTATTAAATATGTGATAAATATATTAATATAATAAAAACAATAAATTGTTAGGGATCCCTCTCAATATTATCCCTCTTGATAATTAATGAACCAAAAATAAAAAACTCCCCCTTTTTAACTGATGAATAAATTTAATTTTTTTACTAAATATAAGAAATTTATCTCATTAAATTAAATATAATTTTCAGTAGATAAAATCACAATTTAAAATATTATAATAAGAAAATAAATTATGTTCAATTTATATGAATATAAAAAATTTATGCAAAAAAATATATCATTGAATCAAATTCATGTTCAAGTGGATTTCAACCTATTATATACATATTTCAACATGTTAATATAATTTTTAAATGAAATATAGATATAAATAATCAAAATATTCCTAAATTTGTTCATTATAAAAAATTAATCATCTAAAAATAAAAATAAAGCTCCCCCAAAAATTCTTGCTTTATTTTTTATAAAATAAAAAACAACATTTTTGTGAAGAATTTGATATCTATATATTTAAAAAAAATATTTCCTCCTACATGATATATTAAAAACAATAAAGATATATGAAATATGTTAGTATATTTATTGATCCATAAAATGATCTGCAATGAATTAAAAAGTAACCAACATATTAAGTATATTCTAGTTAAATTGATTATAAAGCAGAGAATGCATGCTCGCCAGTCAATCATAAACATATTTTAATATGTAAAAATATAAAATAGTTTAATCATATAAATGAAAACTAGGATTTCATCATACCAATTTCATATATACTCATTTTAAAATTAGATTAACATAAATGTTTATTAAATAAAGATTTTATTTGAGTATCAGTTGAAATAAATTCAAAAATGGTGTCACCTGTATTAGAATTGTCTCAAATAAAATTAAATCTAACAATTATATGTTTAGTTATAAAAAATTTTAAAATGTTCTCATAAGTTTAAAAAATATAAGAGTTTTCACAATAAATATTGATATTATTAAAATATTATTTAAATTAGAGATTTTTTTCCTAATCCAAAAACATTAAAGAAAATATAACGACCCACTTTCTTCAAGAAAAGGGATGTGATAGTAAAATTTAGAGACATTCTATTCTCAAGATGAGGTATAGATAATTACAATTGAATCCCACCTCCAATATGCCCTAGGGTGGCGACCAGCCCCAAGGGTATAGAAATATCACAAAAATGGGAAACATTACCCTTTTTATAGTAACCATGATCCAGAGATAAGATGTATAAACCTTCAAACAACTCCAAGATGCATATATATTGGGAATCCAAAATCCCTCCCACATGCATATTTATAGTAAAACATCTATAAATATTAGGAAAACTCCAAAGTAAGTACCAAATTAAAAAATAAGCGACGACACCACAACCATCCCCAACGTCCAAGCTAGAAAACCCAACATGGATTTTTTAATATCCTTAAAACCTAAAAAAAGTTTTATATATGTATGTCTAGAATAAAAGTATTCTCCGTTTGGAAAAAACAATATCACCAGTATAATAGTGATAGACAAATAATAATTCCCCTATGAGAAAATAGAAGAATCTCAAAATCACAAAACAAGGTATTTTATCCACCCCAACCTCACCAAGTTGCGCTCACCAAATTACACGAGTCATGTAAAATAAAAGTATTAATCACATCGATATTTGGGTACCCCACACCACTTCCCACTAGTTATTTTATTATCCCTAATGGAAAACATCCTGATGCTACCCCACACTTCCCCAAGCCCCACTATCACAAACATCCCATGCACACCTAGGCCACATACCACATTCCACTGAAAACACCTGGGCCACAATCACATCACATCTCTCCCAAAAAACAGTTGGTCTAAAAACCATAACCTTGTCATTAAGAAACCTTGGAAAAACCACACAACTCTTCCTAAAGACACCTAGGAGGAAAACCACCTCTCACACAACCAGAAATATATGTCTGGTAATAAAACACAATCCATTACATTATGCACGATGATTCATAGGAGATAAATGCTTTGAAGAGGGATTAGAGAAGATCCAAAAACAAAACATCTATCCTCCCACTGGGATGTTAGTAAAGGACTCCACCCCCCATAAAAATGGGGATTTTCAGCATGTAGTTGTCAATACGGGAGGGGTGTGTATAAAATTCATAGGGAACTACATGTATATATATAAACCAAGCAATCTACCTGAGCAACATGTTTCCAAAACTAACTACCATCCCACAAAATATCCCTCACTAACACCTCTAAATGCATCTATCAATAAAACCAATAGTCACTTCAGAATTAGATAAATAAACACCACTTCCCTACAATCCACAACCCAAAACATACCCCCATATAATTCTTTTATCCAATTGTCATTTTTCATTGTCAAATCATCCTTTGGTTTATTTCAATCCCTACTTGGGAAACTTATAAATTCTTAAAAATTAATAAAGTGAAGCAACCATACCA
Organism: Viscum album; assembly: GCA_963277665.1. Lineage (NCBI taxonomy): Eukaryota > Viridiplantae > Streptophyta > Magnoliopsida > Santalales > Viscaceae > Viscum > Viscum album. The sequence goes on from OY728162.1 coordinate 408,306,413, forward strand.
ACCACTTACAAATCCAAATATGGAAACAATAGTAAAGGTAAAAGAATCCATTCTAACACCAATACATAAGAATGAACAAAACAAAACCAGCTTGAATTCCCATTGCATACTCCCCTCCCTAGACACTCATTCAATAACTTCCACTATCATTCTAAAATGTAATGTCACCCAGTCTATCCTATCAGTAAGTAAATCCCCTAGCACACATCATTACAACCCCACTCAGCAGTCCTACTGTATAATAACATCATAACCAATAACCTAAAATACTGTATTTTGACAAATTAATAGACCATGGAGTTCTTAGCAATTATAGAATCAATTAAAAAAACTATATAATTAGGTTCTATTATTGATTATAATATGGATTATTAAATATTTAAGATCCATGAATTTAATGTTTTTCTGCGAAAATGAAATATTCCTCATTTACTATTAATATCAATAACATGGCCACAAAAATCAAAACCAAAATAACTATAAAATCAATTCAAATATGCTCAAAATATAATAATAGAGTTTAATATTATATAAATAAGTATACCAATTCATTTAGTAGTATTTAAGTGAGGTTATTTTGGATCATCATAAAATATAGAACATCTATATGTACAATATATAATATGTGGTCTCTAAGTTATTAAATAAATAAATCTACCTATAATTTCTATAAACAAATTTGACATCAACAAAATTTTCAGTCCAATTTACAATTAGTATCCAAAAATGTACGAAATATTTTATTGAAATCAAGTCTATATGATTAATATAATTTTTTTGAATTTGATATTGATTAAATAATCTCATCTTTCCTTTGGTTATTTCTATGTACTAAAAGTAATCTATATTCATATGTTAAACTCATTCAAATTCATTAGACATTAAATTTAATAATTCATTACAATCAAATTCAAAATTCATCGAGAAAAAATATCACAAACATAAATTTGAGTAATTATATGGTCATTGTAAATCTAATTTATAAATAATATAGTATCTAATTTACCCATAATAAACCAATTATTTAAGAAAACTATATTGTATCTTACAAATATAAAAGATCTTTATTAATTACAAGAAAATAATTTTATAATTTAAAAACATAATTAAGAAATTTTTCTTGATGAAGACATGGGGGTTTATTAACATAGTCATATTCTAAAATAATACCATTTAATAATTATCTTTCAAAATTAATTTGATAAAATTTAAATCCTTTAAAATATAAATAATAAAATAAAATTATAATAGATTAAATTCTATCAACAAGTGAACATGCTTTTCAAAATATTTACCTTCTTGAGAAAAACCTTATGTAACAAGTATTCTTTTACTCATTTCAATTATCCCATATGGACAAATGATTTTCTAAAATCCATTTAGTTAAAATAATATTTTTATCTTTTATAGTTTCAATTAAGGTACAAATATTATTTATATCAAATTCATTGAGTTTTCATAATAAAAATCAGGTTATATTATTTTAATTCACAATTAATTACATTAGGTATAAAATCATAAAAAAGTAAAACTTGCGTAGAAATAAAAAATAGGTTTTCTAGTTTTAATTCCCTAGTAAATATTACCAATAAATTTTAAAATATGGTGACCTTTATGTGTTATGTAAGGTTTATGATCATATTGAGAATGAATATGCTTCTTCTTAATAAATACATGTCTTTAGGGATTAATTCTTCAAAATTAAACTATATATTATTTTTCAATGTATTCTAACTATGAATTCTGTTTCACATTATCATCATTAAAAATAACATGAGAATACTAATCTATAATCATAGTTCTTTTTTTATAAAATCATTATTATTTAATTATATTAGAATCATCTATAATAATTCATTCATCACAATTGGCATCAAATTTCTCTAAATTATATTTAGTATTAATGATAACAATTTTGCATCGAAATAGTCTTAGATAACCAACATGGGGTTTATTTTATTTTGGATATTAATAGGGTGTTTTTTTAAAATATCTCAAATAAGAATTCTATTTTTTAAATAATAACCAATAAAAATATATTCGACCACAAAATTATTCGGTAAATTATACAAACATAACATTGTTTTAGAAATTTTAATTAATTTTTACTTTTGTATTTTCACAACCGCAATTTTTTAAGGAGTTTAAGATAATGAAAAATTATTCAAATAACGACAATTTTCAATGGATTTTTGAAATTATCTATTTAAAAAATCACTTTCCCTTTCACTAAAAATAAAAAAATAATAAATCTTTTATCATTTTTTGCTAAATTAAAAAAATAGTAATTTTTGAGTTAGTTTCACATTTATGAGAGAGAAAGTATACCCATGTGAATATACGATAATCATTTATGATAACTGATGTTTACCTATTTCTATATTGATTATTAATACCATTATGAATAAAAAAATTCAAGATGAGCTAAATATAGTGGTCTTTTTGAGTTCATTCTTAAATTTTCCTTTATAATAATATGTGTCATTTTCCTTTCATTCGTGCATCCCAATTATGAATATCTTATTTCTTTAAGGATTGTAGTTTTAATAATTTTTTTTATTAAAAATATTATTCAATATTCTAAAATTAAAATGACCATGTCTCAAATGATAATATTTATGATCAATCTAAATGAAATTCAATCACTTAACTTATTAAACTATAAGTTCATTAATGAAATATATACTTTCATTATGGTTAGAAAAAATTAAAATAATATTTTTCTTAAAAATATAAAATTAATCTTTTTGAAATTTAACATTAATAATATATTCACATCAAAGATATGTTATTGTTACGTTATGTTGTAAAAAATCAATATATAAAACATTATAAAATATAAAAGAGTTAGAAATTGAAAGTTAACCAAATCCATTTACCATGGCATTGGAAATATCTCTAAATTTATTAGTTTATGCATCAAATATTTTGTATGAAATGAATTTTTATGTATATATTTTCTAATGACTAGATAATACACTTTCCATGTACTGTAAATCGTTATTTAAATTTTTATTTCATTAATCATGGAATTTTAATTAGTAGACATCTTTGGTACCGATGAAATTTTTTATTCAATAAGGTTATCAAAAAAAAATTTAGGTACCTATATTGATATAAAATAATTTTTTTATAGGTATCCCAGAGGATAAATATATAGAAATATGGGTCATAGTATATATAACAAATTGTGGAAGTTATATTGAACGTTCAAATACATAGTGTATTTTCATCATACATCTAAAATAAATAACATTATAAGAACATCCATTTAAAAGTTTCAAAATATAATTTTGATAAATTTGAGTTAATTTACTATAATATCCAATACAATTGTTATTTTTGTTTATATTACTTAATAACATCTATTTATCATGAATATGACATCCATGAAAAAAGTAGACATGTTTGGTTTAAAAATTTCAATTTCATTAGTTTTCTTTTTTTTCCAATTCTGATTAGATTTAGGATCATTATAGGATCTATCGTTACAAGTAAAAGAAAATTATCAATTATTACCATTTTTAGTTTAGGTATCTTTATATTCCACAAGAAGTTTTCATTGTTTCTTTTGATTTAATTATATTATCTAGATTCTCCAAAAAAATATTTTCTTATTCTTAAAATATCCTCATTTAATTCATCAATATTTGTTTTTTAAAATTATTATTATCATCATCAAATCATCCATAATAAAACATGAATCAAAACGTCATTTAAAAATTATATAATGAAATAGAGAATTCATTACATTTCATTTCCATATTCTTTGATAGAATTGGATTCTTTGATAATAATAATTTTGATGTTAAAACATTTTTATAATTATTTTTTTTATTATCCTTCTTTTATTTTTTTTAATAATTAGTATTCATGCTTGATATTCCCTTTCATTATGCATTAAACGCATATTATAATTGATGTATACTAATTAAACATAGTTTGAAATTTCATTTCAACTTTGTGATTATATTTCTCTAATTCCTTCTAGATAAGTTGTTGAAACATTTATTTTTCATTATTTTTTTTCTATATTCAAAATTTCATCTATGTATTCTTTGCCACTTTCCAAAAATAACAAATTATAAAAGTCCAAAGAAAGAATATCAAAAAATTTTAAAGATACATCATTACACTTTATAGTATCTTCATCAAAAAAAATAATCAATTCTGATTCATATAGTATTAATTAATGAATAAGTTCTTCTCAGTATTATACCAAATTTTTTTATTATTTTTTCATTTAAAACAAAATTTGTATTGCATTTCTTGGTTATATTTCTGAATACTTTTCAACAATAACATTATTTATCAGCGCTTATTTAAGATAATTCCTTGAATTTAAAATTCTAGTAAAACTATAGACCTTTTTTTATTATCATCATATTCACATATCCTCAAAACTCGATATTGACCCCTAAAAATTCAATGATTTATCAATATCAACTTATCTGAGATATGGTGAGGAACTTGTAATATTCATCAAATTTCAGAAGAATATTTATAATAAAAATACAACTAAAAACATTTTTATATACATCATAAGGAAATATATTCATAAAATTTTAATTTAAATCATTTTTTTATGTATAAATAGATGAAAGTGGTTCAGGAGATCTGGAGGAACGAGCGGTGGTTGTGTTGCTCGATAGAAAACAAATCACGATTCAGTTTGAAATGGAAGAAGATCTTATTCAAGCATGGTTGAGGGCTCCACACATCTTTAATGGATCTCGTTTCTAGCTTCTTGGGTGGTCCTTTGATCTCTATATAAATCGCGACCCGCCTTCCATGGCGGTTTGGGTATGTTTTCCTAAGTTTCCGTTGCTGTTTCAAAATCCTTCAATTATCCAAATGTTGTGGAATCTGGTGGCATCATTTCTATGTACTGATTTTAGCACTACGGAAGTTTTCCAACCAATGAATCCATAAGTATGTGTTAAAGTTGACGCATCTACCATCCCATTTGATTTTGTTTGGATCACGATTGGAGAAGAAAACAGTTGTAATCAGAGGGTTATATATGAGAATTGGACCGAGTTCTTTGACTCTTTCAAGAGACTGGGCCACTCGGATGAGATATGTCAAAGTGGACAACCAACATGGTTGAGGGAGGATCACTGTAAGGGGAAAGGTGATCCTGTGAGCTCCGTTGATGATAATAGACGCAAAGCCTTGGGGTGGAATGGATATGGGAATGGTCTCGAATTTGGTAGGACCTTTTGATAGAGGTAGGGTCTCCTATGTGTCTGGTTTGGTTATGGAGAGTAAAACAGCAGGGTCTAGTAAGGCATCTTTGCAGGATGTTAGAAATTATTTGAGTTTAATGTTTTGGATGAGCTCAGGAGAGGATGGGATCGAAAGGGTTTCAAACATAGAAGAGGTGGTTGTCATGAATGGTGATAGGAATTATACAGGTATGGAAATGATAGATGTAACTTTTATTGCTTTGAGTAACAGGTTTAACGGACTATCTGAGGACATGTTTGCTGAAGAAATGGAGGTGGAGGATGCGGGAAGGAGGGGTGAGGTGGTGGTCCAGAAAAATTAGCAGGCTGAAGAAAGGGGGATTGAATAGTCTAGGAATGGAAGGGAGATTGTGGAGGTTCAACCAGTTGAAGGCATGTGGCAGGATCCATTTGTCCTAAATCTATAAGGAAACCCCAATTTGGCAAGGAGCTACAATTTGGTGGAAGGTACGGATCCAATTATCCTAAATTTTGAAGGCATGAATTTTGAAGGCCTGGGGTAGGTTCTCGTTGTCCAGGCTAGAGTTTTAGGGATGGAGGCACATACCACGGTTGTGGAGAATTCTTCTATGGAGGTTGAGCGTCTCCATTTGAGGGAGAATAACACACCAGATCAATGGTGGGGAAGAAATGATGAGCATCCTAAGGAGGGAAAGGAGAACTCTAGGACAGGAAAGGAGATCATGAGTACCTCGGTTGGCTGTTCATTCAGTGATATTGTTCAAAGTGGGACTCAGAAAGAGGATGCAGGTGAACCATTGACTGCAACTTCAACAAGGAGACCAAGGAAGGACTATTCGTATCTCCCGTGACCAATGTAGACCCGGTATGCTTCAAAAACGAATAGCCAGGTGGTTCTTGCAGTCAAAAAGGGCGAAAAGATTAAGAAGTCTTCACCAGATATGGCTGCTCTGGAAAAGATTATGAATCGAGGTCAAAATACGGGTCTTTGGAGAAACCCGAAGTGGGAATCAGATACTGGAGAAGAGGAATCTAGTTTGGGGTGTGGTGATGACTACAGTTATTACGAGGTATAACTCTGTGTTGATCGGAGTTCCTTCTTATTTTTTTTATCTTTGGCATTGTATGTTGGGCACCAGACACCCCTAAGCCGGTTATTATAAATGAAAAAAATGATTTTCCCTAGAATCAAGATAAAGAAGTTAGCAAAATTATCTTATTAAAATTGAATATTTCATACCAATTTTCAGTTCTATAAAACTATGGATGATAATCTGGAGGGGTGAATAAAATAGATTAAAATTTTATGGAAATAAAATTAATTTAAATATGAAAATTTATAAGAAAATAAGATGTAGAAAACTAAAGGGAGGATATAATTTATTTTTATAGTAGTTCAGATCGAAATGATCTTTAGTAAACTATTACGTTCTCAATACTCATTTAGAAAAAAATTATTTACTAAAAAAATTTAATTTTGAAGGATATTTCCAACCCAATAAAACATACCTTTTCTAGTGCTGGCCCGACCAACACTACAACATTGTCTATTAAAGGGGATTCATAGTCTATTAATATAGTGTATTTTTAACTAGTGTAAAAATAAATCCATTCTTTTCTAAAATTAATATAACGAAAATATAAATTTTTAAATAATAATTCACAACTAAAAAGAATAATTATTTTGGAAGGGAAACACATAAATGATAATTTTTAAGCATAGGTGGACAGATAAAAAAATTAATAAAAGAGACTCAAATAAACAAGATGAGGAGATATTGATATAGAATAGTTGAACTAAGAGAATTTCTTATCTAGAAATGGTTCATCCAGTACTATAAATATATATAATATATCATAGTTTTATGTCAACCATGAGATTCATACAATATTTTGAAAAAAAGTACCCTAAAAAAGCACTTGTACGCATATGAATGTTGTATGTTCATATTTGTAATTATTGTATCACAACGATACATGATTTTATTCTTTACTTTATCATTAAGATTATTTTAAACAATTATCTTCTATATCTATAAAATAGTATAAAATGGTTAGAAAAATTCGAACAATCCCAGAATTATCACCAGAATTATCCCAACTGATAATGAAATGATATTTCTTAGTTAAAAACATCCACAATATATGGTTTGAAATGATAAACTACGTTATTGTTATTTGAAATACGAAATCACATTAAAATAATTTCATAATAAATATCCATGAATACTCATTAAAAGTAATTTTAACAATCCCAAAAATCTCTCATTTTTGTTTCATTATACAGAATTTAAATTTGAAATAATTACTAGAAAAATATCAGAAATAAATTTTCAATACATTAAAATAAATATTAATAATATATATATATAACTAATTGTGGAACCAATATTTATTATAATTATATATACAAAACATAGGGCGTTAATTTTCTCAACCCTTTCATTTTTAAAAAATTTTGATTTTCATTGGATACATAATTTCATAAGACATGAATTGTCTAAAGTATTCTAAAACACAGAAGACTTAAGTATCTAGTAGGAAATTGTTTTTTATGATTTTTATGAATATTCTAGTACATTTTAAATTTACATATAAATTTACTATTGAAAAAAATTCTGTTCAAAAGGTTTTTGTGAAAATTTCATGAATTCACTAAAAAGAAAAAAAAAACATTTAAATTCATTTCATAAGACAATGAAATTTAATTTGATTTAATATATATAAAAACTAAATTTATAAGATATTATAAGTCGATAAATTATTTATTTATTAACATTTTATAGAAACCTAGGATTTTATTAAAAACATTTAAGGCTATGAAGTCACATTTTATAAATTGTCTAAGGATCGTAACTGTTTTTCATTTATATAAATTTGATTTTGTAATAATTTCAATGTAACATCATATGAATTCCAAAATAATAACACATTGAAAACACTTATTAAGAAATTGATTTTTTTAAATTTTATAATGTAAAACTATTTTAATTTAATTAATTTAATAACAGTAACTATGAAAAAATGATAAATAATTCTAAAAATAATTTTGTGAGAAATGAAAATTATCTAATTATGAAACTCTAGTATATGAGTTATTCCATAAGTAAAATTGATGTGAATGTTTTTCCAAAACCAATTCTAAAAAGAAAATGAAAAATGTGATGAATAATTTAACAAAAAATACAAAAAATTATTCTTTTCCTCAAAAAGTAGTGCAATCTTTAATCATTTTTATTTTGTTGGGTAGAGGGAATAAAAAAATTATTTTGTAAATATCTAGAGAATTTTTAATTATCAAAACAGTAAACCATAAAATTGAAAGGTTCCCATTGAAAGATAACTTATTTTCATTTTACACATACTTATGGGGATATGTTTTATGCTATAAACACTACAGTCTATGAATATTAATTTCTATGAGAATTCAATATGGATTTATTCTATATGTGAATAGTATTAAACTAATATTTATAAATCCATGTAAGAACTCTTTTTATTTTTAATAAAATATCTTCTATTTTAGTAAATTAGTTGGGTGACATTGGTTACCAATACACAATTGATTATAATTACTCTATCTTATCCTCCATGAATAATTTAAATTTCAAAATAAACACTTCAAATTAAAAATTATTGGATGATACTATATTTTCATAGTAAGGGGTTTCATACCCATCCCTGTGGCTAAATCACATTTCGATCTTCCATCCATTTTATATCATGATGTCCCAAAATTTAATCATTATGTAACACCTTTAAATGAAAACATATGAATCACAAATTAATTGCGAAAAATATGTATTCTCTTATCCTCTAGAAAAATTAGACATAATTTTTTGTAACATAATAGGATTATAGAAAGTAGTTTCCTTTTAAAATAATATATTTAAAAACATGAAGTGGTTAAGTAAAACTTCTATTTGCCTAAATATTTATATATTTTATTCTAACCAATATCTATACTACTAATCACATCATAATATCAATATAAAATGTTTACTATATATTTCTCTCACATATATAAAATCATTCAACACTCACTAATTTTTTCAACAGTTTTAATTTTTTTAATATGATTGAATTCAACTATAAAATATTAGATCTTATAATAAAAATATTTTACAAAATTAGAACATGAATTATTTTTTATTTCCCTATTCTATACCAATTAGATACAATTCATATTAGAAATATATATAATTGAATGAACATTAATTTATATGGACACTAATTTTCTCATTTTCAATCACTTGATGAATAGGTAGTAAAACATGTCACTCTTTTCAACATTTTGATTAAAACTTTTATGAAATAGTAAACCCATTTCTTATATTTGTCACATTTTCTCCTTGTATTATATAATTAATGTCCATTAATTACATAAAAATATATATAAAAATATAATTTTTAATATTTTTATTATAAACAAATATTTATTATCTTGATATTAATATCATAAATAATAAAAAATTATTATATTATGTTTATCTAAAAAATATATAAAATTACTATTTATAAAACATTCACACACACACAAATAATTATATATATGTACAACATGATTTTTTTTATATTATTATGTTTTTTGTGTATAGATATATATATTCATACAAACAAAATATAAAATAAATAACTATATTTTATCTATGTTTGTAAATATATATACATAAATATAAGTATATTGTGTATATTATATAAATGTATTAACACACATAAATAGTCACACATATCTTCATTCACAATATTTTTTATTTATTTTAAAATAAATCATTTTATATTTGAGAGGAAACCAAAATACACCACTAAACAACACACTGTACGAAAAAACCCAAAACAATACAAATTCTTTAATGAGAAACTCAAATGATTGTTTGGCCACTCCGGTGACCTTCTTAACATCAAATTAAAAGTTACAAATACAATAGAATCCAATTGGCGCCCCTGAGAAATTTAGAGGGGATTATATGGATGTGTTTCATCCTTGACACTTAACACTACCAAAAATGTTGGGATTTCCACAACCAATTAATCATTTCTATCATCTCTAAATGTTTATGACTTTATTACTAACAAAACCAAAAAATATAATTCCTAACACCATTTTTTTTACCAAAACTGATCACCCTTCCATAATTAGAAAACATCATTGGTCACTTATTGATCTTCGACACCAATAACCATTGAAGCGTAGTGTTTTGATATGAAATATTTAATGTTCAACATCAAAATTTCAAATATATTGACCACTTTAGTAAATATGAACCATAGTTTTCTCCAAAAGAGGATTCTTATAAGGATATTCTTTGTCACAATTTATTATTTTCATAATTTTTGTTACAATTTTTTTGGGGAGATTTATATGAAATAAAGTTAAACTATTATAATTTTCAAAACTAATAGTGATGATAACTAGATAAAACAATCAGTAGTGAAACAGAGTATGGGTAGAAAAAATAAAAGATCTAAAATGGCAATGTTTCATTCCCTAGTGATTCTCCTAGTTCAACTATTATTCGTTTTTTAAATATCTTCATTTCATAAATGATCTCAACACATAGTTTAAGATCTTAAACCATGAATCTCATTTAGTTTGAAAAGTCACGGTCAACTCATAAGATCAAAATCATTAACATCATTTCATTATGATCTGATCAAGGGAAACAATGACCATTAAAAAACAATACACAATTGAGTTCATGTTTTTCTCAAAATTTTAAATTGATATGTGAGAAGATTTAATAGATTAAATCTTTAAACTACTAACCTGACTGAGTTAACAAATTTGAAATCAATTAACATCACCATAAAACTAAAAATGTGTTCATCAAAGTATGAATGAAACAAGAAAATTAAGTGATATAGTAAATAATAATCAAACATGAATCGATTATTAAACAATCACAAATATGGAGAAAATATATAGTTTGAAAGAATAGAAAATGAAATCTTAGAATAGATTCTTCAATCTAATATACTATGTATTGCCACTAAAATACATACACTATCATATTTATTGAAAAAGAAACAGATATTATCTTAATATATATCTTCATCAGATGGATTAGTTATGAATCTTATTTCATATTGCAAAAATATTTCTTTTTATTTTACTTCATTGATCCACTCCAAAAAATTATTTGTGATGATACTCTGCATTGGGTTTCTTTTCTTCTTTTTTCTCTCTTTTTTCTATCACTTATTATTTCCCTAATAATAAATGAAAATAGTAACTAAATTAAATCAAGGAAAATGAAATTTTTTACACTAAGTCAATTATTGAAAACTATTGTATCTTTAGAAAACATTCTCACTATCCATCATATTCTAACACTTCTCTGAATCTCTTCACAATATTTACAAACACAGACTTATTCATACTTTTCAATCCAAACTACACATCCAATTCATAATAAATTTGAAATAATGTTTCAATATTAGTCATCATAAATTTATGTCTTGGTAGGTCATCAAACAATTTTTTTATTTCAATGATAGAATCTTTCAAACTCCTTTTATGAAGAATTTAGTGAACTTGGACCTGGATCGTTTAGGATAATGAAATACCATCAACTTTATCAAAAAAACATGCACATAGTCGAAACAATGAAAACTCATTATTTATATTTAAAAATTATTGTCCATTGTCTAAAATGATCCATAAAACTCCATCTGTGTTGTCATGGTTTGGTGGCCTACCTCTTATATTTGACCAATCAAAGTTGATCGCTATTTCGGGGTCCCTAAAACTTCTATTTCGTAGTGATTTTATCTTCATTATAGATCTAGTAAGGGTAATTTATATGTAAATATTCATGTTGTCATGAATTATCATACTAAAACCCATTATTCAATGTTAAATATCTCTTAAATGTTGGATTTGAAAATTACATCCTTTAGAAAGCCTAATTTGCACCATCGTTGAGCATAATATCATCAAAAACATAAAAAAACTCAGATCAAATTTTGACTCATGATTGAAACCAAAAACATCTTTTCAACTTGAATAGAGACAAAAATAATTTTTCATATTCCTCAGGAAGTGACCATGCACAACCATATCACCATTATCAAGGCTTCTTCATTGTGAATTTGAAATCTTGACTTCAGAAAACTTTTTTACATGATTAAAAAACCAAACTCTATTTATATCATGTTTGAATTGTATTCAATATTGATGAGGGATTAGACAATTATACCTCATTGGTACTAGTTATGAATCCATCTAAAACATGGTAATTTTATATCTATCAATTAGTGTTTGAATAATCTTCCCATATTTGGTATGTCTGGTTTATATAAATCACATGGGCACTATTCATCTTAGGCTCTTGGTTCATACTCATTATTTTCCTGTAATATCATTCTTCAGTTCCCTATCTTCATTTTAATAAACAATGTATTTTTTTATTTTTCCTCCAAGGCTTCACCTTCTTCACAGCAAGCTCAGAAAGTGTTGTCAAACATCTGCAATGGTGACTTAATCAAACTAGGGAAATCATCTTTGGTGCTTTCTCAACTAGATTTGGTATCCTGGATCTTATAGGATGACATATATATCATTGACTGGTCATTATCTCATTGTATTCTCAGATATCAGTATATATTTTGTTCCCTATATTTGGTACCAAGTTATCCCATTCATTAGGGTCTTATGTTCGACAATGATTGAAAGGAATGAGATCTCAGTCGGGAACTGGTCTTGAAGATGCATAATGGATGGAACCTTCTTATCCATCCGTAGCCACATCCATTTGAAACTGTGGTTCTCTAATTTTACTTCAATATATATGTTTTTTTTGTGCCTATAGAAGGGTTTAATTATTAAAAAAGACACAATTGTGGATTATTATTAAGTGGATCAAACTCAATATTAGTTTTTTTGAATTCTCTAAATATATATAGTGAGTATCATGAAAATAAATATTCATGTAACCAAAAATATTGACACGAGAATTCAAGGATTTTCTCAAAAACAGATTCATGGATGCCCCCTCAAATCTCATACCGGGGTATTATCTAAACATTTTTCTATGTGGGAAATATTTTGAATTTGGCAACATGAACTGCTTTGAATTTCCCAAAAAAAAATTTTCTACATCCCAAAAAATTGTCAAAGTAATCAATCATAAAAAATTAAATGAAATAAAGTTTCATTTCTTAATTATTTTTTTTAAAAATTAAATATTTAAATAATAAGAAGTATATTAATTATTTGGTTAAAATAATGAAATATTTAAAATAAAAAAACATTCATATATAAATAAAATGGTCAATTAATAAGATAAATAAATAAATAAAATAAATTAACAAATAATTCAGTTGTAATTAAATTTTACTAACTGTTAAATTATTTAAGAAAAATTTGATCTAAAAGAAAACAGAAATTAATTAATTAAATGAAATAAAAAATAAGGAAACTGAATATTAAATAAAAAAACATTAAAATATATATTGACCCTAAAATTAATATTTTAAAAGAATAAATAAAATTAAATAACAACTCAATGTTCAATTAAAATTTATAATTAAAACATAAAAACACTAATTAAACATAAAAATAAAATCATTCTTAATTTCACACCAAATTAACATCAATTGTAAATTATTCAATTAAAAGAGAACTTTAAATATTTAAAAATAATTAAATAAAAGTAAATATGTTTAAAAATATTTATCTAATAAAAGCCACATAAAATTCACCAACACTAACCATTTTTCCCCAGGAAAAAAATGTTTCAAATTTTATTGAATGAAATAAATATTAAATTTGAAAATATGAATGGACATAAAAAAACTAGTATTAAATAATATACCCCATGGTTTTTATTAAGTAGTGAAAATAATTTCCCTCATGAAATAAAACATTTTTAGTGAAAAATTAATTCCTATTTTACAAAGATGTTTGACCTTAAAATTTTTTAACCAGATTAAACCAACATAATTTTTCATTAAACTGAACATCCAAAAATCCCTTTAGCTCCAAGGAATGATACTCGCATAATTTGAATCTAAAATAATTTAAACACACTATTTTGATGAATAAAAATAATGGTTTAAAAAAAATAGAAATCTTATCCAAAATTTTAAATAAGATTATAATGTTTTGAAATTGGTTTTTTATTTTCATTTCATAATTCATTTATATACATATTTAATGGATTGGAATCCAAATTAATGAATTCAAGGGTAATAATAATTGTATAACATTGACAAAATATTTTATCGAAGTCAAAAAAGTGAAATGAATGTTGTTTTACCCAATTAAATCCAAGGGGTATTAGAGGGTTATCCTACTTATGTTTTCTAAAAAATATTCTAACATCATAAAAATTTAAAATGAATGAATATAATTTATTAAATATTGATAAACAATCAAATTTGAATTTTTTTGTGGTTTTCAACGGGTTCACATTTAGGTATAATTTAGCCCATAGAAATACAATTTCTCCCATAATAAAACTAAAGATTATTCTAAATTATTAATTCAAGGTGGTGAAACAAGTTCATTAAATTAAATGTTCAAATGTATCTCACAATTAAATAGATTAGAAATATGTAAAAATTTTCATAAGAAATCTCACAATATTTTATCTAAAATAAGAGTCAACTGATACCGTGAAAAAAAAATTTATATTGGTTACTATTTATATAATTTAACTCCAAAATAAAAAATGTACACTACTGTATGGTAAAGGATGTGTAAAAAATAATTTATTGCAATTCCAAAAGTATTTATCAGTAATAAAAAATAAGGAAAAACAAAACTAATAGAAGTAAGTTATATCATTCAACATAAAATTTAATATGAAAAAATTCTTCCATTTTCATATTTTTCCAATTCAATTACGTTTCAAGGGGTAGTAGTATCAAATAGACTTTATTTGAATGAAATTATAATGAATATAACATAAAAAATCCCATGAATAAGTTGCTTTATTTTCTTATTCTATTAAATTATATTCTTCCCCTTATTCACATTAACAAAATCCCTCTATTCAGTTAGAATTCTCTTAAAAATGTAAAAATATTAATGTTAGATCTCAGAAACATAAAATCCTATAAAAGGTATCCATAGTTTATAAATTAAGTTGGCTGATTGAAGATTCATCTAGTTGTAGCTTATTTTTATCAAGTAATATCATAATGAATCTTCTCCAAATGATGAAAAAAAATCTGTAATGAATTCCTCATGGTGATCAATGTTATTTTTTTTTGGATATGCTTTATTTACATTTTCTTTTCTCTAATAAAATCTATAAAATTAAAAAGTTTTATTAAAATTATAAAAAATAAAACTGAATGTGAATTTCAAGTAAAGGGAAAAAATATCATGGGTAAAACCGAAAATATATGCTGAAATTTTATATTATCCACATATAGGTAACCATTTATCCATCTCTTATCCATTATTATATGGTTCTTATATGGTAATAATCACCAAAATTTAATTTTTCCATAGTCGTTTACATTCAGTTTGTGAAAGGGGAAACCTTAGTAAAAGTTTGGAGCATTCACCCCCTACAAGGTGTAGTAAAATTCATAAATTAGGGATGAATGGAAAAAATATAGATCCCTATTATACTTTTCTAGGAGAATAATACTCTAATAGTCCCCATAAGTCTTCTTTAGTTTATAAAAAAATATCAGCTTTAAAATCGACATTCAAATTTTATATTTCCTACTTCAAATGTTATTCTAAATATACTCTCTATGCCAAGCCTCATCTCCTCCTTTTCTTATCCATAATAATAACCTTATTCAAAAAAATATAAATCTTACAATTCATATGAAGATGAGTTATTTCATCATTGAAAAAACAAGTCTATCGAGTTATATTCTTTGAATTAGAAAGACTGAAGTACGATAAGTTAAAAATATTGAGATCTCTATGAAGTAAATTATTTGACAACCATTTTTCTTCTTCCAGGTCCATAGAAATATTAATCATTATGGGAAGTTATTTTTCATGAAACACAACCTCAACCACTTGTATATATTCTTATAAAGAATATATATATTGTATTTATTTTTTATTTTTTTTATTTATTTTGGTACTCCTTGGGATCCGTCCAATAAATTGTTTCAAATGATCATCAGGGTTTTGATATGTCATTTTTAAACTCAAAATTCAAAAATTTAAATCTCATAACCACTGAAATAAATAATCTATTTGTTTTTCCTTGAATTGGTTTTCATTTATAGAGTTTGTTTTTCATGATTTAGTATTTTTTTAATGTTTTATTGTTTAAAGGGGAGATTTCGAAGAAATTAAATGAATCTATTCTATTTTTATAAACTAACATTCATGGAAATAATAGAAAACATACATTAGTGAAACAATGTGTGATTCGTTGAAATAAAATCTCAAAATATTAAATTGGATTTCCATAGTCATTATCAAGGTTAAAACATTATTAATTACTTTAATAGAATTTCATACCAGAAATTGTTTTAACACATAATTCAGTATCTCAGACTGCACATCATGTTAAGTTGGAAAAGTCAAGGTAAACCTTTAAGATCTCATTCATCAACCTCCCTTAGTTAAGATCTGATCGACTCACTCAATTACTTACAATCAGCAATACAAAATTGAGAACTTTTTGCAATCATAATTCATTATTGATAATTGAGATGCATAAACCATAAGATTCAAACTTCAAATCCCTAACCAAAGTGATTTAACAGTCTACACTCGATAAACGGTACTCTCCAATCAGTAATGTGTTAGTAAAACAATTTTTCAGAAAGAAATAAAATAAATGTGGAAAAAATCATCTAACATTAATTGACTACTTATTGATCACAAATATAGAGAAAATTTACATCTTTAAAGAAGATAAAATGAATGATAAATAAAGAATCACCAGTCCAAACAAATATGTATGACCACTAAAATTTTTAGTCAATCATGTAAGATATGCTAAAATTTTTAATCCCAATATTCATTATCTTGATATATAGTGAATATTATTTGACCTTTATTGAATATGGACAAGTTTTTCTCTCCATCGCTCCACTCAAAAAATTTTTGATTGCGACTGTTCTTATTTTCTCACTCATTTTTTCCAAAATTTATTATTTATCTTAACACAACCAAAAATAATGAACAATATTATATCATGGTAAAATAAAATTTCTTACTCTATTTCCTTTAGTCATTGTTGTTGTTTATTTGTAACACACACACTCTCTCTCTATCAAATTCTGAAACTTAATTGAATTTCTTTACCAAATCTATAAATACATACTTCATGAAACTAGTCAATCTGAACCACACTATTAAGTCAAAAAAACTAAGAAAATGTCTTCCAATATACATAAACATAGAGTTATAAAATTTTAGTTTATCAAAATAGTTATTTATTTTAAATATACAATCCTAAAATCACTTTTCATATAGATATTAGTAAACTCGAACTCACAATATCGAAGAGAAAGAGATCCCATCATCATTATTGAATAAACATGTACATAAAACTAAATTAGAAATATATTGATTTTACTTAAAACATGATAGAACCTTATCTTACTCGATCCGAATAACTTCTCTAAGTAGGAATGGTTTGGTTTCTAGCTGCCTCTAGTTAACCAAACATAATTGATCAATCTTATGAGGTTCCTTAAATTCTGGTTCGGTGACAATGTTTTATTCTTCAACAATCTTGAATGGTGAAATATATATTGGGAATTAATCCAGTCTCACATTCCTTAACCCAAATCCACATTTCTCTATCTAATAAATTTAAAATGGTGGATTTGGGTTTAATCTCATTCATTCAGCCTGATTGGGGGATTCATTTAGTATGATCGCATTGCGGACATCAAAACCCCTATACAAAATTTAGACTCTTGCTCAAAAATTGAACCCATATCAGTCACTTGAATGGATTTGGAAATAATAATTCATTTGAATCAATATGTAACCACTTAAAATCATATTATTGGAATCAAGGACTCTTAATAAAAGTTGGAAATATCGACATTGACCAAAATTAGTTCCTAAGCATATAAATCAAAATAAATATATCTCTTGTTAAATTATGATCATGTATTCATGAATGATAAATTAATTGGAATTTTTTTGTATCTGTTCTAACTATGTATCACACTCGATAATTTTCCCTCTAGGAATTATTATTAAAATCATCTTCACATATTTGGTTCGCCTAGTCTGTATGAATCTCCTTGGCTAACATCATCTTATGATCTCAACTCTAACTCCCTATTTTCATGCCATATTTATCCTTAGTTACCTCTATTCAAGATCCAAAGTGATGAAACATTAACTAATAATGATCAAAGGCTTTAAAATCTATGTCACGAGCTTAGGAATCATCCTTAAAATTCAACAAAAATTTCTTCATTAAACTAATGAACTTGGATTTGAAGATTCATTATAAAGCATTGGAAACCCAGATATTGGTCATTGACATATTCATTATATCTAGTTCAGAATATCATGTTTTTCATAAATATCAATTCAAATTTGGTTCACTAGCATCAGATTCGACTTATTGAATTCATCCATGAATTAGATTCAATGAATGAAATTAAGAATAATAACTTGATCCCGCACCAGTCTCGACGTTGCATACTATTTGGAAACTCTTCTCTGTTAATAGACACTTTGGTTTGACATAGTGGTTTTCCAGTTTTTCGTAAACCTTAATGTTTTTCAATGTCAAAGGGATGGATTCAAAATCTTATAAGACTCATTCACTAATTATTCTTAAGTGGATCAATCTCGTGCTCAGTCACCTTCAAATTCTCTGAAAGGATGTGGTGATAATCAGGTTTGTGAATATTCATGCACTTGAATATATATATGTTTTAATGCAATTGGGAACATGGAATTTCTGGAAAAAACATATGTGCATACTCCCTCAAAAACCCTAGATGGATATTCCCTCAAAATTTGTCTATGTGGAAAGCCTTTTGAATTTGTCGATGTTAACTACATCAAATTTACAAAACAGAAAAATGTTTTATCCAAAAATAATAATATAACCACTAAATTAAAAATATATTAAAAATAAATTGAAATAAAATTTCATTTTTAAATTATTTACTTCAAAATATAAAAATTAAAATAAAATATAAAAAATTTATTAATTATTTTGTTAAAAGTAAATAATATTAAAAGTAAAAAACAGCTTACCTAAATAAATAAATCAATTAAATTAAAAAATGATAGAAATTATCAAAAAATTAAATTATAATTAAATGACACTAATAATAAAAATTTTAAAATAAAAAAAATTAAACACTAAACATCAATTAATTATATAAATAAAATAAAAAAATGAAAGTTAATATTAAATTAAGAAAACATAAAAATAAGTAGTGATTCTAAAATTAATGTTTTAAAAGAATATCTGAAATTAAATAATAACTAAAAGTTAAATGAATGTTTATAATTAAAACATAAAATATTATTTAAACATAAAATTTAACGTTTTATTAATTTTACATCAAGTTTACATCAATTTTAAATTATTCTGTAAAACATAACATTTAAAAATTAAACATTATTAAATTAGAGGAAATAAGTGAAAGAATAGTATCAAATCAAAGCAATATAAATCCATAAAGTAATAGAAAACAGACCTTCACTTCCACTACACATCAATTACTTCACTAGAGAATCATGTGTCATAACCCAATATCATCAACATTCAACCAAGAACCAAAGGGAAAATAACAATATACCATCTAGCCACAAACATAAGAGATCCCGATTCCCTTGGATCCCACACTATCAATCAAAACATCATTACATTTATTTGTAGAAAATCTAACTATATTCATCCACCAAAGGCTTACTTTTAAATTGTGTAACAAACACAATAGATGTAAATTTTAGGAGAAACCCTTTCAAATATGTACCCTTAATTAAATTCCGAATAATGGGATCTTTTGAATGAAAAAATATATTATAAAATCATTGATCTCAATTCTCTAGATGAACTCCATGGGGGATATAAAACATAAGAACTGACGAAGTGTAAACCCCTAGTGAAACAATCTATCATCAATTGATCCCACCAATAACATCCCAAACAATACATGATGACAAACCTCATGAAAAATATGGAGTTTTGGGAGTTGGTCTGATGAGGAATATAAGTGGATGAAAGAGTAGAGATGGCACCCTAATAAAAAACAAGAGAACAAAAAATTATTATGATATAGTGTATTGGAGTTACCAAAAGAACAGATCTACTATAATTTATCTAAAACACTAGGATTACAACCACATCGTCCCAAAATGAGTTTAATTAATGGTGGTGAAAGATGAGTGGATCTAAAGAGATACTTCATACTTATAACCACAAATTGTGATAAAACACCTCCCAACTTAAAAACAAATAAAAAAAACATGGAGAAGAAAAGCAATAATTGAAAGATAAAAAATTAAATCTGTATACATACACATTTAAAAAATATAAAAATATATTAACATAAAATTATATGAACATTTAAACTTATTTAAATGAATTTTTAAACTTATGAAAATATATTTAAATTTGTAGACATATAATCATATATATATATAAATATTTTTATATACAGATTTAATCATTTAAGAAAATATATTAACAAATTATTTTTTCACTTCAAAAAAAATATAATCACCTAAATTAGAATATAATCATAAATATAACAATTTATTAACCATATAAATAAAAATAACATCATAACAATTTTTAAAAATAATTTTATCAGAAAATCAAAAAAAAAAAGATCTAACGTAACATTGAATATAATGATTTATTAAACCAATGAATTTAAAATTTTAACAATTATAATGATTATTTAAAATAATAAATCTAATATAAATCAAAACACCATCTTCTGAATACCTAAAAATTGACTTTTCTATGAAAATACATCAGGAATATATCACTAAAAACCTAATAAAAAAATAGTAAATGTATTAATATTATTAAATGAAGTATCTATTTAAAATTATAAAATCCCATACAATTAATAATTTAGAACATATATAAAATGTATATGTATGATGTATAATAACAAAAAATAGTTGAACAACCATGAATAATGAAGTTAGAATACTATTTTCATGATAAAATGAAACAAATGGGTGGAAATAGAAAATAAGATAGTTTTCTATGACTCTTGGTAATTTTGGTTGAAGATTAGTCTTCATGTATAATGAAGAGGATGTCTAGATAAACCTATTTTATATTTATAATAATGTTTTTAAACTCATAATTTTTTAAAAACTGATATTAAAAGCTAATAATTAATGTTAGTTACTATAAAATTCATGTGAAAAAACTATAGGATTGAGATTTTAATAATTTTCGTAATATAATTTATGTTGAAGCATTGCTTCTTGTTGAATTTATATTATTAGTGAACTCAATAAAAACTACACAATATTAGGACCAAAGAGAAATATGGATATATTGAAGAAAACATGTTCTATGATTTTCAATCATTTGTATGTTTCATCAAGTCATAATTATTACATTCTAAGGCATTACACTTTATGTTTTAATTAGATTAGGTTTTAATGGAGAGTAATTAAATACCTTCATTCGATACTTCTTTTTTTATTTTGGTCCCTATATTTACATTGATTCATACTCTCAATGTTGATATTTGATTCCAAATACTTATATGATATCTTATGAATTTTTATTTTCATAAATTTTGTCCCATGTCATATTTAAAATCATTATTATATGAATATTTTTTATATAATAATATTTATGTTTGATGATAATTTTCTTCATAACACAGATTGATGGTGGGATCTTAGCTCCACCAAAATGCATCAAGATGAAACTCCAATATCATGGAAGAAAATTATTATAATTCTCATAGAGACACTTGTTATGGTAAAACCACACAAGGAAGGACATATTCTAACACATAGAAAATCTATTTACTAATTTTTTTTCTATTTAAATAATTCATAAAACCCATTTTTTCTCACTTTTCTTATGAGTTATACTAAGATCGTTATCAACAACTCAAGGTTCATTTGATCGATTAAAATATTCTTCATTCTGTATTAGAAAAATAAAATCATCACTTATCATATTTATATCTAGAATCCCCTTTAGTGGATCACTTTATATTTCAATTATATTTTATGCACTTATTTTAATGTCCATAATATCTAAATATCTACTCAAATCCATTATATATATCAACTAGAAAATTACAATATGTAAATGATTATTTAATTTTAAAAACTATTAATTGATTTTTGATTACATAATCTAAAAATTATTCCAAACCCTTACCATGCTTAGGCATGTTTTGGATAAAATTTTCAAGCTTTTATCCAAACATATTATATTACCACTCTAAACACTATACTTTACAAAAAAGATATACACGTTTAATCAAAAAAATAATATCAATTCATAACATCATTAAAATAAATAATTACATAAATTTAATAATACACATTCAGAAAATTATAATGAAAGGAAAACTCATTTTAGAAAACCCATTCATTTGATATCCATTTTACTCTTAAAAGATCATATTAATTTTATTTAAAATTGTTTTATTAGTGAAAACTCATTTAAAAAAATGAGGCCATAAAAAAAATAAAAACATAATTACCATGTCTTTCAATTTAACATTGTAAAATAATGAAAACCATTATAAAAAATCATTAATTAATAAAAAAATTATTGTAATAAACTTTTTTTTTCAAAATAATTTCTTCTGAAAACTATGACCTTTAAAATTAATTTCTAAAATATTTCATGAGTTTATAATGAGGAACAACATGTGTTAATTTATATATATATATATATAGCGATAAAAATATTTTTTAATTTATATAAATTTTTGAAAATAAAATTTAACATTTAGTTATAAATTTTAAAATACATGTTAAAAATATATATAAGAACATTTTTGAAAAATAAAAATTAAAAGAAACTCAAAATATTTATATTTAACGCACAATAAAACAATACAATGAATACTAAAACAATATAATACATTAATATGTGATCATTCATACTCGATATTAAATAGTATATCTCAAAATAATGATTTCAAATACCAGTTTATATAGTATATATATAGTCCAATCATGTCAATAATATAAAAATTAATTATCTGTTTTATCACAAATAATATTGAATGATCACATTTTGAAAATATACAGCAAATTATATCAAAAAATGTTACAAAAATCAATAACAAAGATTAAAAATAAACAATAGTACAATATATCAGTAATTTAATCCTCAAGAAATAATAAATTATATTATAAATATTTTATAAAAAATAAATAAATTCTAAAAGCCCATATATGACATTATTCCCTCATAAATATGGGGTTGGTGTATAAAAAGGGTATAATCAGGCATGGAATTGCGATGATGTATTGTCAATGGGGGTGATTCCACATAGGGTCTAACATCATCGATAGAGTAGATGGGTATGAAATCATCTATAGAGAACATGGAGGCTGCAATCACATGAATGAGAGAGGATCTAAACTATTTCTCTTAGAGAAGGGTATACCATTGTTATTATATAATGGAGAGGGGTCTAGCAAGCAGATGTGTATAGAGGTAAGGAAGGGAATGAGAGATAAAGGGGGTTAGGTCTGGGTTTTTAAAAATATATATTATTATTTTATTAATAATTATTTTAGTATTTTTTATTTAGAAGTAGTTTTTCTTGAACCACCATTATATTATTATATTATTTAAATTTAAATAATTCTAGTATTTTAAAAGTTCAATTACATTAAAAATAATAGAGTAATAATAATTTAATGAATGTTCTATAAAGCACTGTTAAAAAATCATTATTATTAAATTTATTTACAATAGAGGAAAAATATATTTGTTTATCATTTTGACAAATTATCGATGTCATATAACTAGAAAAATATATTTTTTATCTTATAATAATGTGTAAAACAAAATATTGAATTAACTAAAAATTTTGAGTAATAATAATAATATACACTAATATATAATATTTATAATTAAAAAAAAATTACATAAAATAATTTAGAAGGTAGAATAAACCCTCTCAATTCTTTTTTTTCAAAAAAAGATCAACATACTCATCATATATGAGAAAATAAGTAGCTAATTTTATATAACAAAATACAATATCTGTGATAAAATGTGAAAGATTATTTTAGTGTTGTATAATTAAAATGTGAAGAGCCTGTGATTGTTGGAATGACATGTATCTACCCATATAGAAGAGAGTTATAATATCGAGGTAGAAAGAATATTATATAGAAGGACCATCCATTAAAATATTATAGAAAAGTGAATTTAATGACTACATTGAGTCATTATAATATACATGTGAAAATGATAAAATGTAATCATTACATATTTCTCCACTTTGCTACAAGAAAATTTAATCATTTTTTATGGAATTTATTTATTATGAAAATATTTATAAATAAAATAATATTTTATAATGGTAAACTAACCATTTAAAATTAATTTATAGTTATACGAAATAATAACACAAGATATTTTGGAAGCAATGATAATAAGGCATTATGAAAAAAATGGACAGATTATTTTGGCCAATATAATATGAGAAAAATGATTTATGAATATGTAAAAAGTATTCCCAAAATTTTAAATGGGATAAGATTATTACATGTGAGTCTTGTGAATGCGGTAAAATGGTTTGTGAAAGCCACAAGGGGTTGATATTTACTCTTGAATGCCTATTTGTTTTATTCATTCTATTGCTTTTTGTAATTATCCCAACCCTATTAACTCATATTCAACAAATCATTTATAACATTGGTATAAGATACAATGAATCGTATCACGAAGGATCATAATGTTTAATATTCATAGTAATCTAGATACATATATTATTCCAATATTACATTTTAATAATAAAAATTACAACATAATGTTTTTCAAGAATATCATTATTCCCTTTATCATATCCTCCAATATCATTCATAGTACACTTCTAGGATTCTTTCGAAAATAAACAAAGTAAGGGTGAACTAAAATGACATGTAAGAGTCACATAAAATATAATATATCATGATTAAATATAAAATAGTCAATATTTATTGTTAAATATATAAACACAAATTCCATTTAAACAATAACATGAATATCATGATCAATTTATGAATGATAAATATGGAAAGGTAAAAAATTGAACACACATGCCATTTAAGTAACATGACTATCATGAATAGATAATGAAACATTAATATGGAAAGATAAATTACTAAACAAAATTCCATTTAAATAACTTGACAATACTGAATAGATAATCCAAAATCAATATGGAAATGTAAATAACTAGAAACACATTCCCTTAAATTGATAAATTGAGAATGAAAATGAATTCAAGGATAATGTAATTGAAAAAATATCATTGATAATAATAACTTAAATCATAAGGAATGAAATTCTTAATTATTGGATGTCAGGAACTTAGGCATCATGATACCTCTACTTTAAAGTCCTTTCACAAAATAGATTAAAACTAATGGGTATGTATGCACCAAAAACTGATTTAGCTAAGGCTGGAAAACTGGTTCTTCTCAACGATACTTCTAATGGATCGAGGGGATATATATTTTGAGGACCCAATCATATATTAATTTTCAAACCATTCCCCATAAATTGAATAATTTATTTAATTCATGGACATTATTCCTTAACAACAATCTTTCATATAGATTAATGAATATAGATAAGTAATAATTTCCCCAATCAATCATATAACATTGAAATTAAATTATTTTATACATAGATGCTATATGGTTTATAAAATAATCATATATATTACAATAAATATGGTGTTTATAAAAAATTTTAATGTGGAATGAGGCTTTTTCATAAAAAAGTGATTTTTTAAGATAAAGTTAACGGTCACAAATGAATGTAAGATTGTTCAATAATTTAAACCTCTTTGGTAACTTTTAAATTGTAAAACCTTTAATAATAAAAGTAAAAAAATAGTAATCATGGTGAGTGAATAACTATTCATGTTAAATACATAAATATGAGATCACATAAGCCATATAATATTGAATAGGTTCATTTTAACCAATATGCCTCAACAGAATATAAATTTAGAGGAGATCTATTACAATGATCATACTGTAAAAGTGAGGATTAATCCACTAATTGATTATCTATATCAAATTTAAATTGACATAAATAATTGGAAATAAAAAAAAGATAATAAAAAGACATTAAACACATAATCATAGAATATCAATGATAATGAAGAAGGAATATAATCCAATGAAAAGAAATTGAGTTTTTATATTCTTTACCACTGGGTAATTCTAAAGTATATTACACAATGATGAAATAATTAAATTTAAAAAATTAAAATAAATT
Source organism: Viscum album (assembly GCA_963277665.1). Taxonomy (NCBI): domain Eukaryota; kingdom Viridiplantae; phylum Streptophyta; class Magnoliopsida; order Santalales; family Viscaceae; genus Viscum; species Viscum album. The sequence goes on from OY728162.1 coordinate 408,332,991, forward strand.
TAATTATGAATTAATTATTACATTTATTTCCAAATGGTAATTAATTACACCATGTAAAATTAATTGGGTTCACAACATTAACATATGACTCAATGAAGGGAAATTAAGGTGAAGTACCTTACCTCATGCTTCCTTTTAGATAAACACACTTTTACCTCCTATATAGTTGTTTTAAAAAAATCTATTAACACTTAAAAGATCCATATTATATATATATATATATATTATCATATGTTATCCTTCTATAATATCTTATAACATATTTATTAATAATCATAAATTATTACTATTGTTTTTCGGTGATAACTGTCCTATTTTCCCATACAGATTTTAAAAGGAATGTTTCAGTTCGTTAGAATATTATATATCTCCATTATATAAAAATTGATATTAATGTAAAAAATAACAAAAAATTCATTAGATAAAATTTTATAATAATTATTTTAATTTGAATATGGAGAATATATCACATCGATTTGTGGACACAGTAGGTCCTTCATATGCAAGATCAATATTATCATTTTCATTAATGGATAAAATATTAAGGAAGTATGGGATGTTTTTTTCTCAAAAATAAATATAATCTTATACATAGAACATATATTAATTAAATTTATCAATATTAAATTCCATGTAAAGAGTAAGTGAAAAATGAATCGTATTGCTTCCTGAGGCGGTAGTATGTTGTACCCACGAGTGGAGTTATTGTACATTAAATGAAATGTAATATATGAATGTATATGTGATATTATAATTACATAAGTTTAATAATATCAAAATATTATATATATATATATATATACACATATTAAATACATCACTATATAAAATCTTGATATGTGTTGATGAAAATTATATTACATGGGTTCATAAAGCGGTTGTCAGCCATACACAAAATCTGTGAATTTTTTTCCCATTTGATTAAGGAGGAAATGGATAAATAATTTAACATCAACACAAAAAAATTTAAGTATATGGGTTATATTGGTGTTATTTTATTATATGCCTTGTGAAAATATTTTAGTTGTAACATGAATAAATAAAATGAAAGAGCATCCTTAAAATGATTAACTTCTCATAAAGAAACCTCCTTTGGATATCCTCTTACGGATCGTAGGGTTGGTCTTTTGGGATGGCTACATGATCTAAAATGTGGATATGGATTCCGGGGTGGGCTGTTTTTAGGGACATTTTGAACTGAAGTGAATTAAATATGTGAATAAGTGAGGGGGGCTTTTCCTTTCTTTTGTGGATAAGAGGATACAAAAGGAATTTTTAAAAATTATAAAGTGTACCGATGTTTTTCACATGAAATAGTGCTCTAAAAGGAATATTACAGAACCTTAGAGGAGATAGGGTTTATATATATCCATTTAATATGTTTTTTAAATATTTTATGTTCGTTTTAACCCTTACATTCATAGTTTAACGCTTATGAGTAAACTCAATTTTACCTTAACCAAGGTAATTGATTTTTACTCCTTTTACTATTCTTTATCACCAAAAATTAAGTTGAAATTATTAGATAATATAAATCATTCTAAATAAAAATATTTTATTATTCTTTACAAATTAAATTAACCAAAGTGGCAGAATCCAATTTAAATTTATATACACAAACATGATGATAAAATGGGTTTCAAAGGAGAAAATAATCATAAGTATAGAATTTTTTAATATAAAAACTTAATATGAAACTTATTATAAATAACTAATTTTTTTAAATTTTAATAAAAATGAGATATATTTAATTTTAAAATAATTTAAATTATATTTTAACCCTTTACATTTGTTAAAAAAGGCAATTTTCATTAAAAATAAGCAATTTTCACTATTCATTAAAAATTAAAAAATTCAGAAATATCCAAAAAAAATCACCCTAATATAATTTGGATATTATTATTTCAAAAAATGCAGTTAATTTTATCATATAATGTTTTTAAAATTGTTGAAACAAAATTCTAAATTATGCGTGCAAATGTGATTTAACTATCTTTTTGAAAAATACGGTTTTAAGAAAACATTTATTTTTCATTCAAATGATTTTTATTTTATTTTTAATAAATTTGTTACTAATTTATTTTTTTATAAATTTATAAACAGTATGATTTTTTTTATAATTTATTATTTAATACTCATACCCTCAAATTTAACAACTTGTTTATAATAGTATACTATATTATAATTCATTTAGACTCAGGCTTGCATGGTTTACAAGGTATCCAATATATTGAATTTATTTTAAAATTAATATATCATAATTCATAGGGAGTTATATTCTCCCCACCTTCAATAAATTAAATACCCCTAATTTTAACAAGATATTGGTGATAAATATATTGAAAATTCTATTTTTTAAAACCCACATAACAAAAAGAGTTAACAAAATTTCAATTTAAATTGGGAAAGAGAAATTAGAAATATTGTCTAGAATAAAAAATAATGAAGTTTCAATGTAGGATAACATATGTGGTAATTGATGATTTTGATATGGAATAAAATATTAATTCCCAAAAAATCATAGAGGTTAATGGAGGTTGTTGATTAAAATAATGTGAATGATTAAAAAAAGATAAAAAAATAAAACCATAAATATGTTATAAGTCAAAATATCGTTAATTCATTACATATTAAGTTCTCATGATACATTTTTTGTTTCAAGATCTTAATACTAATTTTTAGGAATTATTTTACTATCTAATAATATAATTAAATATTTTAACTTGATATCATTCTATTTCATATGCACAACATAATCCTTTGGGTGTGTTTTTATCAATTTCCAATTCACCTCTAACTATAAAAATTGAATATCTGCAAATGAATTTTTTAAGACTAAAGCACTAAAATTTTCTTTTAACATGTCATAAAAACCATAAAATAGATGAAATTAATTCTTTTTGACTTTATGTATTTTCCAAATCTAGTATGGTTAACATGAGTTATACATTACTCTCCAAACTTCAATAATAACACCACTTGTTCATTATTAATATTAATAATTCAAATTATTTATTTAAAAAATTCTAATTAACTAGAATATCATGTAGGCCAATGGTAGGTTCTAAATCCTTATCATCCTTCAACTGTAGGTTCATGTATCATGACTCTCACATGATACAATAGGTTTTCACCCATCATAAGAGTTTTTTTTCTAAAACTATATTAATAATATTCCTATAACCTTCAAAAATTTTGATGATCCCTAATTAATAAAACATCAAATATTTGAAAAACCATAATGGTTAGAATTACCTATAATAATAAATCAATTTTTTTAAAGGAAATACTTTTCAAACAACTCATTCATATACTAATCTTATGGGTGGTTTTTTGATAAATATTTTCCCAAAATATCATTAATCATGTTATATTCCAACAATGAAAAAAATTAAAATAGGGTGTTTTAGAATTAGAACTTATGATCAAAGTTAAACACATAAATCCATGATGGTACCGTAGCACTTAGGTTAGTGAAGAAATATAAACTTCTAATATTTAACAGAATCCTTACATGTTTTTTGATATATATAAACAAAATACCATTAGAAAAAATACTTCTAAAATTTAATTCTTTAATACCAATACATATATACTTAAACCATTTTATTTAAACAATGGTCATTTTTTGGTATACAGGTTAAGCATTATAATATAGAATTTTATTAGATAATAAATTGGAACCCCACACATAGGTTAATGAATTAAAAATGGATCACTATGATAAATTTTATTTCCTTTCATCATATACTATAATTTTCATAAGAAATTCATTACATTATTTACATATTTTCAATAAATAATACTCTTTATCATTACTTTGAGGAAATTTTTGAGGTGTCTCATTCCACATTTCTAACATATGGGAAATTGAACCTTCGTTCTCTATAGTATCCACCAATTGGGTTCTTAGTGAACTCTTCATTATCATTTTTTAGATTAAAAGATTGTTATGTTATAGGTTTTTAATCATATTTAATGATAACTGATTAGGAATAATCACAATATCTTTCACACATGTCATCATTTGATTTGGTTTCAAATAGTCACTATACTATCCTTCATATTCAATGTTAACATGATTCTTTTTGGTTCTAAATAATGAATAAAACCAAAAAAATAGTTTGATCCACAATAAACTTTGCGGAAACAATTATAATATTTTATAGGATGTATAAATCGTCATACATTTTTTTAATCTATGACATATTAGGTTTATCCTAGGCCGTTAATTTCCATCATCTATTCAAATAAATCACAATGGTTAGTAATAGAAATGAGAATTATCCATATAATATCCCTTTGGTTTGTCAAACAAGATTTTTAATAAGGCTCATTATCATGTACCATGTAACAGTGAAATTAAGACCAACATGCCTTTTTCTATGTAATTCCCCATGGTATTTTTGTTCTAGAATCACGTCCACATTTAGTATCAATATAAGGATGTATTTCTTGGAAAAATTACATAATATCTACCTTAAAAACCATTGGATGTTTTATAGTATTTATCCCCAAAATCAATCATAGGTTTGTTTTCCCTAATACATGTTTTGCTAAATCTAGTTGAAAATATTTTTAATAAATTTATTTTAATACCAACTATAACAACTCAAACCATAATGACCTAGAGATTACATCTACATAATTACATTGGCATAATATATAAGGAATCACATCCTGAATGACCATATAGATTCTTATTATGTTAAATTATATACATACATGATTCCCATATTACATTTTAATACAAAAATTGAATCATAATGTTTTTAGAATTACATTTTACTCTATATAATATCCTTTCATATCATTCATAGTACATTTCATGTATTTCTATGAAAGGAAAAAAAATAAGTGTTCTCTCAAATTATAAGTAAGAATTACATAAAGTGAAAGTTATCAAGAGAGAATGAACAATAATAAACATGGAGTAATAAATACGTAATGATAAATATCTTTATAAAATTCATTTAATAAAAAACATAACTATCTTCTGGAGGTAAAGAATAATAATTATGGCAAGGTAATTAATTGAACACAAATTCCATTTAAATAAATTGACTATCATGAATAGATGACGAATAATAAATATGGAATGGTAAATAACTGATCATGCATTCTATTTAAATAACATATCTATCATGAGTATATATGGTATAATCAATATGGAATTGTGAATAACTTGTAACACATTCTATTTCAACGATAAAATGAGAATGAAAATGTATACTGTGATAATATCACTAAGAAAATATCATAATTAATAATAAACAGATCCTTAATGAAGGATATTATTACTTATTATACTTATTAATATCAAAGATCATTATACCTCTACTATCAAGACATATCATAAGAAAGCTTAAAAATAATTGGTAGGTATAAACCTAAATCCCCTTTACCTAAGGATAGTAATAGATTAATCCCATGAGTCTATCATCGCATCAAGGGGTTTTCTACAATTCCTCTAGAATTGGTATGGGTTGTTTTCTAATTTATATGAAATTAGTTATTTCTTATTGGTCCCAAAATCTGAGACTCCATGATAAAAACTACATGACCCATGATCTAGAGACGGGATCAGTGGTCTTCACCCTGAATTTGGGGTGAAATCACCTTATGGGGTGGTTTATCATTCTTACCATAAGAGTCTCATGTACATATTTTCCCAATAGTTTCTTAACTTGAAATGGAGGTGATGGTTGGAGTTCCTATTAAATTATTACTTTATGATAGTCTCTACTCCTTAAAAGGTAAATTAGGTGGAATAGTGTATCAGTTAAAGATTATGTTGGTAGTTGTTATGTGAGATTTCAAATTAGTTGGCCTCATTATTGTTTTCCTTAAGGGATGAGGATGGTGATACTTACCTCCGGTCAATGGTTTTTACCCCTCCACTTCTATATTATATTAGGAAGTATTAACTCAGAGATGTCATATGTGAGGTCTTTTGTGGTCAGATATTCATTGGACATGATCGTTATGGATTTTATGAGGATAGGGAGAATCTCTTCTTTTTTCAAGGATGGATGAAGGTTCCTCTTATTCTATGAGAGGATATATAGAGGGAGTTTTGTACCCCCTGTTAGAGGTACTTCTAAGAGTGGAAAAGATATAATGATACTAATGACTCCGGTTCTAGTGGCCAAATATGAATAAGTGTGTAACAATTTTTTTCTCTTGATTCCTCACTAGCCTGATGTTTATGGCCAATATTTAGGATCTAGTGGGGTTTCGTCAGCTCCATGAGGCAGTGAAGTAGAATTCGGATAGTATCATCACAAACATATTGAATTTACTTCAACATTTATCTAGAGTTCATGAAACTATATGGGTGATCATAGACCGAATCACAAAGTTATCCTACTTCCTAACCATTTAAGCCCTGAGTTTAGTACAGAGTTTTGGAATACCTTACCTTAAATATGAAATCAATCGTCATGGAGTTCTCTTGAGGATAATCTATGAACATGATTCAATCTTCACTTCATGATTATGGAAATGGATATTTTAGATCTTTAGGAATCATGTATTTTTTATTATAAAATTTCACCGCTAATAGATAGCTTCATAGAGTAGACTATTTAGGTTCTTGAGGATATGCATCTAGCATTCTTGTAAGAAATTTTCCATAGATGAGAGGACCATATACCTTTGGTAGAGTATTTATATAAAAACTATTACCACTCCACCATTATTATGAAAACATTAAAGTCATTGAATGAGATACCTTAGAGGCCACCACTATGTTGGACTGATCTAGGGGAGTCAACACTCATAGTCCAAGAGTTGGTGTGAGCTAGAACACAGCAAGTGTAGATCATCCATGTGTATATTTAGACATCCAAGATCCATCAAATGTATTATGTAGATTAAAAAAAGAGGCATTTGGATTTAGAAAAGGGAGACCATGTTTTATTTATGGTCTCAACTCTGTGAGGATTTCTAATATTTTTCCAGTGTGGCATGTTATCTCTATGATTTTTTGGCCCTTTAAAAGCACTATATAGGGTTATTGAAGAAGAATACCATTGTACCTATAACAATTGTTAGACTAGGTTTAGGATTTCATCAAAATTTCATAGTTGGGTATGTATGTTCTTGACCTGTAAAATGTTATCAACTATGGTGAGTCAAATATAGAGAATGAATCTGCCATCTTTGAGTACTCAATAGTGATTTTGGATCACTAGAGGAAGATACTTTAAGAGATAAAGATTTCGTTGGTGCACACGTGATGGCAGTGTTGTCCATGAGATCTCATGATAGTGGTAAAACTAGAAATGAGATTATTATTCTAATTTCATTAATTTTGGTTATTATGTTTTTTGATGAAAAGTGTAATGATTCTAACCCAAAGTCTACTCAATAGTGCCATGATCCCAGTTGTCCACATTGAATCAATCAGATCATTCAAAATTCTTAGGGATTCTAATAAGTAGGGAGGGCCATGTGTGTGTATATAAAGGGACTATGTCCCCTCACCAAAGTGTACCACATAAAAATATCGATAAAAGGTAAATAACAGATGCAATAAATCATGAAGACAATATATGCATCACATGAATATATACCAATATCAAAAAGAAGATCTTATACATAATGATGATGATATATGTCTCTACAATGTATCCAAATATTTTACAAGTCACATAGTACAATACATATGTCAAAATAACTAACTACCAAAAAGTGATATCTCCAAATAGTATCTTGAGCCTTAGCTAGGTATCATGCTCCCCTGCTTCTAATAATTGCACAAAATCAAGCATCGTACATTGGGAACTATTACTAGTCTCTACCTACATCCAAATGGTCTATTTGGTTACACAATGAAAACTCGAACAATGTGTGAGATATAACACCAGTAGGTAACCACCCAGTGATCTATAGAAATTTATGATGTGAACAATATTAAGCTAAACATTGTGAAAGTAAATAATTACGCAGTAAATAAATGTACAGTTCTCATATAAAATCTAATAATAAATAAGTAAATATAAAATATCCTTCCAAGGATCCCTTCAAAATATGGTTAATCTCCTCTAATAATTAATTTATAAACAAATCATAACTAATAAACAATACCTTTCCATTCATCCAAAAATTTCATACCACCATGGCCTTTCCATATATTGCATAGTTCCATATCAACCATGGTCGAGCTGTTCAACCAAGAATTTCACAAATTTTATGACTGTTTCAATTAAAAAATATTCAAACAATGAAGGGATAGATCAAAGCTATAGAACAACAAGGCATCCTCATAGATTACTAGGAGCATCTCGATGGAAGCACTGTTAGGCACCGGTTGGAGTTATTGGAGCATTCCATACTAAAAATGCCCTATGAGAGTCCAGGAAAATTGGATCCAAGGGGTACCAAGTCCCAAGGCATCCCATGAAATCAATATGTAAGGATCATACTCTTTCTATGTCATCCACTACCGCATTCAAGATCAATGTAGAATCATACAATACATCCCTGGAAAAAATCACCATTTCATGGTATTTCTCATTCATATCACATATTTCCACCCACTCATGTAATAATTCACATAAAAAAACTAACAATTTGTTTACCCACTCATTTTATCCGAAATTCACATTCAATGTCTACCAATGATTATAACCACTCATTTATATAAATTCTATTAGGACTATTTAATAAATACAATTTCTATCAAAAAAAATTTACTAGAAACATAAACATGAAATGGAGTTATTCCATGACATATTCAACCAATTAAAAAGAAATAATTTATAAATGGGATTCTTCAAGCTAGGAAATCAAAAGAACACACCCCATGGGTGCTGTAATAAGGAATAAGCATAATTAGTTACATGGAACACCCCATGGGTGGCCTCCGTTATGGAAACAACCCCAAACTCCTAAAAAAGAAACCTAAGGACATTCATAACAGGACATATTTCATAAAATTCAATTAATAATTTTAGTTTCAGGTCCACACCATAAATTTTGACAATTGTATAACGATATATAACACTATAAATCTAAAACACTCATGGAAAATTTATAAACCACCAAATATAGCTTAGTAGTAGAGTTGTCATCCAGTTTCTAATCTTGATTCAACATATTTTTGGAGAAAAATAAAGTACGGATGATGAACTATAATGTAGTGAAAATGATCATGCACCTAAATAGCGTATTTGGTGCCAAGAATAACATAGAATAGCTGTAAAGGAATAAAGATCTCACTAGCATTGATCTAATGTGAAAAATAGAGAAATAAATAGTGTCTGTATCTACAAAGAGGATTCAATCCTACCTTTTTTATTTAATGTGTGTTCGTTCACATGAAAATAGAGGGTGAGGAATTATTTCTCAACATAGAGTCCCTTGCCAATTTTTCAAAAAAATATTCTTAGGTATTTACATGATGCGTAAATATCTTACATATCATGTAAGTATCGAAGCCATCCTCCTGAGAAAAACCCTTTATACGATGTGAAATATCCTGACCACACCATTACACATCATGTAATTTATACATGTAATGTATCTCAATTACATGGTTTGTAATTGGGAAATCGATATTATTTATAACTCCAATATGTTCCATCCTAAGAACTACCCAACCTGACCACAACCCAACATAGGGTCTAACAGAAAAATAATTTAATAAAGTGTTATGTTAAAAAAACAATAATCAATAACTTAAGAAAAACCTAGTTTCCTAAAATATTTCCCCCTTAAATCAATTCATCGCTGAATTTCCCTGTCAAGGGTGGTTAATATTCATCAGAGAAAAACTCCAGCCACTAAGCATGTACTTTGGTCTCCCTCTCCCATGTCTCATCCTATAAATGACAATGTTGTCATAACACCCATACAATAAGAACTGGTCAACCTCAGAGGAGCTCCATGATTCGGTCAATGATATAAATTAGATGCTCCTCAAAAGATGAATCAACCTATAACTCAACCAGATTAGGATGAAAACTAGAGAAGTATTTGAGTGATAACAGGGAATCTAGGACCCATGGAATATATCGTGCATGGATCTGTATCTCTAAAGTAACTACAACCAATAGGTTACCATCCTGAAACTACCCAAAATCTCGAATGACCTGACATGTCGCGATAAAATCATACAGAGTCTCATGATTCATCTTCTTTCCAACCTCGATGAGAAGATTAAAAAATACCCAATCCCCAACTTTGAACTCTAGAGGTTAGACACATCGATCATCATAGAATTTCTACCAAGACATTGTAGTAGTCATCTGATTCTGAATCAATTAGGACTTCTCAAAAAACTCATTCTTCATATGTGGTCCTAGTAAAGCTGCCTCGCATTCCTTTGACTAGTATAGGAATGATTGACATGGAATACCATAAAAAAACTCACAAGGTTCCATCTGTATCATCACATGATAACTGTGATTGTAGGAAAACTCAAACAGAGGTATATGCCTATCCCAACCACCCCCAAAATCCTATAAACATGCCTGCAACTTGTCATCAAGAACCTTTACTATTCTCTCTATCTATTTGTCAGTCTTAGGGTGGCATGCTATGCTCAGGAGAACCTGTGTACCCAGTTCCCTATGTAAAATCTTCCAAATATGAGATGTAAATCGGGTATCCCTATCTGAAATTATATCTTTCGGGGTCTTGTGAATTCATACTATCTAATTGACAAATAACCTCCCAATATCATCCTCACAATGGTCTCCTTTATTGATTAGAAATTAGAAACGTTTATGATCCTATCAACAACAACTCATACTACATCATTTCCTCGTTAAGACCTTGATAAAATGATCATGAAAACCGTCAAAACATCATCCCATATACACTCACTAATAGGTAACTGCTGTAAAATTTTGGCTGGTCACTAATGTATCATCTTCACCAGATGAAAAATGGAACACCTTGTAACCAAAACATCTACCCCACATTTCATACTTGGCCACCAATGTTGATTATGTAAGTCACGGTACATCTTGTTGACTATAGGATACACTTCCCAATATGGGGCATGAATCAACCCTATAAACTCCTCATGTATTTCTACTAAAACCCAAATGTGACTATGGATATGAATAATCTCATCCTCACCAATGGCCCATCAAGGAGGTGGATTCTCACCTACGACACTCTCCTTTAGGACTACACCCTATGAATATGATAGTTACCTAATCTTTACACTATCCAGTAGGGTAGAGTGAAAAAATATTGATGAAAGATAAATATATCCTTTACTATCTGACACATCTAAGTGGATCTCGGAGAACAAATCAATAAGCATCCACTCACTACTGGCCTACAAAACTACCTGTATCTGAGTCCTCTTGCTTAGTGCATTGGAATATTCATTTCCTCTACTAGGAATGTAGTGAATATCGGATTCATTAGACTATAGGTATTCAACCCAACTTAATTATGTAAAATTCATATCATTATATGTAAATATGTACATGAGGCTTTTGTGGCATGTGTATTCCAAAAAAGTTGTCTCCCATTAATTAATGTCCCCAATAGTGCAAAGAATGAATGAAAACAACTTACTTAAATAATGTGTTGGGTATTTCCTCTAATCTGGCCTCGACTGTTAAGACCTATATTCCATGACTCAATATTCCAACATAACAATAACTCCTAGAATGATACCAGATGCATCAAAATTCACAATGAATATCTTGACCTGATCTGGTAGTATCAGGACCAATGTTGAAGTCAATCTACCTTTCATCTCTTGGAAGGGTGTCTCACAGGTATCTAACCATACAAACATCACACAATTCTTATTAAATATCATCAAGAAACATCTAATAATGATAAGTAGTGTATGAAATTACTATAATATCTAGCTATCCACAAGAAACTTTATATTTCCAATATATTCATGGGATGATCCTAGAAAATTACAGCTCTCACCTTCTCTGGGTAAAAAGATACTTCTATCTCTAAGATATTGTGACTTATGAAGTGAATTTAATTCATCTAAAATAAGAACTTTATGAGCTCAAAATATAACTAATTCTTGCTTTGAATATCCAAAATTATCTCAAGATGTTTCTCATGGTCATGTGATTATGATAATACACCATGATATTTTCTATTAAAACCACCACAAATGAATCCGGATAAATATGGAAGACTCAGATCATCAACTCCATTAAAAATGTTGGTGTGTTTGTGATACCAAATGAGAAAACAATATAATCATATAGATCATACATTATATGAAAGGCAATATGAATTATGTCCATAGGTTGAACATGTAACTAGTGATATCTAGATCTCAAATAAATTATCAAGAACACCTGAGATCCCTGATGTGGATCAAGCAAGTCATCAATTTGTAGAAGATGATATTGGTTCTTAACCATTATTTGGTTATATTTCTGATAATCAACACATATCCAATGGATAACATCATCCTTTTCACAAAAAATTAATAGAGAACCCCATAGATAAGTACCGGGTAAGATAAAACCCTTTTCCTCTAAATCCTTTTGCTACCTCTTAAGCTCCTACAACATTATCCTATCGATCATATATGGAGGAATGGATACCATTGTATCTCCAAGAACTATATATATAGCGAAATCAACCAATCTCTTAGGAGGAAAAAAAGATAATTCATCTAGGAAGACATCCATGAAATGATCACCACTATAAGGATGAACTCTTGACATTCTCCCTGATCGTCCATAAAAAACTAGGGAACTGGGAAATTATCATTCCCAAACCATGATGTTACGGTCCATCTTGGCTTTCCTGGAAATATAATTCCCCCATTTTATTATTAACTACACCCTCTATTGATATGAAAGTCACCATTCTTTGGTAATAGTTAATGTATCCTAGATAAGATACTAGAAAGTTCATCCTTAGTATGACATAAAACCCAATCATATTGATGACATAACGATTCCAGAAGAAGTGATATCTATCTACATCAATGAGGCACTCTATATACTGGCATAGATCATTTATTCTTATTCCCAATGGATTGTCTTGCGTTATAATGATATTAAAATATAGAATATAATTCCCATGGATTTTCAGCAGAGGTGAAAATATGAAACAATGTGATGCACCTATATCAAAAAGAGAAGATTCAATATTAGATGATACTAAGATCATCCCACTCATCATAGATGGTTTGACCCCCCGTTCCTCAAAATCATTATGTACAAAATAGATCTTTCCTAAACCCTGGCCCTGTGAAAAAACCTCACTACTCAGAATATGCTCACTATGATGTATCTTTGATGATTGTTCTGGGCCACCTCGGCCACAACCACCACTACCTCGGCCTGATCGACTGGCACTGGTCAAACTCCATGCCTGAAGTAGATCTTAAAAACCGATTCCTAAAACTAATATAAGATCTGAACCCCTGCCAATCAAAACTAGGGGGAAGGTCCTAAATAACATTTCACATGGCCCATCGTGCTTCAATAATGTCACTTGAGTGGGTTTCAATCACATTTATTATTTATATGGGCATGTCTTCCCCAATGATGATAGAAAATTGAACTACTAGTACTCATGACCTGATTGTTAGTCATCTCCTAGGAAGCCTCAAAATGATGCTTCCTTCCACTGGTTGTCGAAATACAGGGTTGAGAAACTATAGTTCTTTACTTTGTTCTATTTTATTCCCTTAGTTTTTCATCTATAATTAGGGCCTAATTTATAATTTTAGTAATAATGGTCATTCTGAACATGTTTACCTAAGAACAAATAACATTCATGAGACCTTCCCCAAAGAATATCCCCCTTGATAACTAATTTGAATGGTACATTTTCACAAAATGATGTAGCTCTGTACAGTGTGATGATTACACTATAACTATCATCACTCCCTTACTTAGATGCATGAACTTACTAGCCCACTCATCCCATAGAGTCTCAGGGTAGAAATTATAGCAGAACACAGTTTTGAAATCATCCCAATCCATACCCTGCAGCCTGTCATCATTCTATAGAATATCCCACTGATTCTTTTCAACTTCTCATTAAATTTACATCAGGATCTTCACTATCCTATCAAGAGGTGTCCCTAAATGCTCAAAGATTGACAGAATAGTCTCTAGACATACCTCAGCAGCCTATGGAACTCCATCCCTCCAAAACATGGGAGGGTTGTTATATTATAACACACATATCAGCTAATCCATATACACAGTAGGATACGATCCTCTCTGAAAATTATTTATAATGGATAAAACCCTTAATGTAATTGTTCCTCAACACTTATGTCTGAAATAATAAATAGGGCCATAGATATAACTAAATTAGGATCCCCCAATAATCTATTGACAAGCACCTATGAAGTGTGTTCATCACCTACTTCTTGGTTTATTTCTGGTTTTCATCATAGTAGAATTACTCTACAATTCCAAACACATAATTCAGAAAAGAATAACATCATAGATCTTAATTCAAAAGCATTATATAGGTCCAAACCATCATAATAGAAGTTCATATCAAAGAGAATGCTCTTAAATCTAAGACTGTATAAGGAACTATCTCGAGAAACATCCTCTTTCCCACTCATAATTTGGGTCTAGGTTATGTCTTTGTTTCCATGTTCAATTTTCAATTTCAATTTCATTTAATATTCAGTTCTGTTATATCAAAAATTAATTCAAATGCTAATCTATAGGGTTGTCCAAATTATGATCCTTGGGGTCCATAATTCACATGAAACAAAGCGTGGATCCCACCTAATTAATACCATAAAAAATTTCATAAATTATATCTCAACAAAAGGTATAGATAGCACAAAACCTATCATTATAGCATGAATCAAGCAATTCATTCAAAATGGAATGGACTAATGCATGGGATGTGATTTCAAAAATGTATGTAAAATGATGCATGATATGACATACCCACATCCAATAGGGTTGAAAAAAATACCACTCTCAGTCATATCAATAATAACATCAAAATTCTAGTTAATCACCCCATGGTGTAATCAAATCAACTGTAATAGACAAAATACAAAAAACAATGATTTCATTTGAGTCAATTTAGCTTTTTTCCTATAAACTGGGTAGCTACTCCTATGCACAACTCATTACAAAACCCCTATAACATTTCATCTCCTTTATATTGTCAGCAAATAATAAAAAAATACAGAATATAAAATTCCTCTCATACAACTTTGTAACATATCAGACCTTTATGCCACTCAACAGTTCCCCATGCCCAGTTGGCCACATGAACTCAAGCACATCTTCCCAAATTCTAGAGGCTATCGAATAGTAGTGAGGGACTAGGGTGTGCCTTTGGGTACAATATTAACTCTAACCAGAGCGTAAAGCAACATAATATAAATAAAAGATAAATATGAGAAGTAGTAAAACATATAGATATTACATTCACTGTAGGAATAGATAAAAATATCAACAAGATGCGCTTATGTGCATTGATGATGATACATGTATCTAAAAATAATCCAAAATAAGTACAAGGTGTATAGTATAATTTATATGTCAAAATACCAGAACGTAGAAAATATTATATATAAATAGCATCATGATCCTCAACATGGTCCAATGCTTCCATGCTACTAATCATGGTACAAAATCAAGCATCGAACAATGTGTGCTTTCCCCTATGTTTTAATCCATCCAAATAGTTTGTTTAGGAACCCAATTGTGGCTTGAAAAGGATGTGAAATACATTCTTGGTAGGTAAAAACCATGATATCTATATTAATCTATGATATAGAATATAATAAGTAAATAATTTTCAATTAAATAGTTAAGCAGTAAATAAATGTACAATACCCTTGGCATATCTACTACTAAACATGTATCTCTGAAATATACTCTCTAGGATCCTTTCAAAATAAGATCAAGATCATATAACTAGGTAGCTACAAAAAAAGAGTAAATAACCAACACGTAATTTTCATTGATCAAAACATGTTGTACAACCATGACATTATTGTATATCACCACGTACCATATCAACAATGTCTGAGAAGTTCAACCAAGAATATCAAGAATTTCCATGTCTTATCTATTTAAACAATGCATCAGGCCACGAAGATCGAAATCTAATGTTTATAAGATCACGGTATCCTTATAGTGTCCCAAGATCATATCGATGGATCCTCATTTAGGTATTGGTTGGAGTCCTAAGATAATTCCATACCAAACATGTCTTATGTGTGTCCTAGCAAGCCAGATCCTAGGGGTAGAAAGGCCCAAGGAATCCCACATAATCAATACTGAATTGGTATACTCTATCCAAGGATTCCATTACCATTCTCAAGATAAAAGGGACATAGTCCAAGGAATATAGGGAAACAATCACTATTTAATTCCATTTCTCATTCATACCACATTATTCTACCCACTAATTTAATCATTCACATCCAAAAACAAACAATGAGTTTTCCCCCTCATTCTATCCCCAATTCATGTTTAAAGGCAACCAATGAGTATACCCACTCATTTATCCAATTTCATAAAATTCCATTTAAGGAATACCATTTCCATATAAAAATGTAACTAGAGCCATCAACATGAATGGTTGGTATTCCATCACCTATTAAACCAATTCCAAACACTTGAATTATAAATGGATTTCCTCTAACTAGGAAATTATAAGTACACAGCCAATGGGTGGTCTAAAAATGCATAGGAATATTAAGTTACATGGAACACCCCATGGGTGTCCATGGATGGTAAAACAACCACGAATTCATCATAAACTAACCTTAGATTATCCCTAATAGGTCCTATTTCATTAAATTCAATTAATCATTTCAATTTCAAGACCATACATGAATGTACCATAGGTGGCATAGTGGTAGATAGTCCTATAATGAATCAAAACACAAGGAAATGTATAGAATTCATATTGTAGCTCAATATTAGAGTTATCATCTTGTATTAACTCCATATTCATATCATATTGGGAGAAAAATGATGAATTGATGAAGTACAAAAAATAGGGAAAATGATATTGCACCTAAATAGATCAGTCGATACCAAGAAGAATGAAGAATTGATAAAAATAAATTGAGATATTATCGGAGAATATCTAATGGGACTAAAAGGTAATGAAATGGAATCCATATCTGCAAATAAGAGTATAGCCTACCTCTTGGATTTCATAGGTACTCCTACGTGTGAAAAGGGACGGCAATGTCTTCTATCCAAAAATAAAGGGAACAAAATCTTTTTTTTTAAACTACATGGGTATTGACATGATGTTTAAATACCATAAAAATCCTACAATTATATGTGTATTACTCCTTGGAAAACCCCTTTACATGTTGTGAATGATCCTGGCCACACCATTCCATGTCATGTAATTGATATATGTCGTGTAACCCAATTACATGGTGTGTAATTTTACTGCAACCAATGTACATCCCTATAGCCTCTTCCTTCTCATGAACTACCCAACCAGACCATAGCCTAGGATAGGTTCTAATCCAAAAATAATGTAACAATGATTTCAACTGGAAATAAAATAATTTGTACCACATGAAAAAAATTGGTATCATACAAAAGACCAAAGATTGGGAGAATTTGGTGACTATATGTTTTCTTGTAATACATTGAAATATTATCAGAAATTTATTTTATTATTATTTATCCATGATATATTCATTTTTTTAAAACCATTTATAGAAAAATCCTAGCGTCAGCCATATAACCCTTGGGATTTGGATGGGACTATAGAGGATGAATTTTTTGGATGACAATAGTTACTGAATCAATGAACGGTACACCAGATGGATCTTCATTGGAAATAAATTTCATGGATCCCACCAATGACAATGATGTGAAATATTTTTTCATCAAATATTGATCCAATTTTGGGTTGGGGTATATTTTTTATTAGATTAATACCCATTTTTGTTATCCCCTATAAAATGAAAATAAATTCTTAGAACAAACTGATTCATAGTTTGATTATTTAATTATGATATATTATTTATTTTCTATGAATTTAGAATTTATATATGATCAAAGATTATTGTTTATACCATTTTATTTGTCATTTGTTCCATCAAAAAAATGTCGGTTAACCCAAATAATGGAGAAAATTCAATCCTCACTTTTTATGTTTCATGATTTTCTACCCTCATTCTTTGAGTGTTCATCTTCGGTGTTTCATTTGACAGGTACATCGACTATACTCGATAACCAAATATTTCACATATGAAATTTAGAAAAATAGATAATTACCATAGTATTAAATTTTTTATCTAAGTAATTATTTTTGTATGATGGTGATGATGGTAAGATATGTTGATGAATCGAAGGAATTCATTTCTCAATTCATGGTATTTCAATATTACAGTGTGATGGGAGGTAATTATCAAGTGAATTTTTTTATGGAATCTAGCCACTAAAAATGACCAGGATCAATCACGATTAGTAATGTGATCATTAAAATATTTCATATATTAATTGGAGGTGGATTTGGTGTGGGTGATGACCAATGAGAGTTCATTAATTTATATGAAAACCCAATAGACACGCTCTTTAGTTGAAAGAACACTCTCCATGTGCATCCCCATCCACAATGTCTATGATTTACATGGACAAATAATTATCACACATTGTATAACCTTTCACATGACATGTGAATCTAGATTTCTGACACATTGGATACGCCTGCGGTATAGAGGAATGGGAACAAAAAGAGTAAATTGGCATGACCATAGTACAAGGGGGAAATCAGTGTACACATGCATGTATAGAGTACATAGACACATGTTGTAGTGTATATACATAGGCATGGGTAGGTCTGAGCTGATTAGGAAATTCCTCTTATCACTTATACACACCATGTACTCCTTCAATGGTAGTTTAGATCCCCCAATTTCTTCATTCTAGTTGGATACTAGTAGGGCATGTTCCCTTGGTCCATCAATATGAGTGTATGGTGAGGTATCCCATGAAGAGTACAATATGAGTAACCCCCTCTATGGGTTATGTTCTTTGTAGATCTGGTATCCCTCCATGTTGATTGTGGTGTGTTCCTCGATCATCATTTCTTTGGTTGGGTCAGGTATCCTATTACAAAATTTATGGGCATGTGTTTCCCATTCTAATTACATAGTCCAGATAGTGTTAGGTATCCCCCATAGGCATGGGGCATGGTCCCCTACCTATGTATTAGAATCATTCATGAACATGAATGTACCTCTTCATGGAAAATCCCAGTAAGCACATCCACTCATATGAGTGCCTCTAATATTTTTAATACCTGGGGAGAGAGTTCCCTCAAATGAGCATTACTATACTATCTTGGACTTTCTGTGAATTATTTTTGGATATTATAATGATTATTTTTGAGACCAGACCCTGAGATGGCTTATGATTCTAAGGCTCTATGTTCCTAAAATATTTTTTTCAATATATTAAATAAATTTTACAGCACACATACACCATTTTCCTAAAAAAGTAGAATAACTTCAAACATGTTCCGGGATGAGAAGTATAAGTTTACCATTGAGTTAATAATGTATGTTTTATACTAGTCATGTCTTAACATTAGTCGGCATGAGATGTTTTGCGAAAATTAATCTCAAAAACTAAAATGAAATAAATTATTTAAATAAATTATTTTATTTTATTTGTGTTGTCATTTTGATTAAAAATATATAAATAGATTTTTATGTTATAATTACATGTTTATCTACATAACCTTGGAGACATTAGAGAACCCTTAGAGAGACCTTTGGAGAATTATCTCAGGGGAATGATGATGGGATCATGAAACGACAATCGATGTAAATCAGATTAAAATTATATTGCCAATGGATGAGACAAAACATCATTCTTCATCATTGATCGATCCAAACTGAGGTAGGCCATGTCTTTTTATTTTCTTCTTCTCCAATATTGATTTCTACAATGAACATGAGTCAATCAATGAACATATTGATTTGTGGTTCATGTTTCATATGAGATTAGAGTATTTTTCTATGTTTTTATTGAATAATTTATTTTTATATGATCTATTTCATTTTTTTCTAACAAAAATGAACCGAGATCGAAAAAAACATCGATCATGGTCATTTCCTCTTACCATTTCTTATGCTTTTCTCCCCCAATTATTCATTCATCTTCATCGTTTTTTGTTTGGACCACGACTTGAAAAATATTGATCAATATCTAATTGGGAACCCATTTCATGTCACAAAAATCCTAGATCATAGATTTGGGATTGATGTGTCACAAAAGAGGTGTGATGATGGAGGCATATTGATTTTGATAACTGTGGATTCCAGATTTTTCATTTAAAGACTTTATTCAGTGTGGAATGAAGAAAAATCTGTAAATCCGTTTTTAATGGATTTTATAGACAAATATATTGTTCGAGAGTTAGAGAGGCTCAGGTGAGACAATCCCTAATTACATGCATGACTGTAGCTGAGATCAGAGGCAACAGCAGCGCGAGTGCGTGTGGAAGGAAGAACTAGTGTTTTTGAAAAAAAAACACAATAAAAAATGTGTAATATGGGTATACATGGTGTATGACCCCCTTGAGTAGAGGATATGATTTTTAAGGATGTTAAATATCACACAGTATTTTACCACTATTACATGGCATGTGGTCTTTCCCCGGTGAACTCTTCTTGTCCTTTAAAAAGTACACAGACATGGGGTGGAGTGCAGGAACTGTCTACATGGTGTGTACACCCCCACACAAACATGAACTGGACTAGGTACATGAGACAAGATGTGTACTGGTCCATGATAAAATGTACATGGAATGAAGATATTTACTAAACCATGAGTATACTACACTTTTAGCCTACTTGTTGTATGTTACTACATAGACACGACTTGATGGCATGATCCATTTATATGGGAAAGACTCAAGGTCAAGATACATGACATGTGACCCCTAGGACATGAATTGTAAACTATTATACATGTATTAGATATATTTTCCTCTGTATTGTGGAAACGATTCATTAGGGTGAGTTCCCCTAAACCTTTCCCTGAATGTTGTTATGGAATCATCTCCTACTCCCCGAACTACAATCCCTTCGGTAGGACTTCTTGGACTGAGTCATTGGAATCCCTTTGAGGGGTTCAGAGTGAAATTTTCTCTTCATCTCCATTCTATTGGTGGAGTTATTTGTAACTTCATGACTAACACTACATTTCAATCGATCGTATAATTAGTGGGGCAATCTAGATTGAGTTGTTGGTATCACCCCATTGCCTTGGCCGTGATTCAAATGTGTGAATCATATTCTATTCAGACTATTAGTGTGTTTTCCTCATGAAGAGACCCATGGATTAGTACCTCTCAGAATAATGTTATATATGGTTTGGAACTCTGAAGTGAGTTCTCTAGGATGAGTGATTTGTGGAATCTTGGAGCTAGAATCCTAAGATGATATAATATAGTGGCCACTTACCTCTAGAATGTGTGTCATTATTGAGTATATCTATATATTATTATTATATGTGTTGTTGAAATATTCCTATATAGATTTGACTAATATTTTTTATTTTATGCTTTCTGGTTTCAAGGTGTACTACTATATATTATTATACTCACCAATGAACAGGCTTTTCTTATACATGTCGAGTCTTGTGAAGATGATTGGCTTTTGGCAGATTCCTGGGCATACTTGGACATGATGATTCCCAGTGAGAAAACACACAATGCTGTGTCTCTATGACTATTTCATAGTAGTCCCAATACTTATTTCAAGTTGGAACTGTGTTACAAACTCTCTATGGTGGTCTTGTATTTTTACATGTTTAATTTATTTTACATATAATCATACTCTAGTTATGAGATTATATGTATGGATGCATGGTTGTTTAGTTGTTTTTACATTTTATCATTTTATAGTTGTGGGGATGTGTACGTGTGTACATGTACTTGGGATATTTCCTCCCATGTCAGTGATATGCCTTCTCGGTTCTAGTCTCCAACCCATGGATTATTGGAGGTAGACATAGTGACTTGTGGAATGATCCCCATTAGGATGGGTCACAATAGAGTGATATCAGAGCAGATAAATTTGACATTAGGAATGGGAGTCCGTGAGAATGGTTTGGTGAAATAGTGTTTGGTGTCTTGAGTTTGGATTTCTGGCCAGGGAATCTAGTTTTGTTGTGGTGGAAGATGTATCCATACACTATGACTCTGATCAGCTTCTATTTGGATCGCTATATAAGAAAACTGGTTGAATGGAAAAAATTAGTTCATCCATAATATAGTAATGGGTTGTAGTTTCCATTCCCTTCACGAGTTATATCTTCAGTTATAATCACTGAACATGGTACAACCTGGTGGTTTCTGGATGCCTTTGCACTATATTCTAACTAGGATTCAACAACCTGATTAGGAGGATTATCCCCTCTATGATGAGGTGTCAATACAGGGACTAGATCTTGGGATGTTAACTACTAGTGGTTCACCATCCATAACACCCCCTGTAGTGAATCACATGTTACCAATTGTACTAGTAGATTAAGTGTGCATGATGAGCATGCTTCAAGTGTTCTGTGATAGAGACCCCTCATATATTGAGGTGAGTCTAAACTGTAGCTTACTGGGGACTCGCTTCAGTCAGTGACACGTTTCTCCCATCTAGTCAGGAAAACAGCATACTAGATGGTGTTCTTGGTGTAAATCCTTCTTAATGACTCATCACAACGATGGTGGGGGTTGGTTAGCTAGTCTTATGAATAGGAAACTCTTTCATTGACACTATTTGAGAGCCTTTTCAAAAAAGATTTCTCACCAGCTACGCTGAGGGCTATACGTATCTTGGAGCATCTATAGCTCCAGCAAGGTTGCATGATAGTAGCTGAGTGTTCATCAGGGTTTACCAACCTTTCTAGTTACTCAATAGATATGGTTCTCAATATGTTATTCAAGTCTCAAACCTTCGAGCAAGGTCTAAATAGAGACATCTGAGTTGGTGTTATCCCACATTTCATTCCTACCTAAGCTAGGGTTGTAGAGTGAGCATTGGAGGATGATATTTTCTTAGACGATCAGATAGAACATGTGGTTGTCAGTAGTGGGAAAGAAGAAGTTGATACCTTCATAGTAGGGATTCAATGTGAGTATTGGGGACCTGGATGTCAGATACATTTTCGGAGGTGGTCCCCAGATAGAGGATATGTGGTGAAGGGCTCACATGGTCAGTCGATTAGGCCCAAAGAGAGGTGGTGCTACACATGTGATTACATGGGACAACTCATCCGAGATTGTCCATCCCACCATAAAACTTACAGATAGACAATTGATGGTTCATAGAAGAAGATATAGTTGAAGGACCAGGTAGGTTTTTAGTATAGAAGAGGTGGCCTATGATCTTGAAGAATAACAAGAGTTGGTCGACGTTTTGACTTGATACCACTCCCAGGTGGTCCATGACAAACTCATGGAGCTAAAGGATAGGGGAAATATTGGGGGCTGAAGGATATGACCAAGAGGCTTCGATAATGATACAAGGAATGATTTTTTCTTTTCTACATAATTTTTAATACTGATAGACACTGGTTCATGTCACTCCGTTCTTTCCACATAACATTATGGGTCTTTGAGATTCTGGTTGGACCTTTGGCTCGAGCCTTATGCTGGGATACTCCTACAAAAGAGGACTTAGTGATCATACACTTGTGATGATAATGTGATTGAACCCTTGTAGGTGAGAATTTCTTTTGGAATCTCTTGGTAGTGGAAATGGGGACTTACGATGTCATTATTTTTATGGATTGGCTACCAAAATTGCATTCCTAGATTGACTATTTTAGGTGAAGGGCGTGATGTGTCTATTGTGATGGAACTAGGTTCTCCTTTATTTGGGAAATTGAAACCCATACAACATAGAATGGGAAAATTCATAAAAGCATGAAGGTGATTACACAAAATTTGTATAACCTTACCCCTAGTACAATAGATTTTATGTTTTCTCAGTTTATATTAGTGGTGGTGGAGTATGAGGACCTATTCTTTGAGGATGTTCTGGGTTTACCACCCATCCAATATATAGACTTTATCGTTGATCTACACCATGGTATGACACCATTATATACACCAGTGCATCATATGACTTCCACATAGCTTTATAAGTTGAGGGTGAAGATGGATGACTTTCAAAGGAAGGGATTTTCTAGACCTAGTGTTTCACACTGGGTTGACCAAATTTTATTTTTCAAGAAATAATACAAGACCTTGAGGGTGTGTGTGTACTAACGGTACCTGAACTAGGTGAACATGAATGAATATGATCTAATAATGAGGATTCAAGAACTTTTCGATTAGTTTAAAGGGAAATGATGGTTTTCGATGGTTGACCGTAGATCAGGCTCTCACTTGTTGTGAGTACGGGATGAAGATATACTAAAGAAAACATTCAGATGTCTTTATAGTCACCATGAGTACATGGAGATTCCATTTTCTATGAATAAAACCCTAGTAGTTCTCATGGGACTCATGAACTGGTTCTTTTGGTATTACTTAGACCAGTTTGTGGTAGTATTCATTAATGATAATATTGTGTACTCAGCATCTAAGGAGGAATATGTGAGCACATGAGGATAGTTCAGGACATACTCTAAGAGCCACATCTTTGTGCAAAGATCTCAAAGTGTAAGATTTGGATTTAGAAATTCCACCATCGGGGAAATTTTATCTCAATTTATGGAGTGGTAGTGTACTCAGACAAAGTCAAGGTAGTGTCTACTTTGGATACACCAAAATGTGTGACGGAGTTTTGTAGATTTTTTGGGTTGGAAGGACATTACTAAACATTCTAACATGATTTCTCTAGAATATCAGTACCCATACCTACTTGGACTCGAAATGGGTAGCCTTTAATTTGGATAGAATGTTTCCATCACGATTTTCAGAATTTGTGGAAGATTGGATGATTTCTCCTGTATTGAGATTTTATAGGGAGGGTGTTCAATATTTAGTGTTAGGTGATGCATTAGGAACCAGGCTTGGTTCTGTTCTGATGCATAGGTAAGAAGTGATTGCCTATGGTTAACAACAGGGAATACCACATGATAAGAACTACATGACCCACAATATGGAGTTCATAGTGATAGTATTCGCCTTGAATATGTGGTCACCCTACCTAATGGGTGAGCGGCATATTATCTACTCCGATCACAAGACACTCAAGTATATATTATATTAGAATGATTTCAACCTAAGATAGAGGTGATGGATAGAGTTCCTCCAGGATTATGTATTTTAAATTCTCTATAATCAAACAAAGGGGAACTGGATAGAAGATGTCCTTATCCATAGATCTTGTTCAGAATTGTAGAATGAAGAGTTAGAGAAGTTGGCCTCATTTTAGTTATTCTTTTTGGGTGGATATGGAGTAGATTACCTCTATTTGATATATGTTATCCATCCTCTCTTGAAGTGATGTGGGGAGGCATTACTTGGGGATACTGGCTATGAGACCATGTGTAATCATATATCTATATGTCATTCGTGTTATGGATATTCTAAAGGTGGGGAACATGTTTTGATTTTGAGAAGATGCACGATGGTACAAGTGAAGTTATGGGAGGAGCTCTAGAGAGTGTTTCATATGTCTCCTTTAACATTACATCTAGATGAGGAAAAGATGTTCCAGTACCTCATATATTTGTTTTTATGGCCAAGGATAAAGAAATTAGTTATAATGTTTTTCTTTCAATTCCATAATTTTCATCAATTGAAGGATAAAAAATAAGTGACAGTGGGTTTAGCTTAACCCTTTTAAGTGCTAGAGTGGAAGTGGGATGGGATATATATGGGCTTTATGATGGCATTACCATGTACGTCTAGTGGACATGCTTCCATTTGGGTGATCATAGAACAGATCACTGTGTTTTACCACATCATAGATATATGAGAGTAGAGGTAAATAGAGAGCATAATAAGCCTCTACATTCATGAGATAGTATTAATCTATAGAGTTCCATCTATGACTATTTGAGATCATGATGGTTGCTTTACATACCAGTTCTAGGAGAGATTAAAATAGTTGCTTGGGACCTCGTTACACTTGAGCACATTGTTTCACATCAAAACTATTGACCAGACTTAGCGTACAATTCAGGTTTAGGAGGACATGTATTGAGATTTCATGTTAGTATTAGGATGTTGTTGTGAAGATCACCTACCAGTAGTTGAGTTTTTGAAAAACAAAAATACCATTACACAGTTTGTATGGCACTATTCAAGGCTTTTTAAAAGTTACCTAATTAGTCACCACTTTTCCAGAATGACCATGGAGAGTCATCGCTCATGTGCCAGCAGTTGGAGATAGAAACAATAGAGATGGTGTTGATCATCCAAGAGAAGATGATGACTGAACAGAGCTATCAGATGTCTTAAACTGACTTCTGATGAAGGCCTTTAGATTTATATAAATGAGTCAATGTGTTCCTATAAGTTTCACCTTTAAGAGGATTATATTGATTTGGTCTAGGAGATAATGTGTCTCCAAGGATCATCATACCTTTCCAAATATTGTGTAGAGTGAGATTGGTGGCATACTACTTTTCTCTACCTCTGCAATTATTCCATGTGAGAGACGTCTACCATGTGTCACACCTAATGAGGTAAATGAATTTCCCATCACATGTTATCTACACGGGAGAGCTGGACATTGGGGATTTAACAATCATTGCTCAGTACCCAGTAGATATTGAAGATCAGTAGGAGGGGATCCATCATGGGAGATCGATTTGTTTAGTGTGTGTCTAGTGAAAGTATGATAATCACTATAAGAACACATGAGGTTGGGGATTAGATTCATACCTACTACCTATATATTTTTTAGTTTCCATTATTTTGGATTTCTGGGCACGTATATCCCTAAGGTGGAAAAATGTAATGTCTAATATTTTTTGTGTATTATTTTTTTGGATTTTATATGGATTATTTTTTTGACTAGGAGCTGTGACATCATTCAATTCTAAGGCCCTATGTGACTGGAATAAAATATTGATATATCTTAAATACATTTAATATCATGAGCATACATTATTCATGAATAAAGTGTGATAACATCAAAATAGGCTCTCAGATTATAAATATGAGGGATCCATTGAGTTCAGACAATGATTTTTAATATAGGAATGACTTGACAATAGTCAGTGTGAGTTTTTTGTGGAACGGACACCATGGGTGCTGATATGAATAAAATAATTTATATAAATTATTTTATATCATTTTATTCAACGCATAGACTAAAAATATTTAAATTGATTATTATTTTTTAATTAATGGGTTAGCATCTTAAACCTGGAGAAGTTAGAGAACCCTTAGAGAGACTGTTGGTAAATTATATCAGGTGAACAAAGATGTGATCATAGATCGACGATCGACACACAAAGGAATCAAAGGATCTTTCCACAAAATGTGACTCGCCATTCGTTCCTCATTTGCGATCGATCCAAACTGAGGTAGGGAATGTATTTTTTATTTAATTCTTCTCCATTATTGATTTTTGTGATCAACACAAATCAATAAATGAATATATTTATCTATGATGCGATTATCACGTGGTATGGGTTTATTTTATGGGATTTTTATGGGATAATTACTTTCTTATTTGATTTATTTTGATTGTCATTATTGTGATAAAAAATTGAGATCAAAATGAACATCAATTATGGGTTCTTCCTATGATATATTCTTGTGATTTTGTCCCCAAATTCTTCATTTATAGAAGACCTTCTTCTTTCAGAATGAAACTTAACAAATCATGATAAATTTATCATTGAACACCTATTTCATTGAACAATTATTCGATATCATAGACATGGGATCAGTAAGATACAACATAGGTGTGATTATGAAGGAAGAGAGATTAAGATGATGGTGGATTCTGGAATTCATGTTCTTTGGTGTGGAACAAAGAATGAACTATAGATAAAATTTCTAAATCATGTTGATTTTAGAGTCTATTGGTCGAGTGATGAAGAGTCTCAGGTGAGATAATCCTTGATTACCACCATGATTGGGGCCTAGATCTGAGGGGTCAGTGACACAAGAAAACAATGAAGGAAGAATGAGGGTTTTTGGGAAAGAACTGATCAACAAGGTATGTCATCTGGGATTACACAGCATGTGGGACCCCTGAGATACAACTACAATTTTCATAGGAATTTAATTATCACCCAGAATGTAATTATTGTCACATGGCATGTGGTCCATCTTAGGTGAACTTAGTGAGTACTCAAAAATAAACCAAGACATCGAGTGGAGTACATGGAATACCAACATGGTGTGTACTTCCCCACATGGACACGACCTGGACTAGGTACATGGACTAAGCTGTGTACTGGTACATGGGAAAATTTACATGGAATTAAGCCATGTACTGGAACATGGGTAGACTACACGGGCATCCTACATGTTGTGTAATATTACATGGACACTTATTGATGACACTGGTTGTTTACATGAGTAGGACATGGGGTCAAGGGACATAGTGCGTGACAACCGCTACACATCATGTAATACTTATACATGATTTGGATCTCTTTTCTTCCATATATTGGAGAAGATTCATTAGGGTACGTTACCCTTACCCTTTCATTAATGGATGTTTTGGAATCATCTCATACTCATAGTACTACAATCCATTTAGTAGGAATTCTTATATATAGTCATTAAAATCCCTCCAAGATGCCCAGAGTGAAATCCTCTATTTATCTTTGTGCCCAGTGTGGATTTATTAGTATCATTGTGACCAACAGTATGCGGTAGCTGATTCTCTACATATACTGTAAATCCAGATCGAGTTGTCAGTGTCACCCCATGGCCTTAGTATTTATCCTCTTCTATGTATCGTCTTATATTTAGACTATCAACATGTTATTATATTGATAAAGAATTATAATAAGTACCTCTCATATGGATCATATCAGTTCTATCAAACAAGATAGTGTGTTATCTCATATGAGTGATTTTTGAAATCATTGAGCTAGAATACTAGGCTGGTATACTATATTGGTAACTTACCTTTACGCAATGTGTCTTTGTTGAGAATATCTATATAATATTGTAATATGTTCTTCAGACATATACCTATGTAGAGATAATTTTATACCCTTTTTGTATGATTTATGGTTTTTTAGAGCCCAACTATGTATTTTTATAGTTACCCATGCATGGGGTTTTCCATCAAGTGTTGTATCCTGTGTATATGGTTGACCTTTGGACAGATCCCTGGGTGTACCAAGACTAGATGATGATTAATGAGACTAGACATGCCAACATGTGTCCCTGAAACTATTTGATAACATTCCTAGTATTTACTTTCATATTGGACTTAGGTTACAACCTCCTTGTGGTGGGTTTGTATTTGGACATGTTTACTTTCTTTTACATTATGTCATACTCTAGTTATGGGATTATATATATGCAGCATTGTTGATTAGTTTTTTTTAAATTTCCGCATTTTATAGGCTTGATGATGTGTACATGTGTGCATTTAAATAGGATAAGTCCTCCCATGCTAGTGATATACCTTCTCAGGGATATTTTCTAGCCCCTAGATTATTGGAAGTAGTCTTATAGAGTCGCAACATGGTCCCCTTTGGGGTGTGTCCTGAAAATTAATTTAAGGCCTCAAAAATAATCCTAGGATATCAGTGATGGTGTGATATACTTTTACACTTGGTGTAAATATTTAGTATATCTTGGTAACATTTTTAGAATATGTTCACTATATAATTAACTAACCCTTGTGATATAGAGATAATTCTCTTTTATTTGTTATGTTTTGGTTTTTTTGGTTTCCTATTTTGTATGTTTGTATTCATCCCCACATGGGCCCTACAGAAATGTATCATGTATTATAAAGATTATAGGACTTTGGATGGAGTCCTAAGAGGATTAAAAGTGGGTGGAGATTAGTATCACTAGTCAGACCACATATGGTACCAATTGCTTCACCTGGGAAGAATACTCCTCTTCACTAAAAGGATGGACTCATTTTGCAATTTTGGTGGGCTTATATTTTTTCCTTTTTTCCACACATGTTACATACTCTAATACGGGGTTACATGTGAGCATGGATTATTTGTTTCAGTTTTATATTTCCTTTTTTATGTTATATTGGTGTTTGATGATGTGTTTTTGTGGGTACAGATACCTTATTCTAACACATCTCATAGGTGTAACATGTCTATTCAAAACTAGTATCCATCCCCTAGAATATTGGAGATGGTATTGGAGCGTCTCACCTTTTTCTTGAATCCAACTAGATCTTCCCTAGTAGTCCAGGTCATGAAATATAATTTTATAGCAATTAATGATAGACTATTTTCAATATCAAAAAAAAAATTATTTAATTTTGGTATTCCAGAATGTTCTTTTAAAACATGTAATTAGGGTTTGAGTTGTGGATGTAAATTTATAAAATCTCATAATTTATCTTAGTAGGTATATATTCACTCCATATATACACATGGTTGTCTGTATATACGTCATATTTTACATTACATGTTTGAATAAAAGGAATTCAAAGTTATTTATGATAGTCCATCATTGACCATATAATGTCATCTTTGTAGTGACATGTGAGGGATTCTCATATTTCATATCTATATAGAGTCTTTTAGCTGTTCAAATCTTATTTTTTATAATTTTATAATACCAAATATTTGGACACATAGAGACCACTCAATGTATTTCAATTTTTAGTTGACTTCTTTATACTAGATCTTATATATATGATTCTAAAATATTTCATAGATTCTGTAATGTGTTTGATAATTTATTCTATATACATTTTCATGTTTAAAATTTTCACTTATATTGTTTCATTTTGAGTTCATGCCATTTTTTATTTATGTATCAATTAAATTAAAATTTTCATTTCACATGAATAGTCCAACATATGAATGTTTCATTCCAGGATTCTAAAATTCATGCAAGTCTGTAATTTATTTAATTTATAAAGGGAGAAATAATTCATACATTGATTGTGGATACCCATAATGCATTTCCATATTATGATGATAGATAAAGTGCTTTAGGTCTTGTGTTATTATTGGCCAAGTGTTGATATTTAATGTTTGTATTAGTATACTAAATAAGAGTAAGAATTCCCTTTTTAAATATGGAATTTGTGGAGTTATTATATACCTGAGAAAAAAATCACCACAAATCATTGTGTATGCAACTAAAAAGCGTCTAGCCAATACTTTTGGTAGTGAGCATTCAGTTTTCTTAAGATGTTGGTGTAAAAACCCTATATTTTAGTAAGTTATTTTCCTTAATTAGGTGCAATGTGAGTACCTTTTCTTAAGAACAACACTAGAAAAAATAGGAACAACCATATTACAATTATATCTATTAAATTTGTTGGTATCACCAAAAGTAACCACATTATAAATGGTTTTTGAATGGGCATACTAAAATAAATATCATTTTATACATTTAAATTGTGTCTCTTAAAATGATGTTATGTGAAAATATATACAAATTAATTTTTCCTCTTCTAGATGTTTAATTTGGAAAAATTAACATAATTATTTCATTTATCATGTTTGTGTTATCTTATGATGAATTTTTGGGATTTTAAAAAATATTTTATTTTTAATTGTATAGGGTAGAATAACATTTTTGAGAATACCATGGATTTTAACGTATATGAATAACCTAAAACATAAGAAAAACTTTTTATTAACCAAATTTAAGTGTTTTATGTAATATTTTACATGTTAAAAAATATTGGTTGAATTACAAACCAATATTTTATATTAAAAAACATAACTAATATTTTCTCAATTATTTTAAAAATAAAAGAGTTTTGAAAGTTAGTTATTATCTAATAAAATAATATAAATGTGTTTTAAATGTTAAATAAGTGGGTAAAAATTTTCTACCAAGGGCCACATTATATTTAGTAATAATGATTAAGTTACCTTGGTTAATTAATAGTTACCCTAGAAAAATAATAAATTTTAATGGATAATAGTTTTATAAATATTATGCATTTTTAAAAAATATAAATTCAAAAAAAACTTTAAAAAGATGTTTAAAAATATATACAAATTAATTAATAAAAATATAAATTTTTATTGAAATTAAAATAATATGAATTCCATTTAACAATTAAGAAGACATTTTTATATTAGAATAGTTTAAAAAAATTATATGTATTTATTAAAAATTGAACTTCTCAAATTTATAAAATGATTTACGGTAAAAGAATCCATAATACATATTCCTCCAGTGAAAATTTGGTAATAAGTGTCTACTTATATTTTTAGTAATAAATTAATTGAAATTAATAAAATTTAATTAATAGTCATGAGTGTTCAACTGACTAATCTACGGTGGCATG
Source organism: Viscum album (assembly GCA_963277665.1). Taxonomy (NCBI): domain Eukaryota; kingdom Viridiplantae; phylum Streptophyta; class Magnoliopsida; order Santalales; family Viscaceae; genus Viscum; species Viscum album. The sequence continues at coordinate 408,365,314 of OY728162.1, forward strand.
AAATTTACTAAATTAACAAGAGGTTCTGAAATTATAGAAAACAAAATTTAGGATGAAAATTATTACCTACATGTATTACCATCCTTTCCTTACCTAACTCACATATCTATCATTCCATTCTATTATTACCCCTTAATTAACATTTTCTCATTCAAAAGACCTTCTTCCCCTATAAAAGGGGGATCAATTCTATCCATTCATTACTAAAATCCAATTAAGAAATCTAATTGAAACTCATACCAAATATACTAACCTTTATGTCAATTAAATTACCTACTTCTCATGGTCACTAAAAATTATTCAATGTCCTCAAAATTTAATGCCTTCATCAGGAAGATGTTTTTGGTCTCAACGTACGAATTACATCTTTCTGAATATTTGTTTATTATCCATAACAATATAAATAAAACATTAACATAGTATATTAATAATTTCATCATCATTATTGTGTTTATATTTTATTATATTAATGGAATAACCATTATTTATTCTCTTTCATCTACTTAGAAAAATAAGAAGTGTTGTCAGTGTGTGTGCGCAGATTACCCCATCCACGAAGCGATGCTTTTGATTTTATATTTCCACCAATCATGGTTGGATTTATAGATTTTATTAAATAATATATATATATATATATATATATTATTTATTATTCTTAAATGATCATGTAATATCAATCTTTTCCCCTCTTATTCATTGGGTAACAGAAACACTAATCATGTGTTGTGCAGACTACCACCTCCATGAATAAACCTGTTCTATTATCCTTGAAATCCAATAATAGGCACTATTAGTGAATATTTTATGATTATATATAATATATATCATTAATATATATCATTAATATGTTTCATTTTTTATAACACAAAAAGGGATGATCATTATAAGGTAATCAGTCAGTTTCAAAAAATAACCAAAAACCAGTTCATTGTAGTTTTAATTTTTTTTATGACTAATAAATCACAAATTTAATGGTATTAATAAATTAAAATAACCTATAAAAAAAATTACAGTAACTTTAATTGGGTTTAAATGATTATATATTGGTGAAAAAGGAATATTTACACTACATTTATAAACCTAGTTCAAAAAAATTAAGATTTATAACACCCAATGTTGAAAAACAATTACACTAATATAATACATGAATTGAATTTTTATCAGTTTAGAGTATAAATATAAATATAAAATAATTAGTTTATCAAATAAGTATATTTTTTTATCTTTATCATACAATAGTTTAAATAATTCCTGGGAAATCAATGGTAAAGGTAACGAACGTGGCAACTGAAAATCCTTTATTTAAGTTATGCAATTTGTTGTTCAACATTTTATTTAATAGTAATTCCATTTTTATTGATGATATTTCATTATTTTTTGGTGCAAAAATTTTCAACGAAAATATATTTCTTATATACTATTGTTTTTATTTCTCTTGTAAAATAGTAATAAATTTGAAAAGGGGATCATAACTATAACATTTAGAAAGATGAATACAACATGCTTTTGAAGAACAGTTTTCCCGATTTAGTTCACAATATCATAAAATAAATTATCCCTTATGAATTTATACATTATATTTTTTTAAGACATGAAACCTCTTTTATAATTATATTTTTATATCCTATGATTTTTAAGTTCATGTACTGTGAAATGATTCAGAATCACATTGTTTTTTCATTGGTTATTTTAGATATAATGATGATTGTTTTTATGGAGTACAACTAAAAATATATGGTGATGGGTGGGGTCTTATATCACCCTCCAATTCAACAAAATAATATTACATATCATGAGATATCCAGGCATGGACATTATGAGTTTCTGTACCATAACCTGGGTATAATGGGTTTGTTCACACATGTTTTCCTATTCTTATAGATATAACAAATTGTCATGTTTTTAAATTTTTCAAAATTTCCATGTTATATATACTGTTGTTCCAAGTTTCAATAATCATTCGATATCCAATAAATTCCATCCATTTATGATTATTCCTTTTCAAGTATACCTCACCTTATGTCATGTTCACATGTTATATGATTTATATTTTATAATTCTTTTATGATAGTTTTATGATATTATATGGATATATCATGTTTTTAAATTATAATAAATGGTCAAATGATCTATTTTTTCGATATATATGTTTTCCTCGTAATTTATTCATACGTATTGTCTAATACTTTATGATAGGTGTTATACCTTTTTTAGAACATGATCTCACCCAATTATTATATTTATACTCCCATATTTATAAATATGTTTACATCATGTGAGATTAACACTAAAGGGTCTAGAGGAGAAAATTTATGGAAAAATGTTTTCTAGTGTTAGAAAATTAATTTTTATGTAACTAGTTTCCAATCACTAAAATTTGTATCCTTTGATTTTGTGACTATATTGTGATGTATTATTTAGATATTTTTATTAATTTATTATTTAATTTATGTTTATATTAGGCCTCTATAGATGTTATTAGGGGAAGGTTTAGTTATATTTAGAATTGTTTTGAATTTTTTTAAACTCGTTGGGAAATGTTTAAGGGATGATTCATGTTATAGGATAACATCGTGATGTATTGGTCAAGTATGAATTATTTGGGATTCATAGAGACACTTCCCTACTGGGAAACCACAATTGGATGTGTGTTTTCTACATATTTAAAAATGTCTAACAACCTTGAAAATAGTTTGCTGAGTATATCTCATCTATCATTTTGATGCATGGTGATTGGACCCTTACTGCGCATCTGGTTTGAAACTCTCATGGGATATGATTTGGTTAATAACATTATCTTTACAAACCATTATGAAGGAGAAAAATATATATTACTAATTTAGTTAGAAATAAAATCATGGATTTCCCAGATTAAAATCCATAGATTCATAGACTAAGATATCTACATCATTTAGGAAATTCTTCTTATAAGTTTAAAGTTTCATTTTTTGAAAATTGATTAAATTTTGTATAACTATTCCTAGTTTTCCTCTAATCAAGGTAATGTTATAAACCTATAAGAACAAAGATGAATATAGGTTCAATGTACAATTTAAATATTTTATTAATGGGAATCCTAATGAGATTATGTCCATAATGAACATTTTCTTTAAAATTATCACTCAACTATCAAAATCTATGGAAAATATCTCGAATCATGTTAAGTGCTCAAAATCAATAAGGATAGGGAATATTTCTATTAAGTTGTTTATGAGGTAATTCCTAATATCTTTTTGTGGGTACTCAAATCCATTGGGTACTGAGAAGTGGTACAATGTAATGAAAAATATATTATTCATTATCCAGTTTTCATACCATTATAAGCTTTTTATCTATATATTATTTGTAAGGTGACATTAACCAGTGGTTGTGTCTCACTATGAACACTATGAAAAAGTAGGGCATAGAATATATTTAATGTGAAATGTTCAAGAATATATTTTTCAGTATATATTTTCTAGGGGCACTAAGAACAAGAATATATATGTAATTATTTGAATTTAAGGAAATGAAGGCTAAGTCATGTGGGTTATAAAAATAAAATTTATCAATAATTGTGAGGAATACCTTCTATTTAATCTCCTATACAAATTTTCAAATCAATAACTTCTTTGTTGTCTTAAAGTTATGTGTTATAAGGGAATAATACATAAGCGATTTTAGAACCTATTAATATATTTTTTGAGGTTCTCTTAAGCTTGAGATACAAATAAGAACCTCTTAATTTTATAAGGAAAATAAAATAAAATAGTTTTTCTATGTAAGTACTAATGAAGAGATATATGATTAGAAGAATGAAAAATTTTGTAGATACACTTATTTTGGGAGGAATAACCCATTTAATAGTCTAAAAGGATTAGGTAAGTGTTTCATGTGGCGTAAAGTAAGATAATATGCTCACAACATTCTTAAAATTCATAAGAGGGTGATTGATGAATCAAAATGTTAAAAGATCCCTACTAATTATCCATCCACACTAAAACTCATTGAGTGTAAGGAGTTATGTTATGAAAATAAATTCCCCAACACTCAATCCAATGAAAAATATAGTATATAGAAACATCCCTAACCAAAGGAATAATTAAGAGAATTCATGATCACTATAATTGAGGAAGATTATGATAATGAAGTGATGTGATGTATAGTAAAATCTATCTTTTTTATCTATGAATACCTTATTTTATTTTGGTTTATCACATTATTTTATATGAATCATGTTGTATATGAATGTGAAATCCCTACCCCATGTAATTGACATTAACATATCAATGACAATCCTTGGTTCAAGGATGATTGTGTATGTGATTTACAACTCTAATCTGATTGATATTTTTGGTAAAATTCTTCCCACAGATCTAATTTTACTTCATTTGTTAAAATTATACATAATATTAGTTATGTATTAGCTTTACATGCATAAATCACATATCAATGGTTGGGATAAGGAAGCCTCATTTCATATAATAAATAATCATATTATCATTCCTCAATTAAAGGATAATTATGAACTCCCTAGAGAATAAAATTATTTAATATGGGTTATGGTACCCAATAATAAAGTTATCTTATCTTAAATGAATGGGGAGGATGAAAAAATTTGTTGCATTCATATTATTTGGAAATATAATGTTGTATTTTTAGATGAAGTTCATAGTCTTCCCTAAGAGTGAGAGGATGAGTTCTATATTGAACTCATACCTAGATCCATGCCTATATTAAAGAATCCATGTATAATATATCTCAATAAATCATAGGATTTAAAAAAGTAACTAATATACAATTTGGACAAGGGTTTTGTATTCCCATGTGCTTCATCATATAGTGTTCCCACCCCCTTTGTAAAAAATAAGGACGAATTGATGAATCTTTGTATTAAATATCATGATCATAATTAAATCATGTTAAAAAAAGTATTATCTAACCCATATAGATTAATTATTCAATAAAATTTTATGATCTCAATAGATCTTAATGATTTAAATTCGACCAGGATACCACCAATTTAAGGTCAAAATGGAGGGTAGATATATAAGATAACTTTTTCTAAAAGGTAATGTCAGAATGAGTTTATAGTGACACTATTTGGACATTTCGATTCCCCTTTCATTTTCATGTATCTAATAAATAGTGTATTTAGATACTAGCTTGATAAATTTTCAGTATCCTTTTTTAATGATATTATTATATATTAAAAGGGTAAGGAAGGGTGTGAAATTCCTTTTCATGGGTTGTTAAAGACATTGATAGCGGATAAGTTTTATATAAAATTCAGTAAATGTGAATTATTACTATAAAAGGTGTCATTCATGGGTCATGAAATCAAATGAAAGGGAATATCAATAGATCCATCAATGATTAATGATATCGATCAATGACCTAGAATGAACAATCTAACTAAGATATGTAGTTTTCATGGATCAATAGGATATTTGCGACACATTGTGAGAATTTATCATGGATTTCAAATACACTAAGATGACATAGAATTGAGTGAAGATCCTTTAGAAAGGTACATGTGAATAATGTTTTGAGGAACTAAAGATGAGGTGATACACTACACCTATACACACATTACCCTGTAGTGGGAACGTATTTTTAAAATAACATTATGATTTAAAAAGTTTTTTTTTTATTTTATTCTCATTCATAATGATAATTAATTTTCTTATGGGTCATTCCAATTAAAGACTCCTATGTATAATTACATGATTCTTGATTTAGATATGATAGTAGTAATCTTTTAAAAAAAGATAAGGTGACATTGTTTCAATGGTGAAAAGTGTTATATATATACGAATCACAAGGCATTGATATGTATATTCACATATAATTAACTGAATATTCTATAAATTAGACGGAAAGCGTGGATATAATATTATGATTTCTCAATACCTCACCTCCTAGTAAAGGAAAATAAGGTGGTTTATGCTCTAGGTTGGAAATATTATGTTACCCAATCTATAGTGAGGATTAAAAAAGGCCAAAGATGTAGGGATTTTTATAGGATGAATATTGATGTTGTAATGGGTTGGGGGAGACAAATCCAATATTTCCCAGTTGACCAATAAACCATCCCTTCACATAAATATCAAGGAATCCCAGAAATACTATGTAAAACTATAGAAAATGGTAGCAAATATCCTGACCTTAATCTTTGATAAAGACATAGTTATTAGTTTTGGAAATATTATGTGTGTCCCATCAAAACATGAATTGAAGAAATAAATTTGAGATACTTCACATATCTTATCCTTCTCTATATATCCATGAATAAAAATATGTTTATATATAAATAAATATAATCTTTTGGTAGGATTGTATGTTGAGTGAGATTTTAGAATATGTATTGTGATGTTTTTTATTCCAACAAGTTATGACTAAAAAATAAAATACTAAGTGCACCATTACCCATAATAGTATGTAACTTGTAAAATATAAAAACAGAATTATTTATAGGACTCCCCAAAACATATAAACACCATAGTTTTATTTGGTTATTATTTGAAAACCTTAAAAATTTAGTGTATTTTATTTCCCTCGAAGAAGAGTTCTCCCTTGACCAACTCACAATGTTATATAAAAGGGAAGTGGTTAGGATAGATAGAGTACTATTATTTATTATATCTGATTAGGATAAAGGGGTTTTCATGGGTTTCTAGGGAATTATTCAGAATTTTTTGGAGACAGAGCTATGATTTAGCACTGCATATCATCCTTAGATAGATGGTCAGTCTGAGAGGAAAATTCAAACTCTAGAGAATATGTTGTGATCTTATTTGATGGATTTCCAATGATGTTGGGTTCAACAGATTTCCATGGTTGAGTTAACATATAATAATAGCTTCCATTTTAACATTCATAGGACACCATATGAGGCTCTATATAGGAATATATATGGGACTTCAACATGTTAGGATGATGTAGGAGAGATGAACCTTATAGGTTCTGATTTTGTAAAAAAAATGAATGAGAATGATCAAATCATTCAGTAGTATATGAAGGCATAACTCGGAATGGACCTAAGGCCTTTTTTATTTTATTATAGATAATCTCCCTTTTACGTGTTCAAGGGGAACCCATACATGACCCGTAGTCCCAAGGCACAAGGCCCGACATAACCGTAATACATGACCTGGTGGCCCAGAGCCATACCATGCCCATACATGACCCGTAGGCCCATCCCAATAGAACTACCCATCCCCAGCTTTTACATAATTGATCTCCTTTAGCTTCCCACCTGCATTGCTAATTGGCTAGCATTGCCTCGTACAAAGCTTTACGGTGCCTGGTCCCGATGGAGATTGCCATACCCTCTCTTTCTTCCAATCTGGTTAGCTTTGCTTCTGGTGACTGCTACTATTTATTTAATCCTCTTATAAGGCCTACTCTGTGTGAAATGGGCTACTTCATGGCCTTCAATAGCCCGAAGGCCCTATGGCCCGAAGTCCTTTGATGGCTCGACGTCCCTTGATACCTATAAGCCCAAACCGGTGGCCCAAAGTCCCAAATCAGGCAGAATAGTTTCGGATTCTACAGTATCGAATAGTACCTACTACAGTACCTGCTTCAGTATCCGATAAATTACTTCTATAGTAATCATAAATCTTCCTCCACCTGGGTCTGATCCTGGGTCTCTTGGATGCCATGCAGGAGCCCCTATCAGTCGGGTACAGACTTGTTGGAATATAAAGGCATAAAAAGTCAAAAAAGAGTTATATAGATAATCATTGATGATATATATAGTTTGAAGATTTTGATCTGGTATTTCATTGAGTATCTCCATGGTAACAGGTCGGTATATTTGTGATTAAATGATACCAAATCCATAAATACATCAATCACTTCATGTTCCTTGATCATTCCATGCTCATGTCTTATCAATTAAATATCTAACTACACCTCTCCCAAGTACATGATGTGTTCCATATATCATTTTTGAGAAATTACATTCTTGACCCTTAATATGTGTTAATATTATATGATATAAAACTATAATATGATCTCTAACATGAGGATTAACCATTGGAAATGTTGGATCGAAGTGATAGAGTGCTATGAAACTAGAACCTACATCTTGTTAATGTTATAAGTAGAAATCATAAGTTTAATTAGACTAAACGGTAACCAATTGATGTTATGAGAGTAAATTACCCTAACATGTTTCATTCTTTTTAATAAAATTTAGAGGATGAAATTATTTTATGGGGTATAATTTAACAATCCATGATTTTAATTATTAATTTTTCTTAATTAAGTACTATGTGATTAGCCTTTATGGCATGAAACACTATAATATAAAAGGTAAAACAATATTAATCATATAAATATTAAATAAATGGGTATCATCAAATGTAACCACATTTTAAAGAGAATGATAAATGGTATAATAAAAAAAGGTCATTTAATATTTAGAAATATATTTATCTTAAAACAATTATATTAGGGATTATTTCCAAAATTAATTTTATCAATTTTGGATGTTTAATTTTACAATATTAACACAATTTTTGGAATTTTCATGGCCATATTATCTTAATATGATTATTTGGCCATTTTCCTAAATTATCTGATTTTAGATGAATAGTGGAAATTAAGATTTCAAAAAATAATGGAGATTTGAATATATAATCAAAAACTCAAAAATTAGAAACTTTTATTTAGACCAAATATATTTCTTTCACTTAACATTATATATGTTAAAATATAGTGCATGAATTACAAACCTATATTTGATATTTTATAACATAAGTCATATTTTATGAAAAACTGTTTTAAATAAATTAGTATTTTTTTAATTGAATAAAATAAAAAATATTATAAATTTAAAATTAGTTGGAAAAAATTGTCCAATAAATTTTAGTTTATTTTTATGCATAAATATTATGTTACCTTCGGTAAATATAAGTTACGCTGGTAAAATGATAATTATAAAAGAACAATTATTTTATTAACAATATTCTTTTAAAAAATGAGTAAATCTTATATAAAACTCTAATATGATGTTTAAAATTATATAAAATAAAATTAACACCTAATTTATTTGTATTCAATATTAAAAAATATTAATAACACTTAATGATTGAAATGACATTTTCATAGAGAAACCATTTTTGAACACATTTTATGCTTTTATTTAAAAGTAAAATTTCATATAGTTTTGAATTTAATTAGGATAAATAGAACCCAAATTTAGAATAGTCACATTTGATGTTTTTAATAATATTCCAATTATATTTTTAGATTTAAAACAATTGACATGATTAATATTTAATTAAGAGTAATAAGTATTTAAATAACTAATCTTAGGGGGACAAAAGTTTCCTAAATTAACATGGAAATTAGACCTTAGAAACAAATTGTTAAACTTTAAATTAACGGATACACATATTACTAACTTTTTCTCACCATACCCACCTAAAATTTATTTCTCTCCATTCAAAACCCTTACTTAACAATTTGTTTCCTTAAAAAAGTACCTATTCATCACCAATAAATGGGAGATCAGTTCAAACCATTCAATACTACACTTCTATCTAGAAATTTACATGATCCAGTACCCAAAATTTTATCTCATTTATGTCTTTAAAATACCATATTTTCCCTAATCACCAAAAATCATCATAAAATTTTAAAATCTAAGGCCTTCACTTAAAAGAAGTTCAAGGTATCAACATAGGTATCCCATGTTTCTTAACATTTCTTTATTATTATTCCACTATAAACTAAATATTTACATAGAATTAAAATAAATAAGAATAATTAGTGTATTTATTTGTTATTATAATAATGGCGCAACCTTTATTTATACTGTTCCATCTAATATGAAAAATAAGAATCTTCATTTGCGCATGTGTACGGATTACCACCACCACTAGGTGACACTTTCGCTTTTTATCAGTACTTATCATGGATTCTATTTATGATGTTATTAAAGAAAAAATATAATTTATATAATTTAATTATGATTCTTAAATGATCACTTCCTATCCAAATTCACCCCGATCATTCATTAGGTAACAAAAAATTATAATCATGTGTTGTTCATACTACACCGACCATGAATAAACGTGTTTCATTTTACTTGACTTCCAAACATATATGGTTTTATCGTATATATAATTAGTATATATAATATATATATATGTAATATATATAATTAATATTTTTTGGATAATAAGAAAATTTACTATCTTATATCATAATCCAACAATATCAGTAAATATCCCAAAACTAGGTCATTATCGATTTTGTTTTTATGAAACATGGAAAAAATTCAATTTAATGGTGTTATTACATTTAATTACTTGTTTAAAATTAATTTTTATACTTTTGCATTGTTTAAAATGACGATTATTTTAAAAAATGATGATCACAACCAGTTTCATAGACCTAGATCAAAATAATTAATGTTATTAACACCCAATAATGAAAATAGATTACGAAAATATAATACATGAAGATAACTATTATACATGTAGATTATAGATATAAATATATAAGAATAATGTTCTTAAATAGGTCATCATTATTATTATCTTTATAATATTAGAGGATAAATCATTTTGCGCAAATCAAGGGTAGTATTAAGGGTCCTGGTAACTCTAAATACTTTCTTTGAGTTATGAAATTTATTAACAAACATCTTATTTCCAAGGCATTCCATTTTTAAGGATGTTATTTAATTATTTCCAAGGAATAATATTTTCGCAACCAAAATCAATTTCATTAAGGTTATTATTTTAAATACATTTAAAAACCAATTAGACATTTCAAAAAGGGACTCAGGACTGTTACTTTTTCAATGATGAATAAAATATATTTTTTAAAAACAATTTTTGTGATTTGGTTCTCATTATATTCAAATTATCTATCTCTAATGAAGTGTTGTTTTATATTTTATTCTATTATTAACCCTTTTGGATAATTATATTTTAATAGTATATAAATTTTTAGGTTCATGTTATGTGATTATTTAAGAAACCCATTATTTTGTATGGTTCATTTAAGGTATTATGATGATTTTATTTAATCTCAATTCTTATGTATTGATGATGATGAGTATTGTACAGTATCACCATCCAATTTGTTAGTGTAAGATTATATGTCATGATATATTAAAGTGTGAACAAAATGTATTTGTTTTCATAGGTGTGGGAATGATGGGTTATCTCATATTTTTAGGCATATACATAATGTGTTTGTTCATATAGGTATTAGTATAATTGGTTTTCTTAATCAAATTTTCCTATGGTTATGAATGTTCCACATTTTGAGGTTTATCATGTTATAAAAAATATCTAGGTTTTTCATCAATTTATTCAATGTTTCACGATTCATTTAATTTTTTATTTTATTTATGTTTTCATGATTATTCCATTTTTCAGTATCATACACCGTTCTTCATGTTCATGTGTTATATGTTTTACCTTTAATGATTAATTAAAAATCATTTTTTTATTTTATGTAGATCTATCATGTTTTTTTATTATCATACATTCTCTTATGATATCTTATTTATGTTTTTACAATTTTTTCATATTCTAATCATGTTTATGATCTAATACATTAAGATATATATATTAACTTACTGAGTATATGAGATCACCCATTTTTTGTTTCCATTATACTAGTTTTTGTAGCTGATTACATCATGGGAGACATCTATGAAAGGTTGTATAGGAGAAAATTTATGGAAAAATGTTTTCATGTGTTAAAAAATAGCATGCTTATGTAACTAATTTCTAAGACACTAGTCATTTCTATCCTTAGATTGTGAAACTACTGTGTGATTTATTATATAGTTCATGAGATTGATCAATTATTTAATTTATCTTTATATTTTTTATCTATATCTAGGTTTGTTTATTTTGGGTTTTTCATTTTCTTTATATATGTTTTCATTCTATTTGAATATAATCCAATGTTATTATTAATTATATTAGTTTATGTAGAATATTTTATGTAATTTTGAGTTTAGAAGTAAAAGATAGAGTAAAATTATTATTATATGGTTATATTTAATGGTTGACAAGACATTCCTTGAATCCATGCATGTCAATTTGGGATATCTAGTGGGTGATATATGGTCATGTCAATGGCTAGGTGATCGTACCATTTAACCATTCATTGTATGAGAACCTTTATTTTAATTTTAGTTTTTCCAATATGTTGAAAAAACATTTATTAGTATTTATAAATTATTTAAGATGTTTAAAAGAATTTTTTATGATATAAAATGATTATTTTTTATTTGTGTTTTCATATATGTTATTTTAAAATATCATGATATATTTTATAAATTTTTGTATATTCTATGATTTATAGAAGCATACCTACTATTAGAGGGTCAGAGAATACTTAGGAAAAGGTTCAAAATAATATTGTGTGGGGTAATGCATTGATTGATCTGAACATGTTGGACATAGGTAACTAATGCTTCCAACATCTAAAAAGATAATTTGAATAAAACCATAACAAATCTATAGATTATGATCACGATATCTATAAATCAAATCGAACAACAATACATAGTGATAAAGGCCAACCAATAGTAGAGTAGTGGCTTCATATAAAAATAATATTTTATTTTATCTAAATGAATAATCTTTATAAGGTGAAATTAAACACTTACATTTTTCAAGAGATCATACTTCAGTTTCCACCTCCATAATTTCCTAACAAACCTCCTGGTCGTCCCTGAAATTCATGGATCTAAATTACACCTTCATAAGATAAAGATAAGAATATATATAGACATATTGTTTTTATGTTTAGTTTTGTCTACACTTTCTCTATAGGACCCCAAAAAGTACTCATTATAAAATATTTTGAAAATAAATTTATGTACTCTAGTTTTAAATAAAATAGATCCAATTACTCTTTCTATTTTTGAGTAAATATAGAAATATTAGATTTGGTTTTCATTTAGGAAATTATTATTTCATTGTGTTAAATGATACCAATAACATTCAAATGAGTGAAATGAATTAAATATAAGTTATATGACCGCATTTATTATTTCTAATCAATATATTACATTTAAATGTAGAACATAATTTTTAAAAAGAACAACATTTTAAAAAAACCACGAAACAATGATTTAGATATCTCAAATATTAAAACTATATAATATAATTTTTTTAAAACAAATAGAATCACTAGTAACCAAAAAACCATCGAGATATAAATAATAAATAATATTAATAAATGATGAAATAAATAAATACAAAATGAATAAATTCATACCCAAAACATGGAAGAATGTATCATAAAGTATCGTAAATAAAATGGACTAATCATAAGATGATCAAACATAATATAAAGACAAAAACTATCACATAAATATCATTATAAGACAACATTAAAATTACTAAGGGTTAATTCATAGGCATAACTCAACTAAAATCAATATATAGATTGTCCATGATCTTAACTATTCTTACACTCAATTTTCTCTTCATAATCCTCATCGAGTAGAAATAAATATAAAAATAATCATATATTGAGAGGTGTGTTATCTTTTTGTTTAATCTCAAATAGAATAGTATATATAAATCAGACTACCATCTAGATACCTTGGTTTTCCCAGGATATATCAAATTGAAATGAGAATTTAGTTAAATAAAAACAAAATTCTATAATAATCAAAACCTGACTCGTGCCTCGCCTCTGACCCCATTCAGGTGCGTATACTATTACAATTACTATAATGTATCAAAATTCATAAATTATATCATACCATATCCATATAAAACATAATTATCGGAGGATTCCCATAAATGTTTAAAACACAACAAAAAACACTTATTAAATTTTCTAAATAGGCCTTTAGGACTCAAAAATATCAATGAAATAAAAATTACTGATCCAATATAATTCTTTATAATTCAAATCATTCTAAATATATTAACATTACAGAGTAAAGAAAATATTTATAACATTATTGTTCCAAAAAAAATTTAACTATAGAACTCCACCATATACAAACATAAATTTATATATAAAAAACAAGACCAAATGAAACACAGTAAATTCTTGTGGTTCATAAGAAATTAATTCAGTTAAATAAAGAATATTTATCGAAAAATGTTTTTATATATAGAATAAAAATTTTATAACTATGAAAACACATTTGGGAGAGTCATGGATACATGGTTTCATAATCAATAAATAATCCAAACATGTTAACTAACACAAACTGATGAATCTATTGAAAACATATTTTAATCATACATTTAAGCGTAATATGAAACCTTAATATTCTAACACACTATCTTTCATATAATAATCTGAGTAATAATCATCTAACACCACACTCTAAATCACTATGTTTATTATAGGGCTTGAGAAGGAGATGAGAATGAATAAGAAGTGTAAAATATGTTCTCTTGAGGAACATACCATGAAAAATACAGTCCATAGAATGTAAAATAATATAAAAAAATGTAAGGGAAGAGAGGATATGTTCATGGTTTCTATTTATGTAATATACCAACCATGAGACAAGGCACATCCATGATTGATTTTTTGTTAATGGGGTGTTTTTGGAGAGTAGGATAGGTATTGGCGGTGTGTCGAGGGGTTGAGATTTGAAAAAGTATGAAAAGTTGCCAATATATTCTGATAGAATGGTTGGTCTAGAGTGAGAAATAACCATGAACCATAACCATAATGCCTATATAAGGGGTATACATTTTTTGGAATAATGTTCATGGTGTCCCCGATGACTGTGTGACTTAGGATCCCCTCATACAATGTATAATTCACTTACACGACCTGGGTTTTCAAACCATGTGGGTGTCTAGGAAAACTTTGATGCTCAGATTCCTCTTGGACAAAGGTATCTTCTTGGTTTGTGCCTAGTTTAGTAAACTGTGTGGTCAAACTATGTGCCTCATTAGAATTGGGGTTTTTTCCATTTTTCTCTCCCAACATTAAACATTTCTCCCATGATTTTCACCCCCATTTGAACACCTACCACTAAGGTGAAGAACCAATTGCCTCCTCCTCCCCCATGAGCGTTTCTCCTTCAATTCATTGGTGTGTGGAGTATCGTTGGTTGTGGAAAAAAGCTCCATGTAAGTATATGACTATATTTCCTCCCATTTTATATAATAGGCCTTGTTGAATGATTAATCTTCTTAAAAATACCCAAAACCCTCTATCTATAGAATATTACATGTTTGGATGTCAAATGTTTTGTGGGAAAGGTTCAAGGGAAAAGGTTGGATGAGTGGTTTCCTATGCACATGCGGTAGGTGGTCGTTAATATTCTACCCATAGTATTGATGTTTTAATATGTGTATGTTTTTTTTCAATTTACTGCCTTATTATATTTTTATGACATTTGATATGGAAATTAATTTGGGTATTAATATGTTGTGTGAGATCATTCATGTACACCATTAGGTCTTTTGATGATTTAACAACGAGCCTAGGGAAACCCATTCAGTATGCTAAACCCTTGAAATGTAACACCCCAAGCTTCCTCGGTATGTTTCCTTTCGAATAATGCAATGACGTGCATTGTACGCAACTTCGAGATTTTAACACACCACAACCAATCAAACTAGCCGTTATGAATAGTAATACCTACTTTTAGAAATTATATATATTTTATATTTCAAAATGGACTTCATTTTTGGATTCGGAATATCGAATTTATCCTAAGGTGAAATTTTGGTACTTTTCGGATAACTTTCATATTTTGATGAATAGTGAAAATTACTAAATTTTAATTAAAAACAACTTTTTTAATCAAAATAATTAATAGTGATAAATTGTGAATTTGAGTGGTTTTAAAGTATATTTAGAATATATTTTTACCATTTAATATAATGTTGGTCATTGGACATAATTTTACAATTAAACCGAACATAAACAAGTGTCAATCTTTTGATAGTTATTATCTCTTAAAAACACGCTTTTTGTTTTGACAGCGGGAATTAATTTTAAATTAATTTCTGCCACTTCTGTGTTTTGAATTTAGAAAAATGGATTCCATATTTGGAATCAGGATGTCCAAATTGTGTAAATAGGTAACTTTTATTTTTAGACATTTTGAATAATTACTGCGGTAAATATTTTATTTACCATGGATAAGGGTAAATCCAGTAAATAAGGGTTAAAAAAATAATATTATAATAATACTAAATTACCCTAAAATGTGTCTTAACCCTATTGGTTGATACATGGTCGACCATGGGCATCTTTGGGTCAATTTTGGGACCCCATGGATCCACTTGTAAGTGATAATGACACTTTATATTAATTAAGTTAAAATGAATACAAAAATGACACAAGCATATATCTTTTAGAAAAACAATTGTTACATAGGGTTATATATGCTGGATTTTAGATTATAAATATTCATTAGAAAGCTAAAAAGATTTCCTACATAATTATATTTTATTTATAATTTTTTAACATTAAATAATTTATTTTATTTATGACACAATGATGATGCAGTAATTACTAAAATAGTAAAAAATTAACATAATTGATATTATAAATACCCAAATAATTATAATATTAAACTTTTAATGAATTAAACAAATTTTCTAGGATAATATGATATATTAGGATTGATTTATTTGACTTTGTTCGAAGTAATCAATCTGTTATGTGTTTCAAAAAAATCAACTAGTGAATAGTGTCAAAATTGACATAAAAGAGTTCTTAAAACAAATATTATATTATTAATTGATATTAAATTCCTAAAAATCTAAGGTTCGGCCAAGAGACTTATATTATGATAGGTTAATCATTAATGGACCACTTGGGGGTCTTTTGGATGTATATAGTAAGTTTATTAACCATATTATATAAAAATACAAAGAGACATTGTAAAAGTGAAACTAATTAACTTAGAGTTAATACTTAAAGATAAGGTTAATATAAGTACCCAAACCTGTCTAAATTCTATTGGATGAGTTGTTTGCGACCTATCCCCACCTCAACCTTTGAATAGTCAACTTTGGAGCCATTGGAAACCGAATATGAATTTATTATAAATTAATATTTCTAGCTTTTCCAAAGGTGCCCCTCACCCCTCTTATAAAAGGGCACTCCTCCTTCTCATTTCCTCACACCTCTCAAGCCACTTGGCTCGTCCAAACTCTGCCCAACTAAGCTCCCCACATCCCTCTCCTCCTCCTTGAAGCTTCCCCTTAGGCAGAAAGCATTTCAACAAGTCCTTTGGTTCCAACCAAAGTGAGTTACCTAAATTAAAGGTAACGATTTCTCTTAAATTATTTTCATTTATTTTGCTTCTTCAACCCCCAAACTCTTTTTATTTCCCTTCTTTTGTAACAACACCAGTATCCTCAATATACTAGGATGTTGTTATAAGAAGTATTCAAACTACACATACACACAACTCCATCTAATGGATGATGAACATAATGTTTCTGTGGATGGCAAACTAACGCCTCACGAAACGATGATTGTTCAAAAACATCTTACCACCTCTCATGGTGGCCATTATGATGGAACTGTAATTAAATATGATATTAATGATATATATTTTATATATAAGCTTCTGTAATTCCATTTTATTTCATACCATTATTCGTTTCATGTCGTATATACATACGATAATTTCATTTGAGGAAGTGCGGACTACCGCCCCCTTAAAATGATATGACTCGTTCATACCACACATGGAACGTATAAAGGATGGTGTTAATGAACTTAAGTAAAATATATAAAATATTATATTATACTGGAATAGTAATATACCTATGTATCATTTGGATTCGATTCTTTTAAAATAAAAAATTAAATGAAAGTAGCGTTCGTGCGTACGTACGGACTACCGTCTCCACGAACGCGATGAGATTCATTATCCATCGTATCCATTCAAGTATAATTATCATTTAATGATTTAAAAATGATATTTAAGGACTTGATATCATTCTGGATATGAATAAGATACAACAAACATGACTTATGTAACAAAACATATAAAAGAAAATGAGTAAGTTAACACCCGAAACGGCGTTAATACTAAGATATTATTAACAAATCAATGTTAAAAGATCATATATGATATCATATTAAAATAAATTATTCTTTTATTATTCAATAACAATTATTTCACCATTATACAGGAGGTAAACCTACCATCGACCAAGGAAAAAGTACAAAGTAAGGGTTTTCTTATCTCACTTTTAATTCCGTGAGAATTCCATTGATCACCACTTAATTATTGCATGTGGTGTATGTGTACTGCCCATGATCGTATTCATTGTGTAATATACTTTAATTTATGGGTATTTACATCATCATGGTAGGATACTTCTTTCATGGGTGTATGTTTCGTAAGTTACCTAATCGATAAGGGAATTTGAGATTTCAATTTCCACTCATTTGGCTTTACACATATTTCATTGATTATATTACCCCAAGATTATGTGTGGAATCACTATTCATTTGATTATGTCATAATTTCCACTCCCCTTCCTGTGGATAGAAGTTTGATACACATAATCACTCCATTGATAATTCTCAAGTCATTGATATGAATTTGATAAGAGTAATTCTCCATTTGTTGAGTTAAACATCCAATTCGTTGGTATTGTTTTTTTTACAAGAATATGTGTGAATGTCCTTTGATTGTTTTAAACTGAATATCCAATCATATTTAGTGTATTTATATTTGTCACACATAATTATGTCATTGATTTATCCTTAACCTAAGGATACAACCATTTTGAGAAATTTCATCTCAATTTACATTCCATTGAGACTTCTTTGATGATATACACCAAATCACTTCTATGTGGTGTATATAATGTACTTTGACATAGTATATCATGAATTCCTTTATTCTCATGATATTACAATGTTTTGATTACCTCAATTATTTGTATTCAAGTGTCTCTCTTTTGGTTAGAAACTCTAACCAAAATACCATTTTAAAATGTTTTAAAGAATTATTCTTCTAAATCATGCTCATTAATGTCCATATTTTAAAAATGGTTTTAAGGATTTATTTATATGGACATTAAAGTTTTAAAATCAAAACTCCTTTTAAAAGTTTCAAAGTGGTATGGGACACTTTGATTCAAAAATATACTTTTAAATGGCTTCTTGACAAATAGTGTGACTTTTAAATGTTTTCAAGAAAAGGGGGATATTTCTCTCAAATAGTTTTGATGATTATTTTCATCTATGTCAACATCCTTCATTATTATTGATTGAGGTTAATGTGATACAATACAATCTTCCATATTGTATCGAATGAATTATGTTTGACTGTGGATGTGCTATTTGTATACCATTCATGGTTTGTGGTGAAAGTATTGACATTTCGTATGCTAGTTTAATACGAATGTTTACGTTATGTTTAAACCTTTTCATATGGGAATGCATTGGACTTAATAAGTGACGGGTGGAGCCCGCTATAGCTCCTCGATGCATCGGTAGGTCTCATGAGACAAACTAGTGTCTTGGCACAAGGCCTTGGAAAAATCTTATTTGTAGTCTTGGCACGAGGCCTTGGCTATGTGGTTATGATAGTCTGGCATTATGCATTCCATCATTATGAAAGTGGTTATTGATATTGCATGTGATCATTCGACTAGTAGAATATCCATGTGAGTAAGTAAATGGCATTATTTCATTTTACCTTCGCCATTTTATGCTGAAGTTTAAATTTAAAAGGCTTTTGTTTTAGTTATAAATTGCCTTAAGTGTTTATGCTTATTTATGAAAGCTTCTTCTATAATGTTATCCTTACTGAGCATCCGAGCTCACCCCTTTCAATGTTTTATTTTTCCCAGGATTATGAAGAAGTAATTTATGAATGACCTGCAGGGATAGTATGAGGGGATATGAAGACAAGATGTTTTTTTTATGATGTAATGTAAAAATTTATGGATGTATCTAGTTATTTCAAGGCTACTAAACTAATCGGTCTTTCGAGACTTGATCTTTCTCATGATCATGCCAATGTTATGTAATAATGCACCGACTCTAGGTAATTAGGGTCGGGGCGTTACAGTTGGTATCAGAGGAAGTTTAGTACAAACCTTGGTAGCTAGATTTAGATAAACTCTGATTAGAGCACGTAGACCTAAGATGAACTTTGAGGATTAGTATAAAAGAACTTCCTAGAATTTTGGTATTGTAGAGATTTTGTGAGTTTTCCGAGCAATACATCCCTGTCTGGATACGAGCAGGTAGAGGCGGCTCTGGCACAGATGTACCTAGGGGTAAAACCCGAAAACACCGCTTTGAGCTAGACTCGAATGGGAACTGGTGCACGACAACGGGCCTTGCTGCACTCTTGGTTACGACACTCCCGGGGGATATGCTTAGGATAATTTACATTTTCTTTACAAACCAATTTAAGTAATATATATATAAGATGAGAGTAAATGACCTTGGTTAATCCTAATATGTTTCAAATTGAGAATATGGTGACATTTTAATCTCTAAATGATTTTACGACTACTATTACTCACACAATGCTTTATGGTTTTAGTCAATGGCTGGATTCCAAGGAAGTCATAGTGACTTTGAGAATGATGTACAAGATGGGAACGGTGGTGGCAATGAGCAACAAAATGGAATGTTGATAGGCGTAAAAGATATCGTCTTTATGCCAAATCAGTTTTCCAAAAATATGATCAACAACATATATATTAACCAACTCCTAGACTCAACAAGGAAGAGAAAGGTGATAAATGATAAGAGCTCCAGCAATGGAGACCATGGAGAAAAGAACCCTCAATTTTCATCATACAGGAAATGTGGAAAGAGACACCCAGGAAAGTGTCTCAATGGGACAACGAAATGTTTTACGTGCGGCAAGGAAGGACATAAAGTAAAGAATTGCCGAAGAAAAATGAAGAGTACTATGGAAGAAGATAAAAATGGTCCCAAGAGTCCATTTACAGTCATTTGCCGTAAATGTAGGGGACCTGGCCATTACCCGAGTGAATGTCCTATTCTATAGGATATTTTCTTGGTCAAAGAAGAAGCTATGTGGGAATAAATGGTTGGAGAAATGTTTAAAAAGTATTATCACTCCTTGTTGATGGGTTTACTATGGAATAATTTTCTCTTGTATTTGTAACCCCGCAGTTTGCCATGTGAGAATGATATTTGAGGAAGAATTGTCTCTTCTCTTGTGGATTTGGGTATAAATAACCATTTGGATTTATATGATCATTGGGGTTTGAGAGAATTATAAGTTATTCTAATTTGGGATGAAGATTCAAGGTATGATATAACATTTGTGGTTAAATTTATGATATAGTATTTTGAGGAATTTATCTCATTTTGGCAATATTATAAAATATAGTTTTTGAAAAAGGACAACACGTAGACCGTGTGACAACCCGTCGCGTCGGACAAAGCTATGGGAATCGAACCCACAACCAAAGTGCGATTGGGATTTATCGCCTACCACTAGACTACGTGAAGTCCCTGGTTAGTGTGACTTTTTTTTTCTTAAATGATTTTATTGATCAATAATAAGTTGATTTGGGTTCTTATTTCATATCAAAAGAATACCCTTGGTATAGGAAAATGATTTGGTGATTAAGTGATAAATGTTATTTTGGAAGATGTTCGCTTTGTTGGAAACACTATATGTCCAAGGAAAATAGAATACTATGGGGTTTCATTTGTGGAGTAATGATATATTTTTATCTACGTTTTTATTGTGGATTTATAGTGATTTGGGTTATTTATGGAAATGATTAACCTATAATAGAGAATATGTGATTAGGTTAATTACTTTTGAGTATGTGACTTTAAGAGTATCTGATGTCATTTGGAGATACAATTTAACATGGGAGACTACATAATCAAATTCCTCTATGTTTTGGGTTTCAATATTAGTTTGGATTATATTAAAGGATTTTAAGGACAATTGGTTATTGAATGGTATCTATTTAACTTTGGGGTATTGTTGGTTTAATTTTAGAAATTAAGATTAGTGCATATTTATCTCAATGAATATCCTTTTGGGGGATCATTAGATCATTCACTGACCATTTTGGTTTTGATTAATCTTCAAAGACAATGTAAATATATGGTTTATCCTTCATGGATCATGTGATTCTATAGAAGTTTATTCTATCTCTTCCAATGTGACCAAGTCTTCTTGAATACTCATCGTTTTAAAAAAAATGAGTTAGTGGTGGAAATTTATTAAAGAATGAAAATATACTTAAAATGTAAGTATATCTCATAATGTTCTTAGTCAATATCATAAATGAATTCCTCTTCCTTATGTAATGTAACTTAAAAAAAAATGTTGTCCGTTTACTTTCCTACTAGGAGACTAATGGTCGTTTGTCCCAACACAAGTTTGTGGTTTTCTCATTGTTAACTTTCTCCTGATCATGATTTCTATCCCTCTCCATCAGAACTTGACACTTAGTTTATCATCCATATCCATGTTTTCTTACATGGAATCCTAGTATGGGTTATCTTGGATGACCCTTATACCTCTCTTCCTTTCTTTTAAAGTGACAGTTTTATTGACTCTTTTTCCGATGTGGGACTTTCCATTATATTCCCAAGAAAAAATTTAAAAATTGCGAGGACGCAATTTATTGAAGGAGGGGAGAATGTAACACCCCAAGCTTCCTCGGTATGTTTCCTTTCGAATAATGCAATGACGTGCATTGTACGCAACTTCGAGATTTTAACACACCACAACCAATCAAACTAGCCGTTATGAATAGTAATACCTACTTTTAGAAATTATATATATTTTATATTTCAAAATGGACTTCATTTTTGGATTCAGAATATCGAATTTAGCCTAAGGTGAAATTTTGGTACTTTTCGGATAACTTTCATATTTTGATGAATAGTGAAAATTACTAAATTTTAATTAAAAACAACTTTTTTAATCAAAATAATTAATAGTGATAAATTGTGAATTTGAGTGGTTTTAAAGTATATTTAGAATATATTTTTACCATTTAATATAATGTTGGTCATTGGACATAATTTTACAATTAAACCGAACATAAACAAGTGTCAATCTTTTGATAGTTATTATCTCTTAAAAACACGCTTTTTGTTTTGACAGCAGGAATTAATTTTAAATTAATTTCTGCCACTTCTGTGTTTTGAATTTAGAAAAATGGATTCCATATTTGGAATCAGGATGTCCAAATTGTGTAAATAGGTAACTTTTATTTTTAGACATTTTGAATAATTACTGCGGTAAATATTTTATTTACCATGGTTAAGGGTAAATCCAGTAAATAAGGGTTAAAAAAGTAATATTATAATAATACTAAATTACCCTAAAATGTGTCTTAACCCTATTGGTTGATACATGGTCGACCATGGGCATCTTTGGGTCAATTTTGGGACCCCATGGATCCACTTGTAAGAGATAATGACACTTTATATTAATTAAGTTAAAATGAATACAAAAATGACACAAGCATATATCTTTTAGCAAAACAATTGTTACATAGGGTTATATATGCTGGATTTTAGATTATAAATATTCATTAGAAAGCTCAAAAGATTTTCTACAGAATTATATTTTATTTATAATTTTTTGACATTAAATAATTTATTTTATTTATGACACAATGATGATGCAGTAATTACTAAAATAGTAAAAAATTAACATAATTGATATTATAAATACCCAAATAATTATAATATTAAACTTTTAATGAATTAAACAAATTTTATAGGATAATATGATATATTAGGATTGATTTATTTGACTTTGTTCGAAGTAATCAATCTGTTATGTGTTTCAAAAAAAATCAACTAGTGAATAGTGTCAAAATTGACATAAAAGAGTTCTTAAAACAAATATTATATTATTAATTGATATTAAATTCCTAAAAATCTAAGGTTCGGCCAAGAGTCTTATATTATGATAGGTTAATCATTAATGGACCACTTGGGGGTCTTTTGGATGTATATAGTAAGTTTATTAACCATATTATATAAAAATACAAAGAGACATTGTAAAAGTGAAACTAATTAACTTAGAGTTAATACTTAAAGATAAGGTTAATATAAGTACCCAAACCTGTCTAAATTCTATTGGATGAGTTGTTTTCGACCTATCCCCACCTCAACCTTTGAATAGTCAACTTTGGAGCCATTGGAAACCGAATATGAATTTATTATAAATTAATATTTCTAGCTTTTCCAAAGGTGCCCCTCACCCCTCTTATAAAAGGGCACTCCTCCTTCTCATTTCCTCACACCTCTCAAGCCACTTGGCTCGTCCAAACTCTGCCCAACTAAGCTCCCCACATCCCTCTCCTCCTCCTTGAAGCTTCCCCTTAGGCAGAAAGCATTTCAACAAGTCCTTTGGTTCCAACCAAAGTGAGTTACCTAAATTAAAGGTAACGATTTCTCTTAAATTATTTTCAATTATTTTGCTTCTTCAACCCCCAAACTCTTTTTATTTCCCTTCTTTTGTAACAACACCAGTATCCTCAATATACTAGGATGTTGTTATAAGAAGTATTCAAACTACACATACACACAACTCCATCTAATGGATGATGAACATAATGTTTCTGTGGATGGCAAACTAACGCCTCACGAAACGATGATTGTTCAAAAACATCTTACCGCCTCTCATGGTGGCCATTATGATGGAACTATAATTAAATATGATATTAATGATATATATTTTATATATAAGCTTCTGTAATTCCATTTTATTTCATACCATTATTCGTTTCATGTCGTATATACATACGATAATTTCATTTGAGGAAGTGCGGACTACCGCCCCCTTAAAATGATATGACTCGTTCATACCACACATGGAACGTATAAAGTATGGTGTTAATGAACTTAAGTAACATATATAAAATATTATATTATACTGGAATAGTAATATACCTATGTATCATTTGGATTCGATTCTTTTAAAATAAAAAATTAAATGAAAGTAGCGTTCGGGCGTACGTACGGACTACCGTCTCCACGAACGCGATGAGATTCATTATCCATCGTATCCATTCAAGTATAATTATCATTTAATGATTTAAAAATGATATTTAAGGACTTGATATCATTCTGGATATGAATAAGATACAACAAACATGACTTATGTAACAAAACATATAAAAGAAAATGAGTAAGTTAACACCCGAAACGGCGTTAATACTAAGATATTATTAACAAATCAATGTTAAAAGATCATATATGATATCATATTAAAGTAAATTATTCTTTTATTATTCAATAACAATTATTTCACCATTATACAGGAGGTAAACCTACCATCGACCAAGGAAAAAGTACAAAGTAAGGGTTTTCTTATCTCACTTTTAATTCCGTGAGAATTCCATTGATCACCACTTAATTATTGCATGTGGTGTATGTGTACTGCCCATGATCGTATTCATTGTGTAATATACTTTAATTTATGGGTATTTACATCATCATGGTATGATACTTCTTTCATGGGTGTATGTTTCGTAAGTTACCTAATCGATAAGGGAATTTGAGATTTCAATTTCCACTCATTTGGCTTTACACATATTTCATTGATTATATTACCCCAAGATTATGTGTGGAATCACTATTCATTTGATTATGTCATAATTTCCACTCCCCTTCCTGTGGATAGAAGTTTGATACACATAATCACTCCATTGGTAATTCTCAAGTCATTGATATGAATTTGATAAGAGTAATTCTCCATTTGTTGAGTTAAACATCCAATTCGTTGGTATTGTTTTTTTTACAAGAATATGTGTGAATGTCCTTTGATTGTTTTAAACTGAATATCCAATCATATTTAGTGTATTTATATTTGTCACACATAATTATGTCATTGATTTATCCTTAACCTAAGGATACAACCTTTTTGAGAAATTTCATCTCAATTTACATTCCATTGAGACTTCTTTGATGATATACACCAAATCACTTCTATGTGGTGTATATAATGTACTTTGACATAGTATATCATGAATTCCTTTATTCTCATGATATTACAATGTTTTGATTACCTCAATTATTTGTATTCAAGTGTCTCTCTTTTGGTTAGAAACTCTAACCAAAATACCATTTTAAAATGTTTTAAAGAATTATTCTTCTAAATCATGCTCATTAATGTCCATATTTTAAAAATGGTTTTAAGGATTTATTTATATGGACATTAAAGTTTTAAAATAAAAACTCCTTTTAAAAGTTTCAAAGTGGTATGGGACACTTTGATTCAAAAATATACTTTTAAATGGCTTCTTGACAAATAGTGTGACTTTTAAATGTTTTCAAGAAAAGGGGGATATTTCTCTCAAATAGTTTTGATGATTATTTTCATCTATGTCAACATCCTTCATTATTATTGATTGAGGTTAATGTGATACAATACAATCTTCCATATTGTATCGAATGAATTATGTTTGACTGTGGATGTGCTATTTTTATACCATTCATGGTTTGTGGTGAAAGTATTGACATTTCGTATGCTAGATTAATACGAATGTTTACGTTATGTTTAAACCTTTTCATATGGGAATGCATTGGACTTAATAAGTGACGGGTGGAGCCCGCTATAGCTCCTCGATGCATCGGTAGGTCTCATGAGACAAACTAGTGTCTTGGCACAAGGCCTTGGCAAAATCTTATTTGTAGTCTTGGCACGAGGCCTTGGCTATGTGGTTATGATAGTCTGGCATTATGCATTCCATCATTATGAAAGTGGTTATTGATATTGCATGTGATCATTCGACTAGTAGAATATCCATGTGAGTAAGTAAATGGCATTATTTCATTTTACCTTCGCCATTTTATGCTGAAGTTTAAATTTAAAAGGCTTTTGTTTTAGTTATAAATTGCCTTAAGTGTTTATGCTTATTTATGAAAGCTTCTGCTATAATGTTATCCTTACTGAGCATCCGAGCTCACCCCTTTCAATGTTTTATTTTTCCCAGGATTATGAAGAAGTAATTTATGAATGACCTGCAGGGATAGTATGAGGGGATATGAAGACAAGATGTTTTTTTTATGATGTAATGTAAAAATTTATGGATGTATCTAGTTATTTCAAGGCTACTAAACTAATCGGTCTTTCGAGACTTGATCTTTCTCATGATCATTCCAATGTTATGTAATAATGCACCGACTCTAGGTAATTAGGGTCGGGGCGTTACATGAAATGTTGATATGAATTTGTAAAAGTTGAGATAAGGTAATATGAAAAGTGAATTGGTTATAATTGTTAATTTGTAACATGGTCATAGTTAACGGTATGATTGTATTGTCTACATGCTATATTTTTTCTAAATTCATAAGAGGCTATTGAAATCGTTTAAATTATATGTTTTTTTATTTTGATCCAGTTCTATTTTCAATGAATGAAAATTATGTTTTGAAATTTGGTAATATTTTAGAAATGAGGTGTTGACCTCAATGTGATTAACATAGGGTTATTTTTGTATTTCAAATGGTGTTTTGAATTGTGTGTGTGGTTTTACACTTTTTAAATTCTAGGGTGGTTTCTTTTAAAGAATTTAGGTGAATGATTGGCTATTAAATGTGTTTTAATTTTTTAGAAAAACCCCCATGTTAGAAGGTAGTTTTGAAATTTCTTAAAGAAGTTATTATGATGCTTTCAGTTTTAAAGATCATTTGAAACCATGATAAATAATGAATGTTGAATGACATTGAAATTTTATTAATGATACAATAATAATTGAAATTAATGATAATGGAGTGGTTGGGGTTTTCGAATTAGATGTGTTTAATCCCAGTTGTATTCATGGTCTAATGCTCTATTTTTTCTAATATATATCTAATTATTTCTAATTTTGAAATAATGCTTAATTACTTTTTTTGAGTTGGACAGAATGATGCTCCAAGAACCCCTATAGACTTTATCTTCTTTGGAAAGGAATTATGCTTCTAAAACCAAGGGTATAGACATGGAATTGCATATCAATTTTGGTATGGTTGAACATGTAATTAAAAGCCCCAATCAGATTCTTGGATTAATGATGCATGTTTTTTGATTTGTGACCCGATCATTTGGGATGGTAAGACATGGTGTTCCATGTCTTGGTTTGACTCACAGAATGATTCTTTGTGATTTTTTACTTGTGAATGAGTGGTTGAGATGTCTGTACATAACGTGTCATATCCCAGTTAAATTATTTTACTAAGGCTACATGATTTCCAACCTATGACCATTTTGATATATATTATGAGTACCCAAACCTATTCTCTATTTTAAACTATATTAATGAAATCGATAAGTGAATTCCCTTGTGTATAAAATGGTATATTCCCATGGTGGTGATATAAAAAACATAAATATATAAAACAGATAATTAATATTTTTTTAAATATGAAATATGTTTTCTTTTATAGATATTTATTTATTTCACCTTTCATTATCTTTATATGCTATTGTAAAAAATTTCTATTTCATTCAATACCATTGGTGGTGGCCTTCTGAGTTCTACTTACATTCTACAGAGGCCTCCTTTTGAATTAGGTACCTGAGAAGCTGCTACCTGTTATCTATCACGGGTTTAGGAAATAGACCATGTGTTTCATTTATGAATGGGATGATGGGTTGGATGATGGGATGGAAGGACACTATTAGGACTCAAGATTGTGTTTTGGATGTTTTATGGTTTTTGTGTTTTTTTATTTTATTATTATGGTTTCTTGAAATGTATTTCATTCATTATATTTTTATAAAATGCACTACTTGGTTACTTATAACATTATTCTGTATTCTGTGCATTTTTTGATCCAATTTGTTATTATATCAATTTTAATTATTTCTGTTGTGTTTTTACTCTGATAATTGGGTATAGTCTCCCCAATATATCACTATAGACTTGTGCTTTTATTCAGCCATCTTTGGAATATGAGGAGGCATGCCTATGGTCATTTTTGACTTGGGTTAGGGCATTGGTTATAGTGGCTCTCAGAATGGGATGTTACAATGTGGTATCAGAGTAGTTTATTTTGACAAAATCTTTTGGAAAGGTATATAGGATACTATTATATAGTCAATTATTGGTAATTATCTCATTCATGCGTTCTTGCAGCCCCAAGAATGATGGAAAACACACGTTTTTTAGAGTGGGAATTGATTTTTTTAATCATTTTTAGTTGATTGATACATTCACCTCTAGTAGAGAAGATGTATGTAATATAATTTATTTATGATGTTTTATATCTTATTATGGTATGGAAAGATAGGGAATGTGTGTTCAGGCATCATTCAAGGTACATAGGATTGATATTTCTTATGTTTATTTCAATTGATTAATAGTTCCTTATG
The DNA here is from genome assembly GCA_963277665.1 of Viscum album. Taxonomy (NCBI): domain Eukaryota; kingdom Viridiplantae; phylum Streptophyta; class Magnoliopsida; order Santalales; family Viscaceae; genus Viscum; species Viscum album. Next base: position 408,394,580 of record OY728162.1, read on the forward strand.
ATTCACATGTTGCATGTTTTTTTTGAAATTTTAGGTAATTAGATTGATTTAAAATTTAAATATAAAATTTTTAAAAGGTAATGTTTAAATTAAAAAAAATAAATTTGAAATCCTGACACCTTGAAACATGGGAAATGTGTGTTCTTTGAATTGTTTTCCCCCATGAATAGGTGGTTGGTGGTGGATATTTCTCTAGTTTTAGAACATGGTTATGGATAGTGAGGGATTGAGGAGTTTTGATATATGGTTAAAGGAATGTTTTTGTTTGTACTTTCGGTAGGGATGTGACCTAGGGGATGGGATATTCTTTTCGATAATTTGGATTTGGTCGCCCTTATGGGATATAATCAGAACTTTTTTCATCAGTCCTTTGGAATGGGTGTATTGGTTGTGGTAATGTTATTTTTTGTTTTGTTGTTATCGGTGTGGGACCTAGATTAAATAGACTCTTATTTCATTAGTCGTGGTGTGTTTCAGAAAAGGGGTAGTATTTCCACCCAAGATCAATAACTTTTTGGATGTTTTGTGTGTTTGTAATAGAGGGAAATCCATTAGCATATGTTATATTATAATCATGTTTATAGAGTTGGGGTTACTTGACCTTTGAGAGTGGTCTGTGGGAGGGTTCGGCCAGGATTATAGTACTTCTGGGTGCATAGAATACATATATACATTTTTGACTTAATAGTAGAAACAGAGAGTGCTTTTAGTGTGAGTTTGTCCTAGAGGTATATGCAGGAAATTCAATGGTTTTTGAGTTATGACTTATGTTGTGGTCAAGCACTTGTGTTTTTTGGAATTTTGGTTAACCTCAACGGATGTTAGGCCCAGGTTTTAGGAGTCTTGGAATTTGAAGATCAAGAAGGGGCTTTAGAGTGGAATAGATGCATGATGTGTCACATTGAATTTTGTTAATGTTTATTGTAATGTATCAGTTTCTTTATCAGGAAATAACCTGTGTGTTTCTTGTTGGTTATAAGGTCTATTAAAAAGAGTTCATATCTTTCAGTGTTTGTCCTGTCTATTTGGAAAATGATTGAATAAATAATTCATGCTTTTTTTGGGTCAAAAATAAAATCTTGACCAAATCATTGATGTACACTTTTTTTGGAAGTGACACCTGGGGCGAGGAGTGGTTTTGTGGTTTGTCTGGTTTGTATGAAAGGATGGGTTATTTGAAGGGAATGTTGTCAGTTCCTTCAGTCCAATGGGGATGAAGAACCTAGATACAAGGTTGGTTGTGTATGTGGTAGTTAGGGACTTTCTTCAATGAGGTATGTTTCTTTGAATCTTGATCCAATCTAGTGAATGATCCTAGGAAGTTGCAGGACCTTGAGTGTTCGAAAGAGGATCGGGGGTTTGGCACTTGATAAATATGCACGATTTTGTTTTTGATATGTAAATACATGTCCCAGGATAATTTCATATTATTTCTACAGGATTAATTTCGGAATAAATTATTATGAAAAAGACAATTTTTTAAATCGTTCATGGTGGACTTCTTCAATGACATCATAGTGTACTTCCAGGATTGATACAATCATGGACAATATCTTGAAATTTCCCTAACTACACCATGAGATCATTGTATTTACTCTAATATACTTATATGATTTATTTTGGTAAGATGGAGGAAATCTTGGACATTGTGTTCATAGGGAAATTTTAGGGAAGCCACATGGTGGGAGGTCCCCAATCTCTACTTATAAGAATAGTCCTCATGATAGATCATGTATTGGAGAATGTCATAGATTCCTTTTTAGAAGAAATTGGAAAGAAAGTGTTGGATTTTTTTCACTCAGGATAGGGTGGGGTGGACATAACTACTTCATGGTTTAGTATAATTATAGCATAAACCTATGTGGTTGGAATTTTTTGATGAATTTTTTGGTAATGACACTCCTAAGGTGGGGAAAAATGTGTTGGATTTGGATGTGTGATGAAAAACATATGTTGGATATTGTGGAATCAATATAATATATAGAGAATTGTGTTGTACATGATCGAATTCCATTGGAAAGATAAGTGAGTAATGTATATGATGGTTGATCAGTCTGAGCATCGGCCTTAAGCCCAAAGTGGTTCTCGAAAGTAATTTAGGATTGTTTTGTATTAGGATTTTTGGACAGTGTATTGATTAACGATGGTGGTTGTTCACAATAGAGGTGTTGTGATGTAGTCTTATTGGTAGAAAGCTTTGGACTCCGGTTGCTGGAATCAGATGGTTATGGTATTCCTTAAGTGATAAGGAATCTAGGATAAGTAAATTATGGAATTTCCTATAGTGAGTTTGAGAATTTACACAATGATTCATCCATTTATATTTGGACTATATTGGGAAAAGTAAAAAATATAGTGAGTGGTAATCCACCACTAGTGGATGTTTTGAAATGGTAATTGTATTTTATTAATTGAAACTAGTTTTGAGGAAGAACCGAGTATTCATTAATTGAGGCATCAATGGTTAATGAGTGTCCATTCAGGGTAGTTTGTTTGGAAGGGATGGATAAAAATCTACGATGGTGTTCTTGTTGATGTTTGGAAGTGGTGATTTGGGAAGAATGTGGGTTTTTTCGAAGCTCTAGGATTAGGATTTAGTGGTCATTTGTCGATTATGGTTGCGAAAAACACCGGATGTTGGTGGTTTTGAGCTCCAACATATAGGGAAGAGTGCTATAGTAGGATAGTGGTGGGTTTATGATGTTACTTTTGTTTCAAGTTGGATAGGATTGTGAAAAGTACAACTTGTTGTTTCAATTTTTGAAAAGGTGGCGTCTGAGGTTTTAATTGGATGAGTTCTTGAGATGAGTATTGTTCTTTAGATATGCATTAGGTGATCAAATATGGAATGATTTTATTGATCCTTATGTTGTGGAATGACATAGGTCAAGGGATATGGTCGTTTAATATAATATTTCTTCGAGTAATTATAGGTGTAATGGGATGTTTTTATGGTTGGTGTTGATGTTGCTGAGTTAAGGTCAATGTGTCCTTTAAGGATCATCTAGTTCTTATTGTAGATCACATCAGGAAAATTCTTCAGGGTAGGATTGTTTATTTAGTCTGATTAGTGTGATGGTACGGCTATGTTATGGAGGAAACACGAGAGATGGATGTTGATAAGTGGGCCCCATGGACCAACCATTTTTCTTATAGGATTGGTGTTGATGGTGAATACATCTCAAGGAAAATATTTTAAAATGTGGGGAGGTTCTATGATCCCCACAATAAGATAAGGTATTCACCAGATTGATTTTTTTTATGGAATGTGTTCAGGTAGTAGGAATGTTTTTATTGTTGTGTGGGGGGTTAGAGAAACACAGAAAAATAAAAAAGAGTCCAATCTGTGCTATGACCATATTCGGTACTTTGTTAGTAGTAACTATGATCCATAAACATGTCACCCACAGAAGGTGTGGGTATGGTTATATAAATCATGTTGTGTGGCCTAGGAGACTATGTAGCTCAAGATCATATCAGATTGTGGTGAGCACACATACACCACATTGTTTTTTAATTTGTATGGGTTGCTAGGAAAACAATGCATCTCGATTTCCTCTTAGACAGAGGGAACCACATAGTTGGTTCACAGTTTGGAAAACCATGTAGCCAAAAATGTACCTCATTAAATGTGGGGTTTTGGATATATTTTGATCTATACCATAATTGTTTATCCCCTAAATTTATCCCCCCATTCAAACCCTATAGAAATTGTATCAAACTATTATCCTCCACCCCTCCCACGGTGTTTCACCATCGATTCGTAGGCGTTTGGAGTGTCGTTGGTTACTAATTAGAGCTCTGGGTATATCTCTAACCATGATTCCTTCCATTTTGCAGAAAATTCTTGTTTGAATGTATTATCTAATTTTGAATCCTGAATACCCTCTTTCTATAGAAGGTTCAAAATTTTGATGTTAAAGGTTGTTTGAGCAAGGATCAACGGTTGAGTTTGGATGATTATTTGTCTACAAGATTGAGATAGGTGGTATTTTAGATTTTTCCATAGTCTTTATGTTTTAATATGTGTAAGTGGTTGTTAGAAGTTATGAAATCACTAAATTTTTATGTATTTAGATAATGAAATAAATGTGGAAATTATTGTGAGGTGTGAGACCCTTAATGAACCTCATTAGGTCAATTGATGATTTGATATCGGGCATAGGGCTACCTATAGGGTATGATAAACTCTCGAAATGGTGAAATGAATTCGTAAAATATTATATAGTGTAATTATGGATGTGAATGGGTTTTAATTGTTTATTTTTTTATATTCATGTTTAAAGGGATAAATATAATGTTTATATGTAACCATTTGTGAAATTCCCATGAAGATTTTGAAATGATTAAAATGATGTGTTTTGGATTTTGATTAGTTTAAAGTTTTCTAATGTAGTAAAATGAAGTCTTGAGATTTAGTAATGTTTTAGAAACAAGGTTTTGACCTCAAAATTATTAAAAATATCTTTATATTATACTTCAATTGGATCGTTGAATTGTTTATGTGGTTATATACTGGTGAAATTCCATGGTGGTGTCTTTTCATTAATTGAATTGTGATTATCCTTTGTACATGTATTTATGTTTAATGAGAAATACCCGTGATGATTGATAACTTTGAAATGTATTATTGAAGGGTGTAGTTTTCTTATGGTCCCCATGAAGTTTAAGTGGTGTTCATTAAATTATGAAAAATGGATTCGGATTTATTATGACATGTATGGATTTAAAGTTATATTGGGAACATTGTAATTGATGAAGGATTACTGATTTTTATTTTTGATAAATGATGTGATAAATAAGTAAATGAATGATATTTTCAAGGTTGGGGATTATAGGATGATATGTGTTGAATCCCTGTTAAATTCATGGAACAATGATCCATGTTTGATAAACTGTGACTAATGGTTTGGGATATTTGACTGACTCTCCACTCCCTAGTTTTGGATGGGCCAGACTAATACTCTAGGATCCCTATTTCACTATAGTTTTTTAAGGAATGGAATGACACTTCTGAATCCAAGGGTATGGTAATGGAATTAAATATCAAGGTTGGTATGGTCCGACATGTATTTCTGAGTCCCTGTGGGATTCATGGATTGATGCTCCATGTTTTCTATCTTGTGACCTAAATGTTGGAATGGTCGGACATGGAATTTTAAGTGCATGTTGGATTCATGGAAGGATGATCTATGTTTTTTGGCTTGTGACCAAGTGGTTGGGATGGACTGACATAACATACCATATCCCTATTGGAATGTTGGAATGAGGCTCCTCATTTTACAATATATGGCCAAATATATAAGTTATGGGTACCCAGATTGAAAATATGTGGTACAATAAATTAAATAAATTGAAAAATTAATTCCCATGTGGAAAAAATTGTAGATTCCCATGGAGGTAATATGATAGAGCATAATTATTTATATTGGATAATTAAAAAATTCTTAAATGTAAAATGTTTTTTTCATATTATTTATTTATGAAACCTTTGATAATAAAAAAAATATTGTTTTAAAGACTGGATATTTCTTTACACAGCATTGGTAGTGTCCTAATGAGTTTTTGTCACACCCTTCTCAGGCCAGTGTGTAACATGGGGACTTGATCAAACACTACTTGTTTTCTATCACATGTTTATGATAGAGGACTAGTTTTTTCATTATTAATGTGAATATGTGTTGGATCATGGGATTTCAGGACCTATTTGGGACTCAATACCATGGTTAGTTTGTTTTATGGTTTTTTAGTGTTTAATTTACATGATATCCTAGAATAGAGTACATTCATCATATTGTTATAGGATGGGTTACTCGGTTGCATGTGTAATTTTCCATATCCATTCCATTTATTATTCCCTGTTTATTGCATATATTGGTATTATTGATAATATTTTTTTACACAAATAAGTTGGTATAGTCTCCCTAATTTTTCTTTATAGACATGTACTACTTGTTTTTAGCCTATAATGTATTGAGAGGTGCACCTAAGGTCTTATGGAGGTCCAGCTCATGGGACTGGTAATAATTGATCACCAGACATGACCTTAAACTTTTTAAGACATGAGGGAGGATAAAAGACTAAAAATAAATATATTGTAAATTAGAAAAAATAAATATTTTAATTTCTCAGTAGATTGCATGGTTTAGCTACACAATTTTTCAATCCACTTACAAACCATGTTACAAATTCTCCCCATGCATGGGTGAAAGGAATAGTTAGTAATAACCTTGTCTTATCCATGCATCAACCAATGACTCCTCATTTTTTATGTTTTTTAATTTTAAACATCCAAAAAATATAAAAGGTATAAAAGTTAATACAAAAATCCAAATTAAAATAGTGTAACATAAATTGTATAATGATAGAGAATGTGACTCATATCAGAAATTGTTTTCAATTTTATCCTGATTTTTTTTATAAAAGGAAATTTTACGCCTCATTATTTTAAAATAAGATCATTTAAAAATATTAAATATAAGTGTTTTATTTTCTTCATAAACTTATATTTAAAAGTTTTTAATAATGTAGAGAAGTCCACTACATAAATCACATGTATGATATGCATGAGAGGTTTTTCTACTGTGACTATTGGTAGTTATAGTATCAACTATGATTAAAAATCAAAATGAGATAAATTATAGTGTAGAAGTACTAAAGTTAGTCGATGAATAGTTAACCATATTTCTTTATCCTACCATATATGTTTCCCTTTAATATAGCTTTTAATTTCATAAGATACGCCAATATATTATTGGTGTATAGGAAGTACCAATAAACTTGAATCTATGTGGTCTTTTGGATTATATCAAATGATTTTTCAAGAATACTCATCTATAGGGTAGTTTAGTTGGATATAATGTTTTTTATATATCCTATTTTAAATCCCATTAATTTAAAGTTGTACAAGATTTATCAAAAAGGTGGGGAAGGAAAGAACATCCTCAAATAAAAGTATATATGCAGAGGGGCTATTGACTAAATGGGAAATATGAAGATCATTTTGAATTTGGATGATTATTTACCACATCGTATGAACCTATAAAATTTGAGTAGTGACATACTGTACTTTTCATTATTTTACTTGTTACATCTTATATTATCTAGAAGTATTTTAATATAGTTATTCATATTCTTTTATATATATTAAATTAGATTACTAACTTAACTTAAGTCATATTCTACTGACTAAAGAAATAATTAATATCAAGAATTCAAAAATTCCTTTTGCAAACTAGTTATCATGGATTTTGAAATCACATGGTATATTTTTTTACTTAACATGGAGGTTTTTGATTTGATCCTATAAATGGATTAGATGATTATCTTTAAGTCTCATATTGATTATTATCCTTAAAAATTCAATATTTTTATTATATTAGGGTAACACTCAAATCTTTCCTGGTGAATGGGATATAAGATAATGTACATTGGGACAAATTTTATATGATATTATGACCATTCCTTATTATTTATTAACCATTGTTATGATTTTTATATAATGAAACCATATAAATAATCATCTTGTAGTGGTGGATAAGTATGCATAAGAATTCCATAATTTCTTTTCTAGATTTACTCAAAAAATAGAAGTAATAAATTAGAATGCATACGCATGGTAATGAATATAATTCATTTTTTACATATTTTATATATCTTAATTAATTAGAGGATTTATAAATTATATTAGTGAAAATTGATGGAAAGTGTCGTATTCACCAAAGTGTGTAACCATAAGTTACCTGACTATTGTTTTTAAAAAATATAGATTGACATATTCACATATGCATTGATTCTCATAAACATAAAAAAATATTGATGGAAATTAATTAGTCTTTATCCTAAATTGACATTATGATTTACTAAATTAGTAGAATTAGATTGTTTTTTATAATTTACGTAATGTATGAATGCTATCTATTGTGGGTGAAAGTTGGTGATATTCTAAAGATGAATTATATTGGAACTATGGTCATTTTTAACATCTTATTAATACCTTTAGTCTAACAAATTTACATATAGTCTTTATAAAACTAATGACCCATATTTTTCTTATATATCTTGTCATATTAATCATTTTAGTTTTAAATTATATATTTCTTTTTTCCAAGTAAAATGTGGATTGGGAAAATCATTGTGATATTGTGGTGTGAACTCTAAATGATATTTACTTGTATGATATGTTATTAATATAATAATTCAGTATTTTGGGAGTTTTTTGGGTCCCTTGGATTCTAAGAAGAGAATTTAATATAAGATAGAATCAATTGATGTAATGAACCCATGGAATTAATTTTAAATTTTATCTTTCTTGGGATTGGAAGGATATTATATGATCTTTTTTAATGAATTCATGTTATGTAATTCACCATTAATAACTTTCATATGTCATGGATTTAAGATTTAATGGAATCAAGACTATCAAAAATGCATTAAGGAATAGATGAAGATAATATATTCCAATCTTTAATTGAATTTAATTTAACTAGGTGAAGTTTGGGCTATTTATTATGATTCTATAGGTCTGGATCATGGTTTTACATCATAAAAATTGATTATGAATTGGATTATGGTTCCACTTAGCTATTACCACACAAGATTATCTACCCTACCCATGACCATAAATTATAATCCATTCAAAAATCTTTGAAATATTGGAAACACTTCCTATTCAAGATGAATATCATTTTCAATATATATTAAAGAATATTGAATTTAATAATTCTTCCAAATTATTTAAACCATGGGAACAAATGATGTGTGGAATGCCAACCCAATTTTGACGTTGATTATCATTAAAACCTAGGAAAATTAAATTTTTCCTCTAATTATTTCAGTATATATTTTCCATTAAATTATGTGAAAGAGTTTATGAATAAATGATATTGATGAATATTTTTAGAAAATGAAAATTATAAATGAAAGAGGTTGAAAATAAATTATTCTTTTCATGAATAGACGAAATCACTTATATAATCTATCAAATTTGATAAGATAAAGTGATTGAATTTAAATTCCAGAATATTAGAAAAAAATTAATTATTTTGATAACATTAGTTAATAGTATCAATATTCTGATAAAAATCATTACATTTGGAAGTATTTTTTAGTTCACTTTCCACTAATGTTGGAAGTGATGAAATATTTTCACAATTTTAACTAGATTATACTTCCAAGTGATACCTAGATATATTATGATATCAAATATTAAAAAATTTCTCATATAATAAACATATAAATTTCTATATTTGTGCATAGTTATCTCAGATGCAAATAGGTGAGGTCTTAATATCAGAATCCTAGTAGTCTGTTCCAACTACTTTCAATTACAAAGATGAAATGGAATTTAGTGTCCATAGACATTGTAATTATAATGCATTTATCTCCCTATTGAAGGATGGTATATGTGTGATTATTGATAATTGATATAAATCATCTCTTGTCCTTCATATAATTGGAATCATAAATCTGAAATGCTAATGATTTTTTTGGTATAAAATATTGCAAATTAAAACAGGTTTCCTTATACAATTATTTTAATTGGAGACCCCATATTTAACATCCACTCTCATAAGATCATTTAGTATGATATGAGTACTTAGTTTAAATTTTCCTGACATATTTTCCTAAAATTAATGGTCAAATGAAGTAGGTTATTAAAATTATTGAATTTATAGTTTGTGACTATATGCTTAATTATTTGGGATATTTGGATAACTATTTTTTAATGACTAAATTTTAATATAATAATAGTTATTAGTCTTCAAAATAAATGTAACCTTTTAAAGATTTTTTTGACAACTACATTATTTCCCTTTATATTAATATATAGATGGTGAATCTATATTATCTGGTTTGATCCTTGTATTACTAATGACTGATAAGATTCATTTGATGTATAAAAAATTAATGAAAATAAAATATAAGGATATTTAAAAATAATTATTTTAATTCATGGTTAGTGATCATGAATTTTATAAGGCATTAACTTGGATAAGGTATATGAGACTAAGGAAAAAATTTTAGTTATGATAAGACATATATGTTTAGATTTAATATTGGTGTTACATGAAAAAGTAACATACTAAATATATTAACCTGCATTGAAAAAATCAGTTAACTATTTATTCAATTTATCTTTTTTAAGGAAAAATCAATATGATCTAATATATGTTACAAATAGGGAAGATATATATTTTGGGATTGATTTTAGCTTTCAAGAAAATCATATCCAAATTCTTGATAATAAAATAAATGAGTATTGAGGAATGTCAATTTTTCTCAATTTTAGACCTTGGCATCCTAAAAGATGATAATAATGAATCGTGTAAATGAGAACCTATACTAAAGAATCAGTAAAATAATCTCTATTCTAATATAAATCATGATGAATAACATGGGGATGGAAGTTTCATGATGGGGGGAATTTTAAAAACCATAATGTCAGTAGTAATTTTTTTAAATTATTAAAATTATTTATTTTTGTGGAATTTTGATGAATGTTTTTTAAATTTATAACTATTTTTTTTTAAAAAAACCTGAGTAGATAATGCATTCTGTGATCTATTCAAGTGGATGGAAGAGATCCTGTGAACTTTCCATGACTGCTCTCATAATATGAAAAAAACATATGATTAGGAAATAATTTCATTAAATGATATTTTTTTATGTAATTTTTTTGGGTAATTCATCATCTCATACCCCAAGGTAATTAAATTATCATCCATGAAAATACATAAGACAAACTCTGGAATATTCCTTCCCCTTTTTTCATTATTTTTTTGTGGTTTCCTAGTGTGATATAAATGTTATATCTTTATAATTAATCTTCAGTCTATTCCTTATATTATTTTTATGCCATTTAACCTAATATCCTATGATTGGATGATATTATGTTTACTGATTTTTTAAATTTTATTTTTGGGGTTCTTAAATTGTGCAGATCATTTTTTGTCTAATATATACTCTAATTTGAAAATATTTCATATATTTATATGAGTTTTGGTAGGTATTTTTATGACTTTACATAAATTTGTATAACCCTCCATTATATTGGAATTACATCTATTTATTTGAAGTTCAATTTTTTTGTAATTTTTATCTTTTATTTTTTAAAAAAATTTGTTATCGAAAAATAGTTTTATATTCTATGTTAAAATTATTTTATTAATGTATTTTTGTGTTTATAATTATTAAATAAAAGGAAATTTTTTTATAACATATTGAGACCACCAAAATGTTTATATACCTAATTATCTTCTTTTATTGAATTAATTATTTAGTTATTGTTAGGAAGTCGGTGTTTATATATGTGGATTTATGTGTGATTCACATACTTGATTATATAAAATAATCTTCTTGGTTTTTTTATATTGGTTTTGAATCTTCATGGATAAATTTTGGTGCTTAAGTCATTAATTCATGTAAGGAATGTTATAATAGTTATGACCATGCTCTAACTACTCCCAATAGTTATGATCACAACCTAACTAATCAGAACAAACATTTTTAAACATTGAATGAGAATTATAGGTGTTCTATGAGGGATTCATCAAATGATAGTCGAATGGTTCTATTTATTTATGACTATTATTAACTCTTAAAATCCCTAAATTTTAATCTAGTAGGATAAATTACTTTCCAAATTCTATTGTCTTGTGTTTTAAAATTAAATATTTTTATTATAGAATGTAATGATTTTTGTATATACTCTTTATTTATATGTGGAATTATGAAAATTATTTCTAATTTCTAGAAAAAAACATCATTACTCAATGATTTTTTTTTAAACCAATAGTTTTACACATTCATGTTTTTCATAGATTGTAGAAATAAATTTATGGATTCTTTGGAGAGAACTAAATTTTGTTATAATCACTCCCTACATATGAAATGTTTTTTATGGATTGAACTTGTTTTACATGACATTTACAAAGGGATGATTTCCATATTTTTTGGTGATGGGAATAGTTTAACATACATAGCAATCAAGGGGGAAAATAAGAGGGATGATAATTTATCCCATATAAGTTATCTTTTTAGTGTTTAGATCATATTTTAGATTCATTTTTCGACACCATATGTAGGGCCACATATTCCACTCTATTTTTTATCTATTTAGTGTACATAATTATTTTAGATCATAAACATATAATCAAAAAATATATTATGTATTATTAAATATTTTTAATGTTTTGTGTTTAGAATGTTTTTAGATTGACTTCTACCACCTTCATTATATTGGATTATGCTAATAGTAATTTTCACACCCAAGCTACAATTTTTGTAACTATGTTATTCTTTTTAAAGAAATAATAAATAATGAACATAGAAACATTCAAGAATTTTATATAAAATTAAATTTTCAAATTTCATAAATTTAATTTTATTAAATGAATTTAGTTTTCTAATTTATATTGTCAATATTATGTTATAGTTATGTTTTTTTTCTAGAAATAGGTTATTTTTTGGTGGATAGTTAATATTCTAATTTGACAATAAAAACTATCATATTTATGACATTATAATGATATAATTAAAAAACAAATGTTTAAAAACCATTTTTCTAGGATAAATACATATTTATGATGAAATATAATAATTTAATGTCGATCATAGTAATATATTCCTAGAATTTTGTAAATCTAATAAATGTGTTTTCCAAATAGAAATTGTTTTTGTATTTATCTCTTAATCAGGTATTTATATGGTTACTTTATGTTTTGGTTTGAAATAAAAATAAGACTCATTTTATTTAAAAAATATAATTAATTACATTTGAATCATCATCAAACATGAATGTTTTTGTAAAATAAATTTTCATCTTGAGGTAAAAATTTCAATAAAAATGGTTTTCATTTCCTTTTATGAAAGTATATAAAATGTAATTTTTTACACTTATATAGATTTAAGATCGAAAATAGATATAATATTTTGAAAATGTATGTACAGTTATTTTAATAAGACCACAATTATTTTTTCTGTAATGAATATCGAATATAGTAAGCAAAAATAACCATTTTTAAGGTAAAAATGTGTTTACCAAGGGGGTTACATGTAAAGATTATGGTAAAAATGACAGGATTATTAAATATTCTAAGGAAACCTATAGACCATATGGTGGTCCTAGAAGTAATTCTTCAATATGGTTCTATAGGATAGTCATGGTGATTTCTGACCTATTCATATGACTATGTGTTTCCTGAATTGTTATTAGTCAATAAACTTTTCAAAGAGAAGTATTCTATAGTTATGTTAAGGGGTGTGTGGGTCCAGGAGCTCCTACAGCTTCTGTAGGGAATTACTATTCTGGATGAGTATTCCTCGAGGTTCACTTACGTCCCTAGGTACTTGATAGATATGGTGTATAATCATTTATTTTAGGATCATAAATTTGAATGAGGACTATTCATAGACAACTAAGCTATCCTGATACCTCAATGCATTCTTATATATGCAAGGCTACTAGAGTGTTCTTTGGTTGTCGATATTTTCCTGGCTGACCAGACATAGATAGTTTGGTATATTAATGAGAATACAAGAGCTAAGACTTCAATTGTAGGGATCTAAGGATAGAATTAGATTCTAAATGTGTGGTATGTTTCATTAGTAAATACCAATATTGAGGTTATATGGTTTAGGGACCACATTATGGATCTTGTCATTCTAGGGAGGGGTTGTGCTACTCTTATAGTGGAAGGGGACATCTCACCTGTGATTTTTCAGACCCACCATGTGGGGGATAGAGATACAGAGTTTGCAATACCTTGGTGGAGTTAGTGACATGAGAAAGCATGTCCACATGGTAGAATATGTGGAATAGGATCTGGGAGAGAAGTTGTAGGTGGATGAAATTTTGACATGTTACCACCACCACCACAGATGGTCCTTGGATGGCTTTGGGAACTTGTGGATTAGGTTGAGGGTAGCTGCAAGTGGTCGAGGATTAGGACCCTGAGGATCTAGAGTTGGTATGTGTTTTGATCTATGAATTTTATACATTATCTTAAATACTGATAGATACATGTTCGATTCATTCCTTTATTTCCACTTATCTGGTTTGATACGTAGAGAATCTGGTTGATTTATTTATTCAACACTTGTGCATGGAAACTCTAACTAGTGGAGAATTAGTGATCTCACAGTTTTCTCGATGGTGTGAACTTACTTTTAGAGGAGAGAGTTTCATTTGTGATCTCTTAGAAGTAGTGATGATATCTTATTACTTTAGCATGGGTTTAAATTGGTTATCATCAATTCATTCCTAGATAGAGTGTTTCAAGCGGAGGATGTGGTGTGTCCATAGTGATGGGATACAGTTTTTTATTTTGGATAACATTGGAACTTGTGTAGAACAAGATGGAATCCTTCATAGGAGGGTGTATCTGGTCACTCATTAGTTGGATAGAATGACACTTGGGGTAGTGTATTCCAAGAGTTTTTTGTTTCCTACAATGATTGGGGAGAATGAGGTCATCATTCCTGAGGATGTTCTAGGTTAAACTCTCCATAGATAGATGGACTTCTATATTTACCTACACCTCAGGATTTCCATGATATCCACATAGGCATATCAAATTGATCTCCTAGATCATTGTGAGTTGATGGAACAATTGGAGGACTTATAAGGGAAGGGATTCTTTAGACCTAGTGTCTCACCCTAAGCATCCCTATTATTATTCACCAAGAAGGTAGGGGGATCATGTGGTTATGTGTGGAATACCATCACCTAAACTATGTTATTGTAATGAATAAACATCCAAAACCAAGGATCAATGACCAATTGGATCAGTTGAGAGGGGTACGATGGTTGTCAATGAAATTCCTCAGTTTAAGAAATCACTAGATGTGTGTACAAGATGAAGATATATTGAAGACAACAATCATATGCCTTTATGGGCACTATGAGAACATGGTGATTCCATTTAGTAAGAATAATTCTCCATTAGTGTTTGTGGGACATGTGAAATAGATCTTTCTTCCTATTTTAGACTGGTTTGTGGTAGTATTCATTAATGATATCCTAGTGTACTCAATGTTTGATGAGGAGATCTTGAGATACATGAGGATAGTCCAGGATATAATTACATAAAACCATTATTACTTGAATTTCTCGAAGTGATATTTTTAGATTGTGGAGGTCCAATTTATGGGACATGTTATCTTAGAAGAAGGTGTAGCCATCGACCCGGAAAATGTAGATGCCATGTTAGCTTGGGAGCCACACAATATTGTGACAAAGCTGTAGAGATTCCTTTTGTAGGTAGGTTACTATTGTAGACTAATTCCCTAATTATATAGGATATCATCTCCATTGATATTATTTACTTGAAATGGGTAGCCTTTCGTTTGTATATATATTTTCTAGTAGGCCTTTTAGGAGTTGAGGTAGAGATTTATGAGTGCTCCCATTTTGGTATTTATAAAGAAGGGTGTCATGTTCACAGCATTCAATGATGAATCATGGATTGGGGTTGGTTGTGTTATTATGTAGAAGAAAGCAGTGATTGTATGTTGTTCACATTAGTTTATATAACATGAGCATAACTATCTGACCCACGATCTTGAGCTACCAGCATTAGTCATAACAATGATGACATTGTGACAGTCCCTTAAAGGTGAGAAATTTATTATCTATTATGTCCATAAGAGTATCACGTATATATTCTCTCAGAATGATCATAATTTGATATAGAGTATATGGATAGAGTTCATCCAGAATCATGGCTTAAATATTTTCTATATTCATGGGAATGGGAATGTGGTAGGATATTCTCTCAAGAATAGATCTTGTTTATAATTACTGAGAAAGACATAATATAAGTTTCCCTCGTTGTAGTTATCCTTTATAGATGGAGATGGAGCATCTTACCACTACTTGAGGGTTGTTACCCCCACCCATATTTATCTAGTTTTAGAGAGGTATGACTTTGGGATAATTACTGTGATACCCTATATACTAAAATATCAACTGGACATACTCTAAATTGATTTCACGAAGGTGGGGAGAATTTTATTCTTTTTCTAGGATGCAAGATGGTACTAATGATGTTGATGGAAGAGGATCTGACAGAGTTTCCTTCATCTCCCTTGGTTGTTCATCTAGTTGTATAGAAGATATAATTGGACATCTGATGTATGTTTTAGTGTCTAATAATGAAGAAGGGGGTTGTAGAGTTTGTGTCTCGATGTATCATTACAGAAGGTGAAGTTTGAGCACCATGTTCTAGCGGGTTTAGCTCAAACCCGTGATTCTCCAAACTGAATCTGGGATGGGTAATATATATACATTTTGGTGGGGTTTCAATGTATTTTCAGGGTAAACGATGACATGTGAGTGATCAAGGACTGACTCACCACGTCGGTCCACTTCTAAACTATTTCAGAGAAGAGTTCATTAGAGAGATTGGGACACCTCTACAAGCATGATATTTTACATCTCCATGAATTTACCTAGAATAACCTTTCTAACCATGATTATATCTATACATATTAGGTATAGAATAGATTATAGGAGACCTTTGGGTCATAGTTTTATTTGAACATGGGGTTTCTCACCCATACAGAAAACCAGACTGAGTAGGCCATTTAGTTTTTGGAGAACATGTCATGGGATTTCATGTTAGACTTTGGTCGTAGTTGGGATTATCAACTACAATTAGTGGAGTTTTCATAAAAAAATATATTACATCCCACCATCAGTATATATTATTTATGGCCTTGTATGGGTGATCTTGCTGGACTTAAATATATTGGACCAACCTCGAAGAGTTAGCACTTATGGGCCTAGAGTAGATGTGAGCCACTATAGAGAAGGTACAAATCATCTAGGAGTTAATGATCACTGCATGGAGACATCAAAAGTCTTATGAATATCAATAATGGAAGTCATTGGAGTTTGAGGAGGAAGACATCTGTTCCTAAGGGCCTCACCTCAACATGAGTTACAAACATTTGGGAGAGTTGGTAAGTTATCGTTGAGATTCATTAATATTTTTAGATACTCTAAAGAGTTAGTGGGTGGGAACACTTAAATTATCCTCCAGGATTATACCTGGTAAATTATTTCTTCCACATGTCACAATTGGGGAGGTTTATGCATGAACCATCTCATGTAATCACCTAGGGAAATCTAGAAATCGAGTATGGAGATACCATTGCTGAGTACCCGATAGATATTGAGAATTGGTAGTAGATGATCCTTTATGGAAGAGAGATTACTTTAGTTTATGTCTTTGGTAGAATGAGAATCTTTATATTGGTACCCATGAGTGGGAGACCCAAATACACGTTCATTACCCACATATCATTCTGTAGCTATGTTTTTGGATTTCTAGGATGTAAAGAACGAAGGGGGAGAATATAAAAACTCTAATTTCATCCATGAGTTACTTTAGAATTTTATATGGATTATTTTTTGAGCATCATGATGAGATAATGTGATATTATAAGGGCCGATGATCCCAGAATTAATTTTTGAAATATATTGAATATCAAGTGTGTGTAGTTGTCCAAAAATAATGTAATATATAATAAATAGTGTCTTGGATTATAAATATGTGTTCCCCATTGAATTTATATTATTTTTTTACCCAATTCATGACATAACCTTTGAGTGTGTTAGATTCTCAGGTTGGGCATAGACATGGAAAAATATATAAATAAATTATTTAGTTTAAAATAATTTATTTAATTAAAATTTTGTGGTTTAGATTTTTCTATAAATATGATAATATGCGAAATTACTTGGGTTATACATATAACACTCGATATTTTTTGAGAGAGTGGGAGGATCATTCTCAGACAAACAATAACCAAAGTGGATTGTCCTTTGGTGCACAGTATAATTCAAGGATTTAACCAATAAACAATGATAGAGATTATTTCTTCTTTAGTGGTTGACCCATATGAAGGATGGATATTTGTTTTATAATAATTTATCTCAATTTTATTACCCTATAATAAAATTAATCAATCAGCAATTGAATTTAATCATGAATCCCTCTTATTGTGGGTATGAGTTTGTTTGAGGGGAATTTAGTAGAAAATGTTTAATTTTTCAGGATCTTCGTTCATTTTCCTATCAAAAATCGATCAAGGGTAACCAAAACAAAAAATTTCTATGATCCACTCTTGTGTTTATTTTATTTTCCCATTATTCATCATTCATTAAAAACAGAAATTCCTTTTAGATTGGGGTTTGAAAAATACTAAATAATCAACTGTTGTAAACCCGTTTCTTGGCGCAGTGAATTTATAATTAAGATTTGGGATTGCATCGATGATGAAATAACAAAATAGTGATGGTGATGATGGATAAAGAATGTATTTATGACCCCCATACCCCCTGATTTTATTAGGGTGTGTAGTGGGGATGATATACAATAATGGCTATTTCTTGAGTAATGAAATTGGTCAAAATCTAGAGGATAACAATGACAAACTCACAAATATTGAGATCCATGTTATTTAGTGAGGTTTATAGTAGATACAAAAAATACAAGGATTTTTAGGAGATGATTCATGATAATATTTTTTATTCTATAAAATCCACAGCAACATAGTGGGAAATCATGAATATCATGTCATTTGGGACCCCTCGGTGTGGCGCTGGGGTTTTGGAATAGAGTTATGTGTCACATGTCATGTCTTTTCGACACACACTTTGTGACCCCTACTCATTATGTCATCATGTACAGGGTGTACATGCCTAGGTAGTGGGGTGGAATTACATGCCATGTGGGCTAGACCACATTTAGTGTACACCCTTGTAGGTAGCACAAAATGTACATGTGAAACATGGCTTGGAGACTGTGTGGATCCATATATCGTGTGGATGGAAACACATCATGTACATAGACACAAACATGGTCATGGGTCATGATAACTTGGTAGAAACCAGTTCCGAAGGAACACATCGTGTACATTTAGTACATACAGTTTAATTCTTCAAATATTTTTTAGAGCACTTTTTTTCTTCAGTTTGGAAAGGATTAGTTTGGGTGTGTCTCATTAATCCATTTATTAAGGTTTTGGTATGGATTTGTGTACTATGTATATTATGGTGAGTCCCTATAAGAAAAATTAGTCTTCAATAGAGTTTTTGTAATCCCTTTATAAGGCCTCGAGTGACATCCTCTATCATTATCATCTTTTCTATGGACGAGGTTCTTGGTATCATCATGATTAACACTGTGTAGGTGTCAATCCTTTAGATAGCAGGTTAATACAGATTAGGTTGTTGGTATACCCCAAGTCCTTGGGTGTGATCCCTATCTATGTATTGATTTATTTAGACTTATAGAGTGTACTTTTTTAAAGTTATTCCTAATGAGCATGACATATTGGATGGAATACATCGGTGTTATATGACTTATGGAGTGTGTTCTTATGGATGAGTGCTAGTTGAACCTTCGAGAAGGAATCCTAGGCTATAAATATGGTTTTGGTTATACATGATACTTTGTGTGTACTATGAGTATATCTAGATTTTATTTTTATATATATATTTCATTAACATATACATGTGATGAGATAACTATTATTCTTGATGCTTTGTGATTAGTGATTTGGGGGTGTCCTACTGGGTATTGTTAAAATCGTGAAATCATGGAATTTTCCCAAAACTTTCTTGTTTTATGTAGATGAAAAATCAATTGATGTAGTCTTAATGGTGCTTTGATTAGGGGTAGCTTAGTGATCCAGATAGACGAAGGTTTGTTCCTACGGTTACGTTGAATGAATTCTTCTTCTATTATTTTAAGTTGGACGTGTTTTTAGTTTATTTTGGGTGGGATTCTTTTTGTCCCCCTCTCTTTCTAGTGCCTTGTTTTCATAATATGATGGTGGGATTTTAGATTTATTATTTCATTGATATCAATTTTTTTACATTTCGATATGTGTATGTGTGTGGATAGTCATATTTTGATAAGACCTCACATGTGTGTGATATGCCTACTCAGTGCTGGTTTATATCCCATGGCCTATTTGAGGTAGGCTTGGAGTAGTTTCAGTTCAGATCCCGCTAGTTTGGTTCATGAATTCCAGGGATTTGGTTCATGAGATAGTGGTATAAGATCCATGTTCATATTAGGAATTTATATTTGTTAGTTTTTAGCATTGATATTGGTTTGGGAACTAGGTAAATAGTGTTAATGTGTTTCAATATTAGATATTAGGTCATGGACACCATTTTTGCTGTGGAAGATGATATATCCATTCTCTATGACTCTCAAATGTTCTTTTTGACACAACAAGTATAGTAATCGTTTTCCGGGAATGACATTGTTATATGAATCATATATGAAAGGGTTTTAGTTTCTATTTCTTTTTCAGTCAGCTCTATAGATAGAATATTTGATCATGGTGCACCTTGTTTATTTCAAGAAGACTCTATAATGATTCAATGCCAGGATTATACAACATTATTATGATGGCGATGTTCATTGTGAAGAGGATTTGTTACAGGGTCTTGTACAGAAGGATGTATCTCTGGGTTGTTTTCCAATTTCTACACAACCTGTTAAGCAACACAACGCACCAGAAGTACTAGATGAGTATTTTGATAGGCTTAACACACTTTATGATTTATAGAGGCATAAAACTATTAGGTTTTGGGGCAAGCCAGATCCCCAAGAAGAAAAAGACTAGATAGTGGTAGTGTCCTAGGTTTTTTGTGTTATGCAGACACCTCCTCATCATATGGTAGTCTTAGTGGTGTTTCCTATTTATATATAATTATGGTGATGGTTGAGTTTATTTATTCCATCACATGATGATATTACTCTATCCTTGTAAGATTTGGAGCATCCCTTTAGGTCGGAGTTATATCCAACTATATTATGGTCAGTTCATATCTAAGAGATTTTACAGCTTCATAAGGGAGGTAAGACTATGGATGTGTATTTGGTCAGTTTCACAGACTTTTCATAAAACTCTACGGATATGGTTTATGATCCTTTCTTCTGAGCATGGACCTTCAATTAGGTCTTATGTAAAAATATCAAGGCTTGAGTGATATCTTTTTGCATTCCTATATATGTTGGAGTGATGGATAGGGATTCAGTATTTGAGAGTATCCTTGTATAGTGGTTGACGATAGTTGGTGCTTTTAAGGGGAATGACAAAGGTGAGACCTCAGCAGCTTATAGTCAATGATAAACATGGGATCTTAGGGTGTGTGATACTTCCAGAAATGGTCTCATTATATAGAATCATCTTTTCTAGAATCTCAGTGTGGTTTTAGTGATCCGAGAGAGAGGCGGTGTCTCTATTATGACATTAGAGGGAACCTTGTTTGATATTGGCTAACCCACCATATAATTGATAGTACAATTGGAAATTGGTTTATTTGCGATGGGGTCCTATCTAAAATGAACTTTTGTGTAGGGACCCCATCGCAAATGCCTCGTTGTAGAAAAGGGTGTCACAAATAGATTCCTTGAAAATTAAAAAAAACTATTGTGATATCCCATCGCAAATACATAAAAAATATTGAATAAACTAATATTAATATTAATATTAAAGCAAAATTACAAAATAATAACAATAATAATATTATTATTATTGTTATTATAAATAATATAAAAACAATAATAATAAAATAATGATAATATTAATGACATAATAATATTAATATTATTAAAATATAATAAAATAATAATAATAATAATATAACAATTATATAATTGTATTAATGATATTATAAAATTCGTATTCATATTATTGAAATTGAAATATCAATATATAGTAAAATCATAAAAAAATATCAAATAAAAAAAACCAAAATATTAGAAAAATATAAAAAAATTAATAACTAAATAATAAATAATAAAACTAATAAAATAATTAAATAAAGTAGTAAAATAATAAATAATTAATTAAATTATAAAAAATGATATATTCACAACAATATAAAATACACACTATATATAAATGTAAATAGTCAATATTAAAAAAATACATTCGAAAGGTTTATTATAAAAAATAAGTACATTCCTAAATGGGAGAGTCCTCAAGAGGAGTTGGAGGAGAAGGTGGAAGGAACTCCATCCCTAATCCATGAGTCAAAAAACGCATATACTCCATCTTCTCCATATGATAATGCTGCTACCATCAATGCATCTCCTCCTACTATTGTTGCTGCTATCGTTGAAGCTCTTCCTGCTGCTGTTGTTGTCATTGGAACTCTTCATGCTCCCAAAACATACTCTCTATATAAATACCGTGAGAACGTAGCTACTCCTAATACTGTGTAATAGAGGATGATGACTCCCCATAGGCTCCACTCATGCTAGACACTAATATTGTAGTGGAACCATAACAACTCTCAAACATCAATCGAGAGTTGATACAAACAACATGGCCTTTCTTGAAGGCATAGTAGGTCGCATGAATCCATGATGCATCATCAGATCCTGTTTCACTGGTCTGATCATTGGCCTCGACCTGACTCTCAGTCTGTGTCTGAGATTTCATGGCCTCATATGACTCCTTCAATTGAAATTTTAAAATAAAATAGTCAAAATTTTATTTAGAAATAATTTTTAAACTCAAAATAAAATTATACTGACAAAAATTTTACACTATAGATCATATCTAATCTCTCCAGAGACAAGATCATTATACATCTTTCTATAAATGATGATCTATGTAATATCAGTCTACTTTACTTCATATATGAATATCAAATAAATATTTTTCCTTTAATTTTATATAAATTAATTAAAAAATGTACTTACCATATGTTCTCTATGCGTATTTCATGTACTAATACAAGCTCGATGTGTAACCTTCTATCTACCCCAATTTATTTGACCTTCCTATGACCTCCTCTGAAAATGACCACCCATCCAGTGTAAACATAATTCATCCCAAACCTAAGATAAAATGTAATCAGGATGGTGGACACAAAAATACTAATAAAACTATGTAACTCCTATTTTCTTCATTGTTCTCCTCGTCGAATTATACACAAACTGATGAAAAAATTCATGTATCCAACCATCCCATGCCAAATAGATAGAGTCATGCTTCCTCTAGTCAATGAGAAACAATAAACCCTAAAAAAATTAATAACATCAATTTATTAATAAAATAATTTTAAAAATAAATATAATATATATACATTCCATCCAATGATCAAGGATGTGGTGCTAAACATCTATGGGAAGAAGATCCCATATAACCCAATCCTCAGAAACTTATTTTCAAAATATATAACTCTCCTTTACAATAGTTATATGAATAAATCTATGATATAAAATAAAAAATAATCAAAAAAATAGTATATAAATTAAATAATGATAATAAATGGAAACTAATTAAAATACACAGGTAAACATACCTCTGTATGTATGGATCAAATCCAGGTTGTGGACATCGTTCTGGAATAGGGTCAGGAATAACAAATATATCAAGACCACACCCCTTTGATTCCTCCTTAAACTGCCAAAAGTATATGGTTTAGATGATCCAATATCCAAATCATCATCAGGTTGATCAGCCCCATACAACTGACCAAACACATCCTTGTCTGTTTGAAACATTAAATGAATATTTCTAGAAAAAATGAAATCAACTATTATATATAGATTTATATTACATATTATTATAACCAGAATTTAACTATGTCAATATTAATCTCCATCCACATATTCATATATGAAATATTCAATTACTTCATATTCCTCATCACCATCATCAATTTTAATATGAGTTTGATTTTTATCATCTCTTGTCATTTCAAAATCATGTGTAACATCATTAACATCACCATCACCATAGAACCATAACTGTGGGGTGTAATCATCTATATTTATATAAATTCATAAAAAATATGGATTCAGAGAAGTCCTTTGAAAAAATTCAATTCCTTTCCCGTCAATAGAACCTTATTCAGTTTATATAAACTGATTTTCCTGAGAATATATTTTTATTATGCTACAGAAATCACCCACCTCTCTTGATGTAGGACAATAATTTACATAATAAATTTCATTCTCCTACTATGAAAATAAAAATGGACCATATACTATAAGAAGTTATTTATATTTAATATTAACGATTCCTTGTCTCATATGAACATGAAAGCCTCACTTAATATTAAACCACTAATATTAAAACATCATTATGTAATTCTGTCCCAGATGACACAATTTGATAATTTCTTCTAGCATATCAAAAAATTCAACTTCATTTTCTCAATGATGACATCCTCTCAAGAAAACACCACGATTAACTTTTTTTGATTCCCTATATGCACATGTAAGAAATTTTAAACCATTCACCCTACATACATTATAAGATTTAACTATTTTGGATTGGTGGATAATCAATACACAAAATTGATTATAAATTTTATCAGCAAGTTGAGATACCAGAAAATTTGTAAAAAAATTATCAATATAACATGAAATAAATTTATTTAATATGTTGAACAATAAATAATTTTGATGCTAATTTTTGAAACCATTATGAAATTTTTTTTCTATCATTATTCAAGAGAAATTATTGTATTTTATAAAATTTATTTCATGATATGATAATCACATAACCTAAAAATTAAATAATACTAATTTAATATATAAAAAATTATAGAATAATTGATAGGATCACTGATAGTAAAAATTGTTTTATTTCATCATAGATGTGTTGAAAATATGTTTGAGATCTGTGATATCCATCATCTAAAAACCATTGTTCATGAACTTCACTGAATCCAAGTTTGGACAGCTTAAAAACACATAATTTATTTTATAGGAAACATGGACTTATATGCATGATATGGAGTATGATTTGTGTTTTTTTGTCAATCCTCAGTGGAAGTTCAGAATGTATACCAGCAAAGAGATCATACAGTACAAGCAGACAACAGTATTGAAAGTGGCGCCGTTTCCCAGTGTTTGCCAAAATTTTGGGCCTGAAAATCGACAAGTGGAGAAAAGTGTTTTCTGAAAAGAGACTTGCACACCGTGTAATTGATGAATAGGAAACTTATGCGCCATGTGTTTTTCAAGATCAGAACATATGAAAATGGAAAAGGGATAAGGGTCGTGCATGTTTTGGGCTAGTCGCGCAAGTGACCAGCGTGCCGTGAAGGGACTTGCTCCCCGATGTCTAGGAGGACTGGAAACTTGCACACCTATTATTTTTCAAGATCCTGACGTTAAAATATGGCAAAGGAAAGAAGGTCGCGCAAGTATTTGTGTGGTCGTGCAAGTGAGTAGTGCGACAGAGGCTAGGGAGGATGAGCTGCATGCCAGAACCTGCGCGCCGAGGGAAGACTTGTGCGCCGCCGCACAGGGGGTCTAGTTTCCCTATAAATAAGTGACCCCCCTCCTCATTTTCTATGAAGTTAATGACTTCGAGATTTTTGGAGCTCTCATCATGAAAGTGGTTGAGTCGCGCAAGTGGTTGTTGGGTCGCGCAAGTAGAGGTTGCGCGTTGGCTGTTGGCTGCGCACCTAAAGTGTTTGGGATTTAGAGGCACTGAGTCGTGCAAGTTTGGAGTTCAAAGAAGTAGTGTCGCGCAAGTTGTTTGGAGTCACCTACGCGCCGAGTTTGTACCGCGCAAGTGACTTGCGCGCCATTCCTGAAACTTGGGCGCCGGATCGTGGAAAAGAGCGTTAGGGTTGTTAAAGTACATCCGTCCTTTTGAAGCTGCACGAAAGCTAGAGGATCATCCGGTACCCATAGCGCAAAGTGAGATTCGTCTTCAGGTGAGATTTGGACTTCAACAGAGCATCTACATACAATAGTGGATGCATTCTTATGAAATGATGAAGAGACCATCACGTCTATAAACTGTGTGTGACTTTACTAAGGGCAGTGAGCCCGGGGGAGTCAACGGGAGTGACTCGAGGGAAGTAGTGAGCTATCCCTGAACCATTGTAAAGGAATTGAGCCTGGGACAGAGTGATTGTGCCCAAACCATTGTAATCCACATCTAGTGAAGATTAGTGGAATTTGGTATGATCAAAAACTTGTCGACGTATGCTCCTTGGACGTAGCCCTTAGTGGTGAACCAAGTAAAAAGTGATGTGTCTTCTCTGTGCATGTGAATGTTTTCTTTCTGATAATATTCATAAATTGGTTCAACTAGTTCCTACCAGCATGGGAACAAGATCCATCACATTAAAACAAAATGTTGTCACCCTGATTCTCCCCTCCCCTCTTAGGGTGTCCCGGGGTCCTACAGATTTCACATTTCATCTTCAACATTTCAATTGTTACAGCCCATGCAGTTATGTTTTGAGTGAAATTTAGATTTAAAATAATTAGAGAAGAAAAAATAAATTTCCTCTTAAAAATAAAATTCTACAGTTCATTCTCTAACCAATACTTTGTTACGTACTTTTTTTATCAATTTCTGTTGGAAACTATTGAATGGGTAGATCTGTCAAAACTATACCAAACCTCTACATTTCTATTCATAAAGAAAACCTAATATAAAATTTTCTATTGAGTCGAAGAAATCTCCCAGGATGATTTTTTTTATAGTTTAAATAAAATTAAAAAAACATCTTCTTATATTCATTATAGTGCAACGTACTCTGTTGTCACCACACAAATTCCTCGGAATAAATATGACATGTTAGTTATCATATCACAAATAATATAATTCAATTAACCTATTAATATTATCATTATTATTATTTCTATTATAACATGATATTCATTTGGTTTTAATCTGGTAATATGAAAATTTCTAACGCATCTACCCTAATTAGAAGCATAACTATCTAGAAGTCTCAGTTAAGTAATCCAGTAACAATATAATGATATATTTTCTTTGGAAAGTGTTTAATATTATTTTCACTACATTATCTTTTGTGATATCAAATTTTCAAATATTTCATGTTATGTTCACCTATAAATTTGGTCAATACCTAATTATGCCTTTACATTATCTTTGGTTATACCTGGTGTATCCAAAACTGTAGGAAATATATTTTCATAATAGTTCTTCCAAATATTAATGATATCAAAAATGTGATATTTTAATAAATTAGACCAATATGGAAGATCCAAAAATATACTTTATTTTATCCAATATTGGTCTTCTCCAAAGTCGCAAATTTTCTATTGTTTATTGTTGGTCTAAATGTGATGATAGGTAATGAAGAGACAATTTATAGGAACTTTGTAATTGAAATCATTATTGGAGGTCCATCTCATTCAATTATTTCATTTCTAAAAAGATAATTGTTCCTCCAAAATGTATGATTCGTTGGATGGAATCTGCGATGACAGTTGAAGAAACAACATTTTTTTCCATTGACGACCACAAACACTTTGTTATCCCTTATACTGTACAAAAATAATTTTGGACCATGTGTACTCTAGCCAGATAATATTCCATTTGATGGGAAATTACTAATTATCCACATCAATGTAGCTTTTAGTATGAAATTTTGTTTCACATCAACATCATATGTACTAACACCATTACTCCAAAATTAATTTAACTCATCAATCAATGGTTTTTGATAAACATCAATATTATTTTATAGATTTCCTTGAACTAATATGTTCCAAACGATATATGGATCATTCATCAATATGCATGGAGGTAAATTGTACAGAGTTATAAAGAGATGTCAACATGAATACTGAGTATTATAGGACCCAAATGTGTATAAACCATTAGAAGAAAGACCCAATCTCACATTTTGGGATTCTAATGAAAAAGGATAATGCACTTTGTCCAAATGATTCGACCAGTCTCCATTTTAAGGATGATTTGGGATTTTACTAGTTGAAATATTGGTTTTGTGTTATGACATCAATACCACAATGTTCTAAGACCTAAATAAAATTTTTAATATATGTTTATGAAAGAAATATCTCCAATGTTTTATAGGAATCAATCCGGATATCACTAGTTGATCCTCTTTATATCTCAATTATCCACTTGTGGGAAACTATCCAATGACTCATTTAAAATATAATTTTAGATGCAATCATTTAAACATGCATAAATATTCTGATAACCAAGTCCTAGATTACGAACTAGCATCTTTCTTCCATTGAAATTGTTATGAAATAGAATTCCTTCTAGTAAGTTTCTTCTAACCAAAGGGAATATCTGATGAAAATAGATATTTGACATTTTGTTATCTAATTTAACATCCATAAATTTTTCTACTGCTTCAAATTGTATTATCTTTCAACTAAGATATAAAGCTTCCTCAATGGACCTCAATAACTGATAAAATTTAAATAGTTCTAGATCAGGAGTTAGATCAATATCATCATGAGTATTAGTATTTTTAAAAGATGGACCTTCCACATCATGTACAAAATTTTGAACTGGTGTTAGATTTAGAACCAAATTATGAGTATCTTATCTAGTACTATGTTAACTATATTGATTCAAAAAATGTAATTTGGTTGGAAACAAAAATGCATTAGATGACCCCAAACATTTTCAAATGTGTCAAACTTCCTCAATGAATTTTTTTTACAACGACACATAATTTTCCCTACTAAAATAAATTCTGTTTTTATAATGAAAATGATAATAATGTCTTAACACCCATAATATATAAAATATTTAACCATAACTCTTTGTATTTATACCCTTATTTATCCAAGCACCATCATCTAAAATGATTATTGTCGACTTTTGTGTTCTATATATTTTAGAAAATAAAAAATAAATAGTTTTTAGGAATAATTTGATATATGAATGACCCTATAAAAAATGAGAAAATTAAATTAATTTTTCATGAAATTTATAATAATTTATATAATTTCCATGTTATTTATATTATTTTTTTAATTTTTACTTATATACACTTATTTATACTAATGTATATTAATTACAACAAATTATTAATAATTGCATAAAATGTATACTAATTATCACTAATTACAAACGATATAATATCCAACGAATTGAGGCCATCTTTTTTTCCTGATAGCCCATATCCTTTCAACATTCTACGAGTGAAATCACTATAAAAAATATGCTTCGACATATGAATATTCTTTTGATATGGATGTGAATATAGTGTAGGGAGGCCTTGCCGCACTACTCTCCACTCTGGTGCATATGAAAATGTTTATCCATACATCGGAGTAGAATTTTTATAGTGATTTTACTGGAAGAAAGTTTCAAGGAGACGAGTCATCAGAAAAAAGATTAACAACCAACCTGCAAGAAATTGTTCCAATTTTATACTCATTATTACTCCATTGTAAAATTTTCCAAATTATTATAACTATTGTAATTATTCTAAATGGTCTATTTATTCTATTTATTCAAATTTATTGTTATTTATCCTTATTTATTACTGATTATTACCAATTATTACAATTTATTACTATTTATTAAAAATTATTAAAAATTATTACAAATTATAAATATTTATTACAATTTATTACTAATTATTATCATTTATTTCTATTTATAACTATTTATTACTCTTTATTTCAAATTATTCTTATTTATTACTATTTATTTTTATTAATTACAATTTATTACTAATTTTGAAATTTATTACTATTTATTACTATTTATTACACTTTATTACTAATTATTACTAATTATTAATAATTATTTCTATTTATTACTTATTTCTAGTTATTACTTGTTATTAATATTTATTACTAGTTAATAATAATTATTAACAATTAATATTTATTACTATTTAATACTATTTAATAAAATTATTACTATTTTTTACTATTTTTTACAATTTTTTAATATTAATTAATCTTTATTACTATTTAATGCTATTTATTAAAAATTATTACTATTTTTTACTATTTTTTAAATTTTTTTAATATTAATTAATCTTTATTACTATTTTTTACAAATTATTATTATTTATTTATAATTATTACTATTTATTACTAATTATATCTAATTATTAATATTTATTATTAATTATTACTAATTAATACTATTTATTACTACTTATTTCTAATTGTTACTATTTATTACAATTTATTACTATTTATCACTATTTATTACAAATTATTACTAATTATATATAATTGTTACTATTAGAAACTATTTTTTACTAATAATTACTAATTATTACTAATTATTACTATTTATTAATAATTATTACTATTTATTTCTAATTAATACTAATTAATACTAATTAATATCATTTATTACTATTTATTACTACTTATTTCTATGTCTTACTAATAACAAATAGTTATGACTAATTATTACAAATTATTTTTATTTATTATTATTATTACTTTTTATTGCAATTTTTTAATAATTATTATTATTTATTTCTATTTATTTATAACTATTACAAATTATAACTAATTGTTACTAATTATTTCGTATAATTACTAATTAAAATGATTTTTTACAATTTATGACCATTTATAACTATTTATTAATATTTATTAGAAATTTCTTCTGATTATTACTAATTATTAGTAATTATTACTAATTAGTACTAATTATTACTAATTATTACTAATTAATCATATTTATTAAAAATTAATCATGTTTTGTATTAATTAATCATATTTATTACTAATTATAACTAATAATTCTAATTTTCATTTATTATTACAATTTATTACAGATTATTACTAATTATTACTAATTATTCATATTTATTAATAATTATTACTACATAGACATGTTTTTACTAATTATTACTAATTATTACTAATTATTTCTATATATTAAAAATTATTAAAAATTATTCATATTTATTTCTAATTATTCACATTTATTCCTATTTATTCATATTTATTCCTAATTATTCATATCTATTACTAATTATTCTTAATTATTTGTAATTATTACTAATTATTCTTAATTGTTGGCAATTATAACTAATTATTCTTATTTATTACTAATTATTACTAATTATTCATATTTATTACTAAATATTCATATTTATTACTAATTATTACTAATTATTACAAGTTAGGACTAATTATTTATAATTACCAATAATTTTTTAAATTTATTACTAATTATTACTAATTATTACAATGTATTGTTAATTACGACTAATTATTATTTATTCTAATGAATTATTACTAATTAGTACTATTTTTTAATAGTTCCTTCTAATTATTACCAGTTATTTCCAATGATCACTAATTATTACTAATTATTAATAATTATAACTATTTATATATATTTATTTCAATTTACTACTTATTAACGCTAATTTTTACTAATTATCGTTAAACATTACTTATTATGACTAATTATTAAGAACTATTAATAATTTTTCAAATTAATACTTATGACTTATAATTAATAATAATTAGTATTATAACTATTAATTAATACTTATTAATATGAATCACTCGTAATTATTTGTAAAAACAAATAATGCAAAGTAAGACAATCTAATTCTAATTTAATTTAATTATAGCCAATTAACAATAATTATTACTATTCTAAAATAAAATGAATTTACTAAAAAATAAAAGAAAAAGATGAGTACCTTAAAACTGAATCTTTCGTATGATGCAAGATTGAATATTGATCCGATGTAGAATCTTAAACTTTCAAAGAAAATTAGTGGGAAAATGTATGTAGAGAGGGAGAGTGGGGTAGAGAAAGCAGTGGACTGTGAAAAAAATATAATGGTAGTGTATATAGGTTATATTATTTGTGTCGGGCATAGGGTCGCAAATAGTATTATTTCTGATTCGATCCATCGCAACTAGTAACCCCCTGTTAATTAGGTCCAATGATTAAATAGGTATTTACGATGGGTATCGTCGCAAATACCAACCTATCGACATAGTATTTTAGATGAGAGTTAACTATCATCGCAAATAATAAAAAACAAAGATGGGTATTTGTGACGGGTATAAAATCATGTCGCAAATACCCTTCATGTTGTTTTGCACGCAACCCGCACCAATACTTTTCCAATGGGGACCCAATTCCCATCCCAAATAAAAACATTTTTGCAACGATTAGTGGGTCCCATCCCAAAAAGTTCTTCCCCGCATCCTATTTGTGACAAGACCTCTCTCTGTCACAAATAACATTGTGCAAAAATCCATTTTTCTTGTACTGTAGGGAGATGGCTGATGGGATACCATGATAGAGACAATGGTAGGAATATGGAGTTTTATAGGGTAGTTGACATGGTTGAGGGTAGGTAGAGTAGTATGAGGTGGTGGATGGTTTGACATGTTTCCACCACCACTTTAAGGTGGATTTGTTCCAGGCATAAAGAGATGGTGGATAGATATGAGGACAACATGAAGGTAATAGAGGCCTACGACCCAAAGGATCTAGGGACGATTAGAGGTACAATCTATGAGTTCTCTACTTTGGTTTTAGTGTTGAATACAGGGGTTTGAGCCACTATTTTCTCTCAAATTCTCTGGTTTTAGGCATCAGGATTCTAGTTGAACCATTAGTTTGACCCATAAGCTTGGAGACTCTTACTGGAGGGGATTCAGCAATCACACCCTTCTATTGGAAGTATGAACAAAATCTTAGAGGAGAGGGTTTCTTAGGGTAGATCTTTTTATTAGAAGTGAGTCATTATGATATCAACTTAGGTATAGACTATTTATCCACAGTTCACACCCATATTGTCCATTTTTTACTGAGGAAGCTTTGTGTCCAAGGTGATGGGATGAGGTTTTCCATCATTGGTGAGAAGGAGACCCAGTCCGACTAGGATGGAATCATACAAATGAGAATATAGTGTATTACTCATCATGTGGATATTATTACCTTTAGAGTAGGGAATGATATGGGCTTTTAGCTTCTTATAGTAGTGGTAGAGTGTGATGACATATTTCCTGAGGAAATTGCAGGCCTACAACCCCACTAATATGTATAATTCTCCATTAAATTTCTCCCAAAGACAACCCTAATATATGTTCCTTCATGTCAGATTGTTCGTGTAGAGATTCATGACCTCAAGGTGCAGATGGAGTAGTTGGAGGATAAGGGATTTATTAGACCCAGTGTTTCATCTTGGGCATTGCCAATTTTTTTCATCAAGAATCCACATGAGAGTTTGAGGTTGTGTGTGTACTACCATCACCATAACTAGGTGACCCTGAGAAATAAGTTTCAACTATCATGGGTTGTTGACCTCTTTGATAAATTGAGAGGGGCGAGATAGTTCTCAAATATATAACTCCGATAAATAAATCACCTACTCTGAGTACAAGACTTTGAAATATTGAAGATGAAATTTTGTTGTCTATATGTTCATTTTGAGTACTTGGTGATTCCTTTGATCATTAAGAATTCCCCAATAGTGCTCACGGGGCTCATGAACCAAATATTCTAGCATTTCTTAGAATTTTTTGTGGTGGCCTTCATAGATGACATATTGGTGTACTTAGTGTTCAAGGAGTATCTCATGAGACACTTGAGGATGGTCCTGGACATACTTCGAGAGAACCACCAATATAGGAATCTCTCAAAGTGTCATTTTGATTCAATCTGTCAACTACCTTAGAAACACCATCTCATAAGATGTTGTAGTAGTAGATCTAGGGAATGTTGAGGAAATGTAACCTTGGAATCCTCCTAAGAGTGTTATTGAGGTATAAAGTATCCATGGGTTGAAAGACTACTATAAGATAATCCTTCACAATTTCTTCAAGGTATTGGCACCATTGACTAGTTTGAACTAGAATGTGAATCCTTACTTGTAGATGGAAATATGCCTCTGGTTTTGTAAGAGCTAAGGCCATGGTTCATGAGCACTCTCATTTTGAAATTTTTAGTGGAGGGTGTTGAGTATATAGGTTTCTAAAATGCCTCAAGGACCCGACATGGTTATTATAACACCCAAAAATTTTATGAAATATGTTTTCAAATAAATTTTATTTTTTGATAAGTTATTTTCCACAACATAGAGTTTAAAAAACCATGATATATTATTAAATTATAGTCTATAATTTAGATTAAAATGTATGATTAATTATGAAAAAAATATTAAAAAATGTATTGTTACATATGTACAATTATTTCTTTGGTTATCAATTCAGTATAATTAAAAATAAAAATATTCTTAATGTAAAATAAATATTTTTATGAGAAAAAATGTTTATGCACATAATGTATTTTATTCATAAAAATTAATTTAATCACTTTTGGTGAGTGATTCTAATTAATTTTCTGTATTATATTTTTAAAAAATTAACATTAATTTAGTACTTTCTTCTTGGAATGAGATGCGAATAAAACATCTTTTTTTTCATAAATTGTATTTTTTTCATAGAAGTTATTTACATCATGTATTGATTGTTTATTTTGAAAATTAATTTTTCATTCATATAGAAATTGAATTTTATAAAATGGATTCCATATTTATAATAAAGAGGTCCAAATTTAGTAAATCACCCCCATTAATTTTTTGTCAATATGAATATTAATCATGGTAATATTTATCACCTCAGTAAAGGGTAAATTACATTAATAAAGGTTACAAAAAAGTGATAAGGGAATAATATTTCAACTTAATTCTTATTGGATGAATTTAATTATAACCTTATCACTATAGGAATTATATTATGTTGTTTAATGGGAACTTATCAGTGAAAATGACCTATATAATATTTAAATCAAACATAGTTACAAAATGTCATTATCTTAGTTTTAAATATATCTTATGTGTCCATATAGGAACAAAAGTAATTTATGAATTAATACATGTGTCTATTTTGAGAATAAATAAATTATCTTCTTTTATAAATTTATTTAATATATTCTGTTATTATTTAATTAGCTTAAATTCTTATCCAACAGTGATGAAATATAACTCCACTTAATAAAAGAAAGATAATAAATGGCTTGGAAACTTTTTCATGTAACATAATTTGAGTGATTTAACATGTTATTTTTTAATTAATTTGAAATTTTGATGTTATATTGAAGTGTTATATTCTATTTCATACAGTGTCTTTATGTCTTTTAAGTCAAATTAAATGAATAATATCAAAATATTAAATAATGATATCTTATAAAAATATTATTTTATTAAACTAGGTAAAATCCTAAAAGTAATTATAGAAGAAAATTTTGATTATATATGGTCAATAATTTCATCATTTTCCTATTTATAGTGAATTTTAAACCATTTTACTTGAGAGTTAATTTAATATATTTTAATCATTTAAGAAATACTCAGGGTTCTCGTCCTATCAATTATAAAAGAGCACACCTCCTTTCTTATCTCGACACCACATTGAGCCTTCTAGCTTGACCAAACTCAACCATTATATCTTATTAAATCCCTAATACACATTCTATAGGTGTTGGTATTCTAAAAATTAACAATGCTATATCCCATAAGAGGATATCTAAAGAGGTTATTTCAAAGAAAAGGTAATTTCCTTAATCGATCACATTTTTTATTTATTCGTTTAACTCCAATAAATCTATTATACTATTCATAAAATATTAAATTAAGTATCCAAGATATAGTTCAATGTATTTATGATTTTGAAACCACATTTAGTCACCCACCTTCCATGAAATTAGATGTAAAAATATTTCTCGTGTGTGTATAAGATATAATTCCACTATATAGTGATACAGTTCATTTTTCATCACCATCTTTTATGAATGGGTATCATGATGGGATTAATGTTTATATATGATAATTATGAAATAATTATATTTATAGTTATAATATCATATATGACTTCTTACATTCAAAACCATTAGAAAACTATTTTTCCAATCCTACGAATGGGTGGACTATCAAATCCACGAAGTGATGTGAGTAATTTTCATTTTTGTTTCATTTGGATGGTAATAAGGATAAATATAATGAATATATAGATTAAATATTATATAATAATGATCCATGAAATCTTATTTATTATATTCCATTCATTATATCAACTTATCAAAAAATTAAAAACAATGTTCATGTGTAAATACAGTCTACCGTTCACATGAACAGTGTAATTTATTTTTCTATCTCTATATTTTATAAAAGAATATAAACATGTATATTATTAATTTTTAGGATTTTTTTTATAATTATTTATGTTATTAATATTATTTTATTATGATAAAAATATAATGACAAAAATTATCAAACCAAAATATATGTGAAAAATGAAGTAAATATCGTATAAAAAAGTGATTTTAATAAAGAATAGTTAACAAACAAATGATAAACGGTTATACGTAAATAATATATGGTATTATATATATATTATTTTTTTATTTAATATATTTATTATATATCTATGTTTATTTTATATGAGGTTCTAATTCATATAGAGGATTTTGGACCTAAACTAAGGGATTTTGGTCTCACTTTTAATTCTCTGGGATATATGCCCTATACACCACTAGTTATTTTATGTGGTATATATGCTAACCATGAATATATTTTATTATTGTTATTATGAATGTTATTTGGAATTAAATATCTATATATGTTTATTTATTTTATGGTAATTATGATTCAAATGTTACCAAGATGGTAAGTGTTTTGTTTATTACAAACTGATTACTTATTGGCACTATTTATAGTTAAGTGTTGATGATGAAATGTTATGATATATATCACTAAATAACAAATTAAATTTATTATCATGTTTTAATTTCTAGAAAAAAATATTTTTTTTAATTTTTATTTCGTCACCTCAAACACTCAAGAAACCAAAAATATAATTTTAAAGAAATATTTCTCTATTCAGTTGAAAAACCCTTTTTTCAATATCCATGGTTTCTAAAAATATTTTAAATAACGTTTTTTCTAATAAAATTTCATTTTTAAATATATTATTACCCAATATTGAGTTTTTTTAAAAAAAATTGAAATGAATCATGTATTCATTTTCAGAATGTGGTACATTAAAAAAAACTATAAAATGAGTTTTTCTCATTTTACTTATAAGACAAGAATTTTTTTCTAATGTAATAAAAATTAAATCCATTAAATATTTCATTACAATTTTCTATTCTTATTTTGAAAGAAAATATTTTCCATTATATTATTGGAATTTTAATATTTTAAATAAGTGATTTAAAACTAGAAAGGATATTTTCCTCAAGGATGTTTTTAATAATTTTTTACAGGTATTTTTATTCATCAAAGAGAAGAACCATTGTTTTCACTTATAATTAACTGGGGATACGATATAATGTCACAATACTAATTCTCTAACTATATGAAATAATTTTATAATGAAAATATTTTTATGAAACCTGTTCATTTTTCATGGGTTACACTATAAAAAATTATATGAATGTTTGTAAAACCAATTTATATTCCATGGGTTCTGGTATGATGAAATTTTTGTCAAACTCTTTTCATTTCATATGATACGATGTGTTTAATTTCTTATGATCTTGTTTAACTCATATGTGTGGTTTTAATTATGTGAAGTGGGTTATGTTATATCCTAGTATGATGGTGACATTATAACGTATGGTGATGGTTATGTTATAACCAATTATAGTGGTCGCATTGTATCCAAGGAGAGGTGGGACCTACATCTCCCTCCAATATATTGGGTAAATATTCATATATCATGAGATAAAAAGAACTGAAATTTGATATGAACCCAATTCAGTAAGAGTAATTATCTAATGTGATTTTCATGGTCAGGAAATTTGACAACTACCATGTTTTGGTGAGTGAATCAAATCCACTATGGTTGTCTTAGGAGTGGAACTTGTCTACTATGATGTTTTGGGGAGTGAAACCAATAAACTAGGATAATAATTTCAATGACCCTTGACTACTATGGAAGTGATTTTCTATACTTTTGTTTACAACATAATTCAATGTCTTATAGTAATTTTATGCATCCTTGGATCATTATTTTCGATTATTTTATGTTCATGTCTTATGAACGATAATGATTCATTATACGACTGAAGACTATTATTTATGATATGTGGGGTATTATTTTCATATGTTATTCTAATGTTCTTATTCCCATATGTTCTTATTATTGTTAAATGATCATTGATATCTCCATTTTTTAACCCTATTAGGTATATGATCGCTCCCGTTTTTT
This sequence comes from Viscum album, assembly GCA_963277665.1. NCBI lineage: Eukaryota > Viridiplantae > Streptophyta > Magnoliopsida > Santalales > Viscaceae > Viscum > Viscum album. The sequence continues at coordinate 408,432,550 of OY728162.1, forward strand.
ACATTTCATAGGTCCTAAAGTATGATATCTCTAAGAAGGGGTATACTTATGATGATCTTAGTGGGAGATGATGTAGACCTCTTATGAATGAGTTATTTATGTTTCCACATTTATAAAGCCACTAAACCTATATGAATCTTGTTTTTAATTTATTTAGGTAATTAATATTCATATATTAAGGTGTGATATCTATTTATGATAAATATGGGCCTATATAGTTGGTATCATAAATGTTTTAGACAACATTAAGAAACTATAATGAGAAAACTTTTGGGAGATCCCTAGAGATAAGTCAATCTATAAGATAACATCAAAATGTTTTTTATAATAATTATGAATGACCGAGGAATAAACTAAGGTTTACATGAAGAATGTGTTATGATTTTGATATCCAAAAAAGATATTTTACTATTATGTGGGTTTCAACTATGATCATTTTTCCTCACAGTATGAATTCTATTATTTTTTAATGGTTGGACACAAAATAAATCATGTTAATGTAGAATGTGATGTACAATGAAGTGATTTTACCCATTAGAAACCTAATTTAGTGGATCTAGAATAGATTATAATGTTTTTATATAGAAAAAACATTCTCCACCTATGAATCACACTGACCTTAAAATTTATTGAAGGACGAAACATGGTTCTATTGAGTAATTTATAAGGTACTCTCTACCTTATTTTAGTGGGTCTACTTATACAGTAGTTTTTTATCACTGGATCAAACCATTGAAAATATATTTTTCATTCACCAATGTTTAGAATATGATAATATTATTATAGATGTTTATCATTTAGATGTTTATGTATATAAATGGTCCACACATATCTAGAACATGAGGAAACTTGATGAAATTGACTCTATAGATTGGTATGGGTTTAAAATCTTATTTTTCAGTAAGTACTTTATTCATATTATTTACATGAAAATTAAGAATGAATTAGTTGATCTATAATATAAGGATGATGAATATTTTGGCACTTATGAGGTAAATTTTACAAAACTATTGTTGTATTGTTCTGGAATTATCATCAAAACTAAATTAAGGCTGGACAATTCATTAGTGTCTTAAAAAAGTCCTTAAATGGTGTTGTCCATAAGATACCCTAATAGCTATGAATAAACTGTTTGATGTTCCATCAAGGTAGAGATATATATTGAAGTTACCAATCAATATCATTTCTTTGATAAGAAAAGATAGATAGAAGTTAAATGAAATTATAAAATACACAGAGAGAAGAAGATGACACTTCATTTATGCTAAATGTGTGGTAGGAAACATGGAAGATAAATTCTCAAGGGAAATTGAAAATGTTTCACCTTTGGAAATGAAGTTCATCAGGTAATAAATTATTGAAGTGGTGGTAAGAGGTTAGATAGTGACATGAACAGAAGGAAAGAACTAAAAAATGGATCACACACACTCCTGTGTTTAAAATGTTATGAGTTTAAAAATTATGCTAACTAGTGGCTAAATATGATGGTTATGGATGATGATTGAATAAAAAAACCTGTCAATCATATATAAAAATTGAAATATCATTAAATCACTATTTTTGATGAGGGGTATGATAACGATGTGGGGAATGGTATACATATCATCCACTTTAGGGATGTTAATGTCTTACTGGATTATGTATATACCCACTCTTTTATATCCAAATTTTTTTATAAGAGTATCTTTATACCCCCTTAAATATTAGATATTAATTTACTAATAACAACCCCAAATGGTACTATGACCTCATCTCCAATCTCTGACTCTTATTTGATTAACGTTTGTTTGAATATGATTATATAAAATCTTATTATTCTTCATTTTCATTAGTTTGAAGTTATCCTAGGGATTGATTATATTTATCTTCATAAATAAAACATTAATTTCTATGTAAATAAAGTCTTGTTTAAAATTTGAAACCCAATTATGATCATATTTTAGTGTGACAAAAAATATGATATATTAATAAAATCACATCTACTATATGAAATTTCAAAATGGGTGTTTATCTCAGATGGTAATGAATTAACTAAACATCAAACGTATTCCAATTTTGTGGGTGTTTGTTTATGTATTCTCAGAATAATTTCCTACTCTTTCACTAAATAATAATGTTCAGTTCTTTGTAGAACTCATACACAGTTCAACACATGTATCAAAGAAAAAATATAGAATGGATTTTATTGAGTTATAGGAACTGAAACATAAACTGAAAGAGAATCTTGAAAAGGGATTAATTTAGGAAATTATGTCATAGTGGGGTGGAATTGTTCATTATTTTAATTAATAAAGATGGATCAAAGAATCATTCTATTTATTATCAAGAAATTAACAAAATCAAAATTGATAATATGTATCCTCTACACCGTATTGATGAATGTTTTGAACAACATTACAGATATTAATATTTTTCTATGATTCTCCTTCATTATTGATATCATAAATTGATGGTAAATAAGGAGTATATTCTCAATATAGTATTTCATACAAGTTATGGACACAATAAATTTATAGTTATTACATTTGGTCTTACTAATAACCTTGTTATCATCATCGATTTAATGAATATTTTCATGGGAGACTGCCTTGATCAGTTTTTGGTAATATTTATAGATGATTTTCTTATATATTCAAAGATCAAAGAAAAGAATAAATATAACTAGAAATTTTTACTGAAGACACTGAGGAGGGAGAATCATTATGAAAAACATACCATGTGTTAATTATGGATTCATAATTCTTAATTATGTGGTTATATAATATCATGTGATGGAATATCAATAGATACATCAAAGACACAAGTTATTCAACATTTCCCCAGAACAACTATCAGGACATGGTTCTGTATTTTTCTTTACTTGGATAGAGATTATCAAATTTTTTTAAATAATTATACCAAGTTTCTATTCAACTAACTAGGTTAAATCTTAAGGGAGATAAATCCCATTAGGTTAATGAATGTGAAGATAATTTCATGGAACTGAAGAGAATGTTACTCAATTTACCAATACATACATTATATTATAGTTGATAATGATTTTTAATTGATATTAGTTCATAAAAGAAAGGATTGGGATTTTATATCTTATAGAATTATATGGTGATAGCATATTATGAAATATAATTTGAGGTTCATGAATAAAGCCCAAATTAGGATTTGGTATTAGTTGTGGTATTTTTATCATTAAAGATATGGATGAATTATATTTACGATGAATGGTGTGATAAATATATTGATCATAAAATTATAAATTATATTCTCACACACAAAAAAAATATAATATTCATAAAAAACGATTTTTGGATATTACTTAATATTATGACTTCATAATACATTACAACCTTGAGAAAGTGAATAAGGTGGTAGATAGTTTAAGCTGAAAGTATCATGCAATCTTATCTGTGATGAGGAATAGGAGCTGGGTAAATAATGCCATAATAAAACATAGTCTTGGATATTCTACTAGTCTAATAACCACATGAACCATCATTGTTATTTTCATAATGAGTGAATGTATAATGACGGAAATTCTAAAACATCTTATCAAGGCCTCGGCCAAGACATCTAAAAATGATTTAGGCCTCTGACAAAACCATATATCAAATTGGGAAATGCCTTGACCAATTCCATGTATAATTGACTCATGAGACCTACTGATGCACCGAGGAGCTATAGCGGGCTCCAACCATCACATACTAAGTCCAATACACTTATCATATGAAAAGTTTGAAACCTAACATAAACATTCATATTAAAACTAGCATAAAAATTTTCAATACATTAACCATAAACCATGAATGGTATAAAAATAACACATCCACAATCAAACATATCAAAAAACCTTAAAAAAACATGGAATATTTTTATCATAATAAATCAACTTCAATCAAGTTTAAAATACATCAAAGGATGTTGACATATATGAAATGAAAACTATTTGAAAGAAATATAACGTTCTATTTTGAAACCATTTAAGAGTCACATAATTATAAAAGAAAGCATTTATTTTGAAAAGATTCTTATAAACTTGTAAGGGAAGCTTCGATGATGTTATAATGGCGGAAAAATAGTTATACCCTCTGTATAAGTTAAAAAACATTCTTATCTTAATTTTCTCAAAAAGGTCATAAAGTACCTTGTTTAGAAAATGATGAAAGGATTCCTTTAAAAACATATAAGGTAAAATAAGGCTATAAATGAATTTAAACCATATTCTAGTAAATAGTAATTTTTTTTTGAAATACATTTTTAAGAAAACATGTAATTGGATGATAAAGAGGTCAGAGTAGATACTTATGTAAAGAAACCTCACATAATAAAGAGATTGTGAAATTAACCCTTACCTTGTAAATTTCCTTGGTCAAGGGTACTTTAACCTCCTGTATAATAGTTAAATCATTGTTATTAAATTATACAAGAACTATATACATAAATATGATATCATATATGATCCTCTAATATTTCTTTGTTAATAATATTTAAGTAGTATCATCGTTTCGGGAGTTAACTGATTCTTTTTTCTTTATATGCTTGGTTACGTAATCCATGTTTGTTATGGAAATTATGTATTTGATTCATATAAAGAATTATATTATGTTAATTAACATTATCTATAGTAATACAATTAAAATTATTCTTGAATGGTTACGATGAAAAAAATGAATATCATCGCGTTCATGGAGACGGTAATCCGTATGTACGCATGATCCAAAATATCATTATATTGATTAAGATATCATATGTATTTGGATGGTATATCATATATACAGAATAATTAACATGTTATATATTTTATTTACATTATTCATACTCATCATTATACCCATCCAAATAATGAAGTGTTTGAATAACAAAAGTCACCATGACGTTGAGATGGTAAGATGTACATACACATATTGGGTGACTTTTTCATTTATAGGATGGATAGAACAATGAATATGGTTGTAAAATATTCTTAATAACATAAAATTATGTATAAGGTACTGTATTTATTATTTTGGTATGGAAATAACAAAGAAAGAGGAAGTTGAAGAAGAAAAGAACTTGAAATAGGTGATTAAATATTTACATTTTCATCGGGTTCTTCCATTTGACTTGATCAAAATGGTTCTTTAGGTTTGCTTTATGACAAACGTAAGGCCTCTAGTATTATGGGAGGAATGTTTTGATGATATTTTGGTAGAGTTTAGAGGAGACAAATGGCTTTGGAGGTGTAAGTTTGATAGAAGGGGAAGTTCCCTTTTATAAGAGAGATGAGGGTCACTTTTGGAAATGCTTGGAATATTCTTTAATAATAAAATCATTTTAGATTATAATGGCTCCAAAAATATTTATTTAAAGGATAAGGTAGGTTTGGGTCACAAATACCTCAACCAATAGGTTTTAGACAGGTTTAGGTCACCATATTAACATTATCATTTAGATTTAACTCTTAGTTAAATAGTTTGACATTTTCCATGTCTCTTTATATTTTTATATTATATTGTTAATAAACACACTATAAACTTCCAAGAGAACCCAAAGTGTTTCATTATTAATATATATAACCTTATCTAAGTCTTTTTACTGAACCTTAATTTTTTTTGAAAATTATATCAATTAATAATATAACATTTTTTTAAAAACTGAATTATGTCAATTTTGACACTATTTAGTATTTGATTTTTTTGAAAGCCATTAAAACATTATCACTTCAAATAAAATTTATTTAACCAACCCACAAATGTAATATTAATCTATAAAGTTAGTTGAATTCATCATAAGTGTCAATTTACATTTATTTGGATATTTATAATGTCAATTATTTTAATATTTCATTAATAAGGTAATTACTGCATCATCATAGTGTCATAATTAAATTAACTTATAAAATATATACAAATTATAAATAAAATACCATTATGTTGTAAATTTATTTATCTTTATAATTAATATTTATATTCAAATTTATATTTTGCGGAACCCTATATTAAAAATGGTCTAGTTATTAAACTTATAATTTAACTCCTTTAAATCTTATTTAAATAAAATAATAACAAATGTACTAATCTTGTCCATGTTTACCAAAGAGGGTCATATTTTATTCCTAAGGATGTTTCTGGTCGAATTATACTTATCCAATAGAATTAAGACATGTGTTAGGGTAATTGTGATATCATTTTACCCTTAATTACCTTATTTACTTTTAACCATGGTAAATTGAAGTCAAAAAATACTATTGACCAAAATTTATTTTCATCTTATTGAACCAAATTTTACTTACAGATATTAATCATGTCTCTCTTATTTTTGAAATTCAACTCATAGAAGTGGTAAAATTATGCTTTTCGTAAATTTACAAACGCTCATAGGAGGTGGGTAAAAGACGGTTTAATGTTCAATAAAATTTTTATATATCAAAACTTATTAGAAAATTTCTCCATTGATTTACATTGAAATTATATAGGTATAATTTATCTATTTAGACCTAAAATAAATTTAAATAAAATAATTAATTATTTAAATAAAAAGCCTGTTTTAACCAATAACGCAATGTTTTTCACTACTCATCGAAAAATGAATGTTTTTAGAAAAATACCAAAAATTCACTCTAAGATAATTTCGATATTCCAAATTCAAAAATGAATTTCATTTTGAGAAATAAAATTTAGAAAATTTCAAAATTTTTCTATTACTATTCATAAAAGCTTGTTTGATTGGTCATAGTGTGATAGAATCTCGAAGTTGCGTAAAAATGATAACTATTGCATTATTCAAAGGGAAACGTATCTGGGAACCTTGGGGTGTTACATTATTCCCTCCTTAAAATAATTTCATCCTTGAAATTTATATAATATTACCGCACAAAAATATTCATGTGGTTTTTCATCACAAGTTCCTCTGGTTCCCACGTTGCCTCTTCCATCATATGGTTTCTTTATTGAACTTTTACTAGAAGAGTCATCTGACTTCTCATCACTTGTTCCATAGTATCAAGAATTTTGGCAGGCTCTTAAAAATAAGACAAATCAGGTTCCAGTTCACTTTTTTCACAAGTGAGTACATGCGTTGGGTCAGGCATGTATTTTCCCAACAGTGATACGTGGAACACATCATGAACATTGGGGATACATGGATGCATTTCCAAATGATAAGATACGTCTCCAATTTGTTTTAGATTATCTAAAGGTCCAATGTACTTGGGACTCAATTTACCCTTCTCACAAAAACATATAACACCCTTCCGTGGTTATACCTTCAAGAAAACATGGTCTCCTATTGGAAATTCCAAATCCTTCCTTCAGTTTTTGACATATCTCTTTTCCCTACTTTGGGTTGCTTTGGTGTGGGTTTGGATAATATTCACTTTTCCATTATTTCCTCCACAATTTCTAGGCCATCATGTTTTCTTTCACCAACATCATCCCAAAAAGTTTGTGTGGGACATCTCTTTCCATATAATGCTTCATATGGTGATATATGAATACTTGAATGGAAGCTATTGTTTTAGGAAATTTTAACCAAAGGTAAATATTGATCCCACAAACCTTGAAATTCTAGTTAGTAAGATCTCATCATGTATTCTAAGGTTTTAATAGTCTGTTCTAAATTTCCATCAGTTTGAAGGTGGTAGGCAGTGCTGAAATGATGTTCAGTATCCAGGGATTTCTGAATACTTTTCCAGAATCTTGATGTAAAATGGGGATCACGATCAAATAAATTGATAGGGGTACTCCATCAAGTCCTACAACATCATTAATACATAGTCTTGTTAAACATTAAAGTGTAAAATCTTATATTATTGCAAAAAAATGTGCTGACTTGGTAAGACAATCAACAATGACCCATATAGCATCATTCCTTCTAGGAGTCTTTGGTAGCCTCATGGCAAAGTCCATCGTAACATCATCCCCTTTCCACTCAGGTTTTGGAAGAGGTTTCATGACTCCTCTAAGCTATTGTCTTCCGTATTTCACTTGTTGAAAAACAATACATATTGACACAAAATTAGAAATATCCCTCTTCATGTTGTCCCACCAAAAATGTTCCTTCAAATCACTATACATCTTGGTGCTCACCGGGTGTATAGATAAATTGGGGCTATTAGAATCATCCAACCATTCCATTTTTAGATTAGGTATATTGGGAACACAAAGTCTCTTCCAAAATTTCAAAAGTCCATCTTCACATACGAAGTCACTGAATCTCCCATCGTTTATAGATTTAATCATCTTGTGAAACTTATCATCATCAATCCAATAACTTTTTATACTTTCTAGTAAAGATGGTTTTTAAAACATTTGAAAAAGTATTAATGTTTCACCTTCCACAGTTATTCACATATCCATCTTTACTAGATCCATGAAAATAGGATCCCATTCAACTCTCTTCTAGTTCAAAACACCATGATCATTTGTACTCAAAGCATCTTCCACCTTATTTTCCTTCCTCGGGTTGTTGTGTATAGTGAAATCATAATCCTTGAGTAGTTAAAGCCATCACATTTTCCGCATGTTGAGTTATTTTTGAGAGAAAATATACATTAAACACTTGTGATTAGTGTAAGTCTCACATTGTTTTCACCATAGAGATAGTGTGTCCATATTTTCAGAGTAATGATTACAACTGGTAACTCAATATCATGAGTGGGGTAGTTTTGTTCATGAATTTTTAGCTGTCGGGATTCATAGTCAATAACTCAATCATTATGCATAAAGACACAACTGAGTCCTTTCTTTGAATAATTATTACAAATAACATACTCATCATTCTCGGATTGTAGAGTCAAGATAGTAGAATTAACTAAAATTATATTCAGTTCTTCTAAACATTCTTCACAGTCTTTTGTCTAAGAAAATTTAACCCTTATACGTGTGAGATTGGTTAATGGGTTAGCTAACTAGGCAAAATTCTGGACAAATCTTCAATAATAACCAGTTAAACCAATAAAACTACATAACTCAGTTATACTCACAGGTGCTGGAAAATCTTGAATTTCCGCGGTCTTTCAAGGATCAGTAGATATTCCATCCATAGAGGTAATATGGCCAAGAAAATAAATCTCCTCATCCCAGAATTCATACTTGCAAAACTTTCCATATAATTCATTTTTCTAAGAGGCTTTATAATAATCCACAAGTGATTTTTAGTATCTTCATAGCTTTTAGAGAATACCAAGATATCATTAAAAAATACTACTACAAAGTCATCAAGATATTCCTTGAAAACTCTGTTCATCAGATCTATGTAGATAGAGTGTGCATTATTCAATCCAAATGGCATTACTATAAACTCATAATACATATACCTGGTTTTAAATACTGTCTTCAGAATGTCTTCCTTCATCACACACAACTGATGATATCCAGATCGAAGGTCAATCATTGAAAAATATTTATCTCCATGAAGTTTTTCGAATAAATCATCAATAATTGGTAAGGGATACTTGTTTTTTTCATTTTCAGAGAATTGATCTCCCTGTAGTCAGTGAACAACCTCATAGATTTATATTTCTTTTTTAAAAAATAGATAGGGGATCCCCGTAGAGAAACACTAGGGTGAATAAATACATTTTTACTCAATTCCTCTAGTTATTTATTTAGTTCCACTAATTCAATAGTGTCAATTCTATAAGGGTTCTTTGATATCGAAATTGAACCAGGAATTAAATCATTGGAAAACTCAATTTCTGGTTCTGAAGAATGTCCAGGTAAATCCCCTAGAAACACATCAACATATTCTTGCACAATAGGTACATCCTCTATTCTATCATTTTTTTCCTCACCCATAATTATTTCATTCTCATCCTCCCTGATAATTTAATTTAGTAGAGCTACTAGGAGTGGATCTTGATAAGAATCAGATGGTTACATTTCTTCTCTAAAGATAAGGCACACGTTATCATCCTCGAGAAATGTAACCTCTTTCTTCATACAATAATTTTTTGCATCATGGTCTAAAATCCAATCCATACTGAAGATTATATCAAATTAAATCATGGCTATGATGATTAGATCAGAAGATAAATATCATTAATATAACTTAATAGAGACTAATTCATAAAACTTTGTTGCAATGATACCTTCCTTAAGAGTTTTGTCTAAAAAATCCCCTATTAAATCATATTGTAAATATCTAATTTTCGTAGAAAACTGGGAAGATATTAAAAAAATGCGAAGATATAGAATCAAATAAAGCATTGGATAATCTTAGAGAAACCATTAAATTACTTTCCACCATGTCTTTCAGAGCTTCAACCTCTGCAGTTGTGATCACATAAAATTGGCATTGATCCCTTCTCCTTTTCTGAGGTAAGTTTCCTTGATTCTTAGGACATTCATTTTCATAATGTCCCATCTCCCTAAAATTGTAGCATTGAACATTGGTAGCTTCTTTCTTCCCCTTATAATCACTAGAAATATGGCCTTTATATCCACATTTATAGCATAATCCTTTTCCTTTTAGATAGGAATCAGGATGCTTCCATCCACAATTATAATAGGGTGGAAATTCAATTCTTCCCTTCTTCCATGTTTCTTTATTTCCTTTCCTTGAGTGTTCAGTATATCTCTTCTTCTCTTGCTTTGCTTTAATGTCGTAAGATATAGATAATTCATTTTCCGTCTTGATAGCATGTGAGACAATATCTTTATATGATGAGAAGGATTGCGAGACTGATTCTCGACAGGGAAATTCTTTTAACCCATCAATGAAACGATCAATCTTACTTTTTGGGTTATGTATATAATCTATAGAATGCCATGATATCCTTGTAAAGTTATTCTCACAATTTGAGATATTCGCATCCTCCTTTTTCCTCAGACTCAAAAATTGTCTTTCCATATTCTCTTGATGGTCACAAGGAAAGTATATTTCTATGAAAATCTATTTAAACTCCCCCCATTATTTGTTTGATACTTCTTCATCTTCCTTTATGTTTTGAATCAATGACCACCACTGATCTGCATCTCCCATGAGCTGATAAATTGCCATGATAATTTTTTCCCTTTTGCTACTCCCCAAAGCATGAACTATTTTCTCTAAGGAAAATCTCTATTGCTCAGCTACTAACAGATTTTTACTCCCATTGAATTTTGGTGGTTCTTTCCTCATGAAGAGATCTAACATTAATCCTCTGAGTTGTGGATCAGGGTGCTCCATAAACGTAAGGTTATTATTCATAACCTGAGTGGGTTGTCCTAGTATGGTGACAAGCTAATCAGCACCAGTTTCATTACCAGCTCCACTAGAATTATCTTAAGTAAGAGGGAAATCCCTATATGGATTATGTGCATTGATACTGTTTCCATATATTCTACTAGGCACTATTTCTAAACAATGGAATACAGTAGATTAGTTTATGAATCACAATATATAATTCCAAACTTGTAAAACACTTAACATAAATTGAATAGTTTTTGTATATAATACATAACCAAAAAAATGTTTTCTTTGATGAGGTATATACTCATAAATCTGTCAAAATTTTTCTTAAGGAAAATGAGAATTATCCTATGCATATTATCCAGGAGTTTCGTAACAAATAGTGAAAAAAGGCCTGTTTCCGTCCACCAATTCCCATTCGAATTTAGTTCAAAGCGTTGTTTTCGGGTTTTACCCCAAGGTACTATTAGACTCCTAATGTATTAATCATGTTTTAATGATCACAAATCTCAAACATAATTTCACATCTTGTTAATTATTTGAAATCTTAATTACAAATCTTATTCATGATCACAAATACCACTATGATTTACCAATCTTAGTAATAATTACATATCTTATAAATCCTCTGTATTTATGTTTCAAGTTCTCTTACCTTATAATGGTTCAGCATAATTCATATTATGCATATTACTGTTTAAGTTTGAATACAGTTATTTTTCTAAGTATCAAGACACTGTGAAAGACACATCGTGAACAACACACCATGACCCTGACACCGTGAAGGACACACTGTGAGAAACACACTGTGACCCAAACACCGTGAAGGACACACCGTGAGGAACACACTGTGAAAGAAACACCATGAGTCATACACTGTGACCTCGACACACTGTGAGTCAGACACCGTGACCTCAACACACCGTGACCCAGACACTGTGAAGGAGGTACCGTGAAGGAGACACCAGTTCAAGGAGACACCGTTTGCATAACTACAATGACACCGTTTCTTAACCTCTTTTTCAATATTATTTAAATAATGCTAACAGTCATATTTGATGTTTTTAATGCAATTAATGCTATTTAATGATAGTTGATACATGTCAGGAAACCGTATCTCGTACCTATGAAAAGGTAATCATTCTTATTGCCAAAGCTCGTTGAATATAAGAAAGATTGAACTACAGTAAAGATATAAAGAATAACATACGTACGTGCGACAACTCAAGAAACAAAAGTGTTCTGTACTGAACATAAGAACAATCATGATCATGGAAGAACACATTGCAATATCATAAAATAACTATCATGTGTGAAATCCAACAAAACTGAAGAACACACGAAAGATCAAGAGAATTTCATCACATGTGAAAGACACCAAGATTAACCACGACACTCTGTTTTTCAACAGAAAAAACAGAGAATGACTTAGAAGCATTTCTTCTGAATCCAACGAGTCCATAGTTGCACTTCCAATCACTAGATATTTTTAAACTTTCATATACTCTCTCTAAGTGATTTCTTTATTGACTTTTTCAAGCAGTTTGTGTACTCTATATATCTTACACACACATTGTCTCCTGCGCTGAACTGGAGGATACTATATCCTCATTCCAAACATTCTATACCTTCTTATGTCCCATTGAAGATAGTGGTAGAGGTCAAGTAGGATCTGGACAACTTGTGTACTATTGTCTTAATTTTCCCATGAAGAATAGTGGTAGAGGTCCCTGTGTGACCTGGATAGTTTCTGAACTGTTGTTAACCCCATTCCAGGGTGTGGATAAAATTTATATATAAATTTGAGAGGACTAAGTTTAGTCTTGAGTCCAAACCTCTTTGTTATATCTGTTGTGCATTTTAGTTTATGTTTAATGTATACTATATATATCATTTGTATTCCACTGCTATTACTTTGAAATACAAACTATTTTAAAGTTACTTTGATAGTTAATCTAGCAAGATTTTGTTACTATTATAAATTAGTAGGTTAGTTTCAATAGCTAATTTAATCTTCTGATTAGATTAACTGAGACCTAATCAGTCTTTTGAGAAGCTAATTGAACCTTTACAGTTTTACAAATTCACTACTGTTTAACTTGTTTTATAAATTGGGGATTTTAATAGAAATTATTTTAACAGAAAGTTTAATTGGAACTCAATTCACCCCCCTCTTGAGTGTCCACTCTGACCAAAACTTAGTATAAAAGGCTTGTTTTTATTAAAGGATTTCAACATAATCTCTTTTTCAACAATTATTGTAGTTGCGTCTTTAATGATCATAAATTTCTGTTACTCGTAAATTTTATCTCTTTAGATATATTTTCTAGAATCTGGATATGGATAATAGACTAGAAGGTTCTGCTACTGACAGGACACCTTACATCAATGGAACCAACTATGCCCAGTGGAAACTTAAAATGAAAATTCATTTAGAAAGTATGGGTTTTGATATTTGGACTGCTATAGAGTATCAATATAAAATTCCAGAAACGAAAAGAACTACATGGGATTAACCTACTAAAGTGGCTTACAACAATAATTTTAAAGCTATGAATGCTTTGTATTGTGCATTAGGATATGAGGAATTAAATATAATATCTGCCTATAAAACAACTTATGAAAATGGGATACATTAGGTGTTTCTCATGTGGGAACAACTAATGTTAATGAAATGAGATTAAATACATATACTATTAAATATGATAATTTTAAGAAGACACCTGACGAACCCATTTCTGACATGTACCTCAGGTTTAATGAGATTGTCAACACAATGAGCTCAGTTGGAAAGGTTGTTCCAGCAAAGGAACAAATCATGAGAATATTGAGATGTCTACCAGATCGATGGAGAGGCACTTCTGTTTCAATCAGAGAATCATGTGACATTGGATCTTTGCCTGTCAAAGAACTGATTGGTAAGCATAGTATCTATGAGGAAGAACTCAAAGTGAATATGGAGGAAGATGATGAACCTAAAAGGAAGTCAATGGAATTTAATTATATTGCTTCAAAGATCAAGGACAAAGACAAAGCTCAAATACAAACTGAAAGTTCAACAAGTGAAGATTCAGACTCTTACATTGATGCTGAAATGGCACAGATAGCCAGGAGGTTTAAGAAATTCTATAGGAAGAATAAATTCATCAGAATAAAAAACTACAAAGGTAAATATGACAATAAAGGTCACTGGATAAAGGATTGGAAAAGGATAGATAAAAGTGATGATGTATTCTTCTAGGAATGAAAAAGAAAATGTCACATAAAAGTTGATTGTCCAAAACTAAAGTTTAATAAGAAACATGACTACAAGGATAGTATGTATGAGAAGGCTATAAAAGCTACCTGGAGTGCTTCAGAAGGTAGCACAAGTGAATCTGATGTTTCTGATTCTGAAAACAATCGTGCCAACATTTGTTTCATGACCAACACATCTGAGGTAACCTTAGATACTCCTATTTTAAATTCTTATTATTCTGGAGTTGATGCTGAATCTGATTCTGATTCTCAAGACATGACTAAAGATGAATTATATGAATACTGTAACATGATAGAATAAATATTCAATGATGTTAAGGACAAATATAAGTTATTAAATAAACAACATGCTCTCACTATTGCGGTTAAATCTTCCATTTATATAGAAAATTAAAATAATGCTCAACTTTTGAAGGAAAATACTGAATTAAAAATGTCTAATGAGCAACTTACGAAGGACTTAGAAAAATTCACAAAGGGAAAATATACACTTACTGAAATGTTAGGTAAACAAGTTGCACCAAAGTATACTACTGGTTTGGGATACCAACCTGGACAGAGACAATTTACCAAAACTAGATTTATTCCTAAATCTGGACAAAATTCTGCTTGTTCCAGTTCTAGAAATTCATATGCTTCAGCTAGTTACTCACATAGTTATAGATAAAATAGGGCTTACCTTTCAAAATATATTGAATCTACTGATTATATGAGACCCATAATACAAATTTGGGTACCTAAAGCTTTACTTGCTAACCTTTCTAGACCCAAGATAATATGGGTACAAAAATCATATTCCATCTAAAACTGTTTTGTAGGAAACCTACTTGAAGAGTTCCCATAAGAATATATGGTATGTGGACAGTGGATGTTTAAGGCATATGACTGGGAATTACTCATGCTTCAAGATCCTAATCAAGGTTGATGGAGGCCATGTCTCCTTTAGTGATAATTCTAAAGGAAAGATAATTGGCCAAGGCCAAATTGGTAACACTAACTCAGTTTTAATTTCTAATGTTTATTTTGATGGGTTAAAATATAACTTGATAAGTATATCACAATTATGTGATGATGGATTTAATGTTAAATTTGAAAATTATTCTTGTAATATTATAAATTATAAGAATGTTTTATAATTTTCTACTTTGATAAATGAAAATGTTTATGCAGTTGATTTAAATTTTTTAGCTAAACAAAACATTAATTGTTTAAATGCTTTTCATAAAGAATCTTGGCATTGTCATAGAAAATTAGGAAACTATAATATACATTCACTTAGAAAACTAACTAGGAATAACTTAGTTAGAGACTTACCCAAACTTGAGTTTCCAAATGAAAAAGTTTGTAATCCCTATCAAAAGGGGAAAAAACACAAAATCTCTTTCAAACCAAAGAATGAAATTTCAACTTCTCTGCCACTTGAGTTTCTTCACATGGATTTGTTTGGACCATCAAGAGTTTTATGATTAAATGGGAAGCACTATGTATATGTATTAGTAGATGAATTTTTCTAGATATACTTGGGTATACTTCTTAGCTCACAAAAGTAAAGCGTGTTCCTATATTGTCAAATATTCATAGTCTGTAGAAAATCATAGTGGACTTAAGATTAAGACCCTGAGAAGTGATCATGGCTGTGAGTTTGAAAATCATGAGCTTGAATCTTACTGCTCACAAAATGGCTATACTCAAAATTTCTCTTCCCCTAGGACACCTTAGCAGAATGGTGTAGTAGATAGAAGAAATAAAACCCTTCAAGAAATTGCAAGAACTATGCATAATTAGCATGACCTGCCTATTTACTTTTGGGCTGATGCTGTAAATAAAAATTGTTATATCATCAATAGAGTATTAGTCAGACATGTTCTCAAAAAGACCACTTATGGATTATGAAACAATAGGAAACCTAAAGTTATTTACTTTAGAGTCTTTGGTTGCAAAGTCTTTATTCTCAATACTATGCATAATTTGGAAAAGTTTTCTTTTAAGAGTGATGTAGGAATCATTTTATGATATTATGTAACTAGAAAGCCTATAGAGTTTTCAATAATAGAACCAAGTGTGTGGAAGAATCTGTTCACATAATATTTGATGAAACTGATCCACATGAACCTAAATCATCTCTTGAAAATCTTGAAGATGATTTGTCTATTCTGAACATTAATGATAAAACCAATGAACCTGTTGTAAAAACATCAAGTTCTGGAAACATTTTAGAATCTTCTCTTAAGGAACCCGAACCTAGAGATGAACCTGAAATTTCTAGTCCTACCTTTACTAGATCAACAAGGATTCTAATGAATCATACTTTATATTCTATTGATGGAAATCATGAAAGAGGGGCACAGACTAGAGCTTCTCTTAGAAATTAGGTTGAAAATCAAGCCTTCTTGTCACAAAATGAACCTAAAACATTAATGATTATATTAATGATGAATTTTGGGTAATTTATATGCAAGAAGAACTTAATCAGTTTGAAAGAAATAATGTTTGGAAACTAGTAGAAAGACCCAAGGACACTTTTTTCATAGTCACAAAATGGGTATTTAGAAATAAAGTTGATGAATCTGGAAATATAGTTAAAAACAAGGCTAGATTAGTTGCACAAGGTTATAGTCAAGAGGTAGGAATTGAATATGAGGAGACTTTTGCTCCAGTAGCCAGACTAGAAGCTATTAGGATCTTACTTTCTTATTCTGCACATTTAAATTTCAAACTACATCAAATGGATGTCAACAGTGCATTCTAAAATGGCTATATACCTGAGGATGTTTTTGTTGAACAACCACCTGGATTTGCAAACCCTCATTTTCCGAATCATATTTTCAAATTATCAAAAGCTTTATATGGTTTAAAGAAAGATCCAAGAGCATGGTATGATAGATCACGTAGTTTTCTTATTTATAAAGGTTTTACAAAATGTATGTTTGATCCTACCTTTTGTATAAAACAAATTTCTAAAGATGTTTTAGTTGTTCAAATATATGTAGATGATATTATTTTTGGATCTTCAAAAACTTCTTTATGTACGGATTTTTATAAAATGATGCAAAAATAATTTGAGATGAGTTTAATGGGTAAACTAAAATTCTTCCTTGGATTTCAAATCATTCAAAATAATGATGGAATTATTTTAAATAAAAGTAAATATACAAGAGATATTTTAAAAAATTTTGGATTGGATATAACTAAAAGTAGTGACACTCCCATGAGTTCCACCTGTAAGTTGGATCTTGATGAAGATGGTAAATATATTGATCAACCCACTTATAGAAGAATTATTGGAATTATACTCTACATAACTATTAGTCATCCTAATATAATGTTTAGTGTGTGTATGTGTGGTCGTTTTCAAGAAAACCCTAAAGAATCACATTTAAATGATGTAAAGAGAATTTTCAAATACCTCAAGCATACTCCCATTCTAGGAATGTTCTATCCAAAAGGAAAATAATTTGAATTTGTTAGTTATTATAATGTTTATATTTCTGGATGTAAGTTATATAGAAAAAGAACCTCTGGAACATGTCACCTTTGAGTCAAGTCACTAGTATCATGGTGTAGTAAGAAAAAATATTTGTTGCATTATCTACTATAGAAGCTGAATACATAGCTGCTGGAAGTTGTTGTTCACAAATTTTGTGGATAAGACACACATTACTAGACTACGGATATCAATTCAGAAATGTACCAATAAATTGTGGCAACACAAGTGCTATTAACATTTCAAAGAATCTTGTTTCCCATTCTAGGACAAAATATATTGCTGTAAGACATCAATTTTTGAGGCATCATTATCAAAAAAGGTGATATCACTTTTGAATTCATTGGTACCGAATATCAACTTGCTGATATAATCACTAAAACATTAAATTTTGAGAGATTAGATTACATAATACATGATCTTGGCATGATCAATCACAAATAGATATCTTATTGGCCTGAATGTTTAATATTTCCCTATTAATTACTTTACTGTTTCATGTTCATGGTTTCTTAGTTGTTGTTTCATGCTTACGGTCTCACAGTTAACACTGTGTCTTCACGATCTGTCACTTAACTGTCTCATCATGACTGCACAAAACACTCACTGTCTCACCAAGACTACACAGAATAGTCATTATCTCACCGTGATGACTGCTTTTCATCGCAACGTAATGCCTACTCACGGTATCACCGTGAAGTTTATTTATAGATTTATTTTAATCTGTATCACGTTAATCATTATTTCACCGCTATTTACATTCCCACATTTTTTATGACGTTTGGCATTACCAAATAATAAAACTTAAGGGTTTCACTCGATTACTCACCCAAAATCTTTCTTGAACCTTCTCAACCTTGCAATCATTCTCTTCTTATCTCTCGCCAAAATCTTAAGTGGATGCCAAGGATGAAGTGTCCATCTTCACCCTCATCAGAGAAGCACCGGTCTAAGAAAAATAAGAGAGCACCGAAGATAGCTCTTTATGGTCCCCTGAATATTAACCTAGTAAGCCATATTGTTGCTCCTAATAAAGAGATTTTTCCTGAGTGGCTGCTATCTAGTAAGTCTTTGGTTCTAAAAGTTCTTAGAGATCATGGATGGCTCGAATGGTTCTCTCGAATGGATATACCTATACACCCAATGTTGGTATCTCATTTTTATCAGTATGTAAAGTTTTCCTTTAATGCTTGAAAAAGATTCATGTTAACAAGATGGATCAATGTTCAGAAATGTTCTTCACTTCAAGGCTATGGGCTGGATGCCTAAGGATTCCTCATGAAGGTATTTGTGATGACTACTAGAGATACCCTCTTCCTTCAGCCAACATATTTGATATGGAGAATGCCTTGCAAATATTAACTACAAATGGAACCAAGTGAAGGGCTATAGCTGCAGAGCTGGATGGGGAGATAATGCTCCTGTTTAAATTTCTTCTGAATTTGATTAGTCCAAGGAAAGGAGATTTTGTTGTGTTGAAGTATCATGATGTTTTACTGATTCAACTGATGAATAATTGCCATAATATCAACCTATGAAAATATGTCATTCACCATATGTGTGAACTGATTAAGGTCACATCTAAATCCACATCTTTGATTTAATCAATGATGATTTCAGCTATGCAAGTGTCCAAAGGAGTTGTTGGACCAAATGAAGAAAAGTTTGTGGATTTAGAGTACTGTTTATCCAAGCCTACCATTATAAGGATGAAAATCAATTGGAACCCTTGGAAGAAGCAGTGGATTGAAGATAATGAAAAGGTTTATGAAAATTTCAATCCTGTTGATTATCCAAGAAGGCCAAAGAATATAACTGATCCTGGTTTGGAACAAGATAAAGTGGATGAGTATCCAGAAGAGGTTGAAGAAGAGGAAGTGGCAGCTGAAGTTCCACCTAGAGAATAGGCTGAATTACCTCAAAAGGAAGCAGCTCTTGTTGAGAAGGAAATGACTGTTGTCCCCGATGATGTTCCTGCTAAAATTCATCTTAGAGAAGATGTTTATGTTGTTCTTAGAGAAGAAGAATCTTCTGTTGTTTTTAGAGAAGAATAATATCCTACTGTTCTTGGAGAGGAAAAAGCTCATGCTTCTAGAGAGGGTGTTGATCTAGAAACCCAAGCTAAGGCTTTAAGATATTTGATTATCCCTGTTTTAGAAAAGCAATCCATGGAAGAGTCTGGTAGTGCAGAAAACCTCCCTGAAATGCAAGAAGAAAATCTATAAGATCTCACCATTGTGCAAGAAGCTAGTTTGGAAGCACAGCCTATAGAACAGTTGGTTCATGAGTAAATAACCTATGCTGAAGAGAGGATGGAAATTACCTTTCAGTTGGAAAGGTAAGAAATGGCGGAGGAGAATAGAGTTGATCCTGTGGATCTTGAGCATGCTGTTGAGCCTATAGTTTCTGAAATGTAAGCACAGTTTGAGGGGGAGCAACCTCAAATTCTTGAGACTAGTGAAGCTGAAATCGATGAAGTTGGATCTCCTAAAGCCTCTCAACAAACTGTCTCTTTTTTGTGTAAACTCGGTATGAATTTCCCAGATTTTATTATGGGAGTTAATAACAAAAAGTGACTAAAACTAGTATAGATCTCTCTTCTCTATTTCAATTAAAGTCATTCACTCACCCTTAACCAGAACCAGAACTAGAACCTCAACCTCAACTTCAACCTGAATTAGAATCTAAAACTGAAACTGACTCAGAACCGCAACCAGACCCTGAAACTTCCCATGGACCACTTTATCTACATTTTCCTGATCAGAAAACATTTTTAAGTAAATATGATTTGAAAGTATTTGAAGAGACTATCTTAGTTGGAGTTGAGAAGATTATATCCTCTCAACCTCGTCCTGTAACTCAACTAATTCAGGAAGGTGCCTCGATTCTTTTAGAGAATATTATTCTGCATATTCAACCGAGGATGATCCTTGAAATACAAGAATTCAGAGTTGAAAATAAGTTTCATAGTGATGATGTTTCAAATTTGAATGATGTGGTGGAAAACCATAAAAAATAATTTTCTTCAAGATCAGAGCCTGCTCCTGTTGTTGCTGCTCCTACACCTGTTGCTACATCTCTTGAACCGAATGTTTCGAACATTTCTTGAGAGATTGTATCTCAAGTTCATCCAGATCTGTTATCTTTTGATGAGAATATTGGAGAAAGACACACAATGATTTTTCAATGCATGAGAGAGGTTGTAGAAAATCTGAATAAACTCACAGATGAGTACACTAGATGCC
This sequence comes from Viscum album, assembly GCA_963277665.1. Lineage (NCBI taxonomy): Eukaryota > Viridiplantae > Streptophyta > Magnoliopsida > Santalales > Viscaceae > Viscum > Viscum album. Next base: position 408,453,682 of record OY728162.1, read on the forward strand.
TTCAAAAGGTTTTGAAACAACTCAAATATCTATCTATAGTTGTAAAGGATTCTCCTCGATCTGGTCAAACTTATGTTCCTTATTTGGATGATTCTACACTCAGATCCATAATCAAGGAAGAAATTCAGAATGCCTTTAGTGGTTTAGATTTGTTTTCTTTATCTGAAGTTTTGAGGAATAGTAATAGAGCACCTGACGTGGTTCACATTCATTCTATGATTCCCAATGATGCTCAACCGGAGATCACCAAGAATATAGACTTTTATCTCACCTGGATTTTCTCCAAAAGTGACATGACCAATCACTTTATGTATCTTGTGGAGAATTTGAAGATCCCTAAAGTGACTCAATATTTTAAAGCTCATGTTTAGAAGATTACAGAGTTCACCAGATTGTTGGACATATTCACGGAGAATAAGGATGATTTTGAAAAGGCTATGAAATATGGTGGAGAAATCATTACAGATTTCATCAATCTTTTGAAGCCATAACTTCATGTGTAGAGTACTTCTATAGTTGCTCCACCTGCTGCACCCCTTAGACCTGGTCTACCTGCCCTGGCCTCAACTTCCATGTTAGTCAGCCAAGCTCTATCTCAGATCCGTCTAGTCATTCTTGACCAACCACAGACTAAATCTTCAACATCTCCTACTTAGGGTCCCTCCATATTTTAAGGTCTACCTTTACCATCTTTTTCTACTGCTTCCATGCCTTCTTCTACATCAGCTCCAACTCCTGTTGCTGGTAAAGGAAAGAAAAAATACAATCCCTGAAGACACCCAGTGACTACTTTCATTTTTATGGGACGTCTTTGTTTGTGTTTTCCAACTGTATATTGTAGTCTGAACGTTTTTAATGAAAAATGCATTGTTTAACTACATTCTTTTAAATTTTTAATAATCCCAAAATGGTGAGAAAGAGTTATCTCTTATTATTTTATTTTATTTTATTCTATTTTTTATTTTCAATAACGTTTCATTACATTTATACATCAACTATACATGATTTGTGATCATCAAAAAGGGGGATATTATTGGACTCCTCATGTATTAGTCATGTTTTAATGATCACAAATCTCAATCATAATTGCACATTTTGTTAATGATCCCAAATCTTAATTACAAATCTTATTCATGATCAAAAATCTCATTATTATTTTTCAATATTAGTAATAATTACATATCTTATCAATCCTCTATATTTATGTTTCATGTTCTCTTACCTTATAATGGTTAAGCTTAATTTATATTATGCATATTACTATTTAAGTTTGAATACAATTATTTGTCTAAGTATCATGACACCGTGAAGGACACACCGTGAGAAACACATCGTGACCCAGACATCGTGAAAGACACATCGTGAGAAACACACTATTACCCAGCCACCGTGAGCAACACACCGTTACCCAGAAACCGTGAAGGACACACCGTGAGTCAGATACCATGACCTCGACACACCGTGAGTCACACACCGTGACCTCAACACACTGTGACCCAGACACCATGAAGGACGTACCGTGAAGGAGACACCGGTTCTAGGAGACATCGTTTTCATAACTACTGTGACACCATTTCTTAAACTTTTTATCAATATTATTTAAACAATGCTAATGGTCATATTTGACGTTTTTAATGCAATTAATGCTATTTAATGATAGTTGTAACATGTCAGGAAACTGTACCTCCTACCTATGAAAATTTAATCATTCATGTAGCCAGAGCTCATTTAATATAAGGAAGATTGAACTGTAGTAAATATGTATAAAAGAACATATGTACGTGCGACAACTCAAGAAAAACAAGTGCTCTGTACTGAATAGAAGAGAAATCCTGAGCACTAAAGAACACATTGCAATATCTTCAACGAACTGGTATGTGTTCAGTCCAACACAACTAAACACCACACGAAGAATCAAGAGAATTTCTTCAAATGTGAAAGACACCAAACTGAACCACGACACACTGATTTTCATAAAAAAAAGAGATAATAACATAGAAGAAATTCTGCAGAATCCAAGGAGTCCAGAGCTGCAGTGCCAATCACTAGATCTTTCTAAACATTCATATACTCACTCTAAGTGATTTCTTTATTTTCTTTTTCAAGAAGTGTGTGTACTCTATATATCTTACACACACACGGTCTCATGTGCTGAACCGGAGGATACTAAATCCTCATTCCAAACTTTCTATACCTTATTGTGTCCTACTAAGGACAGTTGTAGAGGACAAGTAGGACCTGGAAAACCTGTGTACTATTGTCTTTGTTTTCCCATGAAAAACTCTAGTAGAGGTCCCTGCGTGACCTGGACAGTTTCTGAACTGTTCTTAACCCTGATCCAGGGTGTGGATCAAATTTATATATAAATTTGAGAGTAATAAGTCTCGACTTGATATTGACCCTCTTGTTTATATCTGATGTGCATTTTTGTTTATGATTAAAGTATACTATATATATCATTTAAATTCTGTTGCTATTACTTTGAAATACAAATTATTTTAAATTTACATTGATAGTTAATCGAGCAAGTGTTTGTATCTATTGTAAATCAATATGTTAGTTTCAAAAGCTAATTTAATATTTTGATTAGATTAACTGAGACCTAATCTATCTTTTGAGAAGCTAATTGAACCTTTACAGTTTTAAAAATTCACTACAGTTTAACTTGTTTTATAAATTGGGGATTTTAATAGAAATTATTTAAATAGAAATTTTAATTTTAACTCAATTAACCCCCCTCTTGAGTGTCCACTCTGACCAACAGGTACATACATACTAGATACGTCTCTACCTACATGTATTCAGACAGGGATGCATTGCTTGGGAAACTCACAAAATGTCTATAGTACCAAAATTCTAAGATGTTATTCTATACTAATCCTCAATGTCTATCTTATTGTAATTTTATATAATATAAGTTTTTCTAAATCTAGTTTCCAAGGTTTGTACTAAACTTTCTATGATACCAACTGTAATAGCCCAACCCAAGTTACCCAATGTTGATGCTTTATTACATAAAAATGGCATCATACAAAGAATCATGTCCCGAAAGACCGATCAGATTAGTATTATTGGAAACAAGATACATACATAAGTTCATCATTAAAACTTGAAACGAAAAACAACACAAATTTAATCCATTAAAAACATCCAAGCCTCCTAGATTATGCCTATAAGTCACTCATAACTAACTTCTTCATATCCAAGGAAAATTAAACATAAGGAAGGGGTGAGCTCAACTGCTCAGTAAGGGTAAGCAATACAGGGGAAGATAACATAAACATTAGTCATGGTGAATAATTAAAAACACATGCCTTTACATATAATAAACATGAAAACTTTATTGCAGGAATATGAGCTGAGTAAATAATTCCATAACAAAACATAGTCATGGGTATTATACTAGTCAAATAACCACATGAACCAGCATTATTATTTTAATATTGAGGGAATGTATAATGTCGGACATTCTAAAACATCATGTCAAGGCCTCGACCAAGACATATAAAAATGATTTAGGCATCCACCAAAACTATATATCAATTGGGAAAGGCCTAGCTCAATTCCACATCTAATTGTCTCATGAGAGCTACCGATTTACTGAGGAGGTATAGCAGGATGCACCCGTCACATACTAAGTCCAATACATTCCTCATATGAAAAGGTTAAAACATAACATAAACATTCATATTAAAACTACAATACAAAATTTCAACAGTTTAACCATAAAACATGAATGGTATAAAAAAAATTCATATTCAAACATATCACAAAACCTTGAATACAATATCGAAGATTTGAATCATAATAAATCAACTTCAAACAAGTTTAAAATCTATCAAAAGATGTTGACATAGATGAAATGAAAACTATTTAAAAGAAATACCTCTCTCTATTTTGATACAATTTAAGAGTCACATAATTTTATAAGAAAATATTTATTTTTAAAATATTATTGTAAGCTTGTAAGGGATTATTGGATTATGTTATTGGGTGGAAAAATAGTTTCACCCGCTATATAAGTTAAAAAACATATTCCTACCATAATTTTGTCAAAAACGTCATAATGTACATTGTTTGTAAAATGACGGAAAGATTATTTTCAAAACATATAATGTCAAATAAGGGTTTAAATGACTTTAACCCATATTCTAATAAATAGTAAAAATGTTTTGAAATACATTTTTAAGAAAACATAGATGTTGATGGTAAATAGGTCCCAGTAGATAAATATATAAAAACAACCTCAAATAAAAAATTGATTGTGAATTTAAGCCTTACCTTGTACTTTTACTTAGTTGAGGGTAAGTTAACCTAATGTATAATAGTTACATAATTGTTATTAAATTATAAAATAACTATAAATATAAATATGATTTCATATATGAACCTCTAATATATATTTATTAATAATATTTCAGTAGTATCATCGTTTTGGGTTTTAACTAATTCATTTTCCTTTATATGCATGGTTACGTAAGCCATGTGTTTTATGGATTAGATTTACTTGATTCATATATATAATGATATTATGTTAATAAAAATTATTTTTAGACATGTAATGAAATTTATTCTTGAATTGTTACGATGGGGAAATGAATCTCATCGCGTTCATAGAGACGGTAATCTGTACGTATGCACGAGAAACAATATCAATATACTGATGGAGAAATCATATGTAATTAGATGTTATATCATATATACAGAATCATTAACATGTTATATTTATTATTTACAATATTTATACTCATTATTATACCCATCCAAATAACTAAGTGTTTGAATAACAAACTACACCATGAAGTGGAGATGGTATGCCGTATGTATGCACGTATGGTGACTTTTTCATTTATAGGATGGATAGAATAAAGAAAATGGTGGTACCATATTTATAATAACATCACAGTATGTAGAAGGTACATGGTTTATTATTTTGTTATGTAAACAACAAAGAAAGAGGAAGTGGAAGAAGAAAAGAACTTGAAAGTGGTGATAAAATATTTACCTCTTCTTCATGTTCTTCATTTGGATTTGATCAAAAGGCATCCATAGGTTGGATTTATGACAAAATTAAGGCCTCTAGGATGAAGGGAGAAAATTTTGGAGGATATTTGGGCATAGGTTGGCTGAGTCAAATAACTATGGAGGCCTGATTTTTAGCTAAGGGGAAGTTCCCTTTTATTAGTGAGGTGAGGGTCACATTAGGAAAAGATTAGAATATTATTTTATAATAAAATTATTTTTGGTTTATAATGGATAAAAAATGATTTATTTAGAGACTTAGTTGGGTATGGGTCAAAAAAACTCTCAACAAATAGGTTTTAGACAGGTTTAGGTCACCATATTAACATTAAATTTTAGATTTAACTCTTAGTTAAATAATTCGACATTTACCATGTCTCTTTGTATTTTTACATTATAAGGTTAATAAACATACTATAAACTACCAAGAGAAACCCAAGTTGTTCATTATTAATATATATAACCATATATAAGTATTTTAGCTGATCCTTAGATTTTTACGAATATTATATCAATTAATAATACAGTATTTGTTTTAAAAAACTCAATAATGTCAATTTTGACACTATTTAGTATTTTATTTTTTTGAAAGCCATTAAAAATTTATCACTTAAAATTAAATTTATTTAACCAACCCTACCATGTCATATTAACCTATAAAATCAATGTAATTCTTCATATGTCTCAATTTACATTTATTTTGGTATTTATAATATCAATTATTTTAATATTTCATAAATATTGTTATTACTACATCATTATTATCTCACAAATAAATTAAATTATATAATTTCTAAAAATTATAAATAAAATACCATTATGTAGGAATTTTGTTTTCTTTCTAATGAATATTTATAGTCGAATATATATTGTCTGAAACCTTGTATTAAAAATGGTTTAGTTATTAAACATTGAATTTCACTTTTTTAACTCTTCTTTAAATAAAATATTAATAAATATCCTAATCTAATCCAAGTCGACCAAAGGAGGTCATATTTAATTTATAATGTTTTTTGGTCTAATTATACTTATCCTATAGAATCAGGACATGTGTTATGGTAATTATGATATCATTTTTCCCTTAATTACACTATATACTTTTAACCGTGGTAAATAAAAGTAAAAAGTTACTATTAACAAAAAATTATTTTCAACTTATTGAACCAAATTTTATTTACAAATATTAACTGTGTCTCTTGGATTTTTAAAATTCAACTCACAGAAGCTGTAAAATTAAGTTTGTTTTGCAAATTTGGTAATGCTCAATGGATGTGGGCAAAAGACGGTAAAAAGTTTAATAAAATTTTTATATATCTAAACATACTATAAAATGACTCCATTTATTAAATTGAACTTATATAGGTATTACGTATCTATTTTTACCTTAGATAAATTTGAATAAAATACATATTTATTTAAATTAAAAGGCGGTTTTAACCAATAACGTAGTGTTTTTAACTATTTATAAAAAATTGAATGTTTTCAGAAAAATACCAAAAATTCACCCTAAGCTAATTTAAATATTTTCAATTAAAAATTTAAGTACATTTTTAAAAATAAAATTTATTAAATTTCAAAAAGTGGGTATTACTATTCATAATAGCTACTTTGATTGGTCGGGGTGTGTTAGAATCTCGATGTTGCGTACAATGCAGGCTATTGCATTATTCAAATGGAAATGTGTCGTGGAAGCGTGGGGTGTTACTATAATATGGATATATTTAATGAATATATATGAAATATATGATATATTAATTGTTATATAAAGTGTATTTTTTCCCTTTCTTTTGATCCATCAATCAAAAAAATGAAAACAATGCTCATGCATATATATTTTCTATCGTCCCCTTAAATGATGTAATTCATTTTTCTATATCTATATTTTATTAATGTATATAAGTATATATATATAATGAATATATTTCAAATTTTTACCATGATTAATATTATTGATATGGTTCAATCTTGATGAAAATAGAAGGATCCAAACTATTGAACTCAAACATATGTCAAAAATGAAATAGATATCACATGAATCACTGATTTTAATATGGAATCATTAAAAAATGTGACAAAGTTTTACAAGTAATTCATATATGGTAAAATATATATATTTTGGTTTCTTAAATATATTTATAATAAATTTATTTTTTTTATATAGGAGGTTCCAATTCTTATGAAGGAAGTCATACCTATGGTATATAATTTTCAACTCACTTTTATTTATGTTCGACACGTGCCTTATAAACTACTTGTTCTTTTAATGTGGTGTATATAATACCCATTAATAACTATTATTATTATTTTTAATAATTTTATAGGTATTTATATTTTATATGGATCTCTATTTCATGAAATTTTTGATACAAATGTCACCAATGTGGTAAGGGTTTTATGTTACAATCTCGTTATTTATTAGAACTGTTTATAGTTAAGTTATGATGATGAAATATTGTCATATATATCTCAATAATTTCATGAAATTTATTACCATATATAAATTCCATTAAAAAAATTTCTTTATTTTCCTCACCATAGGTACTCTAGAGTTTGAAAATTTTTTTAAGAATTTTTTTTTCTCTCTTCGATTGAAATGCCTTTTTTTCCTCATCTATGATTTATAAAATTGTTTTAAATTAGGATTTTTATATTGAAATATGATTTTAAACTCATTTTTATCCATTTTTTGATTATTAAAAAAAGGATTAAAATGAATCTTCTTTTCATTTTAAGAATAAGGAGATTTTACCAAAGTGTAAAATGAATGTTTTTATTTTAACATATATGGTACGATGGAAATTTCCCAAAATCATTGCTGATAAATTATTTGAATATTACCTTACAAAAATACCTGGTTATTTTAAAAAAAATCCATAATATTATAGATATTTTTTATATTTTAATGATGTGATTTCAAAATGGAAATGTTATTTTCCAAAAGAATGTTTTTAATGATCTTATACTGGTATTTCTATTCATCAAATAAGAAATGCTTTATTTAATATATAATATACAAGTGATATGATATAATTATTCTAAAATTGCTATTTTTCTAGATGGTTTATGTTAATAATGAAAATATTTCTATGCAACACATTCCTTTTTTGGGATACTATAATGAAATTACAGAATGTTTATAAAGGCCATTTATTTTCCATGTGTAATGCTATGATCAAATGATTGTTAAAATAATTTATTTTCTTTGTTTATAATGTGACAAATTTTTTATGATCTTATGGTAAACATATATATGGTTTTTATTATGTCATATTGGTTACATTATAACTATGGATGCGGGTTAATTTATAATCAACGAAGGTGGTTATGTTATAACTGAGGATAGTGGTCACATTAGAACCATGGATGGGTAGAACCTATATGTCCCTCATATTACTTGGGTAAATATTGATATATCAAGGGATAATTAATATTTAATAGGGATTGAACCTGTTTTAGTATGGGACTTTGTTCACTATGACAGTCATGTGAATGGACCATTACTACTAAGATGTTTTAAGGAGTGAACCCAATCCACTATGATGGTGTTTGGAGGGAACATTGACAACTAATATGATTTGGGGAGTGGACCCAATCCAATATGAGGGTCTTAGAAATTGAAATTGATTTTTAATGAAATTTTCTCTATACATTTGTTTATGACACAATTTTGTGTCTTTTAATAATTTTATACTTCCATGGATCATGTTCCTTGATTATATTATGATTCATGTTTTGTGTACTACATGGTTTATTCAATGAATAGTGATTATGATTTATGATATACAGGGTATGATTTTAAAATATTATGATCAGTTTATTATACCATTATATTTATTTTATTATCAAGTGATCATTAATATATCCTTTTTACCATTATTGTTCATCTGAGATCACCATTTCTTATGTTTCATTTCCCTATGTTATGAAGTATGATTTTTATAAGAAGGGTGATAATTATGATGATATTAGTAGGAGATAATGTATATAATTTATGAACTACTTGTTTATGTGTCCTTGTTTCCAATGTTACCAGACCTATATGATTCTTTTGTAGACCATCATTTCATTTAATGAATATTTATACATTATGATGAAATATCTATGTATGAAAATTAGGGTTATTTATAGTTACATTATGATGAAAATGAAATCCATGATTGCATATGGGTCCTGAAATTTGAGACCATGTGAGCAGAACTACATGAACCATGATCTTCTGCTGGTAGTTATATTCTTGAACCTTAATATGTAGAAAACATACCTTATGGATAAGTGGCTTGTCAACTATTCTGAAAGTAAGAGTCTCACGTATTTCTTCTCATTGATGGATCTTATCTTAATATAGAGTAAATTAATTGAGCTCCTCCAAAATCATGAATTCAATATTGTCAATTATTATGCATATGGAAAATCGGTGGATGATTATTTCAGTATGAGATCTTGTTCATAGTTTTTGTGCAAGGAATCATAGTAGTTGAATTCATTGATGTTTTCTGTAGTGGTCGAAAATGGTGTAAAATATCTATAGTTGATGTTTGTTACCCCACCACTTCTATAATACATCAGGGAGGTCCATCTTGGAGGTAAAAATTTTGATACCTTGTGTACTCGTATATCTACTGGATTTGATCCTGGTGGATGTTTTAAAGGAGGGGAGAACATAATCCATTTAAATGGTGGATGATGGTACCAGTGATGTTTTTTGATGAGTTTCTAATGTAATTTAGTACAAACCCCTTGGTGGTATATCCTGGTGGGATGAAGATTTAATAGAACCTTCGATTTTTTTCTGTTGTCCATGTATGACAAAGTGTGTAGTTGCATTTGTCTCTTCATAGCTCACTTGATAGTAGGTGAATTCTAAACATCATTTTAATATGAGTTTAACTCAACCCCTTGAGTATCTATAGTTGAATTGGTATGGTATATCTACATACTTCATTATAGGGATACCACCAATGACTAGAGGACATGATTCCATTTGGGTGATCATAGATGAACTCATCGTGTTGGCCCAAATCATAGTTATTTGTGTGTATATTTTAGTGGAGAGTTTTGGATTCTGTTATGTGTAAAAGATAGCTCATATTCATGGGGTTCCCTTGACAATAATTTCATATCATGAAGTTCAAATCTCATTATGATTATTTAGAGGATGTGAGGAGGCCTTTGGAATGTATTTGTACTTGAGAAAAGATTTTTATCCCTAGAATGACGATAAGGCTGAGTGGAACTTTAGGTTCTTGAGGACATTATTTGAGCCTGCGTGTTGGAAGTTGGGCATAGTTGGTAGGATCAACTAACTATAATAGATTTTTTATAAGCAAAAAATACCATTCCACCATCAATATGGAACCATTGGAGGTTTTTATCGGTGATCGTGCAGGTAACCACTATGTTGGACTACTCTTGGTCAGTCAGAACTCAAAGACCCAATTTTTATGAAATATACAAAAAAGTTTCTTTAGATCATCTAGAAGTGGATTATCACTGATGAGATACCTAAAATTTCTTATATGGAATGATGATGTAGGACATTGGAGTTAAATTAGAGAAACAAGTGTACTTAAAGGTTTCACCCTGATGTGGATTGAATGGATTTGGATGGGGAAGCATGTTATATCAGAGTCTCATTTCACCCATTTCTGATAAAACATTTCATCATCTAGTTTGAGTACCACTTGGCCCTATCACTATAACTAGAATGTTTACATGATGTTTTCCATGTGTACTAGATGAGGAAGTATATTCTTGATCCATCACATGTTTTTGACAAGGGAGAAATGGACATCAAGGATAAATATATCATTTTAGACTATCTGATTGTGATCGAGGATTAATAGGAGAAGATACCTTGTGTGTGAATGGTACCCTTTATGTATATCCAGTGGGAGTATAATAATTTGTATGAGATAACCTGTGAATGGTAGATCTGGGTTTGGGATCAGTACCCTCAACATTTTGTGATTTTTTTTTAACTATTTGGGATGAAGAGTTCTATGGCGGTCAAAATGAAATGACTATTTTTTCCCTTATAAATAATTGAAATATATATAATAATATTTCTAGATCTAGGTGTTGAGTCAGGGAGTGATTATGAGTACTAAAGATTCTTTTTATTGATATTATATAAATATTCAATACATTATATTATGCACTTAGATCGTTTTTGAGTGTAGAACATGGGTATTACCCCAGGTATGATGTATCCTTTTTTGCATAAGGTGTTTTGGAAAAGTGCAGTAATGGGTGGGTTAGTCATTTAATAAATAAATAAATTATTATATCTCCATTACCTAATGTCCTATATATAAACACATTTTTTTGAAAAACCGAGGGTTATCCAATTAACCCTGGGTTTTGGGAGGAGAGTATGGAGGAGTATTGTTAGACGATGAAATCATATATCAATAATTGGGTTAATGTATGGATCATAAAAGACAAACAAGTTTAAGAATCTTTCTAATGAGGATGGAAACAAAAAATTCTTCATCAACGATTGAGCAAAACTCAAGGTAGGATTTTTTTTTATTACCCCATTTTGAACCGAAATAAGTTATTTTAACTATTTTATTTGTGGGTTTGAAGCTGATTAAATGATTATTTTTTTTGTTCCTAGATCATATTAATTGATATTATCATTTGTATATTCTTTCTCATCATTCTAAATTCAATCAAATAATAATTGAAGAAATACTAAAATAAATTTTTGGTTTATTCCTCTCTATTTTTTCATTTATTCCTCCCCCATTATATGAATGTTTATCACTAAAAATTTATTTGGGTGATGATTCGACCAATACCTAGAATTCAATCATTGTATGACCATTCCTCGGCACAACGCATTGATACTGCTAGTTCAGGTTCACAATTGATGGAGAGAACAAATTGCAATGATAGAGGTGTTTTATTTGTGGTTGATCGAGAATATATTGGTGATTCTCATTAGTGGTTTGGAATGCAATGTGTGGTGTGGTGTGATGGGAACTGAGTCTCAATTACCATGGGTGGCTAGAATCCAACAACTGGTGGTGAGGAAGGAATGATCAACAAGATTCACTATTTCTGAAAGATTCTATGGTGGGATATAAGATAGTGTTGTGGTAATATGCATGAAGATTCCATTAATTTCAGAGAAATTCCCAACTAAACAACATGCAGTCTGGAGAACACGCACTATATAGTCCCCATTCTCGGGTGATTGGGTTTACACATAGGGAAAAATATCACACGTCATGTTACACTTGTCAACTACCATGTGATTTAGTGTTGGAGTCTAAGCATGTACCCCAGAGGGTACACATGTATAGAAATTTCTCAAAACACGGGAATGACTAGAGTACATGGGGATGAACCTCTACTCAGAAATGGATATGTAAAAGGTAAAATCCTGAATTACACAATCATGGATAGATGTATATAGGCATAATAATGTGGCACTCTGAGTTCTTACCTGACCTCTACATGCCATTTATCCTTGGAGAACATTTCATGTTGGTGGAAGATTACATAATATGTTAGAAGAAAAGACTCTGGTAGACCTGGGGAAATGAGACACACCATATAATTCATTCATGAGAAGTTGAGGTCCTCTGTATCTTTAATGTATATACAGGTTTAGTTGAGTGTGATCCCTTGGTCCATGCCTATGAGTGTACAATGTTGAATTATGTCCAGAGCATAGTATTATAGTTCCTTATGTGGTTTTTTCGTGGATAGTGTTTGTGGTATCCCTCTACAAGGATCGAGGTGGGATGCTTTATTGTATCTTCTAGACTGGGTAGGGCTCATGGTATCAGTGTGACCACTGTGCATAGGGTTTAAATTCCTTATCTTTTAGATTGATCTAGTATGGTGTTTTGTTACCCCAAGCAATCTTGGGTTTGATCTCATATCTGGATATTGACATATGTGTCGTTTAAATGAGTACATTGAAGAGACCCAATGATCATGGCCTCTTAAAAGAGTTCCATTAGTGACATTAAGTCTTGTGGTGTGACTTCTCCAAGACAAGAACTACCGGGATGCCTTGAGCCCCATATTATTGTTGGAAGTCGTTGAAAAATAATTGAGGCAAGGAGTTCTCTAGGAGTATATCAGGTTTTTTGTAGCTATAATTATTACTTTGTATCCTATCTTGATTTAAATGCCTTTTAGTGGATGATATGAGTACTCTTGAGGCATTATCTTTAGTTAGTTTGTGGTTTCCAACTCGGTATTGTAATACTCACCCATGCATGGTCTTTGACTGCATATGTCATATCTCATTCAGAAAACAAGTCTTTAAATCTGTCCTTTTTGGAATAGGAGCATGAAGAAAATAATAAACTAAACAAACCATTGTTAGACCCAATGTTACATTTGACACAAATCCCCCTATTTCTGAGTATTTTGGACTCATTTTCACTTTTTTATGTTCTTTAATTTTCATATATTTATTGATTTCATATACTTCACAATAGTTTTATGTTGGATAGATGTTATAAATACATTATGGTATTAGTTCTATTCACCTTTAAACATTGTGTGGATATTTTGATACAACTATGTGTGTTTGTAAGTACCTTAGGCTATGGCCTCCCATGTGTGTAATACTTATACTCGGTTCTGGTCATCATCCCCTAGTCTATTGGAGATGGGAATGGGGATCCCACAGAGCTTTTCATTGTCCAGGTGGCCCCTAGTGGGTTGGGTAATGACATTAAATTTTATTAATGATAATGATACCATACAAAATAACCACCATGCAAAAGATAATGAGGTGACATAAGATATAAGATGAAAGGATTATGACATCTTATCTATTAGAAGGATAACTAGATGTCCAATAATTTCTTATTTGAAAATTATGGATCTCAAAATTTTAATGGAAGTAGAGAAATATTTCCCAAATTAATTCTCAAAAATAAATCCTAGAAAATATTAATGATACACATAAGGAATATATAGAGTTTCCAAATAATGTGATAAATTTTATCGGGTTCATCCTTAACTGTGATGGAACGATATGGTTTAGAAACAGTTTATTTGTTTTTTCCACACTATATTTGAATAAGTTGTTAGATAATGTTCATAGTTCATCAATATCTATTCATAATGGAAGTATGATAATGTATATAGATCTGAAAGATTAATTCTATTGAGATAAAATAAATAGAAATATTATAGAGTATGTATCTCAATTCTTGGTATGTTATAAAGTTACGGTTGGGGATATAAGTCCAAGGGGAAGTTATAATTAGTACTAATACAAGATATTAAATAAGAAAACATCACCATGTAGTTTTTCATCAGACTCATCAAAATGTATAATGTTCATAATGTTATTTGGGTTATAGTCCATCATCATATGTATTTAGTGCACTTAAATAATATTAGAGAAGATTTCTCTCTTGATCATCTTAAAAAAATATAGTTTATAGAAGTGGTATATTTTCATGGTATTCCATATTCTATTATATCTAATAGGGATATGATATGTACCTTAATATTCTAGAAAATTCTTCAGTAATATTTGGATTTGGAGTTATGTTTCAGTACATTGTATAATAGATAGATTGATGGTTAGTCTGATAGAACCATTAAAAACTTATATGATATGTTTTGATAGAATTATATGGATTTAGATGATGGTTGGGATCAACACCTTCCTATAGTATAGTTTTCTAACAACAATATATTTCACTCAAGAGTTTAGATGGATCCTTATGAATCCCTCAATGGAAGGAAGTGTATAACTCTGAGTGTTGTGATGAATTTGGAGAAAGAAATATATTGGGACATGAGGTAGTTGGGGAAATAAAATAGAATATAAGAACCAATTATTGGAACAAAAAGGAATCCCAAGGGAAAAAAAGTTATGTTAGAAATCATAGGTGAACTGTTGAATTCAATTTTGGTGAGAATCAATTCCAAAAAATGTATGGAAGAATGTTATTATATTTTTATAGAGTGGAATGATTATAATTATGTATTTTCTCACTATGTGATTCATGACAGAGTAGTGGCACTATATTTATGATTAATGATTCCACTGATCCCATATCAAGTTCATGATGTGTTCCCTGTATATCTCTGGAGGAAATAAATACACGATCCTTCATATGTATTGAATTAAAATGTTTTATTTATGGAGAATTATCATTCCTATAATGAAAAACTAGTAGAAATATTCTATTTTATAGATAAAGTGTCATGAAATGACCCATCGGGGTCTGACCCATGACTACCCCAAGAATACCTCTAATAGGTTAGGGACTAGAGACCATAATCTTTCATGAATATCCCAAAAATGGTGGAATTAGACTAATGCAATTATACACACACATATTTCTAATCCCACACAATGTTGAAATGTAAAATAACTGAAACAATGCATACGTACATCTATAATACCAAAAGCAGAGTATGTTAGTAAAGTACAGAAAGTGTAAAAGAGTATTATGAGGAGTCCAACCCACTCTAAGGGTGTGGAATAAAGTAAAGTGAAATATCATAATAAGCACCTCAGTCTTTCAAGCTCCATATATGCACCACATGTTTCATGTCCTCCCAGGACAACATCATAAGGGTCAACATCTGCATAATACATGACATGTGTGGGAAGATCCCATGTAGGTTTGAGTATAAAAATACCTATTAGTACACCCCTACAACACTAAACACAAAAAACCAAGTATATTCATCTCAATAAAAGGATATAATAATGAATTTATAATAGAAACATCCAGATATAGTCAAGAAATACACCACGCCACCGGGAAGTCATAACCAACTGTCATCCACAAGATTATACTCAATGAAATACTCATTCATGGAGAATACAATATAAAAGCCATGATATCACTCGAGACTATCAATGATGAGGTATAGATCATTTGGACCACATAATAAAAATCATGGGTTTAAGAATTATATGTTATTAAGATAGGTTTTCACACCCAAAACTGCTGGGGGAAACCAAGAACCCTATCAGAATCAACCTTCTATATATGGGATCAGATGCCTATGACATGATGAAAACTACTGATATAGTATAGTAGATAGAGTATCAAGGCCCTACTCAAGGATGTCAAACCAATTCCAAAAACCCCACCTAGGGTTAAAAGATAACAAAGGATCACACTCCAGTTGCTTAGAGGGACACCATAAACTCTATATGAGTCTCGAGCTCTAGTGAAGATCATAATCATTTCATGTGGATGTAATGAAACATTATACCCTCTTGGGAAAGGACTGAGGGGTCACCATCACCCAATAATAGTATATAATAATGAAACGAATAGATAAAAACACTATTTAAGGTGGTACACAGTGTGTACTAGGGCTAAATGGCATGTCCAACTATCCCCAAATCATCCCATGTGGTAATTCCTCACACAAAATGTAAATATATTAATAAAGGGCATATAAGAAAGTACATGGTGTGAAAAGATTACTCAAAACCTATCTCTATGCTAGTAAGATGTTTTTGTGTACCGATGGTCATTTTTCTGTAACAGTCCATGTACAAATTGCCTTGTAAATTTTTTAAGTACATAGTTTTCCATTGGGTGTGTAATGTTTTCCCATATCCACGTACCCACTTTGGTAAATGTTGAGCCATCATAGAGGGTTCACATGGCATGTTATAGTTTTCTCACTACAGAACCCTAAAGTTATAAAGGGGGCATCTCACAAGGCATGTCTCATCGGGTTACATGTCATGTAAACTAGAATTTCCTAGATCTATCATGATTTATCCTCCAAAATTATATTCATCACCAAAGCCTCCTTTCTCACTACAACATTTTCAATGGGTGTTGGATGAGCCTCTCCAACATTGTCAATCCAGATTCAGGCTCAAACCCACTTATAAATTGATTCATTGAACCCTACAATCATCGAGTATCAAAAATGGGATGAATGGATCCCACAAATCCAACTTATCTACCTCTGATTCTCCACCACCATCCTCAAACTAGGATCATTCAATTGATCATGAACCACACACATTGTATTAATTCCCTTCACTAAAAAATGGGTTTTCAACTATCAAGTACCATTTATTTCATCGAACCCTAGGACAAGTAATTCCCATGATGAATGTGAGAAGAATGGGGGGGGGGGATAAGAAAACCATCAGCCCTAAAATTTGAGGAATAAGCCTCAAAATTCTCATATTTATCATCGAATAGTTGTTTTATAAAAAGACAAATCAAGACTAAAAAATGACATCAAACATATAAATTCCATCAATCTAATTCTAATAAGAATCCGTGTATCAATCCTATTTTTGGAATTGATCCACATCTATCTGGGATTAAAGAATGGAATTAAAAACCTAGAATCAAACATACATCTATGATATTGGATAGATAATTGAAGTAGAATGGTTATATTCTACAGTCATTGATCAGATCCATGAACAATGTGGGTGCAATGATCAATGATCTGGTCTTGATCTATCATTATTCACCAAGAAATATCTACAAGGATTGTCTCGATCTCTAGTGTTTGAGCATCTAACCATGAGGACATCCTGTAATTTTATTCTTATAAGAGGAATTAATAATTGCATAAAAAAATAAAAATATTTATTTATTTATTTATTTTATTAATTTTCACCCACAATAACTTTTCTCAAATTACACATTCCAAAAAAATATTATGTCACTCTTAGGTAAAAAACCACATTATGAACTCCAAATTGCTATTATAATTTTGATCTAGGCTCCCATTTTGGATTTTTTCCACTTTTTCATAAAAATTGTGTGTGTACAATTTAATATTTTAAATATATTTGAAACATTCATTCCATCCATAACAGGCCTCAAAATCACACATCATATCAATGCCTTGTCTCAAAAATAATCCTAATAATATCAAAAATAATAAAAAATAGAAAATAGTATTCATTATATTCTCCCCACCTTATGTATTTTTTTCATAAATACAGAAAAACCTTATCAATATTATGAGAGTATTGAGATCACATATAAATCTACCATTCATAGGTTCTCTCTTAGAGATTATTGTGCAACCATGGGGCACACACATGAAGAATTGAATACCCCCAAAAGAACCTCTCATACTGATTTTTGATCTCCACTAGTATCTTTTCAATGGTTGCTCCATCCTCGTTGTCCAGCTCACCCTAGTCAAAAACATGTGACGGTTCGTGCACAAACCTACTCAGTTGTGAAATTTGGAAGATATTTTATACCCAATCAAACAATGAAGATGGATATAAGTGGTAAGCCACCTCACCAACTCAACAGAGTTTCTAAAAAGTTCTAAACAATCATATAGATAACTTGCTACATCGACCAAATGTCCTCAATACACATCATGTTGATACCCTTAAGAACACATGGTCTCCATACTCAAACTCCATAGGTCTCCATCCTCATTCCTCATAAGACTTCTGTCACCTCTATAAATACTTGATATTCTCCTAAATAATTTTTACATTATCTATAGTATATCTCACTATATATGTTCCCATGATTGTGGGCTCACCCAGATCTATTCCTCAAAGTGGTGACGAGTAGGATATCCTGTAAAAATACATTAGTGGTTCCATGCCAATGGTGTAATGATATACGTTGTTATACACAAATTCCATTAAGGTTAGGTTATCCTCCCAAATATAGACAGAGTCAATCATGCAATATCATAACATGTCCTCAAAGACCTGAATAGTCCACTCTTTCAAGAAATCAATCTAGGAGTAAAACCATATGCTCATGCATAAATAAGTCACAAAGGCCTCTTGTAATACTCTCTTAAACTAGGATGTAATGGGATCATCACAATCCAAGATGATAAATTAGGGAACTCCATGAAGTCTAACTGTCTCATACATGTAGAGGCATTCCAAGGTCTCTACTGAACTCTGCTCTTAAATTTCTAGTATGTTATTTAACATGGTGAATATATCAATGATCACCCACATGGTATCATGTCCTCTGAATTTATCTGGAATCCACTCCTTAAAGCCCATGTATATCATATCCCACATCCACTCCATTACCTCAAGGTGCTTAGCTAATCCTGCAGGAACCTAGTGCTCAGTCTTCACATGTTGGAATTTGAGGCATCGAGAGACAAACATCAGAATGCCCTTCTTCATTCAAGACCACAAAAACAAACATTAGAGGTATCTGAACATATTTTCAACCCTAGGATGTACCAACAAATGGGATATGGGAAACTCTTTCATAACCACCTCCCACAACGTCATAGGTACCATCATATATCCTCTAAAAAGGATAGAATGATCCCCACCCAAAGAATATACATAAAGAGCATGTACAGTAGATATCTAAGTAGGTAAGGCCTCAAATATAGTTTCTACACACTGAACATCCCTAAAACACGTTGAAAATGGTAGGGTAAAAACCATCGATTGAAGATATGAATCACCATCCTTTACTACCAATGATAACTACAATGAGGTGAACTAATCTATTATATCGACTAAAAACTGAGAAAAATATCTCCCAATAATAGTGTCTTCCACCATCTTCACCTTCCATATAGAATATATAATCCCAAATTCATAGTCCTGGAGGATCTCTATCAATCACCTTGGTCTTAAGTTTATGTCCTTCTATGTGATGATATATTTGAGTATCTTATGGTCAGAGTAAATAGAATTTCACTAACCCATTAGTTAGTGTCACCACATCTTCTATGTGATGACTAGAACCGCTAACTCAATATAATGGTTCACGTATTTATGTTCTTATTTTCTAAAATAAAATAAACCATGGGAAATAATTTTATGCCTCTTCATTATAAAATTCCATCTCTAGTCCCTCATGCATCATAGAATAGAAAGTACCCAACACCGTCCTCTATAAATCTCATGATGGTAATGCTCTTCAACGTCTGCCTCACCTATTATATGTAATACAAGAAACTTTTGTTCCCAAAAAAGTTTCCCCCTTTTAAGTCAATGATTTCAAGAATGCTGCCACTCTATAAAAATCAGTTACAAACCATTGATAATATCCAATAAACTAAAAATCCTATGCATTTCAGTAACAATCTTGGATGGATACCAAGAAAGCATTTCCTCAATCTTCTCCCGGTCTACTGCCAATCCTACCTCTTAGGTGACATATCCTAGGAAGTGGATATCTTGAATAAAAAAATGAGACTTTGAGAGGTACCCATAAATTTGGTGCTCCCGGAGTGTGTCTAGGACCATCCTTAGGATTCTCTATTGATCCTCCTTAGATGCTAAATACAGTAGGATGTACTCAAAGAAGACCCAAATGAACCAGTTTAAAAAATGACAAAAGTCTAAATATTTTAGTTCCTTGAACATTTCCATGGAATTATTCATAAAAAACAACATCACAATGTACTCATGGTGACCATATAGACACTTGAATACCATATTTTGTATATCATTATCATGTACTCACCACTAGTGATAGTATGATCTGAGTCCATTCTTTGAGAACCATCACACCCCTCTCAACTGATCAAAGTGTCGTTGATCCACATTAGTGGATAATTATTCTTCATCGTTTGTTGCTTCAATCACCATTATTATATTCATATCCTCAATATCTTATCATCCTTCTTGAAGAACAAAACCAGGACTTCCTAGTGGAAAATACTTGAATACATGAAGGCCCTCACATGTAATTCCTCCAACTTCACCCTTAGATAAAAAAGTTATGCCTGATCCATCCGATTTGATAATATATATATATATAGGGGTCATCCCAAGATTCATGTCAATTTAATAGTCTATCTCTTGGTGGGGAGGTAAACATGGAATGTAATCATGGAAGACATCCTCATTCTCTACTACCACTATAAGAAAATGACAGACTAATGCATCCACTGATCTAAGAGTTGTACTATCAAACTGGTGAGTAATCCATTTCACTATCCTATACCTGAGCTCATACAACTCCACTAAGGTTTCTTTTCCACCCTAAAAAAAGACCTAGAACCATTTTTATGGAAATATAATATCCTTTTCCTAAAAAAACCAATCTAAGTTTGAACTATAGATCACTATTACATACATAATATGAATTAAAATGGATTATCATTGGTACAATGGTATCCCATAAAAAACTCACCTCCATGCATTAGATCGTACTATCTGCCCAAGTGAGCAATCATTGAGTCATTGCTTGTTTGAGTCTCCAAATGCATGGGGTCAAGGCAATGGATTACCTAGATTCTCTATGTCTCTAACTTGAGAAGTTTTAATTATTGAATGTATCACACATGTTTCTATCAATACTGCAGAAAATATAGAAAAGACACATATCATATCTCAGATCATCCATAGATCCTCAAGGTCAAAGGCCTCCATTTCCTTCAATTGGACTCATCCCTAACCACTATCTCTCTGATCCTAGTGTGAAGCACCTAGGGATGGTGGTGGTAACAATTAAAACCTTTGAAAAAAACTCTTGTTGCTCTATTGAAACATCATTCACATTCATTCCATGTGGACCACTTTGCTCATACCTCTATATCTATCTAAAATCCCTTTGACCATCTCTTGATAACATTACTACAGGATGAAAAATTCCAATCCAGATGTCCCTGACCGTCACAAGAGGATCACTACTTCTCCCTTGGAAGAATCATTCCTCCCTGAGATCCTTGTGTTGTTGACCCTGCATCCTGGATTTCCCACATGAAGAGTCTGAAATTCATTGATCACATTGACTAGAATCATAAACCTACAGTCGAGGACTCAGCTACTTAGTGGTCACTACAAACACCCATTTATATTGTTTTCTCTTCCTAGAATCTCCTCCACAAAAAATGATTGATTAATCACTTCGGTATAAGTGGTAATGAAAATAGATACCAATGAACCCTTGATGTATTGGCATAATCCCATCTCAATGTTCTGTGCTTTTAATAACCGATCCTACAAAATATCCATGGGGTATCATGAGAGATCATTAGGCCTTGCTGAGTAATCTTCCATGAAAAAACTACCCCATTATAAATGAAGAAGATCCTATATATATATATATATCCAAAAGTGGTCAGATAGAACTCAACCCTAATGAGACCCAAATTATATGACCGAGGGAGAGTTGTATCATTATGTGACTAACTCAAAAATCTCCAAAATTTCCCAGTTGATCCGTGAATAAGACTCTCTGTGGGGATCAACATCTGATCTATATGCATCAGTGCAAGGCAAAAAATGCATGTGACTACCTCTATCTAGTCCTCAAACACCTACAGGTATTTATCACACTAAAACGTGGGAGGTCACCACCTCTAAAACTCATGTAATGCACTCAAGCTACATGATTCCTCAGCTGGTACTACCTATTCATGTTGATTTTCATCTAATGGTGTTATATTAGGTAAACCAACCATACGTTCTATCTATGGTATTGTCCCCTGTACTAAATCCAAGTTACATAGTAGATCATCCTCATGATCACGTAGTGGAATACTGACTAGATATCTATGTAGAGGTATCCTTAAATAATAATAGATGATCCATAGTCAAAAGATTATATACTGGGATCTAACTCAGGTTGGACATAAAAAACACAACCCATTCCTATGTGATTCATGTAAAAAAATTTCCATTCAACCACTATTTACAAGTAACCTGTCTGAAGGTAAGTGATTAGAGTCTTTTTGTTTGTATACATCGGCTACAACACTAGCACTGGATTCCTCATCTTGAAAGAAAAACATGAAACATTAAAAAATATTACCAAAAACAAATCTCATTGACTCCATTCCTAATATAGAAATGACCCCTCTAGTACTACAATATAATGAATCGACACACTGGGGTCCGGCCTATGCCTAACCCTCCAATAGGCCAAGGGTATTTGACTATATCTGAGTAGAAATATCCCATAAATGGGAGGCATTAGCCTAAAGTACCTACACACACAAATATCCAAGCCCACACAATACTAAAATTTAATATAAATGAAACAATGCATGAATACATCTGTAATCCCGCAGCTAGATCATGAAAGTAAAGTATTTAAAGAGGGGAAAAGGCCAAATAAAAGACCAACCAAAACAATGAAGAGTCCAACATACTCTAAGGGAGATGATTAAAGTCAAATAAAACATCCCTGAAAAAATATAGACCTGTCAACCTTCAACAATTATTAACCTTCTCCGTATCCACAAAAATAAATTCCAAAAGGATTATCATCCGTATAAGACATGACACGAGTTGGAAGATCCCATACATGGGTCAGTATTATGACACCTAGTAGGACAGGCCAAAAACAATAAACACAAATAAAAATAATAATGTTAACTCAATACAATGATATAATAATTAATTTATAACAAAAAACCTATATATAAAGAAGAAAGACACCATGCCACCAGAAAGTTATAACCAACTAATGGCCACATGGATCTTTTCAAAGAAGTGCTTATTCGAGGATAATCCACTCCTTGATCCTTTCACTATGTAGAGACTCTTAATGATGATGTATAGATCATTGGGCCTCACCTAAGAAATATAACTCTAATAAGAAGATCCTCATACTCAGATAGGGGGTCACATCGAAAAATTATTGGGGATTCCATGAACCCAATATGGATCAACTCTATACATAGGTGTCCTGCTCTGTCAGGACCCGTCCTTCGGGCCCGTCTCGTGACTAACCCAAGCCCTCCATTTATAGGCCATGAGCTGGAGACTAGCACCAAAGGCGTAATCCGATTAAAAAGGGAAGACATTTCCTTTTAACCTGTAACACAAAAAACCTGAACACAATTAGAAGAGTACACAACTAGAATTAAACACTAAGTAAAATTGTATACAAAAGAATGTGTTGGAAGGAAAGGGGTTGGAAATAAAATCCCAACAGTAAAGTACAATAACTGTAAAGCTAGTATAACTGCATAAATGTAAAAAAAACTACTAAGTCATCCTCCGGGAATCCCACCTGATGGGTGGATACAGATTTCCTCCTCAGTACCCCAAGCCCGTTCGTCCACTCCGTGAACATCTCGCTAAGTGGTCGACCTCTGGGTTCCATCCATCTCTACAACTCTCTGCCCAGATCAGTGTTGTTCGTCGTTTGCAACCAACACAATGATGTGCGGGCAAAGCCCATGTAGGGGTGAGTATAAAATTACGCAGTAGGGGACCCCGAGACCCCAAATGGTCTCCCATAATTCACAAAGGATAACCATAGAATAAAGATACAAACACGAAGTATCAACCAATCCTACATCAGTATATGCCCATACATATATCAACGTTATCAATCACAGTACAACTCCAATTCTCGAGCCCAAGCACAACCCAATCCACACAAGATGTAATTCAATCACATCGATGATAATGATTGAATAGACAAGACTCATCTCACAATGGTATACATCTTTCATAGAGTGATTGAGAAGATCAGATGTAGTCACTGATTCATCTAAGTTGTCGGACCTATACAGGATACCGGACTAGCTAAACTATCGGACCCACATAGGATACAGGACCAGCTACTCTGTCGGACACACACAGGATACAGGAACAGAATTCAGAACTGTCGGACCAATAGAGGATCCTGGTACATTAGTCATCACTCTCTAACCCACGTAGGATTTTGGTACAATAATCATCGCTATCGAACCCACGTAGGATTCCGGTACAATAGTCATCGTAGCCAGCTATAGGGTTCCCTTACACAGGACGCTCGATTCCGGGAGGGTCCGCTCCTCGAGCCAAGTGTCGATACATATACTATCATGAAGTCTCAAGTCGATGTATCCAGTAGTTTCATATAATCAATATGAACCCAATGTGAGAGACGATGCATCAATCAGACGCCCGGTCTGAGAGTTATTGGCATTTTCTTTCCAGGGGCCCAGTTGGATTTACGATTGATCCAAACCCGTCCGTTTTCCAAATTTGACCCAAAAAAACATAGATTATTGAAAAATGACTGCCTCATTGTGAGGGTCCCCATTCCACAGACGGCGTGTCGATCAGACACGCGGTCTATGAGATATTTGTATTTAAGTGAAGTTGGGCTCGGCCCGTCAAGCCTAGTTGCCTGGCGGGGCGGCCCGACCCGGTTCAACGGGCCCGACCCAACTATGGGTTGGCCAGACCCGGTGGAGTGCGGCCCACCCACGGATCCGACCCGGTGGGTCCGACCCTGTTGTGGGGTCGGCTTGGCCCGATGGGGAGCGGCCCTCCCACAGACCCAACCCGCATTGTGGGCCAGTTTGGTTCGCCTGGAGGCTCCATGCGGTGCCGCCTCCTCCTCCGCCCGGCTGTCTAGAGCCGACTGTTTTGACCTAGCACAGGAGGCCCGCGTAGTGGGCTGTAGTTCTTCCAACACGGCGCCAAGCAGCGCTGTAGTTCATCATCCCGACAGGGAGGCGGCCGACCGGTTCGCCTAGTAGAGCGTCCCGCGGTTGGGGGCCGCAATCTTATCTGCCACATGGTGCTAGCGGGCGCTGCGGTCCTCCAGCCCTGCCAGCCGTAGCTGGAATGTTCTTCTCCGGCCGGGCAGCCCGTGGATGCAAGCCACGATCTCCCCCCCACGCTGTGCCTTTGTGCGCCACGGCTCCTACTCGCGGACTGGCCGGATCAGCCAACCAGTTGTCCCACGGTCTGGGCAGCCCGAGCTGCCGCTGATCTCCCTCTGTGCAGCTGGCGGGTGGCCACCCCTACTGCCGCCGCCTCCGGACACTGACACCACCGCCTCCTCCTTCCCGTGGTTCTTATCTGGCATGGTGCGATGACACCGTTCCCTTTCTCCTTCGCCTCCGACGTCAATCAACAATAACCAATAGAGGGGCAATAGGCCGTGTTGGTTCATCCTACGCCCTCCGTATTAGATGATATCATTTGACCAATGATGAACCAAGTCATTCATTGAAGAATGAGGTTATAATTTTATTCATTTAAAATTAATCAAATCCCCCTACCTCGATTTGTAGTAAGTTGTCGATGGCCCAAAAAACGAATTCGAAGATGTCGCTGAAGATTGCGCCCGTCACACTCCACCGATTCCGGGACCAATCATCGTCCTCATTCTTCATCGGTGATGGTGCGTTCTTCATTGGAGAGAATGAGAATTCTTCGTGTTTTTCACGTTCCATGTTGGAAAAGGGTCACCGTTCCAAGAGTCCTCCCAAGATCCCCACAGAATAATCACCAAGGAAAAGTAAAATAATTGGCTCCCTAATATTTTAATGTTTCCATGCATTTTAAATGAATTAAAACACTAAAAATATTTTAATGATAACATTAATTAATTTTGTTGGAACAATTAAGGTGAAGGGAGGTGGAGAGTTCACCCATATTAAATGAAGAGTGTTGGATTTAATAAATTCAAGGGGGTTTAAGGTGTTAAAGGGGGGGTTTCAAGGGGAGTTGAGAGGTTTGAACTCATGTGGGCCCCAAAAAAAATATCCTCCCATGGGAGGTTATGTGGGGGTGGGTCCCACCTCCAACATCCCTTTTTAGAAAATAACCACCACCCAAATAATGTTATGTCATACATAACTTTTTTTTAATTTATTAAGAATCCCCCAAAATTAACTTCCATCCTAGATAAAACGCAACTACTATAAAGGTCTCCTTAAGTGATTATCGGCACTGTGAGTTCATCAGTTTCATAGTATTTTAATTCCGAGCATCAGTTAAAAAGATATAAAATCACACACGTACGTTCACTGAACGTACTCGAAGAAAACTTTAGAAGTTGATTCCAGGAACACCGGGCCACAGAATCAGGTGCTGTCAGAAACTACAGACTTGTAAAATTTCCATTTATTTATGAAAAAAATTTCCATATAATTTCCGGGTCTTTACTTTCTCCCCACCTCAGGTATTTACGTCCCCATAAGCTACAACACATACTAACGGAACAAATTGGGGTACTGAGCACGTATCTGAGCCTCTCCCTCACATTTGATCTCTTGGAGGTTCCTGTACTGCCAGCAAATGCACACCAGAGGAATCGAACGTCCTTGTAGGACCCACTCATTATGATCCTCAATATCCATTGGAACCTTTGTGAAAGTTACCCCGTCATCGATGTCCATCTCCTTTGTGGATGATGATGTGAGGTGGGTCATGCACGTATCTCCTCATCTGAGATACGTGGAAGACGTCGTGCACCTAGTGCAACTGAGGTGGATAGCTAGGCGGTAAGCCATCTCGCATACCCTGCTGAAGAACTGAAAAGGTCCGATGAATTGCGGAGACAATTTTCCGCCTCATCCAAATCTCTGTAGACCTCATCAAGGTGAGACCCATAGAAAGACGTGGTCTCCAACCTTGAATTCCAGTGATCTCCGTCACCTATCAGCATAGGACTTCTGCCTACTCTGTGCAGTCTACATCCACCCCTGGATGATCTGCACCATCTCCGTCATAGCCTACACCATCTCTGGTCCTACAAGAGCTGACTCCCCTATCTCAGTCTAGCACAGAGGCGATCAAGAAGGTGGGCCGTAAAGTGCCTCGTAAGGTTCCATCCTGATGGTAATGTGGTAGCTGTTATTGTAACCAATCTCCACCAATGGTAATTGATCCTCCCAACTGTGACCAAAGTCAATGACATATGCATGGATCATGTCCTTGAGATTCTGGATGGCCCTCTCAGTCTGAACATCAGTCTGAGGATGGAAGGCGGTGCTCAACCGAAGCTGTGTCCCAAAAGCCTCCTTCAACCCCTTCCATAGCCGGGAAGTGAAACGAGAATCCTGATTGGAGATGATTGTTGATGGAATACCATGATGCTGAACTATCTCTTATACGTAGTGGATTCCCAATCTCTCTACTAAGCCCTGATCTCTGATCGGTAGGAAGTGGGCCGACTTGGTGAGTCGGTCGAAAATCACCCAAATAGAGTCATGTCCTCTGGGTGTACGTGGAAGTCCACTCATGAAATCCATGGATATCCCATCCCACTTCCGCTCTGGGACCTCTAAGGTCTGATCCAAGCCTTCAGGAACATAGTGTTATGCCTTCACTGGTTGACAAGTGAGGCCTCGTGAGACAAACTCTGCTACCACCTTCTTCATACCAGGCCACCGGTGATGTCATTTGAGGTCCTGATACATCTTCTACACTCCTGGATGTACTGATATAGGAGAAGTGTGGAACTCCCTCAACACCTCCTCAGGTAGTGCAACTGGTACCATGGTACATCTTTTGGAGAGGATGATGTGCTCCCCAACTTCACAAAACCCATCAGGTGCCTGCCCTGAGGATATCTGAGCCCGTCGCATCTCACAGTCAACGTCCCCATGTTGTGCCTCTCTAACCCGATGAAGAAGTGGAGGAGTGACTATGAATGATTGTAGAAAAGATGCTCCATCATTATCCACAAAGGATATCTTCAATGCGGCCAGCGGCTCGGTTTCCTCTCCTAGCAGCCGAATGCCTGATCTCCTATTTAGAGAATCTGCTACAACATTCCCCTTTCCAAGAGTATAGACTATCTAGAAGTTATAGTCCCTGAGGAACTCGAGCCATCATCGCTGTCTCAGGTTTAATTCCTTCTTCATGAAGATGTACTTGAGACTCTTGTGGTCAGAGTAGACTGTAAAATGCTCACCCATCAGATAGTGTCACCAAATCTTAAAGGAAAAGACCAATGCTGCTAACTCCAGGTCATAGGTAGCGTAGTTCTGCTCGTGTTGTCTCAACTACCGTGAACCATACATGATCAATGCGCATTTCTACATCAGGATACACTCGATTCCACTCCCTGATGTGTTGTAATAAACTACATACCCTATGCCCTCTTATGATAGCCTCAAGATGGGCACACAGGTCAATCTATGCCATAGCTCCTGAAAGCTCTTCTGGCATCTATCTTACCACATGAAGGGTTTCCCTTTCTTCGTCAAAGATGAAAGTGGTGCTACAACTCTGGAGAAGTCTGGAACAAATCTTCGATAGTACCCAGCCAGTCTGAGGAAACACCACACCTCCATCACACTCATGGGTGGCTCCCAAGAAAGTATTGTCTCGATCTTTGCTGGATCTATTGCAAATCTAGCCTCTAAGATGAAGTGTCCCAATAAATGAACCTCTCGAATCCATAAATGGATCTTCGAGAGCTTACCATAAAGCTGGTGCTCTCGAAGTGTGTCCAGTACTACCCACAAATGGTAGGCACGCTCCACCTAAGTAGTCGAGTAAATCAGTATGTCGTCGGTAAAGACTACGAAAAAATGATCGTGGTAAGGCGGGAAGATCCTGTTCATGAGACTCATGAACACTACTAGAGTATTGGTTACACCGAAGGGCATAGCCAAGAACTCATAGTTGCCATACTGACACCTGAAGGTTGTCTTATGCCCATCCTCATCTCGAAATCTGAGTTATTGCTAGCCTGACCTGAGGTCTATCTTCGAGAACCATCGCGCTCCCTTTAGCTGATCAAAGAGGTCATCAATCCTCGGAAGTGAGTACTTTTTCTTCAAAATCACCTGACTTAGGAGACGGAAGTCAACACACAGTCGCAAGCTCCCATCTGCCTTCTTGGTGAAAAAAATCAGATATCCCCAGGGTGAAACACTGGGTCAGATAAATCCCTTCCCCTACATGTCCTCTAGCTATACCCGCAGCTCATGAAGCTCAGCGGGAGCCATCCGATATGATGGAGGAGATATCGGAGTTGTCCTCATGTATAGGTCAATGTAGAAGTGTACCTCTCTGTGAGGAGGTAGTCTTGGAACATCGTCAAGAAAAATATCTGTGCACTGATCCACCCCAACAGGAATACTCGGACTCCGCACATCCACCAATCCAAGGATGAGACTAGCCAACTGATGTGTGATCGGATTCCCCCTCCTCTGCGTAAGGCCATCATGTGCTGCATAGGCTCCCTTCTCATTGATTAAGGTGAACCTGATCCCATCTGTGTGGATACCCCTCACTTTTCTCCTAATACAGTCAATATGAGCATGAACAGTGGATAACCAGTCCATACCCAAAATGAGGTTGTAAGGCCTCGACACCTCTACATGAAGATCCCAGCCGAAGCTCTCGCCTCCTAGAGTAAGTACACACTATCATCATCAGTACGTAATCATCGAGTATGCTCCAATAGGATTCTCTAGCCTTAAAGATCGAGCCAACGGCTCCGTCGGAATCTCCAAGATATGAACGAGGGCAGTGGCAATAAAATAATAACTTACACATGTGTCTATAGGTACTGCAGCAAGGGTAGAGTAGAAATAGATAGTACCTCGAATTATCTCCAGTGCACCGTGATCGTTGGCCTCGACTGCTTGGATCTGAGCCTGCCTCTTTCTGCAGGCTCCCTCTCGTCGGGGTGTACCTCTAGGTGGTGGTGGTGGTAGAGCCTCAAAACGCCATCCACCACCCGCTGCTCATACAGCTCCTCTACAACGTCCGCCTGCTCCTAGCGGACCACCACGGTCGACCCTATGTCTCTGCTTGGGAGATCCCTCTATTTCCTATTTCTCATCTGCATGGCGGGTCGGGTAGTCACGAGCCATGTGGCCCTACCCGCCGCATGCATTGCACTGCATGCACCTCATATAGATGGCTCTATGTCGTCTGCCCCGCACGACCGAACCTGTATCTTGGAGTTGCCCACCAGATGACCAGGTCATCTTGGACCTCTGTGTCATCTGTCTACTACTAACTATAGTATAATCCGCTACGTATCGCCCTATGGTGGGTGTTTCAGCTGGTGACTGCTCAGCGAGAAAAATCTCCACTAGAAGGGCTCTCTCCAGCACACCCGCCTGCATCGGAATGCGGAGGGTAATCGTCGAAGCCCTGATCTCATGCCTAAGTCCTTGCTCAAATGTATGGGCCCTGAAGAATGGGTCTTGTATCATATCCATGGAGTAGCGCGAGAGGTCGGTTAAACTCACTGAGTACTGAGCTACTGTCATGTTAACAAGCTGCAGATGAAGTAACTCCTGAATACGCAGCAACCGAAAGATGGCTAGAACAATCTTTGAGTGAAAGAGACTTTCAAAGTCTGTCCAGTGTAATGATTCCTTGTCAGGCACCTAGAGCATCTAGATCCACCATCTATCTGATGTTGCATGATGGAGACTCATGGAAAGGATCACCATGAGGTCGGCTGGTGTCCCTACAAATTTGAAAACTCTCACGAAAGCCTCCAGCCAATCCTCAGCTACCTATGGGTACCTATCTCCCAGGAACCTGGGTGGCCTCTCATGTTGGAACTCGTGCAATGCACTCAGGCGGCGTGCACTCTCTTCTGCAGGTGTTGGTGGTATTGCTGGCCCAGCGGGTAGTTGTAACACCTAAAGATTTCATGATACACTTTTCTTTCAATAATGAAATACCTTGCATTGTACGCTAGTTTTAGATTCTAACACACCGCGAACAATCAAAGTAGCTGTTAGGAATATTAATACCAACTTTCATAAATTTTATAAATTATATCTTTCAAAATGGACTTCATTTTTGGATTCTGAATATCAAATTTAACCTAGGGTGAAATTTTGGAACTTTTCGGAAAACATTTATATTTTGATCAATAGTGAAAATTACTAAATTTTAATTAAAAACAACCCTTTTAATCAAAATAATTAATAGTAATAAATTAAACTATTTATTGTTTTGAAAGTATAATTATAATATACTTTTACCATTTTATCCAATGGCGGTCATTAGAATTAATTTCACTTTGAAATTGGACATAAACGATTGTCAATCTTTTGATTGATATTGTTTCTTAAAAACACGCTATTTGTTGTGATAACGGGAATTAATTATAATATTAACTAATGAAACTTATATGTTTGGAATTTTGTGAAATAGACATCATTTTTGAATTCCGAATATCAATTATAGCTTAGGGAAAATTTTTGGTATTTTTCTGAAAAAATTCAATTTTGGTTGAATAGTGAATCCACTAAGTGGTAGCTAAAAAACTAATTTTCCATTTAAATGAATCTTTACCACTTCTGTGAATTGAATTTCAAAAGTCCGACATACATCATTGTCATTAGGAAGTAAAATTTGGTTCAATGGGATTAAAATAATTTTTGGGGAATAGTAACTTTTAAGTTCTATTAATCGCGATTATAGGTAATTAGTGTAATTTAAGGTAAATATAATGTTATAATAATATTAAATTACCCTTACATTTGTCCTACACTTATTGGATGAGTCATGGATGACCGAGAAAATCCATGGGTAAACTTGAGGACCCCATGAAGCCACATGGGTAAGAAAATGACATTAATAACTTTTTATTTAAAGTAAAAATAAAATTATCACAAACATGTGTTGTTTTATAAAAACAATTATTACATGGGGTTATATAAGTTAATAATTAGACTATAAATATTCATTGGAAACCTAAAATGATTTCCTACATCATGGTAATTTTTTTATAATTTTTAGACATTAAATAAATAAATTTATTTGCCACACCATGATGATGCAGTGATTACCTCATTAATTAACGATTTAAATAAAATGAAAATATAATGCAAAATATAAGGCTTACACTTTTCAAAAACCTATTGGATGAGTATATATCGAACCCTTATCACCTTATATTTAAAATATATAATTTTGGGACGTTTGAAATCTGAAAATCATTTCATAATAATGTAACATTTCCTGACATTCCAAGAGTTCCCCTCCTCTCCTCTTATAAAAGACCCCCACCTCTACCACCTTATTCACCCATCAAAGCCATTTGGCTCGGAAAAAATATACCCAAATACTATCTCAAATTCTCTCTCTTACTCCTAGAGGCCTCACTTTCAGCAGAAGTCTTCCCAATGAATCCTTTGTGTCGAATCAAAAAGAGTAACTTGATTTTAAGGTATTGTCTTCTCTTATGTTCTTTTGTTTTATTTTCCTTCTCCAACCCCTTAAACTATTTTTATTCCTTTATTTTGTAAAAACACCAGTATCTAAAATATACTAGTATGTTTTAATGAGAATTATTTTATTTACACTTACTCATACTTTCGTCTAATGGTTAAAGAACATACTGTTTCTGGGGGTGGTGAATTACTGCCTCACAAAACGATGATTGTTCAATATTCTTTTTACACCTCTCATGGATGCCATTATGATGACACTATTATCATATATGATATATATTATGTTTATGTTTTACTTCTGCTTCTGTATTTTTCATTTAAGTCATACCTTTATGATATCCAATATGGGTAAACGCGACAATTTCATTTTAGGAAGTGCGGACTACCGCCCCATCAAAGTTATATGAATCGTTAATGTCATATGTGGGACGTATAAAGGATGGATTAAATGATATTATATATGATATTATACTGGAATTATAATACACCTTTATATCATTAAGATTTCATTCAATTAAATATTAAATAGAAATGAAAGTAGCATTTATACGTACGTACGGCCTACTGTCTCCATGAACGGTGCATTTCATTTCATACCTCTAAATGTTATGTAATATTATGAATGTATGTATATAATGTATATATATTATATATATTATATCTACATCATGAATATAATTCTGGATATAATGGATATTTTACCACATGAACAACTTGTAATTATAAGAAGTTTATTTTTGACTCAAGTACCAATGATCGACAAAACGACCGTTATTAACATAAATAATTACATAATGTTCATAACATGGGAATAAGTGATATAAAAGGAATAATAAACTTGAAAAATTTTCATAAGAAGTTATAAATTAACTCTAGTTTATTATTCAGGGGGTTACAGAATGGACGAGTCAAGTCTAACATGAGGTAAGGGAACTTCTTAACCCAATTTCCATTATTTGGGTTAATCTCCTACTTTAAAATTATGTCATGATATTATTATGTCATATATTGTATTTATACTTTATTTATGTGTCTATATAGTGAATACACATAACATATATATTTTATTTAAAAATTATCATTGTAAGGGACTTCGTCTCAATCTCCATTCATTGAGGCAAATTTTGTTTTATACAAAAATATCTTTTATACGGTGTATAAACCCCTTTGACTTTTACATTTATTCAAAAGGAATCTTTTTATACGAATCGTTTTACTAAATGACAAAAAGGAATGTTTTTCTTGTCTTACATATGAGGCGTCAATGACTTTTCCACCACCGTGACCATTATTTGAGTTTTGGCTTCCTCTACAGCACATAACTTTTTTTAAATGAAAAATAAATACCAAGTTTTAATTTTCTTTTATTATGGTATTTAAAATGGTTTTGATAAAGTTTTTATTATATCAATGTGTTATATTGATATCTTGTGGTTGAAATGTGGAAATGTTATGTTTCCTTTATGCATGTTTTATGTGATACAGTTATGGTATGGTTTATGATATGTTTAAACTTGTTCATATGAGGAATGCATTGGACTTAATAAGTGACAGGTGGAGCTCGCTATAGCTCCTCGATGCATCGGTAGGTCTCACTAGACAAACTAGTGTCTTGAAATGAGGCCTTGAAAAAATATTATTTGTAGTCTTGGCACGAGGCCTTGGATGCGTGGTTATGATAGTCGGGCATTATGCATTCCATCATTATGAAAGTGGTTATTGATATTGCATGTGATTATTCGACTAGTAGAATAACCATGTGAATAAGTAAATGGAATTATTTCATTTTATTTTTTCCATATTATAATGATGTTCAAGTTTAAAAGGCTTTTGTTTAAGTTATACATTGCCTTAAATGTTAATGTTTATTTATGAAAGAATTTGCTATATTGTTATCCTTACTGAGCATCTGAGCTCTCCCCTTCCAATGTTTTAATTATTCCAGGATGTGAAGAATTATATTATGAATGACCTACAGGGATAATATGAGGGGATATGAAGGAAAGATGTTGTTGTTGTAGTTTTGTTTTACTTTATGATGTAATGTAGGACTTATGAATGCATCTAGTGTTTCCAAGGCTACTAAACTAATCGGTCCTTCAAGACATGATCTTTTGTGATCATGCCAATGTTACGCAATAACGCACCGACTCTGGGTAACTGGGGTCGGGGCGTTACAGTTGGTATCATAGTTAGTTTAGTACTAACCTTGGAAGCTAGATTTAAACAAAATCTGATTAGATCACATAGCCCAAAGATAGACTTTGAGGATTCATATATAAGAACTTCCTAGAATTTTTGTATTATAAAGATTTTGTGAGTTTTCCGAGCAATACATCCTTTTCGGGATATGAGCAGGTAGAGGTGGCTCTGGCATATATGTACCTAGGGGTAAAACTTGAAAATGCCACTTGGAGCTAGACTCAAACAGGAACTGGTGCACGACAATGGTACTTGCTGCACTCTTGGTTACGACACTCCCGAGGGATATGATTAGGATAATTCTCATTTTCTTTACAAACCATTATGAAGGGTTTATGAGTATATACTTCCTCAAAGAAAACATTTTTATAATTATATTTCAATTCATATTAAGTGTTTTACAAGTATGGAATTATGTATTTTGATTCATAAACTAATATAGTTTATTCCATTGTTTAGAAATGGCGCCTATGGGAGGAATGGAAACCGTATCAATGCACGCACTCCATGTAAGGATTGCCCTCCTTCTCAAGATAATTTTAGTGGACCTAGAGATACAACTGGTGCTGGTCAACTTATCACCATACTGGGACAACCCACTCAGGTTTTGAATAATAACCTTACTCATATGGAACACCCTAATCCACAACGTGGAGGATCAATGTTGGACCGCTTCATGAGGTAACAACCACCGACATTTAATGGGGGTAAAAATCCATTAGCAGCTGAGCAATGGATAAATTCCTTAGAGAAAATAATCCATGCCTTGGGGATTAGTGAAAGGGAAAAGGTTATCTTGGAAGTTTACCACCTCACTGGAGATGTTGATCAATGGTGGGAATTGATTCAAAATACAAAGGAAGATGAAGATGTATCAAGTATGGAATGGATAGAGTTCAAAGAGCTTTTCTTAGAAAAATACTTTTCTCGTGACCATCGAGCAGATATGGAAAAGCAATTTCTGAGTCTGAGGCAAAAGGAGGATGAGAATATCGCAAAGTATGAGGCTAACATTACAAGGTTAGTGAGACATGCTACAAATTATATACATAACCAAGAAGTAATATTGATAATTTATTCGATGGGTTAAAACCATTTCTCCGTCAAGCTTTAGTATCACAATCTTTCTCAACGTATGAATATATATTCTCGTGTGATATCAAGACAAAAAAAGGATTCTCTAAATATTATGACAATAAAGTAATGCGAGAGATGAATAGAATGGTGGAACAAGAGATAGATAAAGGGAAAAAGCGAAGGAATTATTTTCCATTATGCAATAATTGTATGAAAAATCACCCCATTACTTGCCTAAAAAGAATGGGAGTTTGTTATAAATGTGGATAAAAAGGTCACCAGGATTGTGATTTTAAGGGAAAGAAAGAGGCTATCAATGTTGAATGTGACAATTGTAGGGAATTGGGGCTTTATGCAACTGAATGTCATAATCGTCAGGGAAACACACCTCAGAAAAGGCCAAGGGATCAAGGCCAATCTTATGTTGTTACTACAGTTGAAGTGGAATAATTAATTTATTGGTGCTTTTGGACTCAAGGATTATATTCTGGTTATAAGAATAATTTGATATATATAAGGATTATAATTCAGTGCTTGTTGTTTTCATTAAGGTTTTAATATGATGAAGGTAATCATATTTTTAGTACGTGACAATAAGAGAAACATCACTTTGTTTGGGAAATCTGATGAATTGATTTTGGAATTTAGAGACCTTCTGGACTGAATTATTTTGGATAACTATAAAGGTTACAATGGATTAAGTTTAACATTGGATAGTATTGGTTGTGGTTAAATCATTTCTGAAGATTGTTTTTAGAATATTATAATACTATAGTTTTAGGAAAGGGACAACCTGTATGTTGGGGGATAACCCGTCGCGTCAGTAAAAGCTGTAGGAATCGAACCCACAACCATAGTGCGACATGCCTTTATTAACTACCACTAGCCTACAAGAATTCCCTGGTTATTACATACTAGTTTTCCTAATCTAAATGGTATGTGTTAATATTTGGAACCTTGTACGATTAGGATAAATATAATATTTTTGAGTTCTATTATCTTTTTGA
Source organism: Viscum album (assembly GCA_963277665.1). NCBI lineage: Eukaryota > Viridiplantae > Streptophyta > Magnoliopsida > Santalales > Viscaceae > Viscum > Viscum album. Next base: position 408,490,785 of record OY728162.1, read on the forward strand.
GTGATAGATGGGTTTGTGGTAAAAATTTATTAAAGAATGAAAAGTATACATGAAAATTATGTATATTTCCTTATGTTCTTTGTAAATCTCCTAAATAAATTCCTCAACTTTATTAAAGGTAACTTAAAACAAAAACGTTGTCTGTTAACTTTTCCTACTGGGGAATCATTTATCGTTTAACCAATCACAAGTTTGTGATTTTTTTGTAGTTAACTTTCCACTAATCATATTTTCTACAACTCTCCATCAGACCTTGATGGTTTGTTTCTCCTCCATATCCAAATTTTCATATAATCCTAGTATGGGCTATCTCGGGTGACCTTTGTACTTCTCTTTCTATCTTTTAATTTTATATTTTTATTAACCCTATTTCCGATTTGGGTTTTCCACAAAGGTATTTGCTACTGTCAACATTTTATTTTTGAAGAATAATTTCAAATTTCAAGGACTCAATTTATTGAAGGAGGAGAGAATGTAACACCCCAAGATTCCACAATACACTTCTCTTTCAATAATGCAATAGCTTGCATTGTATGCTAGTTTGAGATTCTAACGTACCACGACCAATCAAAGTAGCTGTTATGAATAGTAATACCTACTTTTTGAAATTTTATAAACTTAATATTACATAATAGACTTCATTTTTGGATTTTTAATATCGAATTCAGCCTAGGGAGAAATTTTGGAACTTTTTGGAAACTTTTAGATTTTGATGAATAGTGAAAATTACTAAATTTTAATTAAAAACAAATTTTTTAATAAAAATAATTAATAGTGATAAATTATACTATTGAGTGGTTTTAAAATATAATTATAATATACTTTTACCATTTTATCCAATGGTGGTCATTAGAATTAATTTCACTTTGAAATTGGACATAAATAATTGTCAATCTTTTGATTGATTTTGTTTCTTAAAAACACGCTATTTTTTTTGACTATGGGAATTAATTATAAAATTAATTAATTCAACTTATATGTATAGAATATTGTAAAAAAGACATCATTTTTGAATTAAGAATATCAAATATTGCTTAGGATGAATTTTTGGTATTTTTATGAAAAACTTCAATTTTTGATGAATAGTGAAACCACTAAGTGGTAGTTAAAAAACTAATTTTTCATTTAAATGAAACTTTTACACTTCTGTGAATTGAATTTCACAAATCTGACATACATCATTGTCAATAGGAAGTAAAATGTGGTTCAATGGGATAAAAATAATTTTTGGTGGATAGTAACTTTTAAGTTCTATTAATCGCGATTATAGGTAATTAGTGTAATTTAAGGTAAATATAATGTTATAATAATATGAAATTATCTTTACACTTGTCCTACACTTATTGGATGAGCCATGGACGACCATAAAAACACATGGGTCAACTTGGGGACCCCATGGAGCCACTTGGGTAAGAAAATGACATTAATAACTTTTTATTTAAAGTAAAAATAAAATTATCCCAAACATGTGTTGTTTTACTAAAAAAATTATTACATGGGGTTATATAATTTAACATTTATACTATAAATATTCATTGAAAATCTAAAAGTATTTCCTACATCATGGTAATTTTTTTATAATTTTAATACATTAAATAAATAGATTTATTTCTCACACCATGATGATGAAGTGATTACCTCATTAATTAATGATTTAAATAAAATGAAATGATAATGTAAAATATAAGACTTAAACTTGTCAAAAACCTATTGGATGAGTAGATTTAGAACCCTTATAACCTTATCCTCGAAATATATAATTGTGGGACGTTTGAAATCCGAAAAGCATTACATAATAATGTAACATTTCATTACTTTCCAAGAGTGCCCATCCTCTCGTCTTATAAAAGGCCCCCACCTCTAACACCTTATTCACCCATCAAAGCCTTTTGTCTCGACCAAACTATGCCAAAATAATCTCTCAGCTTCCCTCTCTTACTCTTAGAACCCTCAATTTGGGTAGAAGTCTTTCCAAGGAAGCCTTTGGCTCAAATCAAAAAGAGTTACCTGATTTTAAGGTAATGTCTTCTCTTATGTTCTTTTGTTTTATTTTGCTTCTCCAACCCCTTAAACTTTTTTTATTAATTTATTTGGTAACAACACCAGTATCTAAAGTATACTAGGATGTTTTAATGAGAAGGATTTTATTTACACTTACCTTCATCTAATGGTTAAATAACATACTGTTTTTGTGGGTGGAGAAATACTGCCTCACGAAATGATGATTGTTCAATGTTTCTTTAACGCCTCTCATGTTGGCCATTATGATGACAGTATTTTCATATATGATATATAAATTATTTTTATTTTTTACTTATGCTTCATTATTTTCCATTTATGGAATAACTTTATAACTTCTATTATGGGTAAAGGAAATAATTTCATTTTAGGAAGTGCAAACTACCGCCCCCTCAAAGTGATTTGAAGCGTTAATGCCATATGTGGGACGTATAAAGGATCAAGTAAATGATATTATATATGATATTATACTGGAAATTATAATACACCTTTATATAATTATGATTTAATTCCATTAAATACGAAATATAAATGAAAGTAGCGTTCATGCGTACGTACGGCTTACCGTCTCCATGAACGGTGCATTTCATTTCTTACCTCTAAATGTTACGTAATATTATGAATGTATTTATATAATGGATATATATGATATATATGATATCTACATCATGAATATAATTCTGGATATAATGGATATTTTACCACATGAACAACTTGTAATTATAAGAAGTTTATTTTTGACTCAAGTACCAAAGATCGACAAAACGACCGTTATTATCATAAATAATTACATAATGTTCATAACATGGTAATAAGTGATATAAAAGGAATAATAAACTTGAATAAGGTTCTTATGAAATTATAAATTAACTATATTTTATTATTAATGAGGTTAAAGAACGGTCAAGTCAAGTGAGACACGAGGTAACAGAACTTCTTAACCCAGTTTCCATTCATTGGGTTAATCTCCTACTTTCACATTATGTCATTATATTATTATGTCCTATCTTGTATTTATAATTTATTTATGTGTATGTATAGTGAATACAAATAATAGATATATTTTATTTAAAAATAATCTTTTGTAAGGGACTTCGTCTCAAACTCCATTCATTGAGGAATATTTTGTTTTATACAAAAATTTCTTTTATACGGTGTATAAACCCCTTTGAATTTTTGGTTTATTCAAAAGAAATATTTTTATATGAATCCATTTAGTAAATGACAAAAGGAATGTTTGTTTTGTCGTACGTATGTGGCGACAACGACTTCTCCACCGTCGTGACCATTATTTCAGTTTCGGCTTTCTCTACAAGCCATAACTTTTATTAAATGAAAAACAAATACCAAGTTTTATTTTTCTTTTATTTTTGTATTGAAAATTGGTTTGATAATGTTTTTATTATATCAATGTTTTGTATTGATATCTTGTGGTTGAAATTTGTAAATGTTATGTTTATTTTATGCATGTTTTATGTGATATTATTATCTTATGGTTTATGATATGTTTAGACCTGTTAATATGAGGAATGAATTGGACTTAATAAGTGATGGGTGGAGCCCACTATAGCTCCTCGGTGCATCGGTAGGTCTCATGAGATAGACTAGTGTCTTGGCATGAGGCCTTGACAAAATCTTATTTGTAGTCTTGGCATGAGGCCTTGGCTACGTGGTTATGATAGTCCGACATTATGCATTACATCATTATGAAAGTGGTTATTGATATTGCCTGTGATTATTCGACTAGTATAATATCCATGTGAATAAGTAAATGGCATTGTTTCATTTTATTTTTGCCACATTATGCTGAAGTTCATGTTTAAAAGGCTTTTGTTTTAGTTATACATTGCCTTAAATGTTAATGTTTATTTATGAAAGATTTTGCTATATTGTTATCCTTACTAAGCATCTGAGCTCACCCCTTCTAATGTTTTAATTTTTCCAAGATGTGAAGAAGTATATTATGAATGACCTGTAGGGATAGTATGGGGGGATATGAAGAAAAGATGTTGTTGTAGTTTTGTTTTACAATATGATGTAATGTAAGACTTATGAATGTATCTTGTGTTCCCAAGGCTACTAAACTAATCAGTGTATTGAGACTTGATCTTTTGTGATCATGCCAATGTTACACAATAACACACTGACTCTGGGTAACTGGGGTCGGGGCGTTATAGGAGTTGTACTGCTGGTACCTCTGCTCTGATGGGGCCCTACACTGGGGCCTCGTCGCTCGATGGGAAACCATCTCGTATAAAACTTGGAACCCTCGCTGGCTGCCTTTGTGGGGCCATCCTGAAAAGAAACAAGTATGCCATGGTTAAAACAGTATACCTGGTGAGCTGACACAAAGTAATCACGAAGAAAACATTTTCAAAGGAAACACACACGAAATCAGTGTTTTCGTTCACTGAGTTGGAGATCAGAAGTCAGAGTCTTAGTGTATGGATACGTCGGCTGCCACACCAACACGAGTTTCCCTAAACTGATAACCACACCCAAAACACTTAACACTATTGCCGTTAATAGAATGAGAGTACAAGTTCTATGGTATAACCGACTGCTCTGGTACATATTTGTCACGACCCGTCCTCGGGGCCCATTCCATGACTACCCCAAGCCCGCCTTCTATAGGCCAGGGGCTGGCGACTAGCACAAAAGGCGTAATCCCATTAAAAAGGGAAGGCATTGGATTTTAATTTGTAACACACTTATCCTGAACACAAGCAGCAGAGTATGCAACTGGAAGTAAACACTTAGTAGAACTATATAAAAAAAATTGATGAAAGGAAAGGGGCCGGGAATACAAGGACAACATTAAAGTACCACAAATCTAAAGCTAGTATAACTGCAGAAAGGTAAACCGAAACTACTGAGTCGTCCTCCGAGAATCCCACTTGAAGGGTGGGTAAAGATGACCTCCTCAGCACCTCAAGTCTGTCTGTCTACTCCGTGAATGTCTCACTAAGTGGTCCACCTCTGGGAACCGTCCAACTCTACAACTCTCTGCCTAGATCAGTGTTGTCTATCATCTGCAACCAACACAATGATGTGCAGGCAAAGCCTATGTAGGGGTGAGTATAACAATATTCAGTAGGAGACCCCAAGACGCCCAATGTTCTCCCAGAATCCATGAAGGATAACCACAGAAGAAAGATACAAACACGAAGTATCATTCAATCCTACTTAGGTATATGCCCATACATAATCCTATGTTATCAATCACAGTATGGCTCCAATTCTCAAGCCCAAGCACAACCCAGTCCACACAGGAAGTAAAGTCAATCACATCGATGATAATGATTGAATAGACAAGACTCAGCTCACACAGGTATACATCATTCATAGAGTGATAGAGATGATCAGATGTAGTCACTAATTCATCTAAGATGTCAGACCCACACATGATACAGGACCAGCTAGCTGTCGGACCCACACAGGATACAGGACCAGCTACTCTGTCGGACCCACATAGGATACAGGAACAGAAGTCATAATTGTCGGACCCAAGGAGGATCCCAGTACAGTAGTCATCACTGTCAAACCCACATAGAATTACAGAATAATAAACATCGCTATCGAACCCACGTAGGATTCCGGTACAGTAGTTGTCGCAACCAGCTCTAGGGTTCCCACACACAACATGCTCAATTCCAAGAGGGTATGATCCTTGAGCAATGTTTTTATACATTAAATTTCACTAATTCTAGATTTGATTTATCTCTTAGTTCTGTCTTATCAAAATGAACCCAACGCGACAGACGATGCGTCAATCGGACGCTCGGTCCGAGAGTTATTGGCATTTTCGTTCTAGGGGCCAGGTTGGATTTACGCTCGATCCAAACCCAGCTATTTACCAAATTTGACCAAAACCCACTTAACATATCAGAAAAGGAATGCCTCATTGAGAGGGTCTCAGTTCCGTATACGGAATGTCGATCAGGCACATGGTTTAAGATATATTTGTATTTAAGCGATGTCGGGCCCGACCCGTCAAACCCAGTGGGCTGGCTGGTCAGCCCGACCCGATTCGGCGGTCCCACCTAGCTGGGGGATGGCCCGGACTGGTGGAGCAGGGTCCACCCACGTACTCGGCCTAATGGGTCAGACCCGGTTGGGGGTTCGGCCCATCCTAGTGGGGCACGGCCCACCCGTGTACTCGGCCCATGTTGTGGGCCAGTTCGGTTCGCCCGGTAGCGCCACACGGGGCCGCCTCCTCCTCGGCTGAGCCGGCTGTAGCCAGCTGGTTCAACCTGGCGCATACGGCCCGCGTAGCGGGCCATGGTTATTCCCACACGGTGCCACAGTTATTCAGCCTGGCTGTCAGGAAGCAGGCAGGTTCGCCGAGTAGAGGGGCCTGCAGTTGCGGTCCGCGATCTTCTCCGCTGCGTGGTGCCTGCGGGCATCGCCGTCCTCTAGACTGGCAGGCCGTAGCCGGACAGTTCTTCTCCGGCCGAGTGGCCTGCGGATGCAGGCCATGGTTTACCTCAACGCAGCACCTACATGAGCCCCGAATCCTGCTCGCGGACTGGCCGGATTGGCCGGTCGGTTGTCGCACTATCTATGCGGCCCTAGCGGCCGCCAGTCTCCCTCTATGCGGCCGATGCGCGGCCGCCGCCGCCGCCTCCGGTCACCGACGTCGCCTCCTCCTTTGTCCTGTGGTTCTTCTCTGATGCGGTGTGATGGCACCACACCCTTTCGACTTCGCCGCCGACGTCAATCAACAATAACCAACGGAGGGATGTCGGGCCGTGTTGGTTTGGCTAGCGCCCTCTGTATTAGATGATATCATTTGGCCAATAAAGAACCAAGGCATTCATCGAAGAATGAGGGTATAATTTCATTCATTTAAATGTAATCAAATTCCCCCACCTCAATTCATAGTACATTGTCTAAGGCACGAAAAAATAATTCGAAGACGTCGTCGAAGGTTGCGCCCATCACACGCCATCGATTCTGGGCTCAAGCACCATCCTCATTCTTCGTCGGTGACGGTGCATTTTTCGTTGGAGATAGTGATCGTTCTTCGTCTTCTTCACATTCCTCTTTGGAAAAGGGTCATCCTTCCAAGAGTCCTCCCAAGATCCACACAGAATAATCACCAAGGCAAAGTAAAATAATAAGCTTCTTAATATTTTAATGATGACAAGAATTTCAAATGAATTCAAACACTGAAATTAATTTAATGAAGACATTAATTAATTGTGTTGGCACAATTAAGGGGATGGGAGGTGGAGAGTTCACCCAAATCAAATGAAGAGTTTTGGATTTAATAAATTCAATAGGAGTTAAAGAGTTAAAGGGGATTTTTAAGGTGTGTTGAGAGGTTTGAACTCGTGTGGACCCCACCACAAAATATCCTCCCATGGGAGGTTATGTGGGGGGTGGGGGGACCACCTCCAACTTCACTTTGGAGAAAATAACCACCACCCAAATAATGTTATTTCAAACATAACATTTATTTAATTTATTAAAAATCCTAAATAATTAACTACCATCCTTCATAAAACACAATTGCGGTAAAGGTCTCCATAAGTGATTACCGGTGTTGTGATTTCATCAGTTTCCTCAGATTTCAATTCTGAGTATCAGTTCAAAAGATATAAAATCTAGCACATACATTCACTGAACGTACCCGTACAAAACTTCAGAAATTGATTCCGGGCACACTGGGCCTCAGAATCAGGTGCCGTCAGAAACTGCGGACTCGTAAAATTCCCATGTATTTATGAAAAAAAAAATCCATAGGATTTTCAGGTCTGTACATGCTCCAAAAAATCTCCACCAGATCCCTATCCTCCCAGAACACCGTCAAAAGGTTCATCATCTGCATAAAACTTAACACATACTGGATGATCTCGTACTTGTGTGAGTATAACAATACTCAGTACGATACCCCAAAAACACTAAACAAAAATTCCCAAGTAGTCAAGAAATATAAGGATATAACAATAAATATATAATATAGACAACCATGTATACTCAAGAAGGTCATCATGCCACTTGGAAATCATAACCAACTTCCAACCACAAAATATTTCTCGATACAAATATTATTCTGAGACAATACACACCATTAGTCATGCTATCACTAGAGACTCTCAATGAAGTGGCCTATATCATTGGGCCCTTCCCAAAAAGCTCTCTACTCTAAGAAGACAATGGTACTCAGATATGGAATAATGACCAAAACTGAGGGGGGACAACAAAAACCCTATCTAGATCAACCCACTATGTATGAGATCATATGACAATGATACCACAAACAGTACAGATATGTTATGTTAGATAGACAATCAACACCCTACTCATGGAGGTCATGCTGATTCTACAAAACCACAGCTTGAGTATAAAGATGAGAGAGTATCACACTTCATTATCATATATAGAAACCAAAAAATCTATCTAAGAATCGAACTCTATAGGGGATCAAAATCCAGTGATGTGGATGCAATGATGAATAGAACCCCCAACAGAAAGGACCAAGGGAACACACTCAACCAAGACTGTTGTAGAGTAATGAAACAAAGATATATAAAAACTCTTGATGGGGTTATAGTGTTTACTAGTGGTACACTGCATGTCCAACTATGCTTAAATCATACCATGTAGTAATACCTCACAAGACATATAAATCTATGAATATATGAAATGTAATAAAGGTAAATGACATGTAGTGATCACCCAAAACTTTTTTATGAACTGCTAGCCATGTTTTTTTCGGGTGGCCATGTCTGTGTATGAGTATGTGTACACCTTCCCATGTCGATGTCTATGTATAGGGAAAGCCACTAGCCATGTTCATTTTTTTCATATCCTTATACCCTTTAAATTTCATGTCAAGCCTTCATGGAGGGGTTACATGGAATGTTACCATGTCACATAGTTTGTGATATTTTTCTCCCCACCAAACCCTAGAACCGCATGGGGGCGCATGTCGTGCCTCATTGGGTTACACACATTGTAACCCAAAATTTCCTGGATCTGTTAGGATCTCTTATATATTTTTAGAATATCACCAGATTTTTTGCCCTCATCGAAACTTGTAGATACAGGGTCAGACAAGCCTTAACATTTTCATCAGTTGGAATCTATGATTCAATAGTCTTGGAAGTTGATCCATTGATACCTCTCGGCATTGACTATCCAAAAAAGGAAGAACAAGACCTAAAAATCTTTTTGATACTCCTCTTATCTTCCCCCATCATCATCATAACATGATAGAACCATCGATCTTGAATATGAAAACCCATACTTTTATTACACACTAATACAACGACTTATTACATAAGATTACACTTAAAAAACAAAGATGATTAATGAGTATAATTTAATTAGGAATTAGGTACATTACATAACATATTAAAACATGAAAAATCATCTTTATTGAAAATATACTTAACACACTAACACTTAAAACTGCATGGGATAACATAAGGACATACCTAAGATAAGGGTGATGTATAAATCGCATTAATGGAATAAGTATGGAATAAAGTAATACATGTTATAAAATATGCATATAATTGGAGAATAGAAGTTGTGAGAATAATAAACATGAATAATAAGGCATGATATAACATGATAATCATAACATGGAAAATGTGGTTACAACTTAAAGAACTACATCATATACATAGGTCAAGGGTAATTTCCAAAAAATCATGATGGAAAATGTCTCATATAAAATCTAGTAAAATGACTATCCCAACATGATATCTCATGATACGAAAAATTATCAAATTCATTGTATCAATATATAATTTAGGGTACACCCGTCATTTTCATTTCAATCTCAATCTTAAGTGTACCATATAGATCATACAACATGCTTTCATTCATCACCATATTTTATTCCAAACTCAAGGAGAGTGGAATAAATAAATGTAATTCAAGTCAAAGAGGTATAATATTATAATGGTAGACACCCATGATAGGAAAATGTTACTATATTCACTACACAATTGCTTTCTCATGGATGATTATGGTGTAATCTCGATAACATAATACCATTACATTAAAATTCATAAAATGGGTTTATGAGAGAAAAGGGCTCTCTAATAATTTTTACATAAACTAGATAGTAATAAAGGCATATAAAGAAAAATCCCAACACAAGTAATTATAAATATAAGTCATAAGATAAAAAAGGAAACATGAATAAATAAGGGAAGGTGAGGATCCCTTACTTGAGTGTGTGACTTCAACTGCTTGGTAGGAGCTAATTGAGAGCATGTGGGATACATGGGAGGTATCTAGAGAGGTTATATTAGTGTTTGGATGTTTTAAAATTATTTTGACTAAAGGAACATGGTATATTGGGTGGGATAACACAGAAACTAGGTGGGTATTTAATTATTATTTCTCAAAATAATTTTTTGGACACTATATAATAAAAATAAAAAAACCAAATACCTTTCAATATGTTTTGCACATGGTTTCTTCCAAATGGAAGTTTTTTTGTTATTTTATAAGGAAAAGGGTCTAACATCATAAAATAAACCCCTTACTTATGTGGAGGGGAGTCATACACTAAAGGAAATGATTTAAAAAACCTTAAATTATATTATAAGTTTGGGAGGATTCGTAATAGCTTCATAAAATAAATAAAATAATAATAAAACCAATTTTTTAAAGAAAACATATATTTTGTTTTTGATACATTTTATAGTTATTATTATAACACTTTTGGGTCATTATGATTTTATAATACACAATGAAAATTTATAGAGTATTTTATTTTTACCTAGAAATTCAACTAGCATAGAAAATTTTAAAAAATTAACTATTTTATAATTTAAACATTATGATTCCAAATAATATTCAATTTATCAAAATAATTTTCTAAATATATGAATTTTAACTTTTAAAATGTAATCATCATTCGTTATGAAATATTGCGTGTTTTGACAGTAATAGAAATTGAACCCTTATAAAAATTACATTAGAATAAAGAAAAATTATATGATCATTTTTATGGGATAAAAATAATTTCATAATAATTTCTTCTTAAAATATTATTTATTTCAACATACTATTAATTTTCCAAATTAATCCTTCAATTGAATTTTTATATATCCAAAAATACTATTTGTGTTTTATTTTGTAAAAATAATTTATAAAATAATAGCAACTGGATGAAACCCTTTTAATTATTTTATAGAAATTGAAGAACATACTCATATCATTAGGGTCTTGTCACATATACATTTAATACCCAATAAAAATCCCTAAAAGTAAGGTGTACAGTTGTGATACATTCATGGGGTGGTTTGATGTACATGGTCTGGGCCATCATCATGGTGAGCTTAAACTTATCCCATAAATAGTTTCACTTAGTCTTAAGTTGTTGGATCTCATCTTGGGCTTGGTCAAGGGAAAATCCTTATGATTTTACCTCCCTCAAAAGCTTCGATAAACTGTCTTCATAGGGTATGATCATACAAGTTGAGGACATCACTTTGTTTGTGTCAATTTGATTTTTGAGACCATATATTTATACTAATAATGCGATCACTATTAAATTACTACATTATCAATGGTGAATATTTTTAGTGGTAATTTAAATATAATTGGTTATATTAAAAGATAAAAATCGAATGTGTTTACTATTACCATATTAAAAAATAATTCATTTAATTAAATTTCATGGTGAATGTTATTTCTAATTGTCCGGTTCATTACAATCTTCCCCCACCCCCTAATGAAATTTCACCCAGAAAATTTTCATTTACCTCAATAAACCAGATGAAGATAACTTTATGTCATCACTTACTTTGGCTCCCACTTTGCTTCTTCAAAATTTTGGTTTATCCACAACACTTTGACTTGGTGAATTATTGTATACCATAGAACATTTTCTCTATATATAAGTTATTCACCAGTTTATCCTCATTGGAGTGTTTATTTTACAATGGTTCTACTCAAGATTGAGTACATGTGAGGAGTCTAGTATGTACTTTTTCATGAAGGATAAATGATATACATCATGAAATTAAGATGGTATCAATGTGAGTATTAATAATTATTCCATCACTCCAATGCAATCAAATATCTCAAAGGGGATGATGTATCTTGAAATAATATTTCCATTAATCCTAAATATAATTTATTTATTCCATGGAGATATTTAGAGGAATAAAATTTCTACAAAATTAAAATATAGGCCTCATCAATGATTTTCAACATTTATCTTCTACCAACATTGAGAAGCCTTAATGTGAGGCAGAATGGTATTAACCTTTTCAACTATTTCCTTGAAACTTTTAGTGCATATTAGGTTTTGTCCCCTGACTTCATCCAAGTATAAAGGTGTTTTTCACCTATCCACATAATGGATTCATAGGGATCTATTTAGATGCATGATTGGAAACTATTGTTGTAAGAGAACTCAACCAGAGGAAGATGTTGGTCACATCCCACTTTGAAGTCAATTTTTCATGCTATCAACATGTCCCCAATTGTTTGGTAAGTCCACTCAGATTTTCCATCAGTTTGAGGGTGATAAGTCACGATAAAGTAAAACATAGTCTTTAAAACATGTTGAATAAATTTCTAGAATATTTAAGTGAATATCCAATCTCAATCATATAAAATATATACTGGTACTCCATATAGTCACACCACTTCTCTGATGTATATCCATGTAATTTGATCCAGTGAAAAATCCTCTCGAATCACAATGAATTGGGAATTCTTTGTAATATGATCTACCACAATAAAGAAAACATTGTTTCCCTTGGATTTCTTTTTTACATCTAATGATAATTTCCCTAGTGATGTTTTCACTTTTACATGTTTGTATGTGTAGTGGTTTCATCATCCCCATGGATTTTCTCATTTTCCCTTTCACTTGCTAATAAGCATGAAATCGGGATGTTTATTCTATGATCTCCTTATTTATATTGTCCCACTAATAGTGTTATAGGGGATCTTGATACATCATTGTGATTCCTTGGTTTATGGAAATGGTTGATCTATGTGAATCATCCAATAACTCTTTCATTAAATCACGACTTCATGCCTCACATAGTGTTGACCGAAATCGCTCAACTCCTCATACATTAACATTGAACTCTGAGGATTTCTTTTTTTTCTTATAGTTTTCACTTTCTTTTGAATTCAAACATCTTTTATTAGACAATACATTGTCTTCTTCAGATGTATTATTTGGAAATAATTTTTTAAAGGATTCATTTTGTTCCTTCCTTTATGATTCCCATGTCCATATTTTCAAATATAAGAAGATTATATCCTTCTCTATTCTCATAAATAATAAAATTTATGGATCCTTTTTACTTAGATTTTCTGCCACTTTATCTTCATTTCAAGGATGCTAATGGCTTGAGGTGTGATAGTGATTGACTATATCTATGTAGGAACCAAGGCAGTTTATTTCTGAAAATAGGGCATGGTTTTTTTATCAACTTTAACATGGAAGATTAGGGAGTTTGAATGAAAAAAGATATTATCATTCAAGAAGACAACAATTTTAAAGGTGGTGTCATTTCCCAGTGTTTGTAAAGTTTTGGGGTCTATAATTTGGAGGATATATTTCAACATGAAAAGTTATTTTTCTAGAATTATTTATGAAAATATGAAAGAGTCATGATTTTCAAGAAGTTCGGCTACGTGAGTTGTGTTTCGCGAAGGTATGAATAATTCTGATGGTGTGCTTCATGATTACGATTACCGGCACCAACAGGGAAAATGTTTTCTATTATTATCAGAATAGAATCTTCTTTATCATCAATGTAATGCTTTTTGATTATGATGAGTTTCACTAAGGGTTATGATAGAAATCTCCTCACTTTTTATGAGCATCATGATCAGAATATTTGCATGGAGCTTCACGAAGGGAGGAATGTCATGAATATGTTTTTATAATATATAAAAAATCCAAAAGAGGTAGTCGTGCATCATGAACAACCTAGACTATAAATATAATGATACCCCTCGTCATTTGGCATGGAAAATTTTAGAGAAAAGGATAATCACTCCGATTTAATGAATCTAGGAATCATCTATGATTTTTCTTTAAAAATATGACTTTCAATGAGGGATTTAGGATTAAGTAAATAATATGTCTTGAATGAGGCCAATTATTTGGATTAAAGGGTGATTCGTGGTGATAGGGTATACCACATTTAATTTGTGAGCTTCAAGAAGTAAATTGGTTCCGTGAAAGAAGGGGTGTTTCACGAAGGCAATTCATTAACCGAAGGCAAGGGAGCTTTACGAAAGGTAGTTTTTGAACATTAGTTTTTCAATGACTAGGGATTTTAGTGTGCATAAACTCAGGTCTATGGTTCAAGCAAAGTCTCATGCTAGGTGAAGGACAAATTATTCAATTCCAATACGTTGAGGTGACCTTCAGGTTAATAAAATGAGTCATAATTCTCTTGAATCAGTGATCTAGGGGGATTCGATGGATGTGATATTAGGGACACAGTGTGATATCACTAAAAAATTGTAAAGGTAGTGTTCCTAGCATAGAGTTACTATGTAAGAACTCATGTATTCCATATCTAGTAAAGATTATTGGATTTATGTAAGACTGCAAATATGTCAGTGTATGATCCTTGTACGAACCCTGGGTAGTGAACCAAGTAAAAAATTTGTTTTGTTGTCTTGCTGCGTGTGGAGGTTTTAATTTCTACACATTACCATCAGGAAGGTTTAACATGTTCCTAACATTGTAGGAAAAAAATCAATCACATTAGGAATAAAAAATTGACACCTTGATTTACCCCTCCCCTCTCAGCGTGTTCTGGGGACCTTTAATCTAACCATATTCATTGGATCGTATTAATCACTTTCTGTCTGAATATATAGCTGAGGATATTGTGATTATTATATATTTCACACTTATCATTAATAGATAATGTCACTATATTTTCAAGGTGATGATCAATGTAGACAACTCCAGATCATCCATTGAGTATTTCTATTCATGAACTTTCAACTACCTTGAAGCATAAGAAATGACTCTTTCATAATTCATTATCACACAACCCAATCCCCTATTCAAAGCACCATTGAACATCACAAAAATATCTCCACTTATTGGTAGTGTGAGAAAAGGTGAAGTGATAAGCCTCCTTTTCTTCTCCTTGAATATCTCTTTTCATTTATATTTTCATGAAACATGACCCCTCTTGATTTATCATGGATACAGGGAATAAAAATAATGAAAAATTTACCAAAAATCAATGATAATACCCAGATAATCTAAGGAAACTATGGATATCTATTACAGATGTTGGCCTCATCCATCATTAAATTGCTTCAATTTTTGAAAGGTCCATAGATATCCCATTTATTTTGATGATGTGCCCCATGATCGATACTTCCTTCAACCATAACTCTCAATTTTTTTACTTTTCATAATGATTATCATTTTACAATTCCTTTAGCATAGGGATCAGATTCTCCTCATGCTCCTCCTTGGTTTTTTAGAATATTAAAATAATGTCTATAATGAATACAAATTTTTGGAGTTAATTTATAAAGGCTTTAATCATTAGGACCAGGATGATTTATGGAGAATTAGAAAGTACAAATGGAAGTACCTTAAACTCATAGTGCATATACCATGCACGAAAATCATCCTTGGGGATATCAACATTCTTCACCCTAACATGATAATATAATAACCACACATCCAACTTGTTGAAGTATTGTTCCCCACATAGCTGATTGAATAAATCATGAATCTATGACATATGATACTTGATATTTATGAATACCTTTTATATCTCATGATAATCACTGAGAAGATTCATTTACCACTCATTCTTCTTAAGTAAGGGGACTAGTTCACCCAATGGAGCAACACTTACACGTATGATCCCTTTATCCATATTCTCCTGTGGTTGTTTCTTATGCTTCTCAAGGTCAAAAACATCCATTCAATACTATGTCTTGGATAATGGAAATTCATAAAATATAATTTCTATTGAAAATTAAACCTCTCTACTATGGGAAGACTAGTAAATTCCTTGGCAAACACATAAGCATATCCCCTCACAATATGAATGTCTTCGTGGATGGTTCTTTTCTTAGAATCGGTCATTTTATCTAGATATGCTTGCTCATAGGGAAATAATATGAATTCTTGAGATGATTTTGGTAAATAATATTCATCCCCATCAATGAAATTTTCAAGAAACAGGGGTCAAATCTCAATATAGAGAGTGGCTTCATTATCATGGAAATTTATGTTGTCTATATAGGAAAAACCAATCCATGGACAAAATTCCATTAACTTCCACCAAAGGAAGTATGATAAAGTTCACTATGAATTTTTTCCTACAAATGATGACAGGGGAGGAGTTATATACTTGGGATGAAGTAATTTCTCCTTTTTCTATTTTCCCTGATAGATCTACATCCTTGCTTCATGGGGGTGTTCCAATAGTTATACTAAACTGTCATGATTTGAAGGAATGTGTATAACCAAAATCAAAATGTATTTTATCTATCCTCAATGAATAACAAGAGTACCGATCACCACATGTTTTATAGGATCAACCTCACAAATTGTGATGAAAAGATCACACTATTTCTCCCTTGGAGGTTGTTATTTTTCTCTGAAAACCCTTAGCTTATTGAATTGGATTGAAAAGTGACATAGTTCTGTGCAGCTGAAGAAATGAACAATTCGGTGATGTTTAAATGGAATACTCCATTACTCTTTTTCATTAGTGGGTTTGTCATGTTGACATTAATTATCTAGGTTCACTTCCTTCCCACACCTAAGGAATTTTCGTGTCCCCTTAGGCAATTTTTAGTGCGCTTCTTTCCACACCTCTGGATGGTGGGATATTGAAATTTTATAGCACTGATATATTTCTCGATCGGTCCACTATAATTGAACTTCACATTCCACTTTTTATCCCCATGATACCCTTTATATTCACCGATATCCATTTCTACTTGTGGGCATATCATAAAATTTCCGAATAACTATCAATGTATCAGATCAAAATAGGTTTTTATAGACTAGATTTTATCTTAAAAATGAAGTGATCAACCTTGTATTCGTGGGTAATAAAAAAGTTGAAGGAATTTTATGAATGTTTTATAAATTTTTCACAATACGGCTCGATTGTTTTATCTTCCATTATCTTGAAGTCAAAGAAATACCTTTATTTTTAGATGGTGGTGCAAGAGAAATATTTATCACAAAACAATTTATGAAATTCCATCCACCCATCTCTTCAATATCTTACTCAAGAATCATATTATTGAACAATTTCCACCACTAATTTGATTCTCCGTTAATTAAATAATAATCCAGTAGAACCTTCTATAGTTTGAAACATTTAATGATAGAGAGGATCTTATCAATGGAGTTGATACATTATTTCACAATTAACAGAACATATGATCCATGATAGTGCGTGTCCTTTATCACATAAAGATCTTAATTAAACTTGTTCTTTAATATGAGGATTTGATCGATACTCTTAATCTAATTTTCTATTCAGATCCTAATTTATTAGATATTGTATTTTAACAATGTTTTATAATTCCACTCTAATCGGATTGGGAATCCTATTTTGGTAATCCTCACATTCCCCATCACAGTGATTATTAACCCAAATCCTCCAATTTCTAGTCATTGTCTAGAATAAATGAATAATTAGATATGAGTATATTAAAACTTTTAAAATCAAAAATGGGAATCTAATGACATTAAAGAGATAACATATAAATTAAAATTATTTCCTTACCTTATGAATTTATAGTCTTTAATCCATGTTATCCATGATCTATATCCTAACATATACTCTTATGGGAATATTTTTGTTCCCATAATAATAGTTCATAATGATATTTTGATATTATCATAGAATATCCCCTGGTAGTTTCAATCTAGGTGTGCAATAAGGACCACATTCATGTACCATATTACGCTAATCAAGACCCAACTCACCTTGTAAGAGTTGTTACCCATTGGTACATGTTTTCGATAATTAAATCCATGTGTATTATCCAGTCATGGATGTATTTGACTGATTTCCCAATTAATCTATACTTACCAAAAGTTCGGGTTTTTTCTTATAAATAGTCTTATCTCTAAGGCTTTCACTATATTTTTCAAATTCTAATTCGAAAAAACTAAATGTTTTCTTAGATACCAATGATGAAAACACCTACCATTTTTACACATGAATATATGGTTTATTACATAAGATTATAATTAATAAAACATGGAATATCAGGTAATCTAGTGTATTGGGGAATTAGGTACACTAAAAAACAGTTTAAAATAGGAAAACACATCATCTTTATTGAAAACCACCTTAACATGATCTCACATACAACTGCATGTGATAACATGGGGACATTCATAAGAAAAGTGTGATGTATAGTGGCCAATAAGGGAATAATCATGGAACAAGGTGATACATATCAAAAAACAGGAATATCACTGGGGAATAAATGTTGTTGGAATAGAATGTATGAATAATAAGGAATGATATATCATGATAATTAAAAAATTACAAATGTGGAAATAACTCAAAAAAATTCATCATAAACATTGGATAAGGATAAATTACAAGACACCATGATGGATAAAGTTCCATAAAAGAACAAGCTCCACCCGATGTCCCATCATGATGTCTCATAAGACTAAAAATTACATAATGCATTAGTGTGCTATATAATTCTGGATGCACCCATCACTTTTATTTCATTCTCATGCTTAAGTGTTCTATATAGACCATATAACATAGTTTCATTCATCATAATATTCTATTATACGATAAAGTAGTGTTGAATGCATAAATGTGAGTCCCAATTTTGAGAGGTATATGTTTATAAATTATTAATCCCTTTATAGGAAATGGGTATGATATTCACTACACAATTGTTTTGGTATGGAAGATCATAGTGAAATTTCGGAAGCCTAATGGTGTCAATTAAAAATATAATTAAATCACATTACGAGAGATAGAGGGGGTATATCATCCTTTGGAAATAAAATAGGCATTAATAAGGACATGTAATGACATATTCAAGCATAATTAATTAGAAATAGAAGGCATAATAAAATAAAAATCATAAATAAGAAAGAGAATATTAGGATCCCATACTTGAGTATGTGACTTCAAATGATTTTGAGGAGATTATTTAGAGCTTGGGATTCCATGGGATGACTCTAGAGAGGTGATTTTGGATTAATGATGTGCTCTACGAATTTTTAGGGAAGAGAAATTAGATCTTCGGTGGGTTTATATAGAAAATTAGTGGGGATTTCATTATTATTTATCAAGCATATGTTTTGGAAACTATTTAATAAAATAACAAAAACCATAAACATTACAATGGTTTTGCCTATGTTTTTTGTTCATAGTGGTGGGATTAATTATTTGTTTAGGGAACGGGATGAATGTATTAAAATAAATCCATTGTTTGTAACATCATCTAACCATGATCGAGTATCTTTTTCTCTTTTTCTAAGTTCCATTTTGGATCAATTCCCATAGAAGTGGTCTTCAAGATTTTTTGAATGCTAAAGGGCAAGTACATACTCTATACTAGAGGAACACGTTGTGTACTATAGGTAATCCTTGTATACTGAAGGTACGCATCTTGTACTGGTTACTAGATTCATGTCATTAATGGGGAATTCATGTTTTAAGAAAGTACAAATATGTACATGAGGTACGATTTGGGTAGGGTTTAAATGTTAGTTTTTAACCTAAGGTGAAAGGTTTTTTGGAGTAACATATCCAGCACGGACTAAACTCTATATAACTAAGGTAAAAATCATTACCCATCCCAGGCTTATCTTTAATTCATGAGTTTAGTAGTTTCTCTCAAACTATTATTTCCAGAAATCATGGATCTCAAACTAGAACTCTGCCTAGGAGATTTTCAGAGATGCCCCTTCTTCTGGAATGATTTGATCGACATTGAATATTCATTATGTTTGATGTGTATCTCTTCAGGTAAGCAATATTTCCAGTTCATCATTGTGGTTGATCACGATACATTCCTTGCTTTGTGGTACCAGATCCATTTATATATTTTGGATTTTTCTTCAATATTTTTTGTGAGATCTGGTTCGGGAGGAATTTGTCTTTGTTGGTCATGGTGTGGTGGGTGTTTATCCTCAAGTTATGTGGGTTTCATCACTTCTTCTAATCTCTTCTGTTTAGATTTTTTTGATTCCTAAAATTTTGGTATTTGATTCTAGGTCCTTCATTGATGTTGTTGGGTTTCGTTGATCTTGGATTTTATTGTGGGCGTCTATGACCCAAACATTGTGGTAGGTGGTTCCGTCTCTAGATAATGATAATGTTCATGGTTTTTATTTCTTTATACATTTATTTATTAAATTTTAATTATTGACTTTTTGTCTTGGAAAATGTTTTTGAAATTGAAATGGATTTTCCCTGAATTTCAATAATTTTATTGAAATGGTTTTGAATTATTTTCAAAGTATTGAAATGAGTTGTCAAAAAGAGAACATTAGATAACTTGTGTACTTTGGTGGAAGGTTTATCTTGAGTCCATCATCCATTTTTTGTGAATATCAATGGGTTTTGTCTTGTGTATTTCCTCTACTTTTTTGTAATGTTGTTTTAATGGACCGATGTTGAAATTTTAGGGGGTTTACTCATGGGTTATTCGTCTACTTCCTAGGACCACAGTTCTGGGATCAGTTTTTCTACACTTGATTACTGTGGTACAATTTTTATAAATCATGGTCCTATAGTATTCCTTGGTGTTTTGAAACCTTTTCCTCTATTTTTTTATTTCTTATATTTCTGTGTTAGCCTTGATTTTCACTTTTTTTATTGTGGAATGTGATATGGAAAAATATGATTTGAAACTGATATTCCTATTTTTGTTTAGAACTGTGGAAAAGGGAAATGTTTAACATGTTTTAAATAAAACTACTTTACTTCTTATCTTTCCATGTTTTATTTTGAAAATACCATACTTGATTTTTTAAATAGAGAGTTACTGTGTAACATATTGGTGGGATCCAATAGAGCTTGTTAGGAGACACCTTGTGCACCTCTTCGATGGTGCATAGACCTTTTTTTGTATTCTAGTTAAGAGAATGGTAAGGCTTTGTATTGTGGTGGAATAGTTTTTCTCAACTGGGATGTGTATCTAGTGGGGAGATGGTTGGGGTTTGTCCACGTCATCTCTTGGAGTAGCTGTTGGTTGTTGTCCCTTACAACTGTACTTTTCCTTTGCAATTTTAATACTATTATAGTTGTTTTGTTTTCGTTATCTTTAATATAGTTATCAAATATATATTTGTTAGCCTTCCAATATTTTTTATTTCATATATATATATATATATTCAATTTTTTTTTTCAGGTTGGTAGAAATTCAGCCCACATTTTTTTGATTCACAAGTGCTTTTCGCCAGCCTGTGGGGATCAAGAACGCCCTTTAGGTATCTGACAAATCAGGTCGGTTGTCAAGTTTGTGGGAAACCTAATTTTCTTCATTATAGTTTGGTATCATAGGATGTATTACCTCAGTATTCAATTTCTTTGGAAATCTATTAGAATGGATATAGGATTTTTGGTACATGAGAGGTATGTTGAGATAAGTGTCTGACCAACTCTTATCGTAACAAGACTAAAGTTTCCATGGGATGATGGAATGTGTATCTTTATTTTTGGTTTTTATTTTAAAAAATATCAATTTTTTCTAATACGTTTTCAAGTTTGGACTGATATTTTTTCTGTTGTATGATCATTATGATGTTTCATTGTGTAGCGTTATGCCTCCAAGACATCTTCCATAGGTTCCATACGTAGGTGAAACTAATTATCCTCAAGGAAATTCACCTATAGATTAGAATCTCATCAGTATTATCCTATTAGTAGTCCACACTATCAATCAGGATGTTCCATGATTTCATAACGTCGAGTTCGAAGTACATATAGAAGTGGTAGGGGAGTGAGATCGATGACAGTAGTTCTTTAATGAGAAACCAGTATACATTAAAAGAATAATTGAACCTCGAGCGTCAGTTGATTGGATGGACATGATCGATCAAATCAAAAACTTCCTTGAGAAACGTAATAATATCAGTGTGAAGTCTGTCGCGTTCATACTCTATGGATCCATCATGTGATGGAAGTATTCAATGGTCTAGGGAGATAGACATGTGAGATTGGATTGGTAGGGTTTCAAAAACTAATTCTTTATGAAATTTTTTCCAAATTCACTGATGTTAGAGTTGTCTCTGAAGTTCCTTTCATTTAAATATATAGATTATTCGGTGATGGAATACACCAATTTTATTGTGGATCATGATCATTTTTTCTTGAACATGGTGAAGAATGAGCAGCTGAAGGCACATAAATACCTACAAGGCTTGCAATTGGATATCAGATTGCTAGTGTTCATGCTGAATATTTCTACCAATGTGGAGATATTAGACAAAGCCATTATAGAAGAGATGAATATGGAAGTCGTGGTTAGTGTTACCACCCATTATCTTCCTATTAGTGAAAACATCAGTGGCATTCATGGGAATAAGAGGAAGTGGTAGGAATGTCATTGATGTGGTGGATGTGGGTCGCAATAGTGATCCTCCTCTACACCATACATTGCAACTGGAAGCGTGGCTTTGAAATGGTAACAACATGGAAAGTGAGGGAACACCATTCATTCTTTTCATATGACTATGAAGATGTTAAATATCTATGGACGTGTTGGTCATTTACAATGTTTATTTAGGGATATGACAATGCCTCATTATGGCCAGGGCTCTCTGGCTCCGAAGGCTACTATGGTTTAGTCTAAATCATCAAAGACTATAGGGATACCACCATAGGCCTTTGGTGTGAAGAATTTAAACATAGTAGATGAGTTTCCAACGGATGTTGATTCAGGTCCAACAATAGTGAGAGGTATGCTTCTTATTGCATCTTCAGTAGTGATTTCTTTCTTTGATACCGGTGCCACCCAATTGTTTATGTATCCATGCTTTGTTAATTTCTTTAAAATTACAATGGGACTTATATCCATTACAATGGAGTTAGTAAAACCTCTTGTAAAGGGGAAAGAGTGGGGTTTTCATTGTCCTTATTCATTAACGATAGACGATATGGAGTCAGTTTGGGATTTTCTCATTCTTGGTCAGGATCTATTTGATGCCATCTTCGTTGTGGATTGTCTTATCACTCATCGAGTTGAGGTTGATTATTATCATGAGCATGTTTTGTTTCTTTCACTTAATGGGAGATCTCTTATGTTTTTGGGAGAGTGGGACCCAAGGTCTGGTCATGCAAGACTTTCCCACCCAGAGCTTTGAAGTTTGTTGGTTGATGCTTCCTTTGAGCCCGATAACATTATATTCTGTTGAGGATATTCCGATGGCTGTTCAAGAATCACCTAATGTTTTACCATATGATTTCTCTATTATTAATCTAGAGAGAGAGGTATAGTTTATGATTGAACTGGTTCAAGATATACAATCAATATCGATACCTTCCTATCATATCGAACCAATAGATCTAAAAGAGCTTATGATTCAGTTGGATGACCTACTGGAAAAAGGTTTGGTTCTCCCATGTGTTTCACCATGGGAATCCCCTTTTCTCTTTTCCAAGAAATAAGACAGTTCACTTCTTCTATGCATGGACTATTGGAAGTCTAATCAGATAATGGTTAATAACAAATATCCTTTTTTTCATGTGGATGATTTGTTTAATTTGTTGAATGGTGGAATGAGTTTTTATGACATTAATATTTAGTTGAGTTATCATCATCATAGAGTTCAAGAGTCTTATATGACAAAGAAAACCATCAAGAGAAGTTATGCCCATTATGAATATCTTGTGTTGCCTTTTGGCCTGAAAAATGCTCCTATATTTTTTAAGGATGTGATGAATTAGATATAACATCAATATATTGAATATTTTTTGGATAGTTTTCATGTATGGTATTATGGTTCATTCAAAATCGAATCATGAGAATGAGAACCATAGGAGTATAGTTTTTGAAATTATGAGAAGTAATCATTTTTATGGAAAGATTTAAAAAAATATTTTCGAGATTCTAGAAGTGATGTTCATGGGGCACATAATATTTGGGCATAGCTTATAAGTTGATCCAGAGAATGTAGATTATTTTATTTCATGGAAGGAACCACATGATGTCTTTGAAATTCAATGCTTTCTTGGAATTTATGGGTACTATAGACGTTTATTGAAGGATTTATCTCATCTGGAATCAAACTTGAATACTCTTACCATGAAGGCAGTGAAATTTACATGGGATGAAAAGTGTCATTCATCTTTCGATGAACTGAATTGACGTCCAACATAGCCTAATATTCAGATCTTACTTGGGCATGGTAAAGGGTATATTGTTTTTTTTTATCAATCTGGTTCTGTTTTGCATTATGTACTCTTCTAGGATGATCATGTGGTATCTTACCGATCACTTCATCTCCAACCACATGAGAAGAACTACCAAAATCATGATTTAGATCTTTATTGGGTTATGCATATGCTTAAATGTTGAACGAACTATCTCTTTTGGGAGAGGATCACAGTTTTCTAAAATCATAAGATTCTATGATATATATTTTCTAAAAAATAATTGAATATCAAATAGAGGTGATTGTTAGAATACCTTCATATGTTTTTCTTTGACATCACCTATACCCTTGGGAAA
Organism: Viscum album; assembly: GCA_963277665.1. NCBI lineage: Eukaryota > Viridiplantae > Streptophyta > Magnoliopsida > Santalales > Viscaceae > Viscum > Viscum album. Next base: position 408,515,475 of record OY728162.1, read on the forward strand.
GGAAATTTTGTTGTAGATGCTCTAAAGATGAAATTACTAGAACATGCTATTTTGGAATCGAAGGAAGAATTGAATTTTATTAGAAATTTCACTCAGTTTCCCATAGAAGCATCAGATGATTTTTCAGGTATGGTTCTGACCAGTTCTCAATTCTCATAATCTCTATTGGATTCTATTTTTCAAATTCATCAGTAGGATGATGAGTTTTAGATGAATCGTGAAAGACTTTATGGTTGGGAGACCATTTCAGGCTAGTCTCTCTCTCTCAGATGGTATACATCACTTCAAGAAAATGATTTTCATCCCAACACATATTGAAAGTTCAGCCTTGTTTGATTTTCATATCTCTTCATGGGATATTAATCCAGTCACTATGAATATGTATTATGACATGAGAAGATGATTCTTGTGTTCAGGTATGAAGTGTGAAATTGCAGATTTTTTGTCCCACTATTATGAATACCAACAGTTAAAGGCACAGGACTTGAAACCCTCTGGTTTTCTTTAGGCTCTTATGGTGCTGGTTAAGAAATGGAAAAGTTATCCGGGGATATTTTTGTTGGGCTACCATTGACACCCTACGGGAAAAATGGTATCTCAGTGGTTTTATATAATTTGAAGAAGTTTCATAATTTCAATAAGATAAAAGACACCACTAAAGATAAAGATTTGTGTAAGATATACAAGAAAGAGATCATGAGGTTACATGGGAGTCCATCTGGCATTGTTTTAGAAAGGGATCCTATATTTTCCTCAAGGTTCTTGAGAAGTATTCCGAATGAAATGGGAACTCAGATCAAGTTTAGCACAACTTACCATACACAGAAAGACGGCCAGACAAAGCATGTAGTTCAGATCCTAGAGGATATGCTTTTCCCCTACATCTTGGATTTCAGTTTATCATGGAATAACCATTTGGGACTGGTTGAGTTTTTTTACAACAACAGTTATCAATCATAAATTAGAATAGATCCTCTTGAGGTGTTGTATGGTCAGCTATGTAGATCGCCTCTTTATTGGGTAGATATGGGAGAAGTAGATTTTGTTGGACCATGTCTGGTTCAGGAGACATCTGTGACGTTTTATGATTTGCGACGACATCTAGTTACAACCCAAAGTCAACAGAAATATTATGTAGATTAAAAATGTCATTATTTTTTTTCTGTAGGTGACTGGATTTTCATGACTGTTTATCTCATTTGGTTCATCATTATCATGGAAAATAGTAAAATTTGGCACTGATATATGATGGACCATTTGATATCACTGAATAGCTCAGTCAGGTTTCTTATCAGTTATCATCGCCAACTCAGTTGACAGAAATCCTTGATTTTTCCACATATATCATCTCAGGAAGTATCACCCTAATCCTGTGAATGTTTTGAGTTGGGAAAAATTGAGTTAGAGTGAGATGATTCTATTTTGGAGAAACCAGTTGATATCTTTGACTCTCAAATGAAAGTCTTATGTGATAAATTGATTTGGTTGGTTATAGTTGTATGGAATCAAGGATCATATTCTCATGAAACATGGGACACGAGTGGTTGATGGGGGTGAATTGGCCCATTCGTTTTCCAGGGGTTACATATTCCACATGAATTCATAGGGATGGAAAGTCTTTATGGTGGGGAGTTTGTAATAACTTATCACCTTGATCTGGTATGTTTTTCCTTTTTCAAAGTTCCCTTTCAGATCAAATTTCATAGAAGTGTTTTTATGTAATTTATGAAGGTTTTAATGTATGTACACACTTTGTACTAGAGTTACACACTGTGTACTAGAGGTACATGCGTTATACTAGAGGTACACGTTGTGTACTAGTTTCTAGACGCAAGTCATGAATGGGGAAACCATGTTGTGAGTAGGTTCACATTGTGTAGTTTTTTAATAAAAGTTTTTAACCTGAGGAAATGGGTATTTGAGTATAACATATCCAGCGTGGACTACACACCTTATACCTAAGGGACACATCATGACCCAACCAGTGCCTAGATTTATGTCACATGTTTAGTAGTTTTTTTCTGTCTTTTCGTTCCTGACCACTTTGCTCTCCAACTAGAAATTTCCATATGAGGTTTTCATATTACCCTCACATTCATGATCGATCTGATTGGATTCTAATATTCATTGATTCTGTGTTGAATCTCTCTAGGTAGGCATTCATTCTAGTTCTTTATTGTGGTTGATTGTGATATCATCATATAATTTCGGTACCAAATCTGTTGATCTAATTTGGTTGTTCTTCTTGGTTTCTTCTAGATCTTTTACGATATCTCATTCTATATGCATTTTCCTTTGTTTTTTGTGTTGTGGTGAGCATTTGTCCTAAACTTATGTGGGTTTCCTCTCTTCCAGCAGCCTCTTGTGTTTAAATTTGGATAAATCCACAGATGGGGGGATTTGATTCTAGGGCCTTTATTGACATTGTTGGGATTCTTTGACCATGGATTACATTGTAGGCATGTGTGAACCAAACATTGAGGTCGATGGTTCCATCTCTAAACTATGATAATGATCCTGATTTCTATTTCTTTATAAATTGATTTATGAAGTTGGCATGATTTATTTTGTGTGTTGAACAAATAATTTCAAAGAGAAATTGGGTTTCCCTTGATTTTTATAAATATTTTTGAAATGGTTTTCAATGATTATCAATGAATTGAAATTATTTGTGAAAATGATCGCTTGGGTTACCTTGGGAACTTAGGTGGAAAGTTTATCTTGAGGCCATCATCTATTATTTGTGATTTTCATGGGGGGTTTTCTATTTTGATTACACTATTTCCTAGGCCTATTGTTATAGGGGTCCGGTATTGAAATTTTGGGGGGTTTACTCATGGGATATTCATATGCATACTTACCCAGTTGTTCAAGGATTAGTATTGGTGAACTTGATTATTGTGGTGCGAGTAGTCTGCGACATGGTCCTATAATATTCCTTAGTGTTATGATCCATGTACTTTGGTTTTTTTCATGGCTTTCTATGTTATCCATGATATGAATGATTATTCTTGTTAAAAGTGATATGAAAAAATATGAGTTGAAAATGATATAGATTCTTCTTTTAGAACATTCAAAAAAGAAAAATTTAACTATATTTTCTATAAAACTAATTTACTACTTATCATGCCATGTATTATTTTAAAATGAGTACACGTGCTTTTTTTATACAGAGACTTGTTATGTTACACTTGGGTGGGATCCTACTGAACCTATTAGCTCACACACGACACACCTTATTGTTAGTATATAGACATTTGTTTGGCTTCCAGTGCAGGGATAAGAAAGATACCACAATGATGTGGTGAGGTTTATGTCAGCTGGTATGGGTACCTCATGGTAAGATGGTGGGGGATTTGCACACACCATCACTTGGAGTAGCAGTTGTTTGTAGTCCCTTACAGTTGGACTTGTCTTTTTGGATTTTTTTCTTCTTTTACAGTTGTTTTGTTTCCGTGGGATCACTTATAGTTATGGAATATATATTTGTTAATATTCCACTATTTTCTCCTTTCTATGTATATATTCCATGTTGTTGTTCAGGTTGGGAGAAGTCTTTCCCTCCATTTTGTTTTGTTCGATGCCCAAGTGCTTTTCACCAGCCTATGAGGATTGAGAATTCCCCTCAGGTATGTGATGGATCGGGTCAGTTGTTGAGTTTGAGGGAACCCTAGGTCGATTCATTACAATTATTAGTTGGAGGTGACTTATACTCTTAAATAAATGATTTAAAAATCATAAAATATATTACAATTTTTTGGAAGAATATTAATTGATTTATAAAATAAATCAAATAAACCTAAAACAACGTTAATTTTAAGGGGTAATATATTCGTCATTTATAAATTTTGTAGTATTTATTATATCACTTTGAAGACATTATTTTTTCATAATAATAAAAACTATATTTATACTGTATTTATTTTTAAAACAAAAATTCAAATAAGTTAAAAAATATTGGAAAATTCACTGTTTAATAATTTCAGAGTTATGATTATAAAAATAATATTAATTATATATAAATAAATTTTTATTTGTTGAATTTTTATTTTTAAAATAATATCAAAATTTATTATTAAATGGTGTTTTTTTTTATAATAACAGTTTTCAAACTCATAAAAAATTACATTTGACTTCATTAAAAATATATGATCATTTATATATGATAAAAATTATTAAATAATTATATTTTTAAGAAATATTATTTTTTTCAAAAATCCTTTTATTCATCAATATAAAAACCTTACTTGAATTTGAATACTTCCCTAAAATAATATTTCTGTTTTACTGTATACAAATCATTTATAAAGTAACTGTAATAGGATAATAATATGTTGTAATGCCCCGACCCCAGCTACCCAGAGTCGGTGCATTACTTCGTAACATTGGCATGATCACAAAAGATCAAGTCTCGAAAGACCGATTAGTTTAGTAGCCTTGGAAACACTAGATACATTCGTAAACGTTACATTACATCATAAAGTGAAAAACTACAATAACAAAGTCTCCATAGTCCACACTCATATCCTCTTCTGACTATCCCTGCAGGTCATTCATAAAATACTTCTTCACATCCTGGAAAATATTAAAACATTGAAAGGGGTGAGCTCAGATGCTCAATAAGGATAACAATATTGCGGAACCTTTCGTAAATAAACATAAACATTTAAGGCAATGTATAACTAAAACAAAAGCCTTTTAAACTTGAACATCAACATAATATGGCAAAAGTAAAATGAGATAATTCCATTTACTTCTTCACATGGATATTCTACTGGTCGAATAATCACATGCAATATCAATAACCACTTTCATAATGATGGAATGCATAATGCCAGACTATCATAACCACGTAGTCAAGGCCTCGTGCCAAGACCACAAATAAGATTTTGTCAAGGCCTTGTGCCAAGACACTAGTTTGTCTCATGAGACCTGCCGATGTATCGAGGAGCTATAGCGGGCTCCACCCGTCACTTATTAAGTCCAATGCATTCCTCATATGAATAGGTTTAAACATATCATAAACCATAACATAATCATATCACATAAAACATGCATAAAGGAAACATAACATTTCCACATTTCAATCACAAGATATAAATACAACACATTGATATAATAAAAACTCTTTCAAAACCATTTTCAATACCAAAATAAAAGAAAGTTAAAACTTTGTATTTATTTTTCATTAAAAAAATGATGGCTTGTAAAGGAAGCCGAAACTCAAATAATGGTCACGGCGGTGGAGGAGTCGTTGTCGCCGCATATGTACGGAAAGAACAACATTCCCTTTTTGTCGTTTAGTAAAACACTTCGTATAAAAAAGAATCCTTTTTAATAAACGTAAAATTCAAAGGGGTTTATACACCGTATAAAAGAAAGTTGTGTATAAAACCAAATACGCCTCAATGAAAGAAGATTGAGACGAAGTCCTTAAAAAGATCATTTTTAAAATAAAATAGATCTATTATGTGTATTCACTATAGGTACACATAAAGAATACAAAATAATTAATAATAATATCATGACATAATTTGAAAGTAGGAGATTAACCCAAATAATGGAAATTGGGTTAAGAAGTTCCCTTACCTCGTGTCTGACTTGACTCAACCGTTCTTTAACCTCCTCAAAATCGGGTAACTCTTTTTGATTTGAGCCAAAGGATTCCTTGGGAAGAGTTCTGCCCAAAGTGAGGCTTCTATGAGTAAGGGAGGAATGTTGGGAGAGTATTTGGGCGGAGGTTGGCCGAGCCAAATGGCTTGAAAGTGTAAATGAGGTGGGAGAGGTGGGGGCCTTTTATAAGTGGAGAGGAGGGGCACTTTTGGAAAGATTGAAATGTTACATTATTTCACAATGCTTTTCGGATTCTAAAGGTCCCACACTTATATAATTCGAGGCTAAGGTGATAAGGGTTCGAAATATCCTCATCCAATTGGCTTTGGACAAGTTTAAGCCTTGGATGTTGCATTATCTTCCCATTTTATTTAAATCATTAAATAATGAGGTCATCGCTGCATCATAATGATGTCATAAATAATTTAATTTATTTAATGTCTAAAAATTATAAAAAAAATACTATGATGTAGGAAATCTATTTAGCTTTCTAATGAATATTTATAATCAAAATTTGGACTTGTGTAACCCCACTTATAAATTGTTTTAGTAAAACATTTTATGTTTGTGTCATTTTTTACTTTAACATTAAATAAAAGTTATTTATGTCATTTTCTAACTAAAGTGGCTCCATGGGGTCCCCAAGTTGACCCATGGGTTGTCTTGGTCGGCCATGACTCATCCAATAGGAGTAGGACAAGTGTCACGCTCATATAATATTATTAAAACATTGTTTTTACCTTAAACTACACTAATTACCTCTAATCGCGATTAAGAACTTAAAAGTTACTATTCACCAAAAAATTATTTTAATCTCATTGAACCACATTTTACTTCTTAATGACAACCATGTATGTCGGATTTTTGAAAATCAAATCACAGAAGTGGTAATATTTCATTTAAACGAAAAATCAGTTATTTAACTACCACTTAGTGGTTTCACTATTCATCAAAAATTGAAGTTTTTCAGAAAAAGGCCAAAATTTCACCCTAAGCTATAATTGATATTACGAAATCAAAAATTATGTCTATTTTAAAAAATTCCAAACATATTAGTTGCATTAATTAATTTTATAATTAATTCCCGCTGTCACAACAAATAGCGTGTTTTTAAGAAACAATTTATATCAAAAGATTGGCAATTGTTTATGTCCAATTTCAATGTTAAATTAATTCTAATGACCACCATTGGATAAAATGGTAAAAATATATTCTAATTATACTCTAAAACCACTCAATAGTATAATTTATCACTATGAATTATTTTGATTAAAAAAGTTGTTTTAAGTATTTTTCACTATTCATAAAAATTTTGAAGTTCTCAGAAAATTACAAAAAATTCAACATATGCTAATTTCAATATTATGAATACAAAAATAAAGTCCATTTTGAAATATAAAATTTCTATAATTTTAAAAATTGGTTATTACTATTCATAACGGCTATTTTGATTAGTTGCGGTGTGTTAGAACTCGAACTTGCGTACAATGCAAGCTATTGCATTATTGAATGAGAAGCGTATCGTGGAAGCTCGGGGTGTTACATTCTCCCCTCCTTCAATAAATTGCGTCCTCGTAATTTGAAATTTTTCTTTGATAATAAAAGGCTGAAAATAGAAAATACCTTTGTGGAAAACCCACATCGGAAATAAGGTTAATAAATATATAACATTAAAAGAAAGCAGGATAAGTACAAAGGTCACCCGATATAGCCCATTCTAGGATTCTATGAAAATATGGATATGGAAGAAAAACAAACCATCAAGGTCTGATGGAGAGTTATAGAAAACAGGATTAGGAGAATGTTTAACCATAAGAAAATCACAAACTTGTGATTGGTTAAACGGTCATTGAATCCCCAGTTGGAAAAGTTAACAGACAACATTTTTGTTTTAAGTTACCTTTTATAATGTTGAGGAATTTATTTATGAGATTTACTAAGAACGTAAGGGAATATACATGCTTGTTATGTATACTTTCATTCGTTAATAAATTTTTACCACAAACCCAACTTTTACTCCAAATGGTAACAGAACTCAAAAATATTCTATTTATCCTAATTGTATAAGGTTCCAAATGTTAACACATACCATTTAGATCAGTAAAACTATTTTGTAATAACCAGGGACTTCCTGTAGGCTAGTGGTAGGAAATAAAGGCTTGTCGCACTATGGTTGTGGGTTCGATTCCTGCAGCTTTGTCCGACGCGACGGGTTATTCCCCACCCTGCAGGTTGTCCATTTCCTAAAAAATATAGTACTATACTATTCCAAAAATAATCTTCATAAATGTTTTAACCTTAAACAATACTATCCAAAGTTCAACTTAATCCATTCCAACCTTAATAGTTATCCAAAATACTTCTGTCCAACTCACAGTCCAAATTTTATAAGGAAGGTAAACATAATGAAGATCCTTTATCCCACGTAACAACATGTGAACACCTTCATCATGTATTCTTTTTAAACATACTGAATTACCATGATCCCTTATTCCTTATAGAATACTAGATATACTCCTTCTATCCAAAAATGTATACAAAACATCAATCAGTTTCAAGGAAGTTAAGTATATCCAATATAATTTATCCAAATCAATCACGTCTTATTCCAAAATCACAATCTCAGTATCAAAACCATATTATGGTTTATCTTTCTCTCAACCATATATTTTCCAAAAATTTAACCTACTGTGGAGTCACTTTTCTTGGTTCCACACAATCTCAAGTCCTTGATGAAATAGTACTGCAGTACAATCCTTATATACTCCATAATTATTATAACCAGTACATCATTGATACAACACTCAAATTAAAAAAAAATCTTTAATAACAACATAAGAACTCTAATCATTACTCCTCATCAGTGGTAGTATCATAACTTGATTATTATCCAATAACATCATTTGGGGCATGCTCTGATGATTTGGACATTGGTTTGTGTAGTGTCCCCAATCCTTGCAGAAGAAGCATTGTACATTTGAAACCATTTTCTTACCCTTGCAGTCACGCACTTTGTGTCCTTTTTCTCTACACTTATAACAAACTCCCATTCCCTTTAGGCAAGTTCCATGATGTTTCTTCCCACAATTACCACATATTGGAAAATTCTTCTTTCCCCTCATCCCTTTATCCATCATTCTCTCTTCCGTCCCTTTCGTCTCTTGCTTCGCTTCAAAGCCATAGGACTCAGAGAATTCTTTACTTATCCTATTAACACATGATACTATTTCTTCATATGTTGAGAACACATGGGAGACTATTTCCCTTCGAAATGTTGGCTTAATACCGTGAAAGATACTATCCTTCTTACTCTTTGGATCATACGTACTGCTGGAGTTCACATTCCTTCTACTGGGCGCCATTTCTATACAACGGCATAAACTAGGTTAGTTTATGAATCAAAATACATAATTCCATACTTGTAAAACACTTTACATAAATTAAACTATTTATGGATATAATCCATAATCATAAAAAGAAATGTTTTCTTTGAGTAAGTATGTTCTCATCACCCTTCATAGTGGTTTGTAAGTAAAATGAGAATTATCCTAAGCATATCCCCCGGGAGTGTCGTAACCAAGAGTGCAGCAAGGCCCGTTGTCGTGCACCAGTTCCCGTTCGAGTCTAGCTCAAAGCGGTGTTTTCGGGTTTTACCCCTAGGTACATCTATGCCAGAGCCGCCTCTACCTGCTCGTATCCAGGCTGGGATGTATTTCTCGGAAAACTCATAACATCTCTATAATACCAAAATTCTAGGAAGTTCTTCTATACTAATCCTCAAAGTCTATCTTTGGGCTATGTGCTCTAATCAGAGTTTATCTAAATCTAGCTTCCAAGGTTAGTACTAAACTGCCTCTGATACCAACTGTAACGCCCCGACCCCAGCTACCCAGAGTTGGTGCATTACTTCGTAACATTGGCATGATCACAAAAGATCAAGTCTCGAAAGACCGATTAGTTTAGTAGCCTTGGAAACACTAGATACATTCGTAAACGTTACATTACATCATAAAGTGAAAAACTACAATAACAAAGTCTCCATAGTCCACACTCATATCCTCTTCTGACTATCCCTACAGGTCATTCATAAAATACTTCTTCACATCCTGGAAAATATTAAAACATTGAAAGGGGTGAGCTCAGATGCTCAGTAAGGATAACAATATTGCGGAACCTTTCGTAAATAAACATAAACATTTAAGGCAATGTATAATTAAAACAAAAGCCTTTTAAACTTGAACATCAACATAATATGGCAAAAGTAAAATGAGATAATGCCATTTACTTCTTCACATGGATATTCTACTGGTCGAATAATCACATGGAATATCAATAACCACTTTCATAATGATGGAATGCATAATGCCAGACTATCATAACCACGTAGTTAAGGCCTCGTGCCAAGACCACAAATAAGATTTTGTCAAGGCCTTGTGCCAAGACACTAGTTTGTCTCATGAGACCTGCCGATGCATCGAGGAGCTATAGCGGGCTCCACCCGTCACTTATTAAGTCCAATGCATTCCTCATATGAATAGGTTTAAACATATCATAAACCATAACATAATCATATCACATAAAACATGCATAAAGGAAACATAACATTTCCACATTTCAATCACAAGATATAAATACAACACATTGATATAATAAAAACTCTTTCAAAACCATTTTCAATACCAAAATAAAAGAAAGTTAAAACTTTGTATTTATTTTTCATTAAAAAAAATGATGGCTTGTAAAGGAAGCCGAAACTCAAATAATGGTCACGGCGGCGGAGGAGTCGTTGTCGCCGCATATGTACGGAAAGAACAACATTCCCTTTTTGTCGTTTAGTAAAACACTTCGTATAAAAAAGATTCCTTTTGAATAAACGTAAAAGACAAAGGGGTTTATACACCGTATAAAAGAAAGTTGTGTATAAAACCAAATACGCCTCAATGAAAGAAGATTGAGACGAAGTCCTTAAAAAGATCATTTTTAAAATAAAATAGATCTATTATGTGTATTCACTATAGGTACACATAAAGAATACAAAATAAGTAATAATAATATCATGACATAATTTGAATGTAGGAGATTAACCCAAAGAATGGAAATTGGGTTAAGAAGTTCCCTTACCTCGTGTCTGACTTGACTCAACCGTTCTTTAACCTCCTCAAAATCGGGTAACTCTTTTTGATTTGAGCCAAAGGATTCCTTGGGAAGAGTTCTGCCCAAATTGAGGCTTCTATGAGTAAGGGAGGAATGTTGGGAGATTATTTGGGCAGAGGTTGGCCGAGACAAATGGCTTGAAAGTGTAAATGAGGTGGGAGAGGTGGGGGCCTTTTATAAGTGGAGAGGAGGGGCACTTTTGGAAAGATTGAAATGTTACATTATTTCACAATTCTTTTCGGATTCTAAAGGTCCCACACTTATATAATTCGAGGCTAAGGTGATAAGGGTTCGAAATATCCTCATCCAATTGGCTTTGGACAAGTTTAAGCCTTGGATGTTGCATTATCTTCCCATTTTATTTAAATCATTAAATAATGAGGTCATCGCTGCATCATAATGATGTCATAGATAATTTAATTTATTTAATGTCTAAAAATTATAAAAAAAATACTATGATGTAGGAAATCTTTTTATCTTTCTAATGAATATTTATAATCAAAAGTTGGACTTGTGTAACCCCACTTAAAAATTGTTTTAGTAAAACATTTTATGTTTGTGTCATTTTTTACTTTAACATTAAATAAAAGTTATTTATGTCATTTTCTAACTATAGTGGCTCCATGGGGTCCCCAAGTTGACCCATGGGTTGTCTTGGTCGGCCATGACTCATCCAATAGGAGTAGGACAAGTGTCAAGCTCATATAATATTATTAAAACATTGTTTTTACCTTAAACTACACTAATTACCTCTAATCGCGATTAAGAACTTAAAAGTTACTATTCACCAAAAAATTATTTTAATCTCATTGAACCACATTTTACTTCTTAATGACAACCATGTATGTCGGATTTTTGAAAATCAAATCACAGAAGTGGTAATATTTCATTTAAACGAAAAATCAGTTATTTAACTACCACTTAGTGGTTTCACTATTCATCAAAAATTGAAGTTTTTCAGAAAAAGGCCAAAATTTCACCCTAAGCTATAATTGATATTACGAATTCAAAAATGATGTCTATTTTAAAAAATTCCAAACATATTAGTTGCATTAATTAATTTTATAATTAATTCCCGCTGTCACAACAAATAGCGTGTTTTTAAGAAACAATTTATATCAAAAGATTGGCAATTGTTTATGTCCAATTTCAATGTTAAATTATTTCTAATGACCACCATTGGATAAAATGGTAAAAATATATTCTAATTATACTCTAAAACCACTCAATAGTATAATTTATCACTATGAATTATTTTGATTAAAAAAGTTTTTTTAAGTATTTTTCACTATTCATAAAAATTTTGAAGTTCTCAGAAAATTACAAAAAATTCAACATAGGCTAATTTCAATATTAGGAATACAAAAATAAAGTCCATTTTGAAATATAAAATTTCTATAATTTTAAAAAGTGGTTATTACTATTCATAACGGCTATTTTGATTAGTTGCGGTGTGTTAGAACTCGAACTTGCGTACAATGCAAGCTATTGCATTATTGAATGAGAAGCGTATCGTGGAAGCTCGGGGTGTTACATATGTTCATTATTCTATAAAAATTAAATTAAAGACTCATATTATTAGGGTCTTGATACATATACCTTTAATAAACTATAAAAAACCCTAAGAGTAAGGTGCACAATAGTAGGACTTTCATGGGGTGGTTTAGTATACTTGGTTTGGGTTGTGATCTTGATGAGCTCGATATTTTTCTAAAAATTGTTTCGTTTGTGGTTAGGTTGTTGGATCATAGCTTGGGCTTGGTCAAGGGAAAAACATATGGGTGTTATCTACCTTGTAATATTCAATAAATGGGTTACATAGGGTATGATTCTACTGGTTAAGGCCAACAATTCCTTTGTCTATGTCAATTAGATTTGTTTGAATCCTACATTTATAATAATCTTGTGACTACTATTCAAATACTATATTATCAACAATAATGATAATTCATGGTCATTTTAATCTTATAGGATATGTTAACAACAAATAAGTTCATGTGTTTTCTATAACCATATTCCATAATAATACATTTAATTAAATTGAAAGGGGAATTTTATTTATAAGTGTTCGAGTCGTTTCAACAAACCTCACCCAAATTATTGATCCATTTAATCATATAACAGTTGTTTAATGATTAAATACCATGTATTTGATAAAACCATGGGCCAAAGAAACACCTGTGATGAAAATGTGAAAAATGGGAGGAGAAAACCCTAAAACCTGAATTAAGAGTAACAATCCCCATCATATGTTCACCCGGTCTTGATTATTTATCATAAACGAATATTAAAAAAGAGGACTAAATCATAATAAAAATATTAAATTCCATCAATTAAATTTCACTAACAATTCACATATTAATTATTTTATAAAAATTCATCAAAATTCATTCGAGATTAAATAAAATAATGGAAAACAAATAATTAAACAGCCTACCATGAGTTTTGATCAATCATTGAAGAAGAATGGTTCTATACTAGAATAATTGATGATATCCATGAACCCTATTTGTAAAATAATCCACAATCTAGTCCTGATATGTCACCATTCTCCAATAAATATCTCAACAAGTTGTTTGAATCTCTAGGGTTTGAGTACACTATCTTAAGGAAATCCAGTAACCATATACTAAGAGTAGAAATTGGATTATTAGTGAAAATTAAATAATTTTTTTTATTAATAAATTAATTTAATTCATCTACATCAGCGATGGATTAATCTAAAATGGGTCATGTCAAAAAATATAATGTCACACCTACGAAAAACCTTACATTTTGAATGTAATAGTTCCCTCTAATTCTGATTAGGTCCCCCATTAAGGATTTATTCCACTTTTTCAATGAAACTACAATTGAATTCTATTTAATATATTTAATGTATTTCTAACATTTATTATGAGCACACCGGGCCTCGTAATCATACGATGTATCTATTCTTGGTCTAAAAAATAATCCACATAAAACCAAAAAAAAAAATTCATGTAAAATTTTAGTCATTAAATATTCCAATAGATCAAGACTACTCACCTGGTTTATGTTTTCTATAGGAACCATAAATTTAATGAAGCTCCATGGGAACTCATTGATGTGATGAAAAAGATATATCCTCATTATTTTGTATTAGAGTGGAAATGTTCATGGTGTAAATTCAATTTGAAGGTGGTATAATTTAGCACATGGATATTTCATTTATATTTATCTCCAAATAAATTTAATATCTTTTATAACTTGCGATACACGCAACCCTGAGTATAAATGAACCATAATATAGTATACCATTATAACCTCATCATTAAGTTGCAATTCAGAATTCGAATAACCAAATTCAAAAAAATGTTTATAAAGTCAACATATAAATCAATTATATTGATAAATAAGTATTAAATTTATATTAAATTCATTATATGCCTCCAAAATACATTTTACCCAAAAAATGGGATTTAATTAATTTTTTAATAAAATAATATAATTAATTTATATCACTTTTATAAAATTTATTTTAAAGACATTAAAATAATTTATGGAAATTTGAATATCAAAATTAGCTCAGTTGGAATTCTTTGATAATTTTCTGAAAGGATTGAATTTACTATGAATACTAAAAAATAATTTTTTTATAGAAAACATTATTTTTGTTTAAAAAATTTAAAAAGTTTAATTTTTTAAATGGTTTAAAGGCAAAATTTATAATATGAATAATATAATAAAGTTTATTATATTTAAATTTATAATTCATTTTTCTATAAAAACATTATACAATTAATATTTTTTTTTGAAAAATTACTTCTCATCATGTTTTTTAGGTTTAGTTTTAAATTAAATCAACCCCCATTGGTGAATTAAATCTGTTCAAATGGATTATATATATGGAATCACCATTTTAAAATATTTTAATTACGTAAATTTCATTTTTTCAAAATGAATAATAAAAATAGTAAATAAAAAATACACTGAGGTTAAGGTTAAAACTATTTTACTAGGGATTAAACCAATATATAAGGGTAATTTTTCAAATTGAATTAATACACATCTAATTTTTTTATATTTTAACCTCGTAGTATCCTGAATTCTAATATTATTCTATTTCAAATCATTTTTAAGGATTATTATATTATTTTAGTTCAATATTTTATGTAATTCCCAGTGTGTCCTCCCCCCAACTTAAAATTGATACCCCTCATTTATCATCTTTACACAAATTTGACCCATATAGTTCTAACCCTGCTTTTATATTATAAAATTCATTTTTTATGGACAAGATGTGATGGTATTCTTAAAAAACCATTCCAATGGTCCATAATATTATATCTAAATGAGGCAAAACGAAATATAGATAATCATCATATGTGACCAATTTCAAATGTTTCCTCATTTATCCCCTATAAATCTATGTTACTCATCATTAAATAATAACTTATGTATAAAAAATATTGTGAAATTTTATTATTATTATGTAACCACCATTATCCAACCTTTATTCCATTAAATGGGTAGTGAATTTATCGCCAATAAGTAGATGTGGACTACTGCCTCCATGTAGCGATACAAATCATTTCCCATCAAAACACTTCATGGATGGATATTATGATGGGTTTAATTTTTTTATATTATATTTATAATATAATTATTCTTTTGGGGTTATAAAATTATATATTACTTCTTACCACATGAGAATAATTATCCAACCCATGACTTATAAATAGATATTTTTGTGCATGCTCTAAAATGATGGAGTCGTTAAATATTTGGAGATAAGATTATAGTTTAAACTAAAATTAAAATCCCCAAGAATATAATTTATATAAGGGATATTAATTTACTTTAGTATATAGGATATGGTTTTTTTAATTCATTTTTGATATTCTCCCTCCCCCTGGAAAGGGAAATGTTATAGTTGATGCCCTCAGTAGGAAGGCTCAAGCATAAAAAGTATGGAATGGTATAGATAAGAAGAGTATTATGAATGTGTTTTGTAAAATTAATAATGAATTAACCAAATATCATGTTTTTACTTCTTTAAACCTATGTTCATTGAATAATTAGTTTAGTTATTAAAACACTATCATATCTTCTATCAAATAAGGAATACAAGTGGTTCCTACAATCATTCAGTCTTAGGTTATGTTGGAGTATCATCCCTATCAATATAATTTATGCCTAGGGATTTCTTTTAATTATTGTGACATAAATTGATAATTTTGGTGGCCTCGTATAAAATGGGAAATTACAATAGTTGTGTCAATTCCTGACTAATTCATAGGTTATAGATTTTTTAACGAGATTACCACACTAGTAAAAATTTAAATATATGATCTAGGTAATTGGGAACGTCCTAATAAAAAAAATTCATTTTTATGCCTATTTTAGAGGTGTCATATGGTGATGAATTAGGAATGATAAATGATATAGAGATCATGGAACTCTTTAAGATTCCAATTAATATGATCTTTTAAAAGTACCATGTTTTTTATTTATCAATTCTTAAAGGGGTTAAAAAAAGATTCGAGGACTCACAAGAGACTATGTGCAGCTTCTCACCCATAGAATGATGATCAATATATAGGTACCATTCTAATTTTATAAGATGTATTACTAGATATAATCCTCAACTTTTGGTTACTCTGGTGTGGTCATTTAATCCATATAGAGGTTCACTGAAAAATAACTATTAAGAATTAATTCAAATGGATCTATTTGAGTTAATCTATAACATTTTATATAATTTCCTATTATATTATGTAAATAGTAAGGACTTATAATCGGTTAGTCTAAGCATATTTCAGGAGACCAATGAATGATGAAAAATTATCCAAATTTTGTTTAAAACTATATAGAGTCACTAACATACCCATATTGATCATAAATGGTTTCCCTTTGAATTTTGGTTCAGTGATAAGGCATTTATCTTATTATCCCATCAACTTTGTCATTAGTGTATGGGAAAGTAAATGAATCTTACTTCTTAAATTATATGATACATTTATCTATTAGAGAATATTGGAGTGCTATATTATAGGTTAGAATTACCAACACAGTTCATTGTAATGCATGATTTTTCAATGTTAATGGGACAAGGAAATATATTCTCAATCTAATAAAAACTTCTCAATTTGATGATGTGTAATTCAAATTGAATAGTAAAATTATGAATCAAACCATTCGTATTATCATCCAAAATGATAAATTAATGTTATGTATGGATCCCCCACTTAGTATGAGCAAAATCGGTATATGGGGAGAACCCTAATGATACATAGGAGCATAAATATGACATAATGATTCAGGGAGTAGACTTATTCCCTCTAAAATCATTATGAAGATTGTTGAGGATGATAAAAACATCGATGGAATGAATTTAATTACCTATATCCATCTAGGTTTGTTACTATTTATAATTTTTATCAATTTATTTACATTTTATGTTTGTTTTGATGTAGACGACAAGGAAGTGGAGTTTATAGAATGGATAGAGGGAGAAGGGGGGAGGTAATGATGTGTTGTAATGGAACCGACTACTCAGTGAACCTAGGTGTTATGGAGAAGTTATGTCACCATATTTTGGTGACTATTTAGGTCCATATATGATACTTGATATCAAACATTCTTTTTTTAAAAAACACATAAGAAACCTTTGTCATTATTCTCTATTATTTATTCATTCAAATCTCATGGGTCGCCATTCTTTCTTTTTTCATTCATTTCATTGCATGAGATCCCTCATTCTCTATAGAACACTTTAAACACATGCTTAAATATTCTACTAAATTTATTTTTATGTGGTCATTGGAGTCTATCAGAGTTAAAGAAAATTATGGGGACTAAACTCAAACATTTCTAATATACTTCTAAAAGTTTCATATACTGTTGAAACTCTATCTTCATGTTAGGGTCAAAAAGAATACCCCTTTGAATTATTATTCACATAGCTGATATTTTATGGATATATTCAACAATATTAATGTATGGTCACTCCCATTATTGTAAAAAATTATTTTTAAATAAATAAGTGATAAAAATTCTACTTTTTTATAACCAAGGTTTCCAAAATTATTTTGGGTGGATCACCTCGTTTCCTCATGAATAATGATTTGAATCTGTATAGGTTAAGGTGGGTGAACTCTTTTTTATTTATCTTAATATCATAATGATAATATTTTTTGGAATGGGGTATATTTATTGATGAATATATAATTAATTACATTATAAAATTATAATAAAATATTTCCTTTATAAGGAAAATATTATTTGGTTTTCCCTTATTAGTTTTTAAGAACCATTCCCTAATCATTTTTCTTTGTTCATGCCCTTGTATTTATATTGTATCTAAAACAAATTTTCAATAACATAATTCATTATATATTTATTAATCCAAGGTTAGATTCTTCACTATATTGGTATTTATGTAATTTCATGTTGAGTTTCTAATCATTGACGAATGACGTGTTTGAAAATTTTAATGTTGAGTTGGGTTCCTTGATCCTTGTGGGAAACATTTTGTTATTTTGAAGTTATATGAAATCTATTTGATGTATTAATTATGACTTGGTCATGATTTTTATAGTAATATTTTATGATTATAAACATGTGTATATGTGTAATACTGGATTGTGAAAATGCTGGCATTGAAACTTGTTTTGTAGGTTCCAACTTGTTACATGCACACACACTACGTAGGGATATGTATATGTATGTATATATATATATATAATAATCCTATTTAAGAAGAATGAATCCCAATAAATATAAGGTTACATATAAATATATTATTATCAATATACATGATGAACATACATCCAATGAGAATACAAATGGATTAATTGAGAGAATAAAGATGTTGACCACATCTCTTTCTTTCATATGAGGAGATGAGTGGCCTCCCAGGTAAGATGATTATAATAAATTTATAAATTAATATATATGTATATATATATATATATATTACACTACCTCTTTTAAATTATGGTTTTGGTCATAGATCATCAAAAATTACATCACATGCAATCAATAAGTACATTATTTGAATTATATGAATGGTTCAATGTAGGATTGTTTAATTTAAATATAAATTATAAATTTTTTAAAGTATTATTTCTATTTATTTTTTTATAGCGGGTCATGATTATTTTTTTACCAATTAATTTATTTGATAAACTGCCTATTTTTTACTTTACTACCTACTTAGTTTGTATTCCTACTATGAACAATTTCTATTATGACTTTAATAAACCATAATTATATATATAATAATCCATAAAAATAAATTATTAATAATGGAATATAATATAAGACACTTGAACCATATACTAAATAACCAAAAAATTAATATATTAATTTATATTATTTCAATTAGAGGACAAACATGCCTAATAAAATTGCCAACAATACAATGGAAAAATAAAAAAATACATAATAGATGAAAATTTATATCACATCGGTCACCTATATTAATCATACAAAAGAACAATACTATTGAAATGAAAAAGTGTTAGTAATGTAATCGATTTTTTTGAAAATAACGAATATAACCATCTAATGTACATATTTGAATGATGATTTAAGTAAGTACAATGTATTTATAGGATGTAAAACCAATATAATCCTATCAAAAATATGACCACTGAAAATGTAATATTGCCCTTAAAAATAGTAAAATGGATTATAGAATGGTAAAATTACTTTTATGTTGGTAAAAAATATTTGGGAAACATATGAATTAATAAAAAGAATTTATTTCATATGAAAACTAATTGAATGTTTTAATTATGAAAAATAATATATTTGACACAATGAAACAATAATTATATATTTTGAAAATTAATATGTTTTATTTTTATGAAAGTATATTCTGATGATAAATTTAAAAATTCAAAAAAAAATTAATATTGAAAAAAAATTAAATGTTTATAAATAGTTATATTATTTAATTAATTCATGTGTAATTTATCCAATGGTCATTAATTTTAGCATGTCAAAAAATTGAATTCTTCTATAAATAATTATTTTATTATATAATTAAAATTATAAACTATTTTGACAAAAAAATTCATTTTTGGAATCATCGCTTCAAAATTTGGTTGGTATAAATTTTTGATATTTTTATAAATAGTTTAATACGAAGGTGTATCATAAAATATTGTATAAGTGCCATATTTTGAAATAGATTATTTTATATTTTTTTGGATTTTATATGTTAGGTGTGAATTTTAATGTCTCATTGAATAGTCAGTCACAATTCCTTTACTATTTAATCACAAGTTTGGTCACTAATATAAGATATACTATTTTATTCCAAACCAACCCTATTATCTCCATAAAACTACAACCGCACCTAAACACTTATATTAATTTTTAAATCACCTTTAATTGAAAAATCTCTACCTAAATACCTCCCCACCTATCTTGTCCACATCCTAGAAGATCTGATCACACTAAAATAAAAAACTGGAAAAATTGGCTTTGACTGCATAACTATACAGATGGTCTTGTTGGACCATCGTTATAGAATAACTAAAGATACCATCACAATAATGAATGTGTATATAAAATAGATATATCCACATGAAAATATATATGTGGATATTCCTTATAAAATTCAATTCTTTGGCACAATTATTTTTGTTGGACGGATGCATGAAATGGTTTTCGAAATGTTCATCCATCGAGTATGGCCATAGGTGTTCTGGGAAAGAGTGAAAACCATGGTCCATGGGGAAGGTTGGTCATTAATTCTAGTAACCATATCCATTTTAATTTTCTAAATTTATAATTATTATAATTATATTCAATCATTTATACACACACACACACACACACATATATATATATAGTTTGTCGCAAGATTATTGTAATGTGTTGAAGGAATTATATAACTTGTTCTTGAATCAAATATCATTGTTTTATATTTTTATCGTAATCAAATGTCCATAAAAATGAACCATTTTAAATAATAACTATGGATAAGTTTTATATATGGACTATAGTTATAGAGTCCCCCTAGCTATGTTTGTAGGACACATGCGATAGCCAACCAAATAGCCTCTAAAGGATGCCTGGGAATGTACATAACCTATACCCATATTGGGAAGGCGTCTATCCAAAAGAAATGATCATGACTATAGACAATAATTACACTATTCAGAATAGTCTATGAAGGTTTATGTTTTATTATAATGGTGTCATGTCAAAGTGAAAAAGTAACTTTTCAATTTCATACACCATTCAATTTCACTTCCATATTCCTTCGACATAGTGTTTTGAATTATAAAAATTATGAATTTAATTGTATAATTATGAATATGATTCAATATTTATAAAAATTATATCATCATATAATTTATATAATCTATTTTGATAGATCTTTATACCAATCATACCATCCTGGATTGTTTTAACCACCATTATGGATGATGTTATAAAAAAATTTGTACCAAACTTTTAAATGGTTGTTATAAAACATTTTATGGTTAAATAAGAATATTATGGTGATATTATATTATTATTTATATTCTAAAATGGGTAAAAACTATAAAATTGAGTAAAACAAATTAAGATCAAAGTGGTCATTACAGCTGCTTAAATGAACAATCCATTGGACAATAACATCAATGATAAATAAACCAAATTTATTGCTTAAAAATAATGGTTATATGAAAATGTTTTTAAATATTTAATTATGAATAATTCATATTCCTTCACTTATATAGTTATGATATCATTTTATAAGAACTTTCATTATTATCTACAAGTCGATGCATCTTCAGAACCATTGAACAAACATCCTTAGGATATTAATCAAGAACATATTGTCCTTATACAATTATAATAAGTGATCATAGAAGAATAATTATAAAATATATTTACATTAAAATGTTCTGAAACATATATGTAATAAATATAATTGCATTAATGAAGATGTTAGATTTATAAACCAAGTGATTATGTATTATGGGTAAGGTAACTCCAAAACGGTCTTATTTTCTCTCATGTTATGATTTACCTCACATTTACTCTCTTTTTTAACATATATTTCTTCAAAATAAACTTATATATAATCCTTATTTATATACCTAATTTTTTTTCTCTTTCTTTAGTGAGGATATTTAAATCTTTCAAGTTCTTATCTTACTATTTTCTTTAGTGAATACCAGATTAATATGAAATTATCTATTTCATATTATATTTCATATATTGTCCTTTAAATGTATTTTGTCATTCATTATTTTCTAAAATAATATTCATTTATTGAAAACTCTTCATTTTTTTATTAGTTGTAAGGAAAATAATTGTCTCATTCTATCTATAATTGTCCTTTACTCATTTTTTTTAACATCATTTAGCGGTTCATTTCAATACCCACTTCTCCACTTCTTTCTTATGAATTTTTAATCACATTAAATCTATATTAATGAAATATGATTTAAAATACCCAAACTCCTGGATCTAATTATAAAAATATATTCTATACATAGTATCTCTGATATCAACTGATATGACCCATGAATTATACCCATATATGTAACATTATTCCCATAAAATTAATATTTCCTCACACAAATATAAGAAATCCCAAAATGGAATGGTTTACTATAATTTGATATTATCTAAATGATCTTATTTATTTACAATGAGTTGTAAATATTTCCAACAAAAATATTATCATATGATATCCCTATAGACTTGTTATACATTATACTACTTTTTATATCATTCTAAAAGTTAAACATAAATGGGTGAGAATGAATGATTATAAAGGAAAAATAAAAGTGATAAAAATTAAGTATAATTGGTGATAATAAAATGATAACATTGGTATGAGTTAAAATTCAATGTACATAAGCACAAAATAATAGGAACATAGCCTACAAAGCACAATGTAATGTCAAATAGAAATATGAAAAATGGTCTAGAGTGGGCGGGGGGGGGGGGGGGGGTCAACCAAATTTAAAAATTTAAAGAAATAGAATAGGTTTCTAAAATAATCATAAAAAATAGTTAATGATGATAATTTGGAGTGGAGTAAAATAAATCACAAAAGTATGTTTTTTATATTAGTTTGGTTCAAAATGGACCTAGTCTACTATTATACCTTTCTACTGGGTGAGAGTTACCTTGTGAGGCATTATAAAATTTTAAGGGGAATCCAAACACATTTACAACATACCTTTTATAGTGGATGTATAACCAAAAGGCACTAGATTTTTGTATTGGTAGTGAGAACCCAATTACAACCTTGACATTAGATACTAGGAGTCACAACCTTAACGAACCTGAATTTAGATTCAAAGAGTGATGACTTGAAGAAAAAGAATTATTTTGTATATAATATAATTAATAGGCATTGATGGAATATGGGAGATTGGAAGAAGTATTACGAACATAAGAAAGGCGGATGAAAAATATATATAAATAAGAGAAGAACGTGTATTGATTCATGAGTATAAGATCAATTCATATCATCAAGATAGTAAATGATAAAGATACTTGGTTCATCCATTAAGATATCATCTTGATGTAATAAGGAAAATATATAGGATCACCAAAAGGATTGTAAATTATGGAAACTTTTAAATTTAAAATATTTTAAATCATCATGTTTTTGTTGTCTATATCCCATCCAAAATTCCTTTGACTATCATATATATAATTTTCGAGGATAAAAAATCTATTGTTGTCTCATGAAAAGGGGTAAACAAGTTTAAAAAATTAGATGAATAATACTGGATTATCGGAGGGAGAGAGAAAAAGAAAAGTTATTATTGCATTAATACCACCCAACTCACAACCTAAGTTGAAAAAAATGAAGAATGATTAAAAAATACTTTAATTATTATAAAAAATATATCATAATAGGTATATAATAATAGTTCAATGAAATAACCCTTGTAAATTTAATTTTTTAAATATAAAATATGAAAATGAAAATAATTCCATTTAAATAAGAAGTTAACATGAATAAAATATCAAAAATTAGTTAAAATAATTTAAAAGTTATTAAAACAAGATTTAATGTGTTTAATATTAACTATATTTAATTTATAAATAATAAAATTATGGAAGAAACATAAAATAATAAATTTTGTTATGAGTTTCAAGATGTAGGTTTCATGCTTGAAAATAAAACACCCTTTGATCTTTATAAATGCATAGCTAAAACAAAAAAACATAACATTAGTTCAATATAATTAATATGAATTTATTATCTAATTAAAATATTTTAAATATTTTAAATAAACATCTATCTAATTGAAATATGAAGTATTATGTACCACTAAGAATTTTTCCATATTTTAGAATAACCTATAGTATTTCACTTAACAACATAATAGTAATTTCTTTAGGTATTCTTTTCTAATATCTACATTTTCTAAGTAGGTGAATAGGTATAAGAGATTCAAATAAGGAATTCATATAGGTGAAATTTCTGTAGGGGATTCACGTAAGAGAAATTTATGTAGGATATTTGATGTAGGTGAATTGCCCACGTATCTGAATTTTGGAAATCTTTAAAAAGATTGGATTTTTAATTCCGAGGAAAAATTGACATACTAAATTACAAAATTAGAATTGGTTCTAAATTAATTATATTTACTAAATTTCATTAAACTTATAAAAAATAATGAATCAATATAATCACGCATCTATAGTTCAGTTTATGATTGACTTATTATACCAAAACCTTTTTGAAGACTGTACAAAATAGATATAAAACATTTAGTAAATTCTTACATAGTTTCATACATGATAAAAATCGATTCAGAGGACTATGAGTTCTAATGAAATTTATTAAGTATTCAGACATTTATAAAAATAATAATTGCATATGTTTAGTTCTTTAACTTATGGTATGATCAATATACATTGGGTAACTGATTCTAGAAAATCGCCATTGTGGTTCACAAATCCATTTTGGGAATTAAAAATGAGCTACATGAATTAGGAATTGGCTACATAGTGAACTATGTATTGACTATATAGGAATAGTTAAAAATACATCTAAATGATATTTATAGGTCCAAAATTAATTATGTTTCCTTAAAACTCTATTTAAAATGTTGTGAACTTGTTATGAACATTCAAAATATGAAATCAAATGATAGTTTATGTTTTCAAATATTATAATATGATTTAAGTTAAAAATATTTTAATCAACATGAAATTATACATCTTCATACATTTAAATGAAATGACGAATTTTTTTTAATTATTCAAAAATAAAGGTGTTCAATGAGCCACTCAACATTATCCATCTTTTTTATAGTTATAAAACAATGTGTAATTTTAAAAAACATTTCCCCCATTTTGAAATTATCAAAATGATAAGGTTTTATAGTATTTTTTTGAAAGAATGTAAATAGTTTACAAAATCTTCTTAAGAATTATTAATTTAAAACATATTTCATGGAGGCCCTATAAGTACGTTTTCAAAAAAACATGCATTAGGGAGCCACTATAAGGTTATACATCATTAAAACATAAAATTAATTACTGTGAGAATAATTTTTAAAATTTGTCTGAAAGAAATAATAATAAATTCATAATAAAAATTATAATTTATAAAAAATAAATGTTTAAACAGTAATTTAACATCATATAGGTTGAATGTGAAATTTTTAATTATATTTATAATAAGAAAATATATAGATTAATTAAAAAATTATAATTTAAAAAATACCACAATTCACATATTTCATGTAAATTTGAAAATGATAGCATATAAATACTCCCAAATTGCCCATAAACACCTAAAAACATAATATGACTACGTATGAAATATTCCAAGTTCATATATAATATTTTCAAACTTAGTAAAGTCTATATTTTTAGTGAATATATCCGCGATTTGATTTTTAGTAAGGATAAACTCAAAAATAACATCTGCCTTATTAACATGATCTTTAATAAAATGGAATATAATTTTTTTATGATTTATTATATAATGTTCTAAAGGATTATTCTAAATATAAATAAAATATTTATTATCATAATAAAAAGGTATATTATATAGACAAATACCAAAATCACATCAATTTAATTTAATCCATAATCTTTGTGGAAAATAATCAAGTACCATAGATATTTTCAACTTCGGGAGTAGATAGAGAAATAGATAAATGATACATTAAAGACCAAGAAATTAAAATCAATAAAAGAAAATGACATAAAAATAATGTGATTTTTACAATTTTACAACCTCAAAAATTAATATCAACATAAATATAAATATAAAAATTATACATTGAATATAAAACCAAAGTAAATAGTTTTTTTTAACATATCTAGTTATTAATTTTATATCTTAAATATGTCTCCCTTTAAGAAATGATTGGAACATTTCACATAAGTAGAAACGAAGTATGATATCAAGTTTAGATACATTAAAATAAGGTAGGAGACCAATAATGCATCTATAATCACTAATATCAATTGATTTACCAGAATAAATAATATCTAATTTACAACTAGTTCCCATAGTAGTTTTTATATATTTATAAGAATTGAGACCAAATTTTTTTAACATACTATTTATCACACTTATATTTATTAATAATCCAATCTTTCCATTGAGAAATTTTAAGTCCAATAATGAAATTAAATTCTACAGTTAATCTCATGTCAAACACAGATGACATAAAAGTAGAAAAATAATTACCAAGAAATTTTCAATAGAGACCAAAAATAATACCGCCAACATAAATTACCACTATTAAAATATAATTAATAATTATGTTACTATAATGTCTGGGGCAAAAAATTAGCCTTTTTAAACCATTATTCAATATAAACAAATAAATCATCTCATACCAAGCATGTGGTTATTATTTGAGACAATATAAAACATTATAAAATTTTAAAAAATGATCATGATGTTTTTTCTTTTCAAAAAATTGGTTTGGTTGACATAAAATTCAATACATATAAACTATTTATAAAAACAATTAATGTAAAATTGATATGACATAAAACCATAAAAATAAGAAAAAATATAATAGGATTATGATATAATCAAACATGAAAATAGATGAAAATTAATATTCAAAGTGTATATATTTTTCATGAGAGAATCTGTATGTATCATATTTGGTTTTTTAACAATTAATCTATATTCATCCAACTTGTTTAAAAATATCCATTTAGTTTTGATTACCTACTTATCCTCATGAAATAAATCTAAAGACCAAATGTTTAAAAAAAATGATCAATATCATATTGTATAGAAATAATCAAATATTGATCATTTAAATCATCAGCAATATTGGTAGGAACATCAGCAATATTGGTAGGAACATCAGCATAAAAAAAGTATAGTTAGCAAAAAATATTAGATAAGAACTTATGACTTTCTTAATATTAAAAAATATCAACCACATTTTTAGTGGATGATTTTTATGAATCCTCTATGATATAGGATCAATTTGAAAAAAAATTTATTAACCTTAATAGATACATTTTCTATTGGTTTTAGTTTACTAAAATTTAAATAAATGAAATTAATTTTTAAATTTTCCAAAATATATTTATGAACATCAAAAGTTTCATTGAACTTTATATGTATAGATTATTCAACATTCATTGTATAATAATTATAATTTATATACTATTTAGTATAAAAAATAATAACCAAAGAAGATATCTATAAAAAATTTATTACCAAACTAATATAAATTATCTCTTGTATTTAAAATAAAAAAAAATCATTCCATGAGATTAAATTAAACAAGCTTTGTTTTTTTACCATTAAAACATTTATAATGGGTTTTGTTCAAATTATTTCTAACATTATCTCTATCATAAATAATAATGTAGTATTTAAATTTATTATCTAAAATATTGGAATAATATATATTCATTAAGAATAGTTTGGACCATTTCTTGACTATTTCTATTTTTACATTATACAATACCATTTTTTGTATTGATGTAGGAGTAGAAAAACTATGAGCATAACAATTTTATCCAAAAAAAAATTTAAAAATTAAAATTGAAAAATCATTCGCTATTTTCACTTCAAATAGAAACAATTAAACAAAATTTCATATTTTTAATGAGATTATAAAAAGAAATGAATTTATATATGGTTTCGTTATTGTGAGACATAAAATGAACCCATGTAATTCTAATAAAATCTTCTATAATAAAAGAAACATATTTTTTCAACTTAAAATATTAATTTTCATTAAAATAAATAAATAAATATATAATAAATCATGAGCTCTATATTTAGAAACAATATTGATAGATTTATAACATTCCATATGTCACATTATTTTTAAAAATGAATCATAAACAAAATATTGACTTAACGTTTCCATTATAAAATCAAGAACATGTCCGTTCTTGGGTCATTCATGAAGATTTTAGGAATGATCATGTCGAAGACATTTATTTTAGATAATATCAAAGATTTTTATATCATTGAGAAAATTAGCATTTTGATTATTAAAATCAATAAAATTATTGTAATAAATGTTATCTCTTTTCTATTTGTATAAAATAAAACATTTTCATTTATAAAAAACTAAACATTTATTTTATTTAAATTTAACATACATAAAATCATCGAATAATTTTGAAATAATAATTATGTTATGATTCGAAACTTAAAATTATAAAACATTAGAAATTAAAAAAAATAGAAATACCTACTTTACCAAACCCCTTTACCTTTTCGTTAGGGTTATCTCCAAAAGTGATAGAGACTCCATTTCATTTGGTGTATCTGATAAAATTAGATATGTCGCGTATCATGTGTTAGGAACCACCATTTTACATGTATCATATAACATTATTGATACATCTAGGTAATTTCTCCTATAAAAATTCAATTACATGATATTATTGGTACCCATGATAATTTGGGTCAAACTAGGTTCTCAAAATAATTCTTAGGTGCTGAGACATATCAAAAACATTTATTATAAATAACTCAAGAAGATATATTTTTTGGAAAAAAATTCTTGTTATAATCAAGAGATTGGGGATATCTAAAATAACATCATTATCATAACGTCCTGGCATACAATATTTAAAGCATGTGAGAGAAGAAACCATAAATGAATATTTTTTCACAAATGTAATATTTTATGACTTATGAATATATATATCATTACCAAAACCAATTTTATATTTATTCTTACTCATCATAGCTACCATAATATCAATTTTTTTCTTTTCTTTGAAAAAAATTAGATAATATTTCATTTAATGTTAAATCCAACTTTAAAATATTTTCATTATATTTTTGAACTAACTCAAAATTATCATAGATATTACCTTTAGAACATGAAGTAGAATTATTATTTTTTTCTTAAGAGAATTATTCTCATAATAGAATTTAACACTTTCATTGATAATGATTTTATTTTCTTCGTTTAAATATTTATATAATTCAATAACACTTAATGAATATTCTTGATTTTTTTTCATTTTCATCATAAAACTCATGAAAGTTATAACTATTAGAATTGTAACTCAAAAAAGAACCATTACATAACTCATTTTTATTTAATGTCTTTAGGAAGAGGATGAATGATTCTTTCCCACTTCTATATGAATCACATAAATGTGATTATTCAGTGAAAATCTATCCATCATTAAAATCACATTTAAATTATTTCTTGATTTTTTTATCTCTCCATTCTTTCTCCAACATTGGGTCGTCTGGTCTGATATGTCCCTTCTTTATAAATTAATACATGCTTACATCTGAATCATGTATAGTGACCTTATTTTTTGATAATTCTTTTGGTGTTTACTTGGTATCTTCTTGGAACATGTATTTATCTTCATCATATTATAAATACCATTATATAAACCTGTGATTTACCCTTTGTTAGTTTCCAGTGACTGAGATTTAGAAGAGTTAGTAATAACATTAATATGAAATTTCAATATAATACCTTTATTATATGATGTACTATCCTATGAAATATTAATTAATTCAATTTCATATTGAAGTAGTGTTGCGATGATTCAATCTAATGTGTATTATTTTATGTTCTTACTTTCATCAATCAAAAAATTATTTGCAGGACATTTATTGTTTAAAATTGTTAGGAATCTTTCAACAAGCGTGGGGTTTTCCAATTAATCGTTAAGGGAGTTTATTACATTCTTAATGCTTTTGAATTTGTGGAAAGGTTTTTGCATATATTCATATTCACTGATCATGATGTTTTAGTACTCAAATCATAGCTTTCAGAGTTTGATTCCAATTAGATTTTCTGAGCAATGGTGAGTAACTTGTAGAATATTTAATATTTCATTAGATGTCTTACATAAATAAACTAGACTAAACATAATTTTTGATAATATCTAAATATAAAATACTTACAAATTTGTAATTTGTAACATATTTCATAGCATTATTTTCTATAACATTGCCTAGTTCATCTTATAGTTGTTGGTATGGTTTTCCAATGATTGACCTATATTCAATGATTTGTATTTTTAGGTATGCTTATATCCTAGATTGTTAGTAACCATAGTTGTTTCCATGAATGTGAGGTGGTTTTAGAGAAATCCATTCATTTTTTATTCATTACGTCCATCTTATAGATATTTTTCTTATAATGTAATGATTTGTAAAACATTATCATAATAAAATATAAATATTATACTCTATATAAGGATTGGATAAATTTTATAAGCAAAAAACACTAATAAATATTATTTGGTATCATGAAAAATAACAGTAGAGATAAAATATCTTAATCATGGTCCAACTATTGATGCCAATTGTTAGGTCAAATATGAAGATGACAACAAATCTATAGGGGGTGAATTGAATATGTTTGAAATCATTAGTAAATATATTATTTATCTAAATTAATTATTAAAGATAGTTTATGAATATTATTAGTAGTGGAATAAAAGAAATAATAGAAGTTTTTTTATAGTTGTTTGATCCAAAGTGGACTTTATCTACTATAATACCACTCTAGTCGGTGATAGATAAATTTTTCTCTAATAAGAATTTTTATGAGGATTATAACTTAGTTAAATAGACTTTTTTAGTGTTTGTCTTAATAAAATACACATAACTTATTTATAGGGAGTCACAAAAAATTATAACCCTAAATTTAGGTACTAGGAGGAATAACCCAAAGTGTATTGAATTTAGAATCCGAGATTCATACCCTAAATATATAGAATTATTTTGTATGTAAAATCATAAACAGAAAGTGAAGGAAAGTTATATATGGGAATGGGTGTTATAGACATATAAAACTAGGACAAAAAAGAAAGATGAACAAGATAATCTGAGGTATTTGTTTTTGAGTATAGGATCAACTTGTCTCATCAAGTTAGTAGTAACAAAATATTTATTTTCAACCATTTGGATGTCATCTAGTAGTATTAAACACAGTACACATGATCACTTTATGGGTTGTAGAGTATGGAAACATTATATTAATTTAATTTATCTGCACACATCACGTCATAATTGTATTTATCACATTCAAAAAACATTTGAGTCCCATATATTGATTCATATAGGATACAAAAACTACATAGGTCTTGTGAAAATGCTTATAAACATTTAAAAATTCGAAAATAATTATACTATACTAATAGAGAGGAAGTGAAAAGAGAGAAATTATTGTTTTATAAATATCACTCAACTCACAACAAAATTTTCAATCAATGATGTCTTTTTGAAAAAAAATTAAATCATTATAAATAATATTTTGAAATATACATATAATAATAGTGAATTTATGATCCCAAAATATCGTATGTTTTGAATTTGTAATAAAAATTTCAAAATAATTTTGCTTAAAATAAATAGCAAACATAAGAAGAATATCAAAAACTTACAAGACACTATTAAATGATATTAATTTTTTTAATATGGCTAATATAAACTAAAATTACTTGGGAAAAAATACAATCAAATAAAACAATATAAAAAAATTGAGTTCGAATCATATAAGTTTTATTCGCAAAATAAAACATCCTATGATCTTTATAAAAATGTTTATAACAATAGAAGGCACAAAACATATATACAACATTATTAATATGAATTAATTAATTAATTATATAATTTTATATATATGAAATTAACAAGAATAAAATATAAATATTAAATATTATGTAAAACAAATCATTTTTCAATATTTTAGAATAACATGCATAGTTTCACTAAAGCACGTAAGAGAAATTCACACAGCTATTTTTCTATAGGAATATTTCACATAGGAGAATAGATTGAAGGTATTAATATAATATATTTACATAGGACAAATAAATGTATGAAATTATATTAAATGAATCAAATATAGGTTATTCAATTAGGTGAATTTCCCCGGTATCTGAATTTATGAAATTTTAAAATAGATTGGCTTTTATAATTTCAAAGGAAAAAAACATACATAATAAATGAAAGAACCGTATTTGCATAAATTATAATTATAATTATAAAATTTCATAATATTTTAAAATACATATTAATAACATTAATAATACATTTATATCTAAATCTCTGATTAAAAATTGTAGCAAACAGTATTAAAAAAATCATTGAAAACAGATTGAAAACATTCAATAACATCTAACCCAATTTTAGAATAAAAATAGATTGATTCAAAAGTTTATTTCATATAATGAAAGATTCATAATATTTTTATATTTCCAAAAAAATTAGTCTATTTGATTTATTTATCTCATTATGTGGTCAAAATAAATAGGGAAACAAATTCTTGAAAATAGGGTATGTGGTTCACAAATCATCTACGTGAATTAAAAAAAAACTATATGGATAAAGACTTGGATACATGGTGTATAGTATATTGTATATGTGGGAATATTAAAAGTCATTTATAAATTATATTTAATGGTTTGAAATTACATATATAGTATAGTACCAAAATATAAAACATGTAGAGTATGTTTTGAAAAATCAAAACAACAATCTTAATGATATTTTATACAATCAAATATTATGATATGATCAAATATAAAAAGTAATTTAATCAGTATAAAAATAATATTATTAATAAATTTAAATAAAATATAACAAATAATTATTTGTAATTATTAAAACTTATGTTGGTTTTACAGAACCACTCAACACATTTTTATTAAATCATAAGTTATTAAATAATGTTTTCTTAGTAAATATGACCCTCGATAATTCATAATCACGAGTCAATAATCATAAAACATGAAACAATAATCTTATATAACATATTCAAGTGACATTAATAAAAGAAAAAAATTAGAATCCAGGTAAACCAACAATACGTTCATCACATAATGTATTAGGATGACCACTTCACATAATAAAGTGGGATTAGGAACAAAAAAATTACCTCTTTGGTCTTGTTCTAAAAACCCACATGCCCTAAAATGATAGATGTGAAATCACAACCCATCTAAAGAAATATTTTTTCTTAAGAACATTACCCATTTACCGAATCTTTTTGGGAATAGGATCTATAATACCTTTAAATTTTAGAAAATATTTATATTTAAATAGATTATAATTTGTTGATATATTTCTTAGACTGAAACCTTGATATTTATGTGAAATGTGATATACTATAAAAATTTTATTATTTAAATATCTTAATTATATATATATTGTTTTTTGGGGTAAAATTACTTTTAAAGAGACACACCACACACATAGGCTAGAAAGACAGGCCATAAGTCCCCAAGGGGATAGCCCACACATTAAGAATTATTTATCCAGTAGATGGATCATAGGAATAGTGGTTATAAATCTGATTACATTGAATGTAGGCCTAGTGGATATGAAATCCCAATATATGGCCCTAAAGTAATTTTTTGTTACCTCAAAGAACTCTGGTGAATAGTGCTTCTATAATACCCGGTCTGCTACAATACTTACTACAGTGTTGTCACCGCTACATTTCCCACTACAATACCCACCACCACTATAGTGTCGTCAGTGCTACAATCCCACCATTTCTATAGTCCTTCTATAGTACCTCTATAATTCTACTATATTACATATTCCCCATGGGTTTTAAACCCACAACCTTGATGTAGTATTACAGGGTGCTTTACCACTAAACCAAACCCCAACTACAACGGATTTATAATATAGATGATAAATTGGTGTTATAAATTAGAAAAAACACATTATAAAAAATATGTATTCCAGATTTATACAATGAAATTTTATTCCAAAATACATAATAAATAATTACACAATTTTAAATAAATTCATTTTAGGCTTTTAAAATATGTTCTCTTTAAAAATAGTTTTATTAAATTTTATGCCTGGATATATTAATTAATTTCAACAATTTTTGTAAATTTTATTTGAATATATTAGTATCATTTTTAAAATCAAACATCAATATTTTCTAAGGTTTATTTTTTTATTTTTTCAATAACGATTATTTTTTAGTGAACTATGAAAAAATACATATGTTTGTAAAAATGCAATTTTTTTCATTAAATCATGTATTTTAGATTTCCTATTATTTTTTCATTTTTATATTAAAATTTTATAAGTATCATTTAATTGTATATAATATAACCAATTACATAAGAAATTATCATTATATATGATTTTTCTATAAGTTCATTTTTATGATTAAAAACACATTTTTCTAAAAACAATTTTTGTTGAATTTTGTGAAAATATATTCAAATTTATTTTTAACACATATAGACTTTGAATCTTGAAATATGGATTCTAAATTTTTAAAAATTATTTTTTTTATTTGGTAAAATTTTTTTCTTCTACTTCATCATTACGAATATTTACCTTTGTAAATATGTTTCACCTAAGTAATTGTAAAATAATTATAACATGTTAATCATTGTGGTAAGGCCTAGAAATATCGAAAACAACTTTATTTATTTGATTTTATAATTTAATATCATCCTTGATCATGTCCTCATCAATTTTTTTGAAATGTATTTGAACTTTCCATTGGTAATGACCTAAATATTATTTTAATTAAAGAGAATATATAAATTGTAACACTATTTGAATTACTAAATCTAATATTTTTTATAGGGATAAAAAGTGGTCATGTTCATTTGGAATTTTTTTTTAATTTATTATTATTTATCGTAATAAAATTTTATTTTTAATGTTAGTGATATTATAATTACCACAAATGGTTATAAAACACTAAGACGATGCTAGTAAAACTATTGAAATAAAATATATATTATTTTTAAAAAATTAAAAGTAACAGAATTTGGATAAATTGTTTTTTTATACATATTTTTTATAAAAATATAATATATTAGGGATGTGTATTTTTGTTTATATTCTATTTAAATTTTGATATTAATGTCTTTAAAGTCAAAGTTAGATAATAGTCATGAAAATGAAATCAATGATATCTTATTTTAAATAATATTTCTTTAAAAAATTTAAAATAAATAAAAATCTAACATTTGTCCAATTGAATTTGATATGTTCAACTGTATCAACCATTTTTCTCTAATGGGTTAGTTTTCCGATTCTTGTATCATTCTTGACCCCTGAAGCGTAAAGAACTGTGATATCATGATAATGATGAAAAGGGTCGAAGGGGGTTTTGAACTAGGAGATATGGATTAAAACAGAAAATAAACATGTATAAATTTCATTGGATAATATAATTTAAACTATGTTTCAAAATTTCATTGAAATATATCAACTTCTTTCCAATTTTACAAAAAACAATTTTTGTACAAAAAACATAACTCCAAGAGTGTATATTCCATTACTCTAAAAGGAAACCACCTTTCTCTCTTCCTCACACAACCTCGATCCACATAGATTGACAAAACCCTTAAAATATTTATGAAAACTATATATAACATATTATATATTCGGTTAACTTAAAAATATTATCCCTATGGTTCTTAAGAATAAATCCAAAGGAGGTGTCTCAAAGCATAAGTAATCGTCTTAACTGATCTCTTAAATTTTACTTATTATTTTACCCATATAAATTGTTTCCAAACCATTATAACATAGTTTTATAATAAAATTATATAATATAATAAATTTTTAGGTTTAAATAATAACCTTAATCAATCTAATTTTGGATAAATGGGAAATAGAACCATTATTTTGGTGACTATGAGGACAGCATCCTCACTAACTGGTTATTTATTCAATCAATGACTCATGTGGATAGTCATAATATTAGATTTAATGAAAAATATTTTATTTATAATATGAGTATGATTTTGGAGATGACATTACCATTACAACGATAGAGGACCAAGACAACCAAGTAAAATCATACATGAAAAATGTGATGGTCAACACCAAAAAAAACTATTTTAATAGAAAATTATTAGTAAAAAGATCTTGAAAATGTTATAGATGGATCATATAAGATATTATAAGAATTAATATGATTAATTAAAATATATATAATTAATATATATTTATTATTATTGAGGTTTTTATGTATAAAAAATATGACAGGACATGAATTATGGAATTCTCGTCTGACATTGATTTCTGTGAGACAAAATCCATATTCACCTTTTGTTTCATTCATGTAGTGCATATAATTTCACATATATTTATTATATAATGTATATATTTATATTAATTGTATTTAAGGTCACATTTTATGTTATTTATTTTTTTGGTTTTAGGTTAGAAAAGTTAACAAATAGGTTAGGGTTTATGTTACAATCTCATTTATTTTCGATATTATTTATGATTAATTGCTAATGAGTGAAATTATATGTATATTATACTATAAGACCCGTCTATTTTATTATTATTTTTATTCCTATAATTTTTAGGTATTTGTATAATTATCCTATATTTTTTAAATAAACTTATTGAGAATTTTTTTATGAAAAGTCAACATTATTTAATTTTTAGTCGATGAAGTTTTTCTTCCATGTTTCTGATCTTAAAAATTGTTTTATGATTATTTTTACCTATACATTAAATATTTTAAAAATTTTATCTTCATTAAATTTTAATTTATTTATAAATTTTTTTAAAAAAATATGTTTACAAAACCATTTTTGAACAAGTTATTTTTTATGTTTTATACATGTCTGCAAATAATGTTCTCATTCAACGTATATCTATGAATATATTTTCCCATAATTTTGAAGAAAAAAATTTATTCTTCCATTACAAGTATCCATGGATATTTTCAAATAAAATAAATTTATCGATTTTTAGGAACTTATAGTCAAATATGTTATTTAATGAAAAATATATTTTTCTCATATTCTCAATGAATGTTTTGAATGATCTTTTAATGTTATTTTCACCAATGTCAACATCAATTAAGCATTTTTATGTGACAATATTGATATAATATTATGATACCATCCACATTATTTTTTCTTGTCTCTTTTGATAATACATATTTAAGGATGATTCTATAAAACCTGTTTTTTTTCAAATGGGTGAGATATGTTATGATTAAATCCTTATTAATCAAATTTATTTTCCATGATTTAGGACATGATTAAATAATGAAATTTTAATGAAACATGTTTCCATTACATGGGTTATGATATTTAGATATGATGAATGTTTTATGATCTTTTTTTACACACATGAATGATTTTCAATATGTGACATGTTGGCCCATAATTATATATACCTCAATTTATTTTTTAAAGAGATATATCTAATGAGATAATATTGAATTTAATATGGAGTGAACTTAGTTCATTAAGGGATTTGGTCCAA
Organism: Viscum album; assembly: GCA_963277665.1. Taxonomy (NCBI): domain Eukaryota; kingdom Viridiplantae; phylum Streptophyta; class Magnoliopsida; order Santalales; family Viscaceae; genus Viscum; species Viscum album. Next base: position 408,552,898 of record OY728162.1, read on the forward strand.
TAAAATATTCTTTGGAGCAAACCATTACTATGGAAATGATAGAATAGAGAGTGAACATAATCTAATATGACAGTATTTATATTGATCCTTAACTAAGGAAATGATATTATAATCAAATGTGTATAACAACATATGTCTTATGATTATCATATGTTCCCATAGATCATGATTTTTTTTGATGATTCCACACTTTTATCAATTTTTTATTTTGCTATTATAAATCTTTATTCCATGATTCATGATTAATGATATTTAATTGATTGGGTATGAATTTCATATACAATTATCATGTTCTCATACCCTTATGATCACTTATGCTCATTGATTTATATCTCATCTAATTACCCTTGTAGATAATGTGATCTCTCATGTTCCTATGTTTCTATTTACCCTAGGTTATGAGTAATTATTTTAAGTAGGGTATGTAAAAAAGGATTTCTTTTTAAGAAGAAAATTTTGAGAGATGGTGAATATCAGTCATGAAATAAGAATATTATGTAACTAATATATAAATATTTTAAAACATTATAGTAAAAAGTTGTTTATTTTTGTTAAATGTATTGAATATTCGTGTAAAATTAAGTAATATTATTGTGTGAAATTCTCTGGTCACCACATTTTGTATCAGAGGAGGGATTAGTTATTTTTGGGGTATTATTTTTAAATAATTTTATTAAAACCCCTAGATACAATTATATATATATAGGATATAATCACGAGCCTTTGTAAATGTATATATATTTTGGTTATCTCAGAAAATACATCCTTGTTTTGAAACTGGAAACTGGATGTAGTTATTTTTGAGATACACCTAGTGGTAATAAATCTGAAAGGGGTGTATTAGGTATTTACTTGATTAGCACTGGTGCGTGATGATTGGGTCTAAGACTACACACCTGGCTAAAAACATCCATCAGATATTCATAAATCAATTTACATTTCTTATAAATCATTATGAAGTATTTTAATAAACGATTACAATGAATGAAAAAGTTTAAACATATGTTGTCTTCGATTTAAAATAAAGTATATTTATATAGACACCATATAAATGATTTTTAACGATTATTATCAGTATGATTATTGTTGTTCACATGATTATTTTGGTTTTATTCAATGGATAGAAATGGTAAGAATCATGTTAATACTAAATATAATGGATTATATAGTGATTGTTCACATGTCAAGTAAAGATATATTGGAGATGAAATGTGAAATATTTTAATTATTCCAAAAAATATATAATGATATATGATTAACAACAGGAACATAGATTTATTTCTAAATAAAACTAATAAATAAAAAATATTTATGAAGACTATAGTGTAAAAAATATTTATCTCTCTACATGTCATGAATTTGGAAAGAATCACCCAAGGAAATGTATCAAAGGAACGAGAAGTTTTTCATTTGTGGGAAATAAGGGAATAATGAAACTAATTACCAATAAAAAATGAAGAGTTCAATAGAGGGTAATAAAGTAGATAATATGTTACCATTTATATGTTAGTATCTTATAATTATGGAACTAGGGAATTATCTAATTGAATGACCTTATCTATGGGTTAACTCCTTGACTATGACAAATCACATTCTATGCTAATCATTAAACATAAATTAATGATGTTTTTATGTATTGATATTTTAGAATTATATTGTAAAAGAGTTTTTTCAATGATATTACATTTATGGGAATCAGGAAACATGTATGTATATTTGTGTATTATTTTTTCCTTATGGATTTTCAAACATATGTAAAATGTTACCTATAACCTAGAAAAGTGATGAAGTGGTATTGTGATATTTTTGAAATACATGTGATTGAGGGATTTATAACGCATAATATATGCTTCATTTTGAGATAAGAATTGTTATTAGGGATAAATAATTGATTTATATTGATAAAGTAAATTAGATAGTGTTAGTGACCTAAAAAATGATGAATGATTTGATAAAAATGTTATTTATATGGAAGTTTATTATATATGTTTGGACTTATATATTATATTGGATAGTGTTTTTGGAGTTAATTCTTAAGAGCATATATAATTTTCATATATCTTTATGGTGATTTAGGATATTTATGGAGATTATTTATATTGGGTAGTTTGTGTCATTAAATTATTCTTATAATTGGGTTTTAATTTTAGTTTGCTATATTTTGAATAATTTTAATGTTTTTTATTTATAAAAATATTCATGTTTAACATTGGGTGTTGTTATGGGTATTTTTGGAGATTAATGTATTAATGTTTATTCATATTAGATAAATTGTTCTAACCATTTCTGTTTTTTTAAATATCTAAATTCAAAATAAATTAATATTTACACTTTTATGAATCTTATAATACATTAAAATCTAATTTTAGCAATTCAGAAAAGAAAAAATATAAACATTATGGTTATTTATAAAATGTAGCATGAGATGAAAAATGTATGGAAAACTAGTCAAATCACAATCAAAAGATGAAATTATGATTATCTTATCAAATTAAATCATGTGATAATGTTATCCCTTATTCTTAGCCTTAATGCTAAATGACATTATCAATTAAAGTAATAGGTAAATAAATATATAAAGTATAGTAGAAAAGTATTTCTCAACTGTCAATATTTTTTTACAAACTCAATAGTATTATAATTATTCATTATTGGTCCTAGAAAAACATAATTTTGAAATACTATGATACCATGTACGGATATAGAAATTATTTATCAGGATAGAATCTAAATTAATACTTATTAATATGCCACGATACACAAATTCTAGAAAGAGATAATTAATAATATAAAGGAAAATTTTATTTAATGGGGTAGAATATACAATATCAAGATTTTAGAATATATATATCATTAAATAAATTGTATATTCTCAATAAGTTTCTTAACATGAAACACTAAGTTTCAAGCCAACTATAATATTGTATTAAAATATTATTATTTAAATATGACCATTATAAATCAGACATTAATTTTTTTTATTTTACGAATAGAAATTCCAAAATTATAAAAAATTGGTATAATGGTTTTATATAATGAAAATTTATTGATTAATCTTTAATAAATAAGTAATTAATTTTTAATAAACACATTTTATTATTAAAAAATATGTTTTTTTTCAAAAATAGTTTTTTATAATTTTGTGAATATACAATTCTATTCATTTACACCAATTTTTGAAATTTTACTTATGGAAATTAATTTCATCTTTTCAATCATTATTTAAAAATTATCTTAGAGTAAATTTTCTGGATTTCTGTAAAAAAATTATTTTTCAGTGAATAGTGATAAAATTAAAATTTATGTTAAACTATCGATTCATTACATTAAATTAAGAAATTCAAAAATATCATTTTGTTTTTAATGATATATTAATGTATCATAAGATAAATATAAATTTATATACACTAAATAATTACATAGTAGTCACCATTATACTTTATTTTTTATAAGTTCATGTTTTGGCTTAAAAAAGAATTCTTTTAAAAAATATTCATTTCATTTTATGAACTGATATTAAAAATGAATCACTACACTTCTAGAAATTGAATCATAAAAATGAATTAAATATTTTGATTCTTGAGTATTAAATTTTTTAAATAGTTCCCATTTATTTTATCACATTATAAATAGTAACTAGGAAAATAATTTGTCACCTCGGTAAGGTTAAAATGTTATAATCTAGGTAAAAACTATCCGATAAAACTACTAAATTTCAAAAAAAATAATTTATTTGCATTTTTATTTTTATTTTTACCTTTATCATCTTGTCTTAGAATTTTTTAAATTTTTTCTATTTTCCATTAATATCGACCTTACTATTTATTAAGGTAAATAATAAACAAAAAATGTGAATCTATTTTTTTTAAAGTGTATAATATTTTATATATTTTTAAAAATATATTATAATAAGTTATAAATATATATTTTAAGATGAATTAATTGTTTTTGTCAGGGTAATTTATTTTTTATTTTAATAGATGGAATTTGTACATTAATTTCTTATGTAATGTCGAGATATTTCTTCTTTATTTAATATAAAAAACAAAAATTTAATTTTAAAAATATTAAATGTAAGAAAATATAGATGAATTATTGGGATTTGAGAATTTTTTTAAAAAATATATAACAATCTATTGATGGTTTAAATGTTTATATTTTAATTCCCTTAATATCATGATGTGTATAAAGTCAAACAATGTGAATAGATCCAAAATGACTTTATTGACATATTTTTTTAAATAATATTTTATTTAATGTTTTAAAATTCATAAAAAAATTATATTTGGTGAGGTGAAGGTGATATTGACTATAATATCTTCCATTTTTAACTTATGGATAAATTTTCATTTTATAATAACCTTCATGACCCCTAAATAGTAAAAATACTTGATATAACGATAATCATCAAATGGTTTAATGAGGGGTTAAAAAAGATATAAGGGTTAAAAACAGAAAATATAATATTCTAAATATAATTTCATTAGATTATTTCGATCCATACTCATCATATATTCAAAATATATCAACTTCATGCCACTTTCACATGAAAAATAATTTATTATATTTAGATCTTTTAAGTAAATACTTTTGTGTCCTTTACTTCACTATAAAAGGAATCTGCCCATCCTCTCTTCCTCACACCACCAAGAGACACGTAGATCGAAAAAACCCAAAAAATACCTCTTATAAAAATCCTTATAAATGTTCTATATGTTTTTTCTCGCCATAATATGATCCTTAGGGTTCAAAGAAGAAATCTCAACGGGGTCTCTCAAAGAAGCAGTTATTGTTTTAACTAATCACTCACAATTTACTTATTTTACATCCTTCAATTTTATAATAAATAATAGTACATAATAATATCAATGCTCAAAATATACAAATATGTTATTATATTGATTTCATAACCTTTATCCATCTCCTATTACATAAAATGGGTAATGAAACCATCATTCATGCATATGGAAAAACTACCACCTCATGAACTGATATAATCCATTTTCCATGAGTACATCACATGGTTGATCATAATAATAAATGTAATGAAATTTTTTTTATCATTATTATGATTTTAGAGAAAATAAAATCCTGAATAAGATTCAATGAACGAAACTGCTAGGTACCACCCTCAGTTTGAGATATGTAACCCTTTTTAATGCATTTTTATGTGTATAATGTGTTTGTGTAATGTTTGGGACAGCTTGGTATGGTTTTGGGAATTTTCAGAAGCCTTTATAGGGATACATATTTTTATCACAGTTAGGGTAAACCACACAACAAACGAAGGTAACTGTGCAACATGAGGCAGTGGGTCTTCACATAGTTTTCACATGGTTTATCTATGTGAGTAGATCGTTTGGGCTTCACATAGAGACAACATCCTATTGATAGTTAGCACATGGTTTTCCTAACCATGCAACATAATAGTGAATGGAAAAATAAATAGGGTTTTTATATCTGGTCATGGATGATATTTTCCATAAACCTTCCTTTGTACCCCCCACTCGAGCCTCACTAAGTAATTTTTCTTCTCAAGGGTTAGAGGGGCTCTCCCACTCATTCAAAAAGAAATTTGAAGGGTTTTCAATGTGCAGTGAAGGAGATTCTCTTATGGTGAACCATCTCTCTTGAATCGTACTTGGTTTTCTATATATTTATTTCTCCATATCTCTAAATTTTCTATATCTAAACCTATTTCATATAGATCTATGATTTTTTGATTAAAATGTTGAGATTTATGATTCTTTATTCTATGAAAAGTGATTTAAGGCAATTTTGTAGATGTTTTGCTTAGATTCAGTGTGTGATTAGACAATGGGTCAATTTCACTAAAACCCTAAAGTATTTTGATTCTCTATCCACTCTATTTATGTAGAACTGGAAGCCTTATTTTTAATAAATTTGTATTTCTTAAAATTAATTAGGATTATGATGTGTAAAGCTTGATGGAAATTCCATTTATGTTGTTTTTGTGATTTTTGGGGAAAATGGGTGATTTTGGTGAAATGTTCTTGATTCAGGATTTTAAAATATTGATTTTCAAAGAGGTATCTTGGGTTGATATAAGAAAATGGTTTGTGAAAATGGATTTTAATAAAATGGCGTTCTTTATTTAAATGTACGTCACACCAGATTGAGTGTATGAAACATTATTTTTATGTTTTTATTATTCACGTGGAAAATCAAGATGAATTTTTTGGGAGAATAGATAATGGAAAAATATATTATGACTTTTTTGTTGGAGTAACCTTGTTTTGTGTGGATTTGGGTGGAAAATGACTGGTAAGGGTTTGTTTGGATTTTTGGAAATTATTGCACTATTTGTTGTTTTATATAAACTATTTTATATAATTGTGCTAATGTTTCTTTCCTAATAGCATTTGTAGGGAATTCATTTGGTGAAAACCTACTACGTATTATTACCCACCCCCTAATTTTGCAATTGGGTGAGTTTTTAGATGTCATTATTGGGGGACATAGGTAAGGTTAAATTATCTCATGTCACTAGAAGTTCATTATAATGCCTTGATGTTTTTGTGGTTCTTAGATCATGTATATTGGCTTGGATTTGTGAAGTTATGTCATATCTTTTTTGGTTTGTTTTTTTAGTCTTCGTCTTTGAACTCTGATTATAGAATTTTGTGGTCGAGTTGTATATATATGGGGATTGTTATAGAAATGGTTGAGTTTCATGGTTATTACTTGGTAAAGTGTATCATTGGTTTACATTATTGAAATTGATCATGTAGATGTGGTTGGTCATATCTTTTTGGGTTGGTTGTTTTTCATTAAAGTAAAAAATGTTCCCAAATGGTTCTTGATGCCATTAGCATTTATTACCAGGCCTTTTCACCATGGGAATGATGTTGAATTCTAAGTGGTATCTCAACTCTTTCTCAATCCAATTGTGCAGGGGTATAACATTGCATGTTGTATAATATTTTTTAGTCCTTGTTGTATAGGTAAAGATGGTTTTTTTAGTCATGACAGCAGTTCTCAGTTTGGGAATTAACATTCATTCATGGTCAATTGCTTGAGTCGGGATGGTAGCAAGGCATTGGATTGTCAAAAAATGAAATGTATAGCATAAAATGATGTAACTAACCCTTTTATGCTAAACTTCATGTTACCAGGGACATGGGTATTTAAGTGATTTGGAAACACTTATAGGCATTGAAAATATATTTGTCATGGGTGTATCCAATGAGATGAGCTTGTTATGTATGATATAAATGTATTCCCACTAGGATACATATTTCATATAGAATAATGACCTATGTGGTGGTATGAATGTATTAATTTGTTGAAAATCTTGGAATTATTTTCAAATGTGCTGATTTTAATGGTAGATAGTTTAGGTATTTTGGGATTTTATCGATTTTAAAAAATGGTGCAATATGGGAAATTTGAAATTATGGAAATATTGTTTGTGATAGTTGCTATGTAATTGAATTTTAAATGGTATACCATTTATTTATATAGTATTGAGACTTATGGTTGTATTTATCTTGATAGAAATGGCATTTATTTTTCATCTTAGAGACCAATTGGAGGAGGATATCGAAAATGTGTCTACACCTAAGCCCCTAGTGAACAAGTAGTTAGAGTAGAGTATTGTGCAATCTTTCTATGATTTGGAAAGATGAAATAAAGTAGATGAACAAAAGCATGTGGATTATGCAGTTCAATTTCCAAAGTAGAATCCACCCATATTTTGGGGTGACCCAGAACTGGAAAAGGCAGACGCATGGTTGAACAAAATGAATAGGTTATTTGAATTCTTGGGAATACCAGTGGTGCTGAAAGTGAAGTTATCAAATTATATGTTGGAATATTATTCCCTTTAGTTGTAAGAGTTGGTTTTCCGAATTAAATTCACAAATGATTTATTTTATTTAAAAAAAGTGACCCTCCTGGTGATGAAATATGTGGCCAAGTTTCTGAACTTAATGTGATTTGTATCCAAGTCAGTGTCTAGTAAATCATTGAAGTATTTTATTTTCGAATCTTGTTTGAGGCAAAACATTTGTTCTAAAATAGTTTTTCTATGTATAAGTGGTTACACGGAAATGGTGAATAGAGAAATAGTAGTTGAAAGGGATATTTTGGGGGCTACATGAGAAGAAAGTATGTAGGTACCCATGAGAAATACTAGGAGCTCTAATGATTGGATCAAGTGGAAGAGTGAAAATTATTTTCATAGTGGGATTATGGATCAGAATCTAATGATAGGATATATAAATCTTCTAATGAATCATCACAGTAAGAAGGGATTTTTTCTGTGTGTTACTATGGGCCACATCAAGCAGGATTGTACAAAACAACCTCGATTATTTCATAATTGTAATAAATTGGGGTATATTCAATGTTATTGTCATAATTATCTGATTTTGGGTGTTTATGAAACTCCCTAGAGGTCGCAAACATCCTATGCCTCTATGCGATAGGGGAAGCAATAAACCCCTTGTCAGTAGAGTATTGATAGTCACAATGATTCAAGGAACACCACGACTCCTCAAAAGATAAATAAATCACATAGTGGGGAAAAAATTTGTTTGGAGCTGAGAAGTTTGTGTTGTATGATCAGTCGGGACCATCCACCATTCGAGGTACAATTATAGTACATCCTACCTTGATTAAGGTGTTTTTTGAAATGGGTTATTCCCATTATTTTATTTTATTTTTCTTGTGTTGTTAGTTTGATGGGTGTAATTATGGAAATGATGCCTTATGTTTTAAAATATCAAACTCATTTTGTTCAAAGAGATTGTTAATCATTTCTATGAAGACAATTTTGTATAGTTATGTATGGGGTTGAGTTGGTGTAGGATTTATCTATGCTTAAGATGGATGTGTATGATGTAATAATGGGTTTTGATTGGTTGATGATGTTTAAGGCCCAAATTGACTTTAATACATGAACGATTAGTTTCACTATGGATTTTGGTGTCGAACATCTCTTTAGAGAATACAATAATGAATACATGGGTTCAATATGCTGGAAAGCACTAGCTATTGGCATGATCTCTTATTAGTTATCAGCAATTTCATAGGAAAAATGCAAGGAGTTGGGAAGATTGTATTTTCAGCAGTTGATGATCAGTTTATGGATGTTTTAATGAATAAATCTTAGAGTTTTCACCCATGAGAGATGTGTAGTTTACAATTTATTTCCTTCCAGGGACATCTACTATCTCACTTCTGTCTTATTGGATGAAACCAAAAAATTGAGGGAATTTAAAGTGATGTTCGAGGAATTAAAAACAATGGGACCATTCAACCAATCATGTTTCTATGGGAAGCACCAGTATTATTTGTTAAAAGGTAGGTGGAACACTTCAGTCATGTGTTGATTATCATAGGCTTAATCAAGTTACGATAATTTATTGATATCCACTCCCACATATTGAAGATTTGTTCGATCAGTTGAGGGGATCTTAATGGCTCTCCAATACTGAATTCTGTCCAAGATATCATCAACTGTCAGTGTGGAAGGAAGATATTCCAAAACAAAGCCTTTAGGAGCAGAAATGTCCATTATGAGCATGTGGTTGTGCCCTTTGGTCTAACGAATAAACCAACGGTTTTCATGGAATTGATGAATCTTATATTTCTGAAATATCTTGATTATTTCATGGTGGTATTTTTTTATGATTTATTTGTGTTTTCCACTACAAGGAAGGAGCATGAGCAGCCATTGGGGATAGTGTTGGGGATCTTGAGAGATCATTGGTTGTACGCCAAATTGTCAAAGTGTGACTTTTTGATATAGTTGTGTCATTTTTAGGGCCATATTATTTCTGAGAAGGGTGTTTATGTTGATCTAGAAAATATAGAGGGTACTATTTCATGGAAACCGTTAAAGAATGGTTTAGAGATAAGGAGTTTCCTTAGGCTTGATAGCTATTATCGACATTTTTTTCATCAATTATCATGATTAGCCTCACCAATGACAGTATTGACAAGGATGGATGTTCCATTTCAATAGAATGATAAGTGTTAGAAATATTTTAAAGAGCATAATAGTTTCCTTACATCAGAACCAATCAAGGGGTTTCATGAACCCAAAAGCATACAAGTTGTATTATGATGAATTGGGATCATAATTGTTTTATGTTCTCATGAAAGGGGATAATGTGGTTGATTATGGCTCGTAGAAGTTGAGGGTCCATTTGAATAACTACCCAACACATGATTTGGTGTTCGCGGTAGTGGTTCATGCTTTGAAAATGTGGCGTCATTATCTATATGGTGAAAAAATCACTTAGTTTATCGATTATAAGAGTTCAAATCATATTTTCTCACAAATAAATTTTAACTTGAGGCAAAGGAGATGAATGAACTATCTACATATGTTCATATTTGAATCGAGGTATACATCAGGTAACCGAAAAAGAGTTGCCGATACATTAAGTATGAAGTCATATGTTTAGGTTGTGGAACATACATCAAATCAGTGGTAGTTGATTTCGATCATAGGAAACATGAAGTTGGAATGTGATAACATGGGTGATATATTAGTCTTCATTCCAATCTCATTGATTCCTGATTCGGTCAGTTTTGTTAAATAGGTAAAATTTTCTGATTCTAAGTGTTTGGGGATGAGTTCAAAACTCAACAGTGGGGAGACCCTTGAGGTCTGGGAACTGAATGGGTAGTCTGATTAGTGTCTTCAGAATCAGAGGGTTGTACTAGTGGTTTTCCGAGAGGATATTCTCAAGGGTTATCATCCTTTTAATTGGGTTTTCATCCTAGAATTAATAAAATTTATAAATCATTGAATGATAAAATTTGGTGGGCCGATATGAAAGTAAAGTGGCCAAATTTGTTTTGAGATGCTTTAGTTTTTAGAAAGTCAAGGTATAGAATCAATGGATAGCATGAATAATACTGTCTTTACATATCCCTGTCAAAAAGGTGGAATAGATAGCAATGTATTTTTTTATAGGTCTCCCAAGAACGGTGAGAAAGAACAATGCCATGTGGGTTTTAGTGGATCAGCTCACAAATTCTTCCCATTTCATCTGTATTCATGACTCTCATATGGTAGAAGATCTACCCAAAATATATATTTGCGAGGTGGTAAAGAGTCGTGATGTTCTAGTTTATATTTTATTAGGTAGATATCTATGTTTCACATCTCGTTTCAGAAAATCCTTGCAACAATCCCTAGGCACACTGTTGATGATGAGTACGGTGTATCATCCTCAAACGGACAAGAAATCCAAGAGAATGATACGAACAATGGAAGATATGTTACATGATTTTGTGATGGATTTTGGTGGCTTAGGGGAGGATGAATTTTCTTTTGTGGAATTATCATATAATAACAGTTATTAGTCATCCCTATGTATGGCTCCGTTTGAAGGATTGTATGGGTGTCCCTGTTGTTCTCCATGTTGTTGGGTTGAAATAGGTGAGACTTAGATGGAGGGACTAAGACTTGTACAGTTGACAATGGAGAAGTTAAAGTTGGTCAGGAATAGAATAGAGATGTCTCATAGACATCAAAAATCATATGCAGACCATCATCGATTCCAATTGTCATTTGGGGTGGGAGATCATGGGTTTTTTAGAATCTCTCCTAGGTTTAGACACTATCGGTTTAGAAAATAGGGAAAGTTATCTAAGAGGTATATTGAAACTTTTTAGATACTTGAGCAGGTTAGAGATGTGGAATATAGATTTTTTTCCACCATGTTACAATGTGGTGCACAATATATTCTATGTTTCTCATTTGAAGAAGTATCAGTCAGATCATGACAATGTGATTCGATGGGATCATGTTGTGCTAGATCCGGATGATTCCTTGGTGCATGTGCCAGTGTGTACAATGGATATGAAAGATAAATTCTCGAATGGTAAAATCATTGGTCTTGTTGTGGTTTTTTGGTAGTATGGTGAAATTCACGAAGAGACATGGGAGCTGGGTAAACAGATGGTCGAACAATGGCCCGAGCACTTTCGGCAAAGCAATGGTTCAATACGTTCTGAAAAAGGAATGTCCAATTATAGGGAGAATATAGAACCCTATATTATAAGTATATAACCATTCTTAATGCCTTTTTATGTGTATAAAGTGGTTAGATAAGGTTTGGGAGATTTTGGGGTGGTTTTGGGAATGATTGGAACCTTTTATGGGGCTGCACAGTTAGGGAAAACTGTGCAACAAACCCAGGTAACTGTGAAAAATGAGATAGTGTGCCTTCACATATATTGTGCATGGTTTGTAAAACCATGAAAGGAGTCTCATTAGGGATCCTTTTGATAATGTAGTAGACACATGGTATGTGCATTCATTTCTTAACCTTGCAATCTAACTCTGCATGAAAATAAAAATAAGGTTTTTAAATCTGTCCTTGGTCAGGGTTTTCCCTAAACCCTCCGTTCTTCCTCCCACTCGATCCTAACATGAGATTTTGGTCCTCAAGGTTATATAGGATCTCCAAATCATTGTAGAACTGATTCAATGTGTTTTCAAGTTGTGGTTAAAGAAATTATCCTCTTGTAATCCCTCTCTCATGGATCATACATGGTTTTACTAAGATCTAGTTCTCCATATCACTCAATTATCTAGATCTAAACAGATTTCATGTAGATATTGGGTTTTTTGTTTCCTAAATGATGATATGTATAATTTTTGATTCTAGGAAAAGGGATATATAGTTGAATTATGGATGTTTTACCCAGATTCATTGTGTGGTTGGGAGGTGGGTCGATTTCACCGAAAACTTAAGGTATGTAACTTATCTATCAACTCCATTTTCCAAGTACTAGAATCATTGTTTTCAATTAATTGGTTTTTCTCAATATTAATATTGATTATGATGTGCGAGGCTTGATGGAAATTACTATTGTGTTGTTTTGTGGTTTTTTGACCAAAATTGGTGATTACGGTGAAATGTTCTTGATGTTGGATTTTAAATTTTTTATTTTGAAATAGGTAACTTGGGTTGATTTATGAAGATAGTTTTTGATAATGGATTTTAATAAAAGGGGTTCTTTATTAAAATGTAATGTGGAATAGATGATGTCCTACATGATTTTTGGTTATGGAATGGTTGTTTGCATATTTTTGTGGTCTTGAAGTGTTATGTTCTTGGTTGTTGATGAAGTTATGATTCATGTGTTTATTGGATGTTAGGTGAGTCAGGAGAACCACTATAAAAAGGGGATGTATAGTGGATGGAAGGGGCACCATCAAGGAGAATTTGTCGAGAAGTACCACTAGATTGTGAATTTATTAAACGGGAATAGGACAAGAAGTTACACCTTGTTTGCCACACTGGGTTGAGTGTGTGAATATTTATTGTTATGTTTCATTATGCATGTGGCAAAAAATGGAGAATTTTTGTGCTCATATGTGATGGTAAAATGGATTATGGCTTGTCTTTTTGTATTTCCCTTGTTTTTGTGTGGATTTAGGTGAAAATTTCTTGGCATGTCTATTTTTGGCTTGTTATAAATAGTTACACTATTTGATATTTTATTAAAACAAATTTATAAAAATGTGTTAACAGTTCTCTCCCAGTGGCGTGTTTAGGGTATTCATTTGGGAGAAACCTAATGTAACATCCAGAAATTTTATGAGAAATAATATTTTTAATTTCTTTGATGTCTTTTTTTGTACGCAACACAAATATTATCTTGCGCTATACGCAACATTGTATTATCTTTTAGTATACACAACACTATTTTTGGCTTGTGTAGCACACAAGAGTGACCATCCTCAATAGCTTGTGTTGTACGCAATAACGAGTTTCATTAAACAATGATATATTGTTATAATATTATTATGAAGTACCTATTATGAGTAGTATGAAACACATTTTTAATTTTATAACATTATCATTCATCTTACACATATTCTAGAACATGGTTTGAGAACAAAATAACTTTTTTATGTAAAATAAGAATTTTAAAAAAAATGCAGTTTTTCCGCCTTTTGATGGCGCACCTACTTTAAATCTTATTTTTGACACGTTTATAAGTTTAGATTGTAAAAATAAACTTATTTATTTCAATAAGGATATAATAATTAACTTTCGATAATTTTTTAATATTTTTCTGTTAACTTTCATATTTTGATAAATAGTCAAAATACACCAAATTTTAATTAGAAACAACGTTTTTCATCAAGATAATTTATATGGATAAATTATAATATTGAATGGTTTTAAGGTATAAATATAATATATTTTTATCGTTTAATATAATTTATTTCATTATCATTAATTTTACATTTAATTCATAGGTAAAAAAATTTCAATCTTTTGCAATGTTTTAACTTTTAGAACCCATTTTCTCAACAGCAGAATTAAATTTAAATTAAATACTAAAACTTCTATATTTTGAATTTGGAAAAATGGATTCCATATTTGGAATCAATATATCCAAATTATTTTAATAGGATACTTATTATTTTAAGACATTTTGAATAGTAACTACGGTAAATTGTTTTTACTACATTTAAAGGTAAATCAGGTAATTAAGGGTAAAAATAATATTATAAAATTACCATAACACTTGAATTAATATAATTGGATAATTATATTTCATTCTAAAATATAATTGGGTCGAAATGGTATCTTTTGGAACCCACTTGGATGTGATTAAGACCTTTAATTTATTTCATTTAATGAAAGTGAAATATGTCTCACTCAAACTTTAATAATGAAATTATTTTTAATATAAAGTTATATGGAATATAAATTTGATTATAAATACTCATTTGAAAGATTATATTTCTTTCTTTGTTAAGTTAATTTATTTTTAATTTTTGTAAAATATTTAATTACCTTAATAGCTTATATATTAATGATGCTGAAATTATTTATTTATTGAAAAATTCAAAATATAGTTTTTATTAAAATAATAATGCCAATCAAAAGGCCCAAAAACATGAACAAAACATATTGATCAAGTATATATACACCATAATCAACCATGTGTTGACTTGTGGACCATTTGGAGCCTCATAAAACAGATTATGACAATTATATTATTTTATTTTAAATGATGTCAAAGTTGTCACCTTCATACTTTAATAAACATATCATTTTAAAATTTAGGTGTTTTAGAAGATACATTCGACTAAAAGTAATATTATAAAATCTATTGGATTTATATGCATCATATTATTTTATTTTTAATTTTTATACAAAAAATAAGTATATTAATTAATTATAAAAAATTATGTAGTAATTATTTTATTAAGAGAAATATAAAATAAATGGTTTCAAAAATATTAAAATAATTATTATATGAACTAATTAACATGCTCCACGAATTTTATAGATGAATATGACACTTTAGGAACCTATTAAATATTTTTTTAGAATATATTCTCTGCTTTTATTTTATTTAAATTCAAATGAATGAATAGTGTCAAAATTTACACTATTTGTATTTTATAAAAATAAAAAATTATTAAATTATTTAAAATTAAAAAAAATATTTAAAAATTTCAAATTGAAAATTATATTTTTGAGAAGGTTATAAAGTATAAAATTATGGGAAATTGACTTCATATATGTATGTATTTATAACACTTTAAAATTTAGAATATTATTACCACAAATAAGATTATATAAATTAAATAAGGATAAATCGAATTGATAAGGTTTAAAATAATTTTCCAACATGTATAATTTTTCTGGTTGATGATATTACTAACCTATATTACCTCATATCTGAATTTGACTCATTTTGGAAGTTTTTATGTGGGGATTTATTTTATTATTAATTAATATTTTTGAGGTTTTCAAAAGTGCCCCTCTCTTCTCTTATAAAAGGGCAGCTCATCCCTCTCATATTTACATCATTTTGAGACTTCCAACTCATTCAAACCCTAAAAATTACTCTTCTAAACATCCCTAGTAACATTTTGGAGATTCTAGTCTACTCAAAATACCAACTCTAGTCTCTTAATAGGATGTTCAATAGAGGTGCATCGAAGAAGAGAAAATCTCTTCAAACGATTCTTTCATGTTTCCTTATTCTCCTACTTCCTCTTATTTAGTTGTTTCATTATAAAGTAATAATATCAGTATAAATAATATAAAGATATTTTATTTTAAATTTTAAACAACCCTATTTCTCCTTCTATCCATCCTACAGAAAACAATATCACCGTGCGTGTGTAGTATGGATTAACGTCTCCACGCCGTGGTGTATTCTATTTTACCACCACCATCATGCATAAATGGTTATAATTGTGGAAATAAAAATTATATATTTTTGTTATAAAATCATACTAATTCTGAGATATTATATAATCCACTCCAATTCCTTTCCATAATTATGGGAATGATATCATCACTCATGCGTACGTACGAATTACCATCTCCACGACGCGATGACATTCATTCTCCATGTTCACCATTCAAGAATGATTATAAAGTATAAATAATGAATAATAATGAGATATATGACATAATAATTCTACTGGATTAATTTATGTATATATATATATGTTATCTACTTTCTTCCATTGAAGTCAATAAGGAATTGAAAACATCGTTCATGCGTACGTACAGTCTACCGTCTCCATGAACGGTGTATTTCATTCCATTTATCAATATATTTTATTATGAATATATATATATATATATATATATATAATTTTATACATTCTGGAAGTAATTAATAATGATTTAATTAATCATATGAATAATTACAAGTCAAAAAAAGAACGATAAATGAAACGCTTTTACCCAAAATGCTGCTCTAATATGGAATTGAAAAATGAACGGGTAATATAAAGTTGTAAGTGAATCATATATGATATCATAAATATTATTATGGTTATGTTACAAGTTAATAATATGTTTAAACACACTATATATTATTCTTGGACCCATAAAGAATAAATTGGACATAAGGTAAGGGATTATTTCATCTCACTTTTATTTCTGTGATACATATGCCTTAATCACTAACTATTTCTTTTGTATGGTGTTTAAAATTCCCATGAATGTTTTATGATTTTTATTATGAAGTATATAATATTTAAATATGCATGTAATTTTATTTATTTTATGACACATATGATTCCACATATTATAAATGGTAAGTGATAATTATTCCTATCTCATTCTTATCCAAGATTGTTTATTCGAAGGAATTTACTGGGGTTATGTTTATCCTCCATGTCCATGTTTTATAAAAATGTTTTAATAAAAGTTTTAATATTATTCCATGTATGTTTAAAGTCATTTTTACCTTTTTTGACTTTTACCACATGGTAAGAAAGGAATATTTCTTTTGTTTACCATATGTGGTACTTTTTACATTTCTGGAAAAAGTACGAGAGGAATGTTTTTTTAACTTATATAGCATGAACAGATTTTTACGTTTTCATAAAGACTTATTTTCATTATGATTCCTTCAAATAAATTAATTAATATTTAAAAATATATATATTCTTTTAAATTGCAGAACATTTTGAGAAAAAAATATAATTTTGAAGAACAAAGGATATTTTCCTCAAGAATTCATTTGAAGTGTTTTATCAAAACTACTTTCTATATAAGATGAAATTATTTAATATCAGTATATTTAATGTATAATGTCCATATTATTTACATGGTTTTAGTTTTCTTATGATGAAATGATATCCATTTGTTTTATATGGATTATGTTATGATGGGATGATGTTTATGAAACCCATTTTATTTTATAGGTTATGATGGATGATTTATGTTTATTTTTTGTCACACAAAATAATGATTTCATTGTGAGATGGATTGGAACTATATATCCCTCTATTGCATTGGGTAATGATTTATATCTCATGATATAGAAATTGTTGGAATGGAATGTGAATCTGGTTCAGTAATACAGGGCTGGAACAACCTGTAAACCCGGTTCAGTAATGGACTTTGCCCACTATGATGGTCTTGGCAGCAATTCCTTGACTACTATGGAAATCATAACATGTACTTAGTGGTCTTCCACAATTCCATGTTTTATTCCCATTCCATTTTATCATGATTAATGTTCCTTTATAATCTATAACATTTGTACTGCAAAGATTTAGGTCGTTGCTCATGATTTTGATGTTTCATGTTCATGTTTTTATGTTCAAATGTTTATGGATTGATTTTATGTTCTCCATATTTACCCTTAATGAGAATTTGAGCTCACCCTTTTTATGTTTTCTTTTCCCCAGGATATAAAGAAAGGTTTTAGGTAAGGAAAAAAGTAGAAGATCTTTATGAGAGATGTTGAAGATCTTTCACCATGATTAGAAGATTATGTTCCGAGTTTCCAAAGACACTAAACTAATACGGTCTTTGGGTGTCTATTTTTTCCATATATTAAGTATTCCGCAAAAGTAAGGTAATTTCTATGTACGTTAAGCTTCGGGCCTCTACAGATGGTATCAGAGAAAAGGTTTAGTTAACATTTGGATCTAGGATGAAAAAACTTTAGTGAGATCCCTTGATATATTTCAATGGTATGTCTAGGGATGACCCTAAGGTTTAGTATAACTATAGGTTACAGTCCTATAATTATGTTGATGATAATGAATAACCTAGGGTGAACCTAAGGTGTCATGGATTAAGGAATCTATGATAAGTTAGACTTTTTATGATTATGTGGTTCCTCATTATTTTATCTGTTTCTTACACCATGGTTTTTCGTTTTAGTCAATGGAGAGAACCCAAATGAATTGGGACAATATTAAATCTAAGGGAAAAATTTGTGACTATGAGAAATGAAAATGAGTGATGCTTAGAAAAAAAGATATTGTGGTTATTCCGAATCAGTCATCGTGATATGTGATTAACAATGTGAACTTTAGGGGAATTCCTAATTCATCAAATAAGAGGAAGATGGACATTTATGCATGTTCGCATGGTGAGGAGCATAGAGAAAAGAAGATTGAGATTTTAAAGAAGGGAAGAAGAACCTTGATGAATACATCAAATGGAGGGGAGGATGTTATTTGTGTGGGGGGAAGGGTCAGAGAGTGACAAACTGTTATGGAGTTCAATGTCTTATCTATGGAGAACATGGGCTTTACCCAAATCTATGCCCTGACCTAAGAGGTTACTTCTAAATGATGGAAGGACTTATTCCATGAAAATCATTAAAGAGGATGGATTGATTTGTTAATGTATTGGTGTTCAATAATAATGTTGTTGAGGTAATTGTATGGTATATTGGAATATCTATGTATTGGTCCGATGTGGCTTTCCATAAGAATATGGTACCGGTAACCATGAAAAGTGATTGAAATATTTTTGGATAGAAGTTGATATGTGAATAATGAATGGATAAGGAGAAAATAATATGTTTGATAGTATTCATGAGCTCATGACTGATATAAGGACAATGTGATGTTATGGATTGAGTATATATAAATTTTGGTATTTTAGTATGTTGAAAGAGTTTTCTTTTGACAGCATTCTTGTTTTCAGTAAGGATCTATGGTAACTCATGTTTCAAGAGAATACATGATTAAGGTAGTCAAATGTTTGGAATGTGACCTAGAAGATACATCTTAAGTTATATGGGGGATAAATAATGGTATTCACATGCTTGGTAGATGACCTCTCTAGTAATGATTTTTTTACACTATGATATTGGACAGAAGTATTTTGGATATGCCTAATGATTGGAATGAATTAATTTAGACATCAGATAGTATTCTTTAAGGCTATAACCTTTTGATATTATTTCTAAAAATTTATAATAGTATAGTTTTAGAAAAAGGACAACCCGAAGGGTGGGCGTCAACCCGTCACATTGGACAAGGATGTGGTAATCGAACCCAGAACTGAAGTGCAACAAGCCTTTGTCGCCTACCACTGGCCTACAAGAAGTCCCTGGTTAGTAGAAATTGGTTTTATTTTATTAAGTTTTATGATATATGAATTATATGTCCATTTTTTGAGCCATATACGATTAATTTCACCATATATGGACTTATGTATATTTAATAACTTTTTCTAACCTTATGTTTGAGACAAATGGAATGACCTATCATTCTATCAGATGATCTACTAGCACTTAATGAATGAAAAATGCAACTTTTTTCATTAATATATGAAGTGGAAATTGTTCAAGAAATGACCAACGACAAGATTTTACCAAAATCAAGTATGTATTTCTTCAAAGTCAAATTCTTCAACTTTAGGGGAATGACCTTGAAAACAAAAAAGCTTTCCTAGAACCCTCATATCCGATGAATCAGATGGTACCTTAGATCATCAAAAATTTATGGCTTTGTTATTGTTGGATTTTTTATAGGCATGTTCTCTTCCACTCTCCATCATAACTCGATGGTTAGATTTCTCTTCAATATCCATGTTTTCACCTATGTTCTCCTATGTGGAAACCCAGTGATGAGTTAATTTGGGTAACTATTACGTTTCTTACATTAATTTGTAAAATTAAGTTTTATTATTCATTTTTATTATGTGGGTTTCTATGAAAGAAACTTTCAAGTAGTAAACGATTTATAACCCTGCTAAATTTTAAGGGCGAAATTACTTTTAAGGGGGTAGAATGTAACACCCTGAGATTTTATGAGAACTAATATTTTTAATTTCTTTGATTTCTTGTTTTGTACGATACACCAAGATTAGCTTGGGATATATGCAACCCCATATTATCTTTTATTATACACAACATTATTCTTGGCTTGTGTTGCATGCAAGAGTGACCATCCTCAATAGCGTGTGTTGTACGCAATACCGAGTTTCATTAAACAATAATATATTGTTATAATATTATTATGAACTAGCTGTTATGAATAGTATGAACCGCATTTTTAATTTTATAACATTAACATTAATCATACACATATTTTAGAACATGGTAAGAGGGCAAAATAATTTTTTCGGGTAAAATAAGTATTATTCAAAAAATGATGTTTTGATGCCTTTTGATGGAGCCCCTACTCTAAATATTGTTTTTGATACATTTATAAGTTTAGTTTGATACAATAAAATTAATCATTTCAATAAGGACATAAAAATTAACTTAGGATAATTTTTTAATATTTTTCTGTTAACTTTCATATTTTGATGAATAGTAAAAATATGCTAAATTCTATTTAAAAACAACGGTTTTCATGAAGATAATTTATATGATTAAATTATAATATTAAATGGTTTAAAAGTATAAATATAATATATTGTTACCATTTAATATTATTTATGTCATTATCATTAATTTTACATTGAATTTATAGGTAAAAACATTTCAATATTTTGCAATGTTTTAACTATTAGAACCCGTATTCTTAATAGCGGGATTAATTTTAAATTAAATTCTGAAACTTCTATGTTTTGAATTTGAAAAAATGGATGGCTTTTTTGGAATCAATATTTCCAAATTATTTTAATAGGAAACATTTTAAATTTAGGCTTTATGAATAGTAACTACGGTAAATTTTATTTACTACAGATAAAGGTAAATCAGGTAATTAAGGATAAAATAATATTTTAAAATTACACTAACACTTGTATTAATATAATTTGATGATTATATTTCATCTTAAAATATACTTGGGTCGAAATGGTATCTTTTGTTACCCACTTGGATGTGATTAAGACCATTAATTTATTTTATTTAAAGAAAGTGAAATATGTCTCAATCAAACTTATAAAATTAAAGTATTTTTAATATAAGGTTATACAGAATATAAATTTTATTATAAATACTCATTTTAAATCTAAAATATTTTTCTTTTTTATGGTAATTTATTTGTAATTTTTATGAATTATTTAATTACCTTAATAGCTTATATATTAATGATGCAAAAATTATTTATTTATTGAAAAATTTATAATATAGTTTTTATTAAAATAATAATTCCAATAAAACGTCCCAAACACTTGAAAAAAACATATTGGTCACATATATCTACACCATAGTCATCCAAGTGTTGAATTTTGGACCATTTGGAGCCTGATAAAACAGACTATGACATTTAAATTATTTTATTTTAAATGATGTCAATGTTGTCACCTTCATAATTTAATAATCATATCATTTTAAAACTTGGGTATTATAGAAGATAAATTCATCTAAAATAAATATTATGAATGATATTAAATTTATATTTATTTTATTATTTTTTTTAAAAAAAATTCAAAAAATATGTATATTAAATAATTATATAAAAATGTTTTAGTAGTTATTTTATTATAAGAATTATCAAATAAATGGTTTTAAAAATATTAAAATAAATATTATATGAAATAATTAACATTATCCACGAATTTTCTAGTTGAATACGAAATTTTATGAACCTATTAAGTATTCTAGTTCGAATTTATTCTCTGTTTTTATTTTATTTAAATTCAAATAAATGAATAGTGTCAAAATTTACACTATTGGTATTTTATAAAAATAACATATTATTAAATTATTTAAATATCACAAAAATATTTAAAAATTACAAATTTAAAATTATATTCTATAAAAGCTTAAAAAGTATCCAGTTATATAAAATTGACCACATATAAGTATGTATTTATAAAAATTTAAAATTTATAATATTATTACCACAAATAAGATTAAATAAATTAAATAATGATAAATCAAATTGATGAGGTTTAAAATAATTGCCCAACATGTCTAAATTTGATTTGTTTATGATATTAAAACCCTATATTACCTCATATCCAAATTTGAGTCACATTGGATGTTTTTATTTGGGGTTTTATTTTATTATTAATTAATATTTTTCAGGTTTCCAAAGGTTCCCTTCTCTTCTCTAATAAAAGGGCACCTCATCCCTCTTATCTTCACACCATTTTGAGCCACCAAGATCTACCAACCTCTTCCAATTACTCTTATAAACTTCCCTAGAAACATTTTGGAGATTCATGTCTTCTCAAAAGACCAACTCTAGTCCCTTACAAGGAAGTTCAAAGGAGGTGCGTCGAAGAAGAGGTAATCTCTTCTACTGATTCTTTCATGTTTTTTTATTCTTCTACTTCCTCTACATTAGTTGTTTAATTATAAAGTAATTACATAAGTATAACTAATATACTTATATATTATTATAAATATGAAACAACCCTATTTTCCACCTATCCATCCTACAGAAAATGAAATCACCACGCGTGCGTACATACGAATTACCGTCCCCACGTCCTGGTGTAATCTGTTTTTCCACCACCACCATAATTTGATGGGCATAATGGTGGAAATAAATAAAAAATATAATTATTATAACATCATAATTATTCTTAGATATTATATCTTCTACTCCAATTCCACTCCATAATTATGGGAATGATATCATCGCTTGTGCGTACATACGAATTACCATCTCCATAATGCGATGAGGTTTATTCTCCATGTTCATCATTCAAGAAAGATTATAAAGTGTTTACAATGAATAATAATGAGATATATGACATAATGATGCTACTGGATATATGTATATATATATTTCATCTACTTACATCCATTCACGTCAATAAGGAATGGAAAACAGCGTTCATTCGAATGTACAGCCTATCGTCTCCATGAATGGTGTATTTCATGCCATTTATCGATATATTATATTATGAATATATATAAATCATGTTTTAATTTCTGAAAGTAATTAATCATGATCCAATTAATCATATGAATAATTACAAGTCAAAACAAAGAGGATAAATGAAACGATTTTTCCAAAAATACTGCTTTAACATGGAACTAACAAATGAAAGGGTAATATAAATACGTAAGTGAATCATATATGATATCATAAATATTATTATGGATCTATTAAAATTTATTAATATGTATAAAACCACTATAAAAGAGTCTCAGACACATATGTAAGAAATTAGAAATAAGATAAGGGATTATTTCATCTCACATTTATTTATGTGAGTCTTATGCCTTAATCACCAACTATTTCTTTTGTATGGTTTTTAAGATTCCCATGAAAGTTTTATGATTTTTATTATTAAGGATATGATATTTAAATATGAATGTAATTTTATTTATTTTATGACACATATGATTCCACTGATTATAAATGGTAAGGGATAATTATTCCAATCTCATTCTTATCCGGGATTGTTTATTCCTAAGTATTTCCTGGGGTTATGTTATCATCCATGTCCATGATTTCTAAAAATGATTTCATAAAATTTTTACCATTCTTCCATGTAATTTTTTTTAACCTTTTTGACATTTACGACATCATATGAAATGAATCTTTCTTTCGTTTACCATACGATGCACTTTTTGACTTTTCCTGCAAAAGTACGAGAGGAATTTTTTTAACTTATACAGAATGAAAAGATTTTTACTATTTCATAAAGCCTTATTTTAATTAATCTTCCTCTACAATATTTCATGATTATTTTCAAAAAATTTATTTTCTTTTCAAATTTCACAAAATTTTGAGAAAATTAGATGATTTTGAAGAAGAAAAGATATTTTCCTCAAGAATTCATTCCAAGTGTTTTATCAAAATTGCCTTTCATCTAAGATGAAATTTTTTAATATGGGTATGTTTCAATTATAATTTCCATATTATTTACATGGTATGATTTTTCTTATGATGAAATGATATCCATTTGTTTTATATCTATTATGTTATGATGAGATGATGTTTATAAAACCCATTTTATTCTTTGGGTTATAATGAATGATTTATGATTATTCTGTGGCACATGAAAGAATGATTTAATTATGATATGGATGGGACCTATATATCCCTCAAATTCATTGGGTAATGATTTATATCTCATGATATAGACATTCCTAGAATGTCAAGTGAATAAGGTTCAATAATATTGGGCAGGAACAGCAAGTAAACCTGGTTCAGTAATGGACTTTGTCCACTATGATGGTCTTGGAAGCAATGCCTTGGATCCTATGGAAATTATATAATGTTCTTAATGGTTTACCAAAATTCCATGATTTATTCTTATTTAATTTTATCATGATTAATGTTCCTTTATGATCTATGCCTTATGTGCTGCCAAGATATATGTCATTGCTCAAGATTTTGATGTTTTATGTTCAGGTTTTTATGATCAAATGTTTATGGATTGTTTTAATGTTCTCCTTGTTTACCCTTACTAATGCCTTGAGCTCACCCTTTTTATGTTTTCTTTTCCATAGGATATAAAGAAAGATTTTATGTAAGAAACAAAAAGGGGAAGATCTTTATGAGAGATTTTGAAGATCTTTCACCATGATTAGAAGATTATGTTCTGAGTTTCCAAAGACACTAAACTAATATGGTCTTTGGGAATCTATTTTTTTCATGTATTAAGTATTCCAAAAAAGTAATGTAATGTCAATATACGTCAAGATTTGGGCCTCTACACCTAATGAGTATTGTTACTCACCCCTACTTTGGAACTTGGGTGATTTTGCAGATGTTGTTTTCTAGGACATAAGTACGGGTGAAGCATCTCATTTTTCTAGTTGTTCAACGTGATGCTTAGATGGTTTTATGGTTCTTGGACCATAGATATTGGATTGGAGCTATGGAGTTGTGTCATAGCTTCTTGGGATTTCGTTTTTTAGTCTTCTTCTTGTTACTCTTGTTATGGAACATTGTGGTTGAGTTGTATTGGTCTACATGAATTTTTATTGATTTGTCTTAGTTTAATGGTTGTCCCCTAGTACATTTTAGCATTAGTTTATATTGTTTACACCAACCATGTAGATATGGGTTGTCATAGCTTGTTTGGTTTGTTGTTTTTTATTAAATGGAAATTTGTTCCCTGTTGGTTTATGATACCCTCAACATTTATTGATGGCCTTTGATGCCTTGGGAACATCGACTAAGTCCAAGTATCATCCTACCTCTTTGTCAATCCAATGAGTAAGGGTAAGGAAATTACACTCCAAGAAAAAATATACTTGAAAAATGGGATAGTTAACACCATGAAATGATTATTTTAATAAATAATTATTAATCAATGGGCGTTGAAATGTTTAAATGGGACATATATGAATTTATATGAATTAAATTGGTTCTTGAATATATTTATAATAAAAATATATTAATTATAAATATGTTTTTACATGTAATAAATAGTAAGAGACTCGAGGTAAGGGTTTCTTTCCTCACATTTGTTTCCATGAGACATATCCATATCCACCCATTATTTATTTAATGTTGTGTATATACTACCCATTTGATAAGTTATATCCTAAATTTATTTATATTCATGGTACTATGTTTTCATTAAAAGTTATATAATTCATGGGGGTTATGTTTTAGATGTTACCAAAGGGAAAATTCTTATGTCACAATCTCATTTCTTGTCACTATTATCTATGCATTATTTCAATTGAGGTAAATTTTATGGGTATTAAAATCCACACCCAATATATATATTTTTATATATTTATTCCAATGAAATTTACGTATTAGTAAAAATTTTCTCTCATTAATACATAAAATGATAAAGAAAATGTTATTAAATAAAACTCAACATTGGTTCATTTTGTTCAAATGTTTTTATTCCATGTATATGTTCTTCAAAATTATTTATTGGAAGTATTTACATATATATGAAATGTTTTAAAATTTTCATTTTCATTTCCTTTTAATTTTTTTGCAAATTTTAAAATAAATATTTTTAATGAGCCATTTTCTAAAGAAGTAGTTTTAAATTTTTTAAAAATATGTGAAAAATAATGTTTTATTTTAATGTATATGGTTGTTTTAAGATTTCAAAATATCTTGAAAATTATTTTCATTAAATATTACGTTATATTTTCCTTATATTAATTTCACAACAAAATTAATATTCTAAATTTTTTTAATTAAAACATTATCAAAATAAGAGGATATTTTTCTTATTTTTTCAAAAAAATGTTTTAGATGATCATTTAAATGTATTTTAACATCTGTCCCCATGTTTTAATGATTTTTATGATACACTATAAATAAGATGTTATTATACCCTCAACATTATTTCCATGTATAGATTATAATTATAATTTTATAAGGTTGAATCTATAAACACCCATTTTGTCTAGGGGTTAGTTACGTTATAATAATGCCTTTAGGAAACATATTTTCTTCGACATGTATTTCTATGATAAAATAATGAAATTTTTATAAAAACCATTTCCATTAAATGGATTATTATATGTTGATATGATGTATATTTTATGATATTGAGGCGTGCATATATATTTTATTCATCATGTGATTGGTGGGGTTGTAAATATATAACCCACTAATGCAATAGGTAAATATGGAGATGTCATGAGATAATAAAGAAAGAACTAGGGAGAGAACATTGTTTTGTAAGGGACATTTTCTAATCAGATAGTATTTAGAGAGAAACATGGCTAAAGAAATTATAGAATGGGGAGTGAAACCAATCTATCATTATAGTCTATGAAGTGAGCCGAAACAAAGGAAATGTTTTCATATTTTTATGTGCATGGCACCAACATATTTCTTATTCCTGGGATATGTTTTCATGGATCATGATTGATTATTAATGATTTAAAACTCTTATGAATTTTTTTATTTTGTTATTAAAAATCCTTATGTAAAGACTTAGGATTGATGATATAGATACCCATACATTTAATATATAGATGTTCCAACATAAAATATGAATATTCATTATATAAAATTATGATTCATGCTTGAACCATAAAATTTTATCATCTTTGGAAACATTGATACATAAAAAACATGTTCATAAGTGATCTAAATCACCTCCCACTAAGTTATTATTAGCTCTAATCCTTCTTAGACATATGATAGCTACATTATTTATTCACGACCTATGGATATGAAGACTATGAATGGGTGAGATCTGATTCTCAATAATGGTAAATGAAGAGATATTAATACACATAATCATAATATATGATTACAGGTATGAGAACATGATATAATTATGTGAAAACTATAACTATCATATAATATATCAGAATTGAGGTAAATTAAATAAATAATTACAGTCTATATGAAACAAATCATAAAGTATTCAAATAACATGAGTTATAAGGGAATAATAATGGAATAAGACCTAAGTGTGTGGCATACACAGAGCATAGAAAATAATTTCCTTGCTCAAGGATTTCTTTTAAGGTTATTTTAGTGGATTCATTTAACCCCTCAATCAATCATATCCTTATTAATGTTTCACTCCCATGATTTTAATAGTATATAGATTCACTTACTAAACTCGGTTCACCCACATTCTAGTCTTTATTATCTCAGGATATATCTATATTTACCAAATTCATTGGAGGGATATACAATTCAAGGACCACTAATCACATATTGAAAATAAAACATATGTGTTCCACAAGATCATAAACCATTAATAATAGAATATCCCATGGAAAGGATATAGGTCAAACAAATATTTCATCATTTCATCATAGAATAACCCATGGAAAATAAACATGTTTTATTGATATTCCACTATAAATTAATTCACTTTTGTTAATGAAAAGGTTTTCATTGAATCATCCTTAAATAATCATAATTACAAGTCATCCAAAGAATGAATGTAGATTTTATATTCTAATAATACCTCCAAAAAACATCATTAACTTTAAAATATGTTATCAAAGATGAAAAATTTATTAAAAATATCACTTTGACATTTCTTGAGTAAAATAAACTTTTCATATTGAAATAAATTATTTAAAAACTAAAAATATCCCAATTATTCATGAAAAATATATATTAAAAGATCCTTGGAAAATGCTTAATGATGATTCAAATAATTTATTCTTAATGATGGCAGAAAATTATTTTCATTCAATATATGTAGAAGAGAATAATTTATTCACATTTTTCATAAAAATTCAAATGTTACTTCTTCAGAAAATTATAAGAAAATTACATTTTAAAAAATTTAAAAAATTAAATATAGGTAACATGGATTTAAAAATTAATAGTTTACTATTAATAATACATACATTTTTTTATAAATCATGGATATGTAATCAAAATTATTTTCTATCAGAGAGACAAACAAATTTGGTTTTACATAGAAACATACCTTTTGACTATTGAGTTCTAAATGAGAGAATAATGAAAGAAAAAATATATTATTTCATAATTCAAATATGAGAATAAATTTCATTACTCTCTTGATATGTATAACAACAAAAACTCATCATTGGAATATTATTAACAAACAATCTTGTCAAACAATTAGATTGAAACATAAATCCCTTACCACAACTTTGACATTATTCAATAGCACTATAACCTCCTCCATAATAATTTTAAATTTATTTTAATCATATACAATAAAAATTTAATAAAATATAATATTATATATAATCCACTTTTATTTTTTCAGCACCCATTTATTGAAAAAATCTTATCAAAATCTCCATTTATGGGTGTTAATTGTTTCTTTTTTCTTGAAAATTTCAGTTTAGTAGTTCTGATACATGTAATAAAATCATACTTAAATCACATAAATGTTCTAATAATGATATAAATATAACATAATTTCATTATATATATCTATATATTGATCTGTAAAATTTTGAGAGAGAAAACTGAATAACACTGTATAAGGAAACAGTTGGTCGTACATACGTAAGAATGTGGTTTTAACTTTCTGACCATTAGAAATAAAAAGAAACGTAAATAAAAATATATATTTAAAAAACATTATTATATCATATATATCATATATATTCATTGAATATACCCTTATTAACCACTACATAAATAATAAATGAAAACTGAATCACATCACTTTGTGGAGGTGGTAGTCCATAGATTCTCATGAACGACGTTATCATTTTACAATGGATTGGAAGGTAAAAGGTATATTTTATATTATAAATATATAAACACAATAATTTAATATAAAATATTATATTCACTTTAAAAAAAATCTAAAAAATCATCCATGAAATATGGTAATGGAAGATGGATTGTATTGCTACGTGGAGGCGATAGTGCACACATACGTACGAGCGATTCTTTTACTACCCATTTGACAAAATTGAAGGTGGATAATGGTGGTTTCTAGACAATAATGACATTTATGTATATTTTTGATATTATATTATCTATTTTATGATGAACACCATATATTTAAATGAATTTAGAGGAAGAAATAATTAGAAAGATGGGTAGGATGATTACCTCTTCTTTGGTAGACCTTATTTTCATTTATTATTAAGCACACTTGAAATGGTATTTAAAGAATAATAGATTCTAGAATTAATGAATAAGTACTTTTATAATATAATTGGGTAGCTTTTGGTAAAAATAAATTTATTAATGTGGTGTAAAATATAGAAAGGAAGGGTGTCATTTTTTTAGAATGGTTCATGATAGACATGGATTTTCATAAATGATTAAAATATAATAATGTTTTTATCAATAAAAATGATTCCATATAGAAATATTTTTGAATATAAGATATTATTATATTGAAATATGTTCATATAATTCATGTTTAATTGGAAAATGTACCCATATATCTTGGTTTAACCCCCAATAATATCATTTTACCTTTAACTGTGATGATAAATGTTTTTTTGTATTAATTATGACAAAAAATGTAGGTGACCAAATTATTATTATTTTTTATTATGATAAAAAATGTTGAATAAAATTAAAAAAATTGAATTTACAAAATTGGAATAATTTTTTTAAATTAATCCCTCAAAACATGAACGAAAATGGGTTTCTTGAAAAATGTTTTCTTAAGTATAAATATAATTTAAACCATAATCCATCATACAATTAATTTTAATTAACACTAATATATTATTATTAATATAAATGAACTAATTTTACATTAACAGTATTTTAAAATAAAATGTAACTTTTATGGAAGTTGAAGAAAAAAGGCATTTTTCATTAAGAATTAGTATTCTCACTATTCATTGAAAAATCAACTTTTCAAAAAATTCATGAAAATTTAATCTAAGTTAAATTTAACATGATGACTTAAAAAATTAATTTATTTTTTAAATTTTTTTTCTAAACGTGGCATAATTTAATTATATTCATTTCTCTCAAAAACTAATACACCCCACTTTTGAGGAAAAAATATATTTTTAAAGAATATAATGACATCACAAAAAATCAAGAACTTATTGATAAACATATATTTTTTTATCTAAAACATTGATACTATTTTTTTTTTCAAAATTTTGTTTTTCCAATTCATTCCTCTAACATAATATCCATGTTATAATGGCATATTATATTATTTTTCATTTAGACTTTATGATGTATGAATTGTATAATATTAATTAAATTTATCTAAAGAAAAATATATCATCAAATATCATGGTGTAAAAAATGATATTTAATACATTGATTATGACTTTATTATATTATAATCATGTTATCATATACTTATACTGACCTATGATCATTGAATGATATATACTATGTTTACCCTTACTGATCATCTGAACTCAACCATTCATATATATTTCCTTTTATACAGGTTATAAAAAAGGATTAAATTAGGGTATTTCTAAGAAGTGTACTATGTAAAGAAAAACATTTTGGGTAATGTTGAAGATCCTTTATGAAATAATATGATTATTTTTCTATTATTCAAATCTATTAAACCTTTATAGATCTAGGCTATGTATTTTTATGATATATATTAAATATTCATAAAAATTGATGTAATATATATATATATATTTATTTATTTATATAAGAAATTATTGGGTTGAAAAAATATATCAACTAGTGTTCCATGATACTTTGTATAACCACTAATATACCAAAACATTTTATTCATTGTATCACCACTCATTTACCCTTAGGTTTGGGCACATCAATAATATACCATAATATTTTTATCTTAAGATAACCACCCATGTACAGAAATGTTATCTAATGAGATGTGTAACATTATAAATTCAATGGAAGGATATAAATATACCTAATCATTATTTAATGACAAACCACACATGCCACAAACAAACCCGGACCACCCGTGAATTGATTACGTGATCTTGTTTTTTACAAGTCCCGAAGGGAATTAATGATTCCCACATGATGGAAAATAATTTTTGGGAATCAAGAATATACCATATTAATGGTTGTTTTTGAATATATCCCTTTAATAAAATATAATTTATAACTAAAATAAAATCATAGTAATCCTTTTTTTAATAAACATCCAAACATGGAATAAAATATCAATATATATATAAGGAATGGGATGCCAAAATTCAATAAAATAAAGGGTTATGGTTCTCCAACCAAGAATAAAAATAAAAAATTAAATCCACCCATCTCTATGAAACACAATGATCAACCTCCCACCATGTCACCTCCACCGCACAAGAATCACTAACATTAATAACTACCACCACTAAGAAGCACCAGTCTTTTACCTATGCCTAATCAAATAATGTTTTCATAAACCCATTGGGTATTTATTGGGTATAATAAAGACTATCCCAATAGGATCCCACCACTTGTATCATGGAAAAAAAATTTAGAAATGAAATAATAGTATGATTTTATTTTAAGGAAAACATGATATTAATATTTAGATTAACATATAGAAATGCATAATTTATAATAAAAGATGAACATTAGGATGAATATATTGTATCCAAGGTCAATGGATCATCATTGGATCCCCATACTCTAAGTTATCAATCCAACATATTCAATATATGTGAGAACACAAAGGAGATAATCATAATGTTCCTAGTATTTTGGTGACACTCGAAAATGAAACCATAACCAATTTTCATATGTTTATATAGTGTTGTATCAGAATAAAAAGACTATGTCGGGGTGCATATTCCATTAACTACATGTCATATACTTCCCACCAAGTTTATCAAGGATCTTTGATTTTATTCCTTTTACATTAAATTCAAATTAATCATTAATTTTATACCATAAAAAATTCATTCAATTTTCAATATATTTGCATATCCCCATAGAAGGGTGAAACCATATTAATAAAAAAACATAAATAATAAATCCAAAAAATAACATTTTTTCATCAAAGCAATTCAAAATTCATTTGTAATTAAAGAAAGATGATTTAATTCATCATGTAATGGTATATAATGAAACAACATAGCTTAATCACTTTGTATCATGAATATCTACCTTGAAACCACTATGAAAAATGAGGTAAGACCTTATGAATTTACAAAGATACAATAAAAATAAAGGATCGCAACATTTTATTTTGAATTAAACAAACTTCAAAACTCCTTGTCCATGGGGTAGTGAGAAAACAAAGATAGTAATGTATATGAATCCAACTTAGTGAAGAAGAATTATTTAGTTAAATAAATATTAAAGAAACTAGAGATGATCCAACTTGAAATACACCTAATGAGGGGTGAATAATTAATGATCATGATTGAGGGAAATAAAAAAAATTGGGTGATAGAGGAAGGGAAATAAGGATTAAAATGTGTTAGGTAATTATAGGATAATTTTATTTTTTAAAATCTTGGAAGACTACATGGTTTTCCAAAACATGATCTAAAATTATATGTGGAACTATCTCCCCTGGAAAATTTATATGGTGTGGTCATATAGTTTAGTGAATCATAAACAAACACTTTCAATAATTCATGAATGAACTTTATATGATTTTTATAGTTTTTCATATGGTTTTCTAAAATCAGGAAAAAACCCTGAAACAATACAATTTCCATGATTTTCAATATTTTCGAAAGAATAATACCTAGAATAAATATAATAAAAAATTTCCAAAAAATAACCAATGATAACTAAAAATTACATAGTGATTCTGATAATACAAATGTGTTACATGTAATATTAATCATATATATCATCATCAAAACCCCATGAAAATAAAATGGGTTCATATCATTTTTAGACAACACCAAATAAAATTCAAAAATAATAGATCATTTGATACCAAAATTGCAATTTGTAAAACATAGTTTAAAATAATTCTGAGGTTTATCATAAAGTATAATTCATAATGATTACATATTTTGGAGGTAGGGAGGAAAACCAAAGTAAAATTATTTTATAATGATCTTTTAACATAGTTGAAATAAAAAATTTATAAGTTACCTCATAAATAAATTTCCTAGGAATAAATATATAATATTAATATCAATAAATTTAATTTAGTTCTAAAAATTAACTCCATGAAAATAAATTTATTTTATGGTAATAAATTTTAATTGGAGGATAAAAATATACATAATTGGAATGAAATTTGTTTATATGTTCTTATGAAAAATTAACCATTTTTTAAACAAAAAAAAACATAAAAAATAGTGTAAATATAAATTTCTTTGGAAACTAAGAAAACCTTAGATGTCTGATTTATTATTAAAATATCTTATAAAATTGTGAAAATTAACTCAAATAGTAAACATTAAAAATGATATTTCTTAAAATGATGGTAATGTAAATAAAAAATTCCCGATGTCATGGTGACTAAATATTATGTTTGGAAAGTAATATATATGATAAAAAAGTATGTAATATATAATATATATAATGTATGATGAATTATAATTTTAAATACATGTTATTATATTCAATTTATATAATTGATAAAAAAAAATTTAATATTTAATGCATATTCGAGAAAAAATATATTTTTGAAAAATAATGCATTTTCAACATAAAATTGAATTTACACTTATTTTTGAAAAATATTATAAATTTTATGAATTTTATTTATCATTAATTAAAAAATATATAGTTATTTTATTTTCCATATAAGAAAAAACTCAATGGAATCCATTAAATACTTAATTAATGGAAAAAGATTAAATTTTTTTTTATTGAAATAAAATATAATGTATGTTCCAAAAAACATGATTATAAATTTTAATTATTAATTCTTTAATTCATAATTATATTCCACAAATACATATTTTATTTTTAGAAAAATGTTATATAAAATTTTAACGAAATTTTATATAATGATAATGTCATAAATGTTAGAGGGTTTATAAACACTGTATTTTTAACTATTCACCAAAAAACATACAATTTGGGAAAAAATAAAAACATTATTTATTATAATATATAATTTATGAATAAAAATCAGCTTTATTTTATAATATTAAATTTCTAAAATTTCACATTTTAAATTTAAATGAACTTAAAAAATCTAAAGAAAAATGGTTTTTGTTAAAAAATAAATGTTAATAATTTATGTGTCATTAATATAATTTCCTATCAATTTATAATTAATTTAGTTTTAATATATGTTCTCATCCATTTAAAATTTTTATTTTCATAATATTTAAATTAATCAATTTTATTTATATTAAAACAGAATACAAATAAAAGAAACTCTTTGAAAAATATCCATTTTAAACATTAGTTGCTTTTAGTAACATCACATTACTGATTTATCTTATAATAATATCAATTATTTTTACTATAAAACATGAAATCATAATTATTAAGGGTTTTAATGTTCATGTAATTTTTATAGTGAAGTTTCATATAGTATTCGTAAAATTTATTAATGTTGATCTTGAATTTTCATAAAATATATCATGGTTAATTTTAGGTCAATATTTAATGGTATATAAACCAATAAACATGGTATTTATTGAAATACAAAATAGATAATTAAATTTTCAGGTGCTATATTACACCCCCTTAAATAAATTTAATCCTTAAAATTTTAATTACATCATATTTATAAATATATTTAAGTGGTCTAAAAAATAGATAAAACTAAAAAGATAATTTTTATTAAGATATTAACCCTGCTAACATTGGTGTGACTAGTAAACACATCTCATGATTGATTATTATGACCAATATAATGTATTCAATTCTCTTAGAGAGTTAATAATCATCCTTTTATTGATAAATGATAATGGGTTGATTTATAATATGAAATTTATATTCCCTATCCTAAAATTAATAATATATTTACTTATATATATCATACCCATTCCAAAAATAAAACAAAATTTTACTAAATAAAGAATTATATTTTTTGGAAGCACTTTCCTAAAAATACAAATTAGAAAGGTATCATAAACATTGGATGACATCATCGCTCAACTAAAAAAAATCATTAATAATAAATTACCTACTCACTGGGGTGGTGAAATTTGAAAATTACATATTTATAGGAGTAGTTAAAACTACAATCAAATAGGGAATTTTCAGTTTCATATTCGATGATGAATGTTCCTTACATAACACCATTTTCATTACAAACTTCAGTATTGGTGATTTCATAATATTTCCATTTATCCATTGGTTTTGGCGGTTGGTATTTTTGGTTACCATTCGCAGCCATTTTTTTGTCCTTACTGACATAGTTCCCATACTCATTACAATTTAATTATTGAATTGTGGTGGGTGAATTATATCATGCATTACCTCCTATTTCATTTTTTTCTATTTATATATCCTCGACATTAAAGTGATTGATGAACTTATTCTCAACACTTGAATAATTTCATAGTTCCATTGGAAAAAATAACATTATTATTTCTCCAATATCCAAGATAGGTAGAAAGATGTATGATTCTCGCTCAAATTTACCCTAAAAAAGAAGGAAGGACAGTCCTTGTAGTCTAGTTTCGGTTCTCGAATCCTCAGAGACCTATGAAAAAACCTATAGACACATACATTTCATGGACTGCTTTTGGCTATGAAGTGGCCAACATGGGTTGGTTTTATATGGGTTTGAAGGAAATCTAAGAGACTTAAGTTAATTCAATTTAAAAGAATGAGTTGATCCTAGGTTATCACTCGGGGTGGATTGGGCGTATTTCCTTTTCAATGATTTCAATTTCTTATATTTGAGATGGGTTCATTTAAGAAGATAAAACAACATCATCACTTACTGGTTTAATCCCTACACCCTTTAATACTAATCACCTATACACTTAAAGGATCAATGTTTTGACCACTACAAGGTAAAGGTTTGTATTAGCACATGAAGTGTGTGGCCTTAAATTCAACAAGGACGATGGTGTTTAAAAATCATCAAATAAAAATCTCAATTAAAGAAGTGATTATACATTAATGGGGTGATAAATAAAATCCAATATTTCCCCTTGATACTCCCTTGGATCAACCCATAAGTGGGTTATCCCTCTATTGATGCCATGGTTTCAATGGAAGTGGGGAGTAGACTCATGAGGGAGGAAATGGAGAAGTAAAAAAACACAATAAAAAAACAATCACTCCAAAATTTTGTGATAATATCACAAGGTTTGGTATGAAAAAGTTCACACCTTGAACCAACGTTATCAAAGTGATTAGGAGATGAAAAGAATAATAAGATAAGAAAAACTTTTATTAAGAAACAAGGATGAATTAAAACAACTTACATGCGGAAGAAAAATTTGAGATAACCAAACCGCATCATAACATTACAATGAAAGAAAGCTCAAATATGATCTAATACTCCAACACCACTACCTTAAATATGCATTTTTGAGCCCTTGGGTAGAGCCTCAAACATTACAAGTCATCCCACTTGAGTATGGAAGGTCTAGGGTGGTGGAAAGTTTGTGGAAAGAAGACATTCCACCCTTGACCCAAAAAGGCATCCAACTTGCATCCACTGAACATACGCGCTTGGAAGACCTTCTAGATGGCCCAATAATAATGGACCATAGAAAAATAAAATGGATCCCCATATCTCTCCTATCCTACTGTAATGTTTGGGCTCATTTGGAGTTGTTTGTTCGGAGATATGATTAGATTAGTGGATTGTTTTTCTGGGATGCAGAATCTGGATGAGAATTTTATCTCTAACTTGGACCGAATAAATGGACACCATGGAGGACGAATTAGCATTGGATCCTGAAGCGTGATTTGTTTCTCTAAATGTCCTCTAGAATCCCACGAATGTTGGGATACATTGGACCTATATGTTGGGCCCCATAGTCTCATCAGTGGGATGGTGTCGAATATGACTTCTCCGGAATTGTTTCCTTTCATCACAAAATATCCCCATATTCTTCAATGAATTATCCACTGATCCATGAATGAAACATGTTAATTTTTAAGTTTATATCAATTCCCCAAAATATAAAATTAAAATATGTATAATTATATTCCTTAAAATCAGATGAATCATTGGGTAATTTAAATGATGTTCAAAAATGTACCACATAATAGTTCATTTTAAGAAGTAATTACAATCATAATGTGAAATGATGTTCAAAGTGTAAAATGCACTAAAATGGTGTTTATGAATAATAAAGCACATGAATGTTATATATATTAACAATTAATATTATCCTCATTTAGTGTCTAATCACACACCCCCAACTTGAGTTTCTCTAGTCCCGAGCAAAATATATCTCAACAATTTGAAATTTCTCATTCCCTTTTCCAAAAACATTTTAATACAAAATGATCACCAGAAACCCATATACCAAAAAATCATGAAACCCATCAAAATATTTTAATACAAGATAGTTTCATAAGAATATCTCAATCCCAAGCTCATTCCTTTGTTCAAATTCATTGCCATATATCATCCAATATCAATTAAGTATGAGGATGTGTTGTGTATCACAATAAACATGGGGGTTCATCTATATTAAAGAGGGAAATCATGAAAGCGCTAGGTGGAATCATATTTCAATATTAATATGTGTATTAATTTTATTTTGTATTATATATATAATTATTTTGTTTTTTTTTTTGTTTTTTTTTCAATTTTTCCATGGTAATTGAAATTGCACTCAAAAGAGTCAACCCCTGTAGCGAGAGCTCAAAGACCATAGGGCACCAAGTGAAGCCCACATAGTCAAGCATCATCTCGAGTTAACTCAGTCAAAAAAAATTCAAATTACCAAAAATAGAGATAAAATTAGTAACTCTGGGCCAGACAACTATGGAGTCACGATCCCCAAGTGTCGATATCCACACATTAGGTCATTTCATTGCTATACGCGCAAATTTATTGTTTTTTTTAATTTTTTATGGAATGCTCATATTAAAACTAAACTGATCACCCAACCAATTCTATTTATTTGTGGTACCCCATGAACTCAAACTAATACCCCACTATACAAAGGATGTGCATTGTGATCTTTTTTTGTTTGTATGAAAATATAAACGATAAAATATCACATTGGACAGCCACAGTTTCCAAAATATATGCTCAAGAAATTATACAAGGATTAAAATCGGAATAGGGGCATGCTAAATTATTTGATATTCAGTTTCAATGTTTTCAATGTGTAATATCATTTTCAAAGTTAAAGGAATTTTTCCTTCTATTTACACATTTTTTGTTCAAATCATTAATTTTTTTACACAAAAGAATTTTTTATTTTATCTCCCCCCCAACATAAAATAACATTGTCCCCAGTGTTTAAAGAAAAGAAAATTTTGAAGGGGGAAGAGGTAGAGAATGAATGTTCAGAAAGGAAATTGAAAATTAGGATCATGGAATGAAGTCACCTGGGGGTTGAAGTTGAAATTCTTGTTGGTCCCTTTTAATCCTTTGATATCTATGTCACTTGCTGAGTTACCTAGTAGAAAAAGGAAAAACAAACAAAACAAAACAAAACAAAATAATATATATATATATAATAAATAAAGTAAAATATAAGTATATATATTAAATAAACTGATCATACATTGTCTTCTTTTTAAATTTCTTGGTAAGATATTACTCAAGGATCACACCATGTGACACAGATTAATATGGTGCTCCCCTTTCATACCCATCCATACTCATAATAGAAGAACAGGTCAACAGTCTATTTTGTTATTAAATATAAACAAGATTTGTTAATCCTATTTAAAATATTAAGTTTATTAAAACGACAAAATGATAGGAAACTTGAAAACCATGGGTTGCCTCCCATGCA
Source organism: Viscum album (assembly GCA_963277665.1). Taxonomy (NCBI): domain Eukaryota; kingdom Viridiplantae; phylum Streptophyta; class Magnoliopsida; order Santalales; family Viscaceae; genus Viscum; species Viscum album. The sequence goes on from OY728162.1 coordinate 408,592,654, forward strand.
GTGCTTTGTTTAACGTCTGTAGCTCGACATGAACAACCCAACTTATCCAATACCAACTTTAATCATTTTATATACCACATGTTTCACCAATTAAATTATGTTGAGTTTGATTCTATGTTACGAATTTGTTTCATTCACAAACCTATATCCTAAAATTAGTGGGTAAATTCAAGGAATGTCAGAAACGGTGGATCTATTTGCTTCTCTAGTATTTAATAAGGCATCAATAATCATTCCTAAATTTTCTTTTTTAATAGAAGAATAAATTCCAACTAAAATGTCATGGTTATACCCTATTAATGGATACTTTATTTGGTAAGGAAGAATAATAATTTTGAGCTTGGTTTCGATAGGACATTCAAACACAAGTTGGGATTTTAAATCCAACTCAGTTTCTTTTTCCAAATTTATCAAAAAAATTGGTTCCTTTGGAATAGGATATTCAGCCACCAAATTGGAATGATTTGTGTCAGGGATGGGTATGGACTCAATTTTTGGTATTCCTCCTGATGTTTCAATGATTGGTGTTTCTGAAAATTCATCAATGGAGCTATAATAGGGGAACTCAATCCACGATGTCAAATTTTCTACTTTTGAATCCAAAAACTCAATTTCCTCTAGATTTAAAGTCCCTTAAAGAATTATTTTATCAAAATAATATATCCTAAATCAAAATATTGGTTCTTCAATAAATATATGAGAGGTTTTTCGTAGAAAATATTCTTCTTATCAATGACTGGGAGGGGATAACATGAGTGGGAGTGGGTTCCATAACTGTCTCAAAGTTTTGTAGTTATAATCTCAATGATGAAACCTCAAATTTCATTATCTCCATTTGCTGACACAATGTTTCTAGTAATGGTTGTGGATCATGATGGGCAAGGTTTTGAAAAAGATGGTCTATTCCTGGTGGATAATTAATTTGTTGGAATTGCACTGGAGGGTGTTCAGGTTGGATTTGTGAGGATTGAAACTCATTATATGTTGGGATGCTTTATGGATAATAAGAGTAAAAACCTTGTGGTTCATTAGGTTTTTGATGATCCCACATGTAAAAATTAGTATGGTCATTATACATCACACATGGGTTTGGGTGATCAAAGTAGGGATAGGTTTCCCATGTTTGGACTTGTTCAAAATTGAATTCCATAGGAGTGAGGGGTGAGAATAGAGAAGAGGGATGAAAAAAGATGATAGTGTCTAAGATAACATACTTATGTCCCTGGAAATGGTGCCAAAATTTGATTCTCGCTCAATTTTACCCAAAAGACGAAGGTAGGACGGTCCTTGTAGTCTAGTTTGGGTTGTCGAATCCTTAGAGACCTAAGAAGAATCCTATAGAAATGTACATTCAATGGAATGTTTTCGGCTATGAAGTGGCCAAATTCTGTTGGTTTTAGATTGGTTTGAATGAAATCTAAGAGACTTAAGTGAATTCAATTTAAAAGAATGAGTTGATCCTAGGTTATCACTCAGGGTGGATTGGGCGTATTTCCTTTTCAATGGTTTCAATTTCTTATATTTGAGATGGGTTCATTTAAGAAGATAAAACAACATAATCACTTACTGGTTTAATGCCTACACCATTTAATACTAATCACCTATACACTTGAAGGATCAATGTTTTTGATCACTTCAAGGTAAAGGTTCGTATTAGCACATGAAGTGTGTGGCCTTAAATTCGACAAGGACGATGGAGTTTAAAAATCATCAAATAAAAATCTCAATTAAAGAAGTGATTATACATTAATGGGGTGATAAATAACATCCAATCCAAAAACTTTATACTCCATTAGATCATCCCATAGGTGTTCTATCCCTCCATTGATGTTATGGTTTCAATGGAAGCGGGAAGTAGTCTCATGAGGGAGGAAATGGAGAAGTAAAAAAACACAATAAAAAAAATCACTCCACCGTTATGTGATAATACCACAAGGATTGGTATGAACAAGTTCAAGCCTTGAACCAACGGTATCAAATTGATAAGGATAAGAAGAGAATAATAAGAGATGAATAACTTTTATTAAGAAACAATGATGAATTAAAACAACTTACATGTGGAACACAAATTTGAGACAACAAAACCGCAACATAACATTACAATGAATGAAATATCAAAGATGATCAAATACTCCAACACCACTACCTTAAATAGGAATTTTTGAGCCCTTGGGTCGAGCCTCCAACAGTACAAGTCATCCCACTTGAGTATGGTAGGTCTAGGGTGGTGGAAAGTTTGTGGAAAGAAGACTTTCCACCCTTGACCCGAAAAGGTATCCATCTTGCATCCACTGAACATAAGCATTTGGAAGACCATCGAGATGGATGAATCGTAGGGGGAAATAGAAAAATAATATGGAGCCCCAGATGTCTCCTAACTGCCTGTAAATGTTTGGCCCATTTAGAGTTATGTATGCGGAGATATGATTAGATTAGTGGACTGTTTGTCTGGGCCCATAGAATCTGGCCCATAATTTTATCTCTAACTTGGACCGCCTAAATAGACACCATGGAGGACGAATTATCATTTTATCCTGAAGAGTGATTTATTTCTCCATATTTCTTCTAGCATCCCACGAAATGTGGGATTCATTGGTCCTGTATGTTGGTCCCCAATGTCTCATCAGTGGGCTGGTGTCTAATCAGACTTCTCCATAATTGTTTCCTTTCATCACAAAATATCTCCACATTATTCCATGAATTATCCATTAATCCATGAATCAAACATGTTCATATTTAAGTGTAGATCAATTTCCCAAAATATAAAAATTAAAATATTTATAATTAGATTCCTTAAAATCAAATGAATCATTGGGTACTTTAAGTGATGTTAAAAAATGTACCACATAATAGTGCATTTTAAGAAGTAATTATAATCATATTGTGAAATGATGTTCATAGTGTAAAATGAACTAAAATGGTTTTTATGAATAATAAAGAAAATGAATATTATATATATTAACAATGAATATTATCCTCATTTAGTGGCTAATCACACCCCCCAACTTGAGTTTTGCTAGTCCCGAGAAAAATATATCTCAACAATATGAAATTCGAATTCCCTTTTCCAAAAACATTTTAATACACAATGATCACCAGAAACCCATATACCAAACAATCATGAAACCCCTCAAAATATTTTAATACAAGATATTTTCATAAGAAGATCCCAATCGCAAGCCCATTCCTTTGTTCAAATTCATTTCCATATTTCATCCAATATCAATTAAGTATGAGGAGGTGTTGTGCATCACACTAGACATGGGGGTTTATCTTTATTCAAGGGGGAAATTAAGGAAGCACTAGGTGGAATCACATTTCAATATTAAGATGAGAATTAAATTTTTTTGTATTATATATATATAATTTTTGTTTTTTTTTTGTTTTTTTTTGTAATTTTTCCATGGTAATTGAAATTGCACTCAAAAGAGTCAACCCCTGTGGCGAGACTTTGCTGATGACTCCCTAGCTCAAAGGCCATAGGGAACCAATTGAAGCCCACATACTATGGAATTATCTCGAGTTAACTTAGTCAAAAACAAATTCAAATTACCAAAAATAGAGATAAAATTACTAACTCTGGGCCAGACAACTATGGAGTCACGATCCCCAAGTTCCGAAAGCCACACATTAGGTCATTTCATTTCTCTACGCACAAATTTATTGTTTTTTTAATTTTTTTTAATGAATACTCATATTAAAACTGAAGTGATCACCAATCCTATGTTATTTATTTGGGGGACCACATGAACTCAAAATAATACCCCACTATCCAAAGGACGTGCATTGTGTTCTTTTTTTATTTGGATGAAAATATAAATGATGAAATATCGCATTTGACAGACACACTTTCCAAAATCTATGCTCATGAAATTATACAAAAATTAAAATATGAATTGGGGCATGCTAAATTATTTGATATTTAGTTTCAAAGTTTTCAATGTGTAATATCATGTTCAATGTTAAAGGAATTTTTCCTTCCATTTACACAATTGTTTTTCAAATCATTCATTTTTTTAATCAAAAGAATTTTTTATTTTATCTCCCCCCAAACAGAAAATAACATTGTCCCCAGTGCATAAAGAAAAGAAAATTTAGAAGGGGTAAAGGTAGAGAATGAATGTTCAGAAAGGAAATTTAAAATGAGGATCACTGAATGAAGTCATCTGGTGGTTGATGTTGAAATTCTTGCTGCTCCCTTTTAATCCTTTGATATCCATGTCACTTGCAGAGTTCCCTAGTAGAAACGGAAAAAAAACAAACAAAACAAAACAAAACAATATATATATATATATATATAATAAAGAAAGTAAAATATAAGTATACATATAAAATAAACTGATGATACATTGTCTTATTTTTAAATTCCTGGGTAAGGTATTACTCAAGGATCACACCACGTGACATGGATGAATATGGTTCTCCCCTTTCATACCCATGCATACTCATAATATAAGAACAGGTAAAAAATCTATTTTTTATTAAATATAAAAATGATTAGTTAATCTTATTTAAAATATAAAGTTGTTTAAAACAAAAAAATGATAGGAAAGTTGAAAAACATGGGTTGCCTCCAATTCAGCGCTTTGTTTAACATCGCTAGCTCGACTTGAACCCCCCAACTTATACAATACCAACTTTCAACATTTTATTGACCACATGTTTCACCAATTCAACTAGGTTGAGTTTGATTCTATGTTTATAATTTGTTTTATTCACAAACCTATATCATAAAATGAGTGGGTAAATCCAAGGAATATCAGAAATGGTGGATCTAGTTGCCTCTCTAGTCTTTCATAAGGCATCAATAATCATTCCTAAATTTTCTTTTTTAATAGAATAATAAATTCCAACTAAAAGGTCATGGTTATACTCTATTAATAGATACTTTATTGGGTAAGGAAGAATAATAATTTTAGGCTCGGTTTGGATAGGACATTCAAACACAAGTTGGGATTTTAAATCCAACTCAGTTTCTTTTTCCAAATTTATCAAAAAAATTGGTTCCTTTTGAATAGGATATTCAACCACCAAATTGGAATGATTAGTGTCAGGGATGAGTATGGACTCAATGTTTGGTATTCCTCCTGATGTTTCAATGATTGGTGTTTCTGAAAATTCATCAATGGAGCTATAATAGGGGAACTCAATCCACGATGTCAAATTTTCCTCTTTTGAATCCAAAAAATCAATTTCCTCTTGATTTAAAGTCCCTTAAATAATTACTTTATCAACTTCATCTATCCCAAATACATAGTTTGGTTCTTCAATAAATATATGAGAGGTTTGCGGGAGAAAATATTCTTCTATCAATGATGGGGAAGGGATAACATGAGTGGGAATGGGTTCCAAAACTATCTCAAAGGTTTGTAGTTCTAATCTAAATGATGAAACCTCAAAATTTATTATCTCAATTTATTGACACAATTTTTCTAGTAATGGTTGTGGATCCTGATGGTCAAGGGGTTGAGAACGATGGTCTATTCCAGGTGGATAATTATGTTGTTGGAATTGCACAGAAGGGTGTTTAGATTGGATTTGTGAGGATTGAAACTCATTATATGTTGGGATGTTTTGTGGATCATAGAAGTAAAAACATTTTGGTTAATTAGGTTGTTGATGATCCCACATGTAAAAATTATGATGGTCATTGTACATCACACATGGGGTTGGGTGATCAAAGTAGGGATAGGTTTCCCATGTTTGGACTTGTTAAAAATTGAATTCCATAGGAGTGAGGGGGTGAGAATAGAGAAGGTGGATGAAAACAAACATGATAGTGTCTAAGATGACTTACTCGGGGTGGATTGGACGTATTTCCTTTTCAATGATTTCAAATTCCTATATTTGAGATGGGTTCGTTTAAGAAGATAAAACAACATCATCACTTACTGGTTTAATGCCTACACCCTTTAATACGAATCACCTATACACTTGAAGGATCAATGTTTTGAGCACTTCAAGGAAATGGTTTGTATTATCACATGAAGTGTGTGGCCTTAAATTCAACATGGATGATGGAGTTTAAAAATAATCAAATAAAAATATCAATTAAAGAAGTGATTATACATTAATGGGGTGATAAATAACATCCAATCCAGACACTTTCTACTACCTTGTATCAACCCACAAGTTGGTTATCCCTCCATTGATGTTATGGTTTCAATGGAAGCGGGAAGTAGACTAATGAGGGAGGAAATGGAGAAGTACAAAAACACAATAAAAACAACCACTCCACCGTTGTGTGCTAATATCACAAGGTTTGGTATGAACAAGTTCACACATTTTACCAATGGTATCAATGTGATAAGGAGAAGAACAGAATAATAAGAGAATAGGAACTTTTATTAAGAAACAAGGATGAATTAAAACAACTTACATGTGGAACACAAATTTGAGACAACAAAACCGCAGTATAACATTACATTGGAAGAAATCTCAAAGATGATAAAATACTCCAACAACACTGCCTTAAATAGGCATTTTTGAGCCCTTGGGTCGAGCCTCCAATAGTACAAGTCATCCCACTTGAGTATGGTAGGTCTAGGGTGGTGGAAAGTTTGTGGAAAGAAGACTTTACAGCCTTGACCCGAAAAAGCATCCAGCTTGCATCCACTGAACATACGCCCTTGGAGGACCTTCTAGATGTCCAAATCATAGTGGGACATAGATAAATGAAATGGATCCCCAGATTTCTACTAACATCTTGTAAATTTGGGCCCATTTGGAGTTGTGTATTCAGAGATATGATTAGATTAGTGGACTGTTTTTCTAGGCCGCAGAATCTGGCCCAGAATTTTATCTCTAACTTGGACCACCTAAATGGACACAATGTAGGCCGAATTAGCCTTTGACCCTGAAGAGTGATTTCTTCCTATACATGGAATATAGCATCCCACGAAATTTGGGATTCATTGGGCCTGTATTTTGGGCCCCGTAGTCTCATCAGTGGGCTGGTGTCCAATCTGACTTCTCCAGAATTCTTTCCTTTCATCACAAAATATCCCCATATTCTTCCATGAATTATCCATTAATCCCTGAATAAACATGTTCATATTTAAGTTTAGAAAAATTTCCCAAAATATCAAATTAAAATATGTATAATTAGATTCCTTAAAATCAGATGAATCGTTGGGTACTTTAAATGATGTTCAAAAATGTACCACATAATAGTGAGTTTTAAGAAGTAATTACAATCATAATGTGAAATGATGTTCAAATTGTAAAATGCACTAAAATGGTGTTTATGAATAATAAATCACATGGATATTATATATATTAACAATGAATATTATCCTCATTTAGTGGCTAATCAATGGACTTATTTCTTTTGTGGTTTTTTCATTTGGGTTCCCAAGAAACTATTCTTTCTTCTCCACCCCCCAAATAAGAATAATTGGCATCTTTTATTTATACTTCCACCATTAGAGAAAAGTTTAAAAACATTCATGGATTATAAATTCTCTTACAATCAATGAATTTTGGATACATGATTTCAATCCACTAAATGGAAAAGTTATATTTATTTCTTGGTGAATAATAAAACCAAAATTTCACCATGAAAATATTGTGAAATTTTCTCTATAAGTACCAATGTATTCATCCTCGTTTATCATTTACTCTTGAAATTACATCTATATAGTATTGTGAATAATTAAACTAAAATATTTAATGAAAATTCCTTAAAAAACTGAACCATTCTTGGGATTAAATTTCATCATCCTACAAAATGTTATTGAATAAGGCCCCCCATTGATAATATTAAACTTAAAAATGATTAACGATGAAGAATACCAATTTTCTTATCTAAACACTAGATAAAAGAGTATATATTTTACTTTATATTTACGTATTTTTATAATTTTTTTAGTAAATAAGGCCCAGTACAAGAATATTGCCAATGCTAAATGAAAGACTCACCCATATTCCTCTCTTTATTTAGTGCATTTGATATCTCGACAAGGATCAGTTAATTGTTCATAAACTAATATGTCATTACCATGATATTTTCCACTCCATATCCAATAATATTTTGTTTCTCATTAGAATAGTTATTATACATTCCATCATTCCCATTGCTAACACGATTCCTTTGGGGTCCAGAATTTTATAAAACAAAAATATTTCTGTATGTGTATAAAGAAACAATATTTATAGTAATTAAAAATATGATAATTGAAATAAATCCAAAAATTTACAAAATTATGAAACATTAATATAAAACTAATACTTATTATGTTAATGATGATTTTCTTTTAATTCAAAATTTATTGATTTTATTTTAATCCCAATTTTTTTACAACATAATCCCTGAAAAATTACTAAATCTCAATCTAATAACAATTGTTACACCCAGACCCGCACTCTTTATCATGGTTCTAAAAATATATTCTCTAAAAACCAAATTTGACACTAAATGAGATGATCCAAGAATTATACACATATATAAAACATTATTTCCACAACATAAAAAAATTTCCTCATAAATTTTCACAATCCCATAATGTAATATTTCAGTGCATTATGAGATTACTTTTATGATCTTATTGCACAATATAACATCAAACTATTCCATAAATATATTTATCACATGATACAATTATTGAAATGAAATTTTTTATACTTCTATATATAACATGGGGAAATAAAAACATAAGAATGTATAACATAAATTTTTATTATGCATAAATATAAGAGATAACAATATAGGATAATTAGTGTGCATATAATGAGAATTTGGGAAGGTAATAATATTCAATGTTCATTGGTATAAAATAAGACATTAATAAAAAATTAAAAATATATCCTAAATCAACTGTGATGGAATAAGGTATTTTTTATTTTACATGATCCTTGAGAATTAAGACTTATTAGTCAAGAATATACAAACAAGGCATGGAAATTATGCATAATATAAGAATATGGAATAAAAATATTAATAAAAAAAGCATCATGGTTTACTAATGAGGAATTTATCACACAATGGATTATGATAACCACATTCCTATAATAAATAAGGATATGGTTAACCTCCCATGTAAATCATTGAGCATGGGTAATCACCCATGAACTATAACCTTTTGGTCTTCGACTCACAACTTATGTACAAAAAAGTATTGGAAATAGTCTCACCACCCATGTAAAATAACCATTTTGGATTGGTATCACCACTTATGTTTTATTAGTCTTTGGATAACTACTCCTGTAGTAAAAATTTAGCATTGGGATCACCTCCCTTGTATAAAAATGTAATCTCCTGAGATCAACAACATTGCGAATTCATTATGGGTATAATAGGACTCCACGCATAACATAATGAAAAATCATATATAAGTGTGTCAAATGAAATTAATCATATATATATTAGATTATTATGGGTATAATTACATTCAAACACACACACACACACACACTAACCTCACACATAGACTAGAAAGGTAGACCATATCCTCCTAGGAGATAGCCCACCCATCAACCTTATTTATTTCATATATAAAGATTTCCCCAAGTGAATTTGGAAACAAATCCCATTACCTATCCCAAAGAACCATTTACATTACCAAATTTTATATACAATGTCATTCTTTCACCATCATGCATGCATCATCAGTCCTGTATCATATAAGCATAATTTTCTTTATGTGTCATGCATGTGTCACCACCTTCCTGCGTTAGGCATGCATCACCTCCACCTATTCTAGTGATTGAAACATACATCCCATAATATTCATTCTAGGATTCAAACCCCCGTATTTTCTATGTAGTATTATGAGGATTAACACTCTAGATCCACTCCATGTATAATATATATCATCATAAAAAATCCATGAAATGAAAATTGATATCGCATTATTTCTAAATAGTACCACATAACATGAAATCAAGAGTGGATCGAATCATAAAAAAATTAAATTTCGAATAACCATTATAATATAATTTAGAGAAATAAAATAAAATCTCCTCCATAATATGTTGATATTTAATAGGTAGAGTGGATAGTGGGAGGGAAATAATTTCCTTAATCCTTTAGTAACAAAACTGTAAAAACATACTTATAATTTAATTTAAAAATCCATTTTTAGAGGAAAAAATATCATTGAAAAAAAATATTTTAAAATAAATCAAAATATTAAACTTGTAGAATGAAATTATGTTAATTGTAATAAATTTTGAGTGTAATTCCACATACATCACTTCTTTTATAGAAATTTTCATTTAATTTCCAAAATTTCTTTGCTATGGGGGGTTTCCATGAATTTTGATAGATATGGTGGCTTTTCCAAATTTGGGCCAAACCATGAGCTCATTTCCATATTTAAAAATATTTTTTGTTTCTTTTATAAATCCTTCATTTTTATACATTTTAAACCAATTCCACTTCTTAATTGGAATACTCGAGTATATTAAAACCACCATATCTATTTGGACCTCATATGAATCCATAATAATAATGTATTTTGATTTTTTACTTAGGTGTTGAGCCAGACCATAACCCATTTCCTACTTTAAATATTGTTTTTAATTCATTAATATCTCGTTCATGTTTTTTTATTACATCTCTCACCCAATCCCAAAAACCCAAGGAGTTCCCCCATTCTCTTCTCCCCTAATTGGTAGCTCAATTGAATCAAAAATTTTGGTGAAACCTCTCGAGATTAAAAAATCGCACAAATTTCAAGAGGTAAATTTATCCTTTAATAAATACTTCAATTTTTAATATTTTTCCTATTTGAGTTTTTACATGACCTTTTAAGCCTTATTCGAACCTCGCATTAATTTATGGTTTTTTTAATTCAGATACTGGTGTATTTGGGTCATTTTCTTCAATATTTATTTGGGTAAGTGTTTCTCTCTTTATTTCCTTTATTCTCCTTTGGGTTTCCTCCCTATTTCATGAATTTATAAAGTTTCCAGATGTTAGGGTTCAAACCTAGTGTTTTATTTGGGGTCTTTTTGGTGAAATTTTATGGTTTAGGTTTTTTTTAACTTCCTCATGGTGCGGCGGAGGTGCAGTTGGGGGTTCACACCAAGATTCAAGGGTTTTGACTCAAAAGGTAGGTGATGCCATGTGTATGAAATTTTTTATGATTTTTATTGCTTCATATACTAGTTTTAATGTTCCTAATATTCTTCTTGTGGTGTTAGAACTATTCTTGATGTATTTTCTTAAGAGTTTAATTTTATAGTTGCATTATGGCTTGAAATTGGGTTCTTTTCTTGGGTGACTCTTAGGGTAATGTTTGGGATTATTTTACAACACATAAATGTGAATTATTGGTGATTAAAGGGGCTGAAAATTTTGGTTGGTTAATGACTTAGTTTAATGTGGGCCTCGAAATGGGGGGTTTAAGGAGTTCATGGTGTAAAACCATGTTTTACTTCTTGGAAGTGATATATGAAAACGTCTGTTCTTCATGTGTGTCTTTTTTTGTATCAATTGAGCTATTTTTTAACACTTGGGGGATTCTTAATAAATGTTATTAGGGATGAAAAATATGTTATCTATTGGTTTTGGAATGATTTTGGAATGGAATGAGGGATTCGAAATGGGTTTTGTGTGCAATGCATAGTTAGAGCCCTTGGGTTTGTTTTATGAAAATTGTGAATGTTTTTTTGGTTAAAAAAGTGGGAGAAATGGTATATATGTACTGTTTGGTGGGTGTGATCACCTATTATGGGATTTTTAAAGGTAATGTGGTTATTTAATATGTCAAATATTTTTTTAGAATCTTTTTATAAAGTCCTAAAATGTTTTAGCAAATGGAAATAGAGATGTGAAACAAGGTTGTGGGAAATGTTGTGTGAGTGTGTTGTGAAAAATGAATTTTGTTGATGAAAGAAGTATTATATGATATTTGAGTGGGATTTTATGTGAATTAAAATGTACATTAATGATTTAATAAAATTTTCTAAAATATTTTTGGATGTGTTAATGAAATATGAAAAGTGTTGTGGGCTATTTTTGGTGTGAGTATGATTTAAAAATGCATATGAATGAAAAAGTGGATTTTGTGACTTGGGTGATGTACATGTGGGCTGTTTGGTGAACATGGGATGTGTAAATGATATTTTCCTGTTAAATTTATATTTAATATCATTTTAACCTTGTTTGAGCATAAGAGGAAACCCATGTATCTTGGTGGGTGGATATATACAAGTATGCTAGTGAATCTATGCGGTTTGGCCTTAATTTCATGTAGGAATATTGACACTTACATCACTAACTAAATAGTGATGATGATGATTGGGGACCACTAGGTTATGGGTATGTTCCCTACTATTGTATCTTGCACAAGAATAGATATTGTGATGTTTACTATCACTGAGATACGAGGTACCTTGGTCCTACAATGAGCTATTTCATAGGGTTTATTTTCTATTGCTTGTGCTTATTAGTTACTTGGTGCTTACCGTCATCATACCACATGTTTGTCTAGAAAATTCAGTAGTGTTGATATTATTTTTAAAAATTCTTATTTTTAATGATACCCCAATTGATAACTATGTTTATTTTTAAGTTGTATCTTTTATTAATTTTAAATAGAATTTCCGGTTTATGAAAACCTGCAAGCTTTTCATCTTTGAATGTTTATCACAGGGAATCTCTTAGTGGTGGTGTCCTACTAGGAATTGGATCAGAACCTACATAATCCCTTAGGTGTCTGTAGACTTGGTTATTTTTTTTGTCGCATGTTGGGTAATGTTTTTAGTGCTTGTGGTTCGGGTTTCTAGTAGGTCCTTGGTGGTGAAGTCTTGTAGAGATGGCTTGAGGGTGGTTCCCCTTTCCACGAGGGTTCTTGGGATATTTGATTTTTTGTACCTTTTTTATAGTCATGGTGAGTTATTTTAAACTATGTAATTGAATTTTGATTTTTTTTAAAGATTGTTTGGTTTTAAAAATCCATATTCGTTTTATTGGATTCATTTGTTGTTTTATGTTTATAAAATCGGTTAAATTAATACCAATTCTTATTTTATGATACCTGGGCACTTGTTCCAGCCCATGGTGATTAGGAAGGACCTTAGATCCCTACCGCTGGCTGGGTTTAATGCTGGTTTTGGTGGTGACCCGATTTTATTTGTGACAAAATAGTATCGAAGGAGGTTCAAGTTAACTCTTTGGGTCATGTTATTTGGGGAAGAGTCATGATAGTTTTGAGTTAGGATTGTTGGGACTTGGTATTCCAGTAATATTTAGTGTTCCTGATCAACCCACTTGATGATGGGATTCAAGTTTCCCAGGGAAGTAAAGATTTATCTAAGTCCTTTGGTTTTCTTGGTTTGATGATGATTAGGGAAATGAAAAGAGAGTTGAGTTAATGGTCTCAGTGATCTCGCAGGGCCTTGAAAGACATGTGTATTTGGGGATATTTCTTAGAATACTCTCTGTGATTGTGAAGTTATTAAAATATGGCCTCCATCTATATGTCCATGTCACCCATTGAAACTCGTTTCCTCTAACATTGTCATGTGTTCTTTAGTGTTTAAATCTTGGAACTTTTGTTTTAAAGATACATGGTTTTATGAAGAATAATGTTTTAGTGAAATGATTTTCAAATAAAAAGGGAATGGTTTCATTTATGAAATGGTGGAGGTAAGTTTTCAGAATTGTTTTGAAATGGAAAATGGTGTGCTTACACCTCTTTTGATTGTACCAACTATATTGAAGTTGGTTTTGAGAAAGTGTTTCCAATAGAGTTTTCTAAACAATCAAAGGGTGTTTTAATGGGATGAGATATTTTGAAAATGTTGTGAACAACTTGAAATTGAGTTCTTATCAAAATGGTTGCTTCTTTTTTAATTTTTTCAAAGATTTGAATTTGGATTTTGATATCATGGTTAGAGGTTTTGAGAAAAAGTGTGTGTTGGTTTACAATTTTGGTTTTGAAAAGTGGAAAGAATTTTTTTAACCTTTGGTATTTCTATGAGAGACCAAATTTATGGGGTTATATGGGATGGTGGATGGTTGATGGCATGACCGGATGAGCATCGAGATAGATATGAGGAGGGTACCTAGTTTGGCACATAAACCCACATGTGTGAGTCCAATGGGGTACCATTGGTGGATACACAAACCGCTAAACAGTTTGTTTTCAATGAAATGTTTTTAAAGAAAAATATTATGTCTTGATGAATTCTTTGGGATGGGGTATATTATGTTTTCTTGGAAAATTTTGATGTTGTGGGATGTTATGAGTCCAATAACCCCTCTTGTTTGAACTGTGTTTTTGGTTTGTGTTTGGTCGGTAAGCTGGGTTGAAGGACCGGTTAGTAGTCTCTTGTGAGATATGTTTCAGGACCCCATTACAATGGTTCCCTACATGTGTTTGGATCTGGTTTGTGGCATGTTTTGACCAATGGACCAGCTTGGATGGGTTCTTGGGTTCGTTCATTGGATAAGGTACACCCCCATCAAGGGTTAATGCACAATTGAAGTGCAAGCCGGAATGTTTCGCCATTGGAAAATCCGTTATTTGATCAATATGAAGAATAATTTATTGATATTTATTGATTGAGTATACAACCATTCATTTCATTGATTTTTGGTTCCTCTTGTAGTGGGAGAGTGCTTGTGGAAGCTTGAAAGAGGCCTTACTTTCTTATGTTTCCTGATTCGATGAAGGTGGAAGTTGTTTGGGGTTGTTAGTGTGGATAAGTATCTAGATGGAATCTAAGAGGGATAGTGCACTCTTCATATTTTCTTTGAAGTATATGTTCATGTTAATTCACTATTTTTGGGAATCTGGTCATTGGAGGCTATTGCGGCCACTTTCTAGACTTATGTGCTGTTTATGGACATGGCATAAGGTCCAGTTTCATGTATTGTTTCTATCAGTTGAAATTGTCATGTTCAGTGACGTCTTCTGATTTAATGTGATCATTTGAATATAAAGCTAAAGGTTGTTCAATAATCGGAGAGTCTATGTTATATTGGGAGTATTTCCCCATTGGAAAAATGTAAAAATCGTCTATTTTAGAGGAAGGTGTTTATATGCATCCTTTCCATGTGTAGTTTCTCACCCAAAGAAACAAGGTGTGATGTTCGTGCATTATCTATGACCTTGTTTCTGTGAGATGTTGGGTTAGGGTAATGTGAGTTTGGAATGTGTTATAACTTGGTAAATTTATCTGTGATTGCAGTGTAGTTGATTGTATCACCAGAAGAAGATGTTCTATTTAGGTGGTCTCGAAAGCCTAACTACGAGGCCGAATATTCTTCAAACATTTGAGCTCCAACCATATGTCTTGGAGAGAATCTGGAACATAGTTAGGGGAAATACGAGGGTTTTTCAAACCCTTTTATAGTGTCATATCCTCAGTATTAATGATAGGAAAAGTTTAAACCTCTGTTGTCATCATCTTTTTCTAGTTATTCCTGTTTGGTGGTAGAGGTGGAAGGACCTCATTACCATGTTGTAGCCTAAGTTAATACATTACCCCTTTGGTTTTGATTGGGTATTTAGAGAAAGGTTTGAAGTTTTTATAGACCAGTTAAGTGCACAGTTTTCACATGGTTTGTAGTGTCCATGCCCAAGAAAACTATATAAATAGAAAGATCCTCATGGTTAGGTTATGGTTTCCCAAACTGTGCGGACTAACCATATGGCCATCACAACTCCTTAAATTTTGGGGTCTTTCTATACTAGCCCATGATGGTCAGTTAAGATGGTTGGCACTTATGGTGGGGAGACCCACATTGAGTCTTATTTATGTTATCCTATAAAGGTCTGAAGTAATTCTACCCCTTGAACAACGGAGTCTATTCAGGCCTCCCCTTTTTAGTATCCTTAATATGTCTCTGGAAAATTTAAGTTTTATTTTATGGTGGGGAGCCCATTGGTATCTCCCCATACTAGTAACTTAGAATGGTCCTTGGTCTTGGCCAGATGGGAACAAGTCTCTTTCAGATCTATCTAACTACCAATATCTTCCTGGGGTAATCATTTTAATTGGAGAGTACCCAAAGGTTTAGTTAAAGAAAAGTATGTGTAACATTATTTGTTGTTGTTGTTCGTCTGGGTAGATTACTTGGGTCTTGTTCATATAGCGATTTGGAGTTTATTTTTGGGGATAAAGTCTAAATGTTCTAGATCATTTCCCGAAAATCATGTATGTTTTGGGTTGTTAGATTATTCATTTAATAATTGATCACTAATGGTGTTTTTACCTTTCGGGGGTGGACCAAACATGGCGATGGAGTACATTTCTTGTCTATCAGTTGGGTTTAGTTTTTGATTTTGGACTTATAGTGGATTTTTGGGGGTGGAATTTTTTATAGTGGGGAGAATTGTGACATCCATGCATTCTTTTAAAGTCATTTTCATTTAATTTCCATCCCTACTTTGTTGTGGGGGTTTTCCATGGATTTTGGTGGAAATGGTGGGTTTTCAAAATTTGGGCCAAACCGTTAGCCCATTTCTAGATATAAAAATTAATTTTGTTTCTTTTATAACTACTTGATTTCTCAAAATTTAACCCCCATTCTACTTCCTAATTGTAATATCATGGCATATGAAAACCACCATATCCATTTGGACTTCATATTTATCCATAATAATGATGGATTTTGGTTTTTTATATAGGTGTTTGGCCAGCCTGGAAGCCCATTTCCTGCATTAAATATTTTATGTAATTTTTTAATATCTCCTTCAATATTTATGTTTTTCCGTTATTCCAACTCTGACGCGAGAACAATTACCCTAGGAGCGCCCTCATTCTCTCCTAACACAATGTGAATCTCAATGGAATATCGAATGTGGTCGAAAATACTCTGGATTTCACAAATCACCCATATTTGATAAGTTAAATTGATCCTTTCATAACTCCTTATATTTTTACTCTTTTTCTCATTTTCTAGTTCATACATGACCTCCTCATCCTTATTCGAACCTCACTTTAATATAATATTTTTTTTAATTCAGATACTAGTGTATTTTGGTCATTTTATTTAAGATTTATTTATTTAATTGTATCTCTCATCATTTCCATTATTATCTCCTTATACTTTCCTCCCTCTTTAATGAATTTATAGAGTTTCTAGAAGTTAGGGTTTATACCTAGGGTTTTATTTGGGTTATTTGTGGTGAAATATTATGGTTTAGGGTTCGTTTTCACTACCTTATTGGGCAGCGGAGGTGTGGTTCAGGTTTCAGACCAAGATTCAAGGGTTTTCACTCAAAAGGTATGTGGTTCCATTTGTAAGAAATTTTTGATGAGTTAGCTTGCTTGATAAACTGGTTATAATGTTCCTCATATTATTATTTGGTTGTGAATACCATTTTTTATTGATTTTCTTAAGCATTTAATTATATAGATGCACTATGGTTTGAAATTGGGTGCTTTTTATGGGTGACTATTGGAGAACAATTAGGGCGTTTTTTATAATTAATGTGAATTATTGGTGTTTAAAGGGGATTAAAATTATAGTTTGTTAATGTCTTAGTGTCTTTTGGGCCTTGAAATGGGGGTTTACAATGGGTTCAATGTGTAAAACCATGTTGAACTTCTTGGATGTGATTTATGAAAATGTGTGTTTTTCAATGGTTTCTTTTGTGGTGTTAATTGAGGTATTTTTATAACACTTCGTGGTAGTTTAATAAATATGGTTAGGGCTTCCAATTATGTTATGGATAGGTATTGGTATGATTTTGGAATTGAATGAGAGATTTGAAATGGGTTTTGTGTGTGAAGCATAGTTACACCCATTGGGTGTGTTTTATGGAAATTGTGAATGTATTGTTTGGTTAAACAAAGTGTGAAAAAGGGTGTATATGTACTGTTTGGTGGGTGTGGTCACTTAATATGGGATTTTGAAAGGTAATATGGTTATTAAAGATGTCAATTGTTTTTTTGGAATGTTTTATAATGTGAAAAAACGTTTTAGCAAATGGAAAGTGAACTGGGAAACATGGTTGTGGGCAGTTTTATGTCAGTGTGCTGTGAAAAATTAATTTTGTTGGTGAAACAAGTATTATATGATATTTGAGTGGGATTTTATGTCAGTTATAATGTATTTTAATGGTTTTATAGAAAAATTTAAAGTAATTTTTGAAGTGTTAAATAAATATGAAAAGTGTTCTGGGCTATTTTTGGTGTGAGTATGATTAAAAAATGCATTTAAAGGAAAAAGTGGATCATTTGACTTGTGTAATGTACATTTAGGATGTTTGGGGAACTTGTGATGTGGAAATGATATTTTTATGTAAAAATTATATTTCTTATCTTATTGAACTTTATTGAGAACAAGTGGAAACCCGGGTATCTTGGTGGGTGGACGTGTACTATTATGCTAGTTAACCCATGGGGTCTAGCCTCTTTTTTTCATAGAAAGATTGATGCTTACAGCACTAAATAAAATATTATGATGATGATTGGGGACCAATGGGTTATGGGTATGATCCATATTAGTGTCTCATGCATGAGAACATATATTGTGATGGTTACTCTCACTCAGATATGTGGTACCTGGGACCCACAATGAGCTAGTGCCTAGGGGATATTTCTTATGGATTATGCTCATTAGTTACATTTTACTTACAGTCGGCATACGGTATGGTTGTATAGAAAATTCATTAGTGTTGAAATTATTTTTAAAAGTGTTAATTCTTAATGATATCCCACTTGATTACATTTTTAATTTTTATGTTGCATCTTTTTGAAATTGCAACTAGCATTTTCTGTTTATGAAAACATGCATGTTTTTCGTCGTTGAATGTTTATCACATGAAATATTGTAGTGGTGATATCCTACTAGGAATTGGATCATAATCTAATTACACCCATGGGATTAAGTAGACTTGGTTATTTTGGTTTTTGTATGTTGGGTAGAGTTTTTAGTGCCAGTGGTTCGGGTTTCTAGTTGGTCCTTGGTGGTGAAGTTATGTGGAGTTGGCTTGAGGGTGGTGCCCCTTGCCATGAGGGTTCATGGGTAGTTTCCTTTTAGTTTTTTACCATTGTTATGGTTTTGGTGGGTTGTTTTAAACAATGTAATTCAGTTCTGGATTCTTGTAAAAGATTGTTTGGTTTGAAAATTTCAGATTCCTTTTATTGGATTTATTTGTTGTTTTAAGATTATAAACTAGGGTAAATCGTTCCAAATTCCCATTTTATGATACCCAGGCACTTTTTCTAGTCCATGGGGATTGGTAATGCCCTTCGGAAATTTTCACGGGTAGGGTTTGATGCTGGTTTTGGTGGTGACCAGATTTGGATCGTGGCATGGAAGATAAAAATATTCATAAATGGAAGGATATCCCAATATTTATATTTCTAAAATAATAATCGTTATTTAGAAAATTCAAAATTCATAAAAAAATTGGAATTAAATTTCAAATTGGAAAATAATGAAAATTTTAAGCGGGTTATTATTTAAAAAATCAGTTATAAATGTTGAAAACCTCACTCATATTATAAACAATGAAAAAGAGATTCTTTATAATATTTTTTTAACAAAGATAGAAATGACCCATGAAAAAATGTTAAGAAGATTACCTATAAAAAAAATCTATTTAAAGTCTAATATAATTTAAAATTACCATATAAATTTATTTTACTATAGATAATATTATTATTTAAATATTATAAGGAATATGGATACAAAAGAAGGAAAACCATTGAAAGGATATATATTACCATTGATAAAGTCGTAATGTTTTTTATAATGGACTATATCAAAGATTATATTGATTAAAATATGTAATATTACAAGATATAAAGTTAAAATCATATACATAATGTCGAAATGTTATAATATAATAATCATATAAAAACATAGTCATGGTACAATGTTTTTAATCCAATGAAATGTAAATTTAGATGGTGAGACCCTTACCTTAAAATCCTATAAGTTAGGACACACTATAACATTATCTTATATAATAAATGACTCATTAATAATGTATTTAAAATACTTATTATTATTTATTAATTTTTATTAATATTTTATATTAATTTATTACATAGTTATTACTTATTTTTAGATTTTATTGATCATTACTGTTAATAGTTTTAACCATATATAGGATATTTAGAAAAAACTATTTCGGTTATCATTCAATGTTAATTATTTAATAATCTCAATAATTTTAAAGGTAATTTAATTTATTTTACTTAATGATTCATGAATTTCTAGGTTCACTCCATGGGAGTTTCTCATATAATTCTTCAAGTTTAAATCCTTAATGCTCTTATTTCAGTAATTTTTAAGGAATAATGGTTTTATTTTAATAATGAGTTAAATAAAAATATTACCATTAAATAGAAAATAATAATATATTTACTTATTAATATAATATCATAATATTAATTATTTTTCTACAACTATCCATGATAAAACTTTATATTATCATCCATGTTGGTGGTTAAACAATTCTATAGAAGAACCGCTTATGTTAAACATATGAGGTAATTTTACTAAATTATTATTTTTAAATAATCACATTTATATCTCTTAAATGTTATTAATGAAATAAATCAAAACAAATAATATTTTTATGTATAATAAAAAAAATAAATTGTGATAAGATGTCATTACTCTTTACAAATAAATCCCATATCACCTTGGAAATCTTCTTGGTCATTAATAATTTATGGAAATATTTAATGACTAGAAGATAAACAATTTGGGATTTAATTATTAGTAAAGTAAATATGGTATATTATGGATGATAATTATATTTTTTGGTGTTGTTTTTATATGGTGGTGGAGGGACCCTTTTATAAGTGATATAATTGTGTTTTTGTAGTACATATTGCATAATAAAAAAATAATTGTCACTTTCCATGAAAATGAAACCTAATATGTCAAATTATGACTATAATATGAACGTGTTTCTGTAAATACATCATCCACTCATAGGAATATATTTTTTATGATATTTTCTGAGATTATTGTGTAATTTTTTTCATTTATCATATTTTAGCCTCTATCATGGTGACTTAATTTTACATTAGGTAACATATTTTAGTGATCAAGAATTATATTAACATTATCACACAATCTGGGTGTAAAAATTCTAAATTTTAAAATTATTTTTTATATTTAATACATAATAGTGAAAAAAAATTAATTTGAATATGAAAAAAAACATTAAAAAACATTATTTTCCAGAAAAACAGTTTATTTTTAAGAATAAAAATAAATCCATTATTATTTTTTGTAATGATTATGAATAATATTTATTTTATTATGTTATAACTATAAAATGAGGTTTATTGGCTTTTATAATTAGGAAAAAACAAAAAATAATATTTTTAATATTTAATTAATAGTAAATGACTAAATTTTTTTTATTAAAATAAATTAAAACATTGGTCCTAATATATCAAACATACATTTTATAAATCAGTGTATTGTTTTTAATTGTGTTATTTACTTTGTAAAAACAACTTAACAAAAATAGTTTCCTAAATATTTAAGTCAAGTATATGTAATGACTTTGTCATAAAAGTTACTATATTTATTAAAACACATTTTTTTAATTATGAACTTAAAATCAATATTTTCAAAAAAAAATCTAAATAAATCTTCCAAAGATAATCTTTGTGTTTTGAATCCCAAAATTGATGTTTATTTTATCAAATTTAAATTCGAAAATTTTGAAATTAAGATTTTAAATAGAAACATAAAATATAATTAAAACCAATATTTATTAAAAAGATACTTTTAAACTTTATGTAATTTTAATCTTCTTTCATCTCAATTACTAATTAATTATGGGTTAATATTTGGGTTTTTTAATTGAATTTTATTTAGAATAATATTTAAATTTTATTAACTTAATTTATGTCAAAACACACCAGAAATTAAATGAATTTCTTTGAAAACATATATCTTTTTAGCATTAATTTATTTTCATGGCATCATGTTAAGGATTTATCTTTGAACCAATAAATATTAATCAATTCATTAGTATATGAAAACATAAAATATTTCTTTAAAAAATTTATTAATAATATGCAAGTATTCAAATTAATTTTCATATTTTAATACAATTTAGGTTTTGCATCAATTTATTTTTCAAATAATAGTTTAATATTGTTTATATTGAAATGTAGTAAAATATATCGTTGTTCATTTTAATTTGGAGTTCTGTATGATACAAGTTATTCAGACTAGTATATATTTAGTGGAAACATAAATACTAAAATGTTAGTGTGATAAAAGATATCAGATTCTTTATTCAATTATTAATGTCAAAATGGATTAATCCTACATTTTATTCAGAATATATATAATATAACATTTGGTTATATTTTGAGACAATATTATGAAACCCATTTTTTTCATGGGTTTTCAAATGATTATACTTTACGAATGATTTCTTATCCTTATGTGGCATTCATATTCATGTAAATATTTTTTTATGATGGAGGCCTGAAATTATACATATCCCAGTGAATTTGGTAATTTTTTCATTTCATGATACTCCATGTATCCTACAATGGAAATAGGAATTTCATAGTTTGTTATGTTGAATTTGAAGCGGTCATATACGTATGATTATAATTTCATGTTTCATGTTTTTTCCACATTCGTATGATACCATGATTTTATTCTTTTTCTACTCCATGATTACATGTTATTATATAAATGAATCTCATGTTTTTTATCATGTTATGCCTTTTAACACATATTTTCTACTTCATTATATAGGCCATTCCCTTTCTAGGCATTATAATCCACCCTTTTTTATTTTATTTGTGTATCGTATATAATATTATAAGTTTATTTGGATTGAAGATAAATTTGTATAGATTGAAATAAATATTTTGTAGTTTACTTTCATGTAGATATTTTATGTTTCTAATCTCTTATAGAAACTAGGCCTCTATATTTATGTGTTTAATGTTAGGAATTTATATATTTAAAATCATGCAATAATTGTTTTACAAGAATAAATTTTTTTATAGAGGATATGAGATAATTATTGATTTCCAAAATGATATAGTTAATGTAATGATTTCCCAAATGAGATATCTGATATGATGGGGGGGAAGTTGAGAAACTAATGTAAATACTCGCACAAATTACCCAAATATGATTAATAACATGAATATAAAACCACACCATATTTCTCTAAAGGGATAAAAATTATAGGTCTGTTCATTTATAAGGCAAAGGTCTCCCATTTTTAATGAATAATAAAATACACTTATTTTGGAATAATTGATTAATCTCATTGAGATTATTTTCTCAATATTTGGATTATATATGATATATAAATTTATATTTGTCTTATATCTCATAGAGAGAGAGGATAATCAATATTGAAAACTGATCAAGAATATGAAACCTATTGAAGAAATGACACAATGGAGTATGATTAATTCCATAAAATATTTTTAATAAATAATTTCATTGTGGTCAATATATTAAAATCTATTGGGTGACACATGAACTCATGGAAAGGTAGAACGAATCTATCAGATTTTGTGAAGAATAATTCACAAGGTTTTCAGGGTACACCTTCAGTATTTTAATTGAATATGGAATTAAATATATACCTCTTCTTTAGAGGAATACTTTTATGACATTGAAAAGCATTGAAAATTGGAGACATTAAAAAATATTTGATAGTTGAATAATACCACAATGTTGATATAGATATTATGGAATCTAAATGTTCCCATGGTGTTGAAGATAAAAGTAGGATAATAGATTTTTTTAGGAATGTTGGATAAATCTCATGGAGAGATGAAAATAAAACTACCAACATGTCATAACTATGGGATGAAGCATCCAAGAAGCTGCATTAAGGGAATAATAAGATATATAAAGTATGTAAAACATAGTTATAAAGATGATTAATGTGATAGGGAGACCAATAAACCAAAAAATATGTTGTAATAGATTAAGGTAATGATCATTCATCTACCAATGTGCCAATGCATCAACTTCAAGGAACATGAAAAATATGTATTTTAGTGTATTAAGAATAGGCTCATTAGTGATAATAAGTAAAAACAACCTTCATGTCAAATAAATCAAGATATAACGTATGTTATCACTATTTTGAGGTGGATCATGAAGATTAGGTGGTGACAACAACATATTTTTTAATTTAAGAATACATAATGTGTTATTTTATTTTAGTTCAATGAATTCATTTTTTTTTCATTTTTTTCAAATATTCGTATACATCCTCAATACATAGTTGATGGGTTATTATTAAAAACACAAATTTGTGAACTTTAGGATTTTAAAGTATATGACTCTTCCCCTACCAACATTTTTGGAATGAATCTGAATGAAAAACATGTTACACCCCTTTACACAAAATCATTCTATATTGGGAAAGTATTGGTTATCATTTATAAATTCAATAATTATTTAATAGAGAGGGAAATCAATTTTATCATTCCAAATAATCCTATAATTCTATACAAGTGAAAGGTAGTAGATTAGTTATCTTTAGAAAATTATTTTCTGGAATGGATATTGTTTTATTATAATCAATAATTTCACACATAATTAATTGGGAATAATGAGATGATCATCCTTGAATACATCACAATTATAAGGGGATATACTAATGTATTCTTAGAAGCTTCCATGTTGTACATTTTTAAGTGGTTTAGTTCATAATTGAAATTATACCCGTAGACCTTCTCATATTCATGAGTCCATATAGAATCAACCACAATAAATTAAATGAATTTAAGAATACAATGAAATATAATATATAAACGATTTTCATATTCCTAAGTTCTTTACTATGGGTTATGTTGATCAATTTTTTAAAAAATAAGGATTAGAAAATGAATCATTGAATTCATTATTAAGAACATAAAAATATCATGATAAATAATTATTATCCATTTCCATATATTGATGATGTTTTCAACAACTATAAGGGGGTCAAAACTTCTGTAAAGTTAATATTTGATCGATATATCATTAATTTAGGGTGATAAAAGATTGTATTCTAATGGAAACATTTCATAGAACTTATGGAAACTATGATTTCATAATGGTTTTATTTATGCTCATAAATACTCCAAAATTATCATGGACTTGACAATTGGATTATATAGAGATTATTGTAAATAATTTATAGCAGTATATACATATGACATTCATAAATTCTCTATAACTACATATGAACAATAAGGAACTTTTAGTAACCTATTAAATACTTGGATATATTATATGTTATATGAAAAGTGTTGTAAATGTGTTTTTTGGATGGACAAAGTAACATTTTTCATTGGGAATGTTATTATAAGAAATTGGATATTTGTGCATCCTCTAAAGGAAAAAGTGATTGAGGAATGACCCACATTATCATCTATAATAGAGATCCACTATTTTAATTGATTATATAGAAACTATAAATGATTTGTGAGGAACTTCTCATTATTATCAAACCCAATAAAAATTTTAATTCATAAGGGAGAAAAGTGTTAAGTCACACATAGGATGATGAATATAAAATATTAGAAAGAGTTTTTAACTTATAAACTTCGAGTCAATAAAAATTTTCTTTTTCAATTTTTTTAATTAAAATTTATTTAAATATTATTTCTTAATCATGTTATAAAAAAATAAAATTAATAAAATATAAATTTAATAGTAATCCATGTCAAAATGAACATATAAATACTACTTACACTCCAACCATTGAGTATGGATATCACTATAGACAATGTATGTTTACTACTTCAATCCCAATGTTTTCTTTTAGAAAGTTATAATAATAAATCCATACATTTATATGGGATATATCATGTACTAGATTTTGTTTGAGATCAAAACAATCCCAAGATTTTTAAATGAGTATTCCCAAATATTTCATTTCCTTTTTAAGGAACAGATGAAATATATGATGTTTTATTAAGGGAAACCCCAACTAATTTCATCTAGAAATAATCAGGAATAACCTACGTTAGTTTCATTTAATCATGTATGATAGTCCAAAAACATCATTAAATGGTGTTATAACCCATGAAATTGTATAATGCAGTGCATAAAACAACAAAAAAAATATAAAAACAATGATCCCACTTGAAGTTGAAAACAAAAGTTCTAGAGTTGTAATTTCCAACTCAATTAATAAATAATTTTCTAATAATTATCTTTGGTGGTTTTATATTTCCTCAATAAATAAATGGATGATGAAACTTCAAAAGTCCCAATTGATGAATTATCATGTACGTTGTTCAAATCATGCTTCTACCATTAAATAAACAATAAAAATGACTATAATATCCACTTTATTTTCTACTAAATAAAATGTCACATGGATGTTTCCATAAATTTTCATAATAGTTCTATAAAATATACACAATTCTATTTGGATAATTTTATTTAGAATATAAATGAATAAAAATTTAATTCAAAAAATAAATACATCCATAAATCAGTGAAAAAACTAATGGCTAAATCTCATAAATGCTGCGAAATTAAAATCCTTTATTATTCTTACCATATTCAAATTTTGAATATTAATTATTAAATAATAGGTGTAATTTTAATGATAGCTTATTCTATCATGGATTTTATTTAATTATGAATTTAAAATATTATACATTAGATTTGAAAGAATTTTAATCATTATTAAAAAATTATAAAACAATTTCATATCATTTTTTTGTAATTTATTTTTTAAAATACTTGTTTATAAGGAATAAAATAAATGTTTTTTAATTATGAAGAAAAAAATAAATTATGTGGCAAGAAGGCACACAATATTCTTCTCCTTTTTTAAAATTACAACTAAATAAAAGCTTCCAAAATTCACTGCATTTTAGTAAATTATAAAACGTATATACTGTTTAAATTAATATTACTCAAAAATTTATTCCATTTATTGAATTTAAAAATTAATAATTCTACTTATATTATTATAATATCATTAATTACCCATTTTTTGAAACTACTAACAAATCTTCCCACATTGGAAAAAAATTAAAACTTTATTTTTAAATTATTAATAATCCGAATATCGAATAATGAATATCATATATAACTTTCAGAGAAATATACTAATATTCATCTCCCTTTGGTTACACATAAACTCAGAAAAATTATAGATAAAAAAGTAAATTATAAATTTACAATAACATATTTAGAATAATTGAATATAACTTTTTAAAAAATAATCCATAATAATTTAAAATGAAATATCTCATTATATGTTAAACAATAAAAAACAATAGAGAGTAAAATGATTTATCTAATAATTTTTGTTTGAATTATTAACCATATATTAAAGAATATTTAAGTATACATAATAAGATCTTAAATATAAACATATTAAAAGAAAATATTTCCCCCTATGTTTATGTTTTCTTAAGATAGATACAAACTAAATTTATATCTTAAAACACATAGTAAAACCCCCGTAATTAATTATCTCTTGAACCTGAATAATTTTTTTGTTCCAATGTTATGTGATTGTATATTTTAAAAAACTACACTATAAAGTAGTGATTCCCCTATATAAAAACATTAAAACTAAAATGATCCAAAATAAAATGTAAATATTTAACGAGTTTTAACATCATATGAAAGGTCTTAAAAATAACCAAATTTTAAACCATATGGAAGATTAAATAAAAAAATTAAGAAGCTCATTATACATAATTAAAAACAAAATATTTCAGTTTTCCAACATACCAAAAATTTAAATATATTAATGGTATGCATGTTCTCCAAAATTAAAATACATACCGTAGAATTCAGACTATCTGATGTGAAACCAAAATTAGGAAAGTAAATTAAGGGAAAAATTTTACACAAGGGTAAGATATATTAACTATGTACTAAGACATATAAATTATTTCCATTATGTGATCAAGAGAATAAATAAACAGTAATTAATGGTTATAAGAATAATCCCTAAACAAAACATATATAAACCCTGTTACAAAAAATACCTATATATATTCATTTTCAAAATATTCTTTTGTACATTTATGAAAGTCTCCCTTAGTAAAAAAGATAATTTTTATTTTTTATTTATCTTTAAATTTTCGAAAGTATCTTATGTTAATCTAACTTCTGAATTATAACAATAAATTTAAAAAAAATTCCCTAAATATTTTAAATTCATTCTTAAGTTTTTGAAATAATTTTTGAATAAATTAATCATCATCATGAAAAAATTAATATTTTGTAGAAGAAGTATAATTTTTCGTCATTTGATTTTATTCTTATTTTATAGGAAAATAAATTAATAAAACAATAAATTTTACATCTTCATGATCTTTTTTCTAAAAAATATCCTTTTGTTTATTATTATATTTTTTTATTCTCTGAAATTTTTTAATAATCCTCCTTTGAATTTTTGAAATCATGAGATGAATTATTATTTTATTTTAAATTGTTATTTTGATCAATACCAAATTTAATATATTAGATAGAATGCTTTCAAATTATTCATTTTATTTATCAAATATTTCATTATGTTCTTAAAAATTATATTTGGGATTTTTGGATTTTCAAGTGGAATTAGAATCAAATTTTTTACTACATTGTCTATTTTATTTTCCAATTAAAAATATATTTATAGATATTGACGTATATTTAATGAAATGACCTAAAGAAAAGTATTTTGACATTGAAAAGGGAGAATTAAAATATTTATAAATAGAAGCATGCTTTTTTTTTAAATTATCCTATATATATTATATACTAGTGTATGATTATTTATTGAAAATTAAACTAAAAGAATATATTATTTCTTTTTTTTTATTTTTGAATTTTATTTTCCATTTCATCCCTAGAAATAAATATTTTGTGTGTATGTTAATTTTTACGTTCAAAATATATAATTTCAAAATTTATATTTCCTTTATTTTAAAATAAATCATATACTTATAATTCCATAGGTTTTTTCAATTTCCATTTTCTTCACTAGCCCATTAACATATTTTGATAATTTATTCAAATCAACATTTTTCCATGAACAAGATGAACCTAAACATTAAATAAAAGAGTTAAAATAAAAAATTAGTAAAATTCAATGAAATTACATTATTTTTTCATTTAATAATCTATTACTATTAATCTCTTTATGAACATGTTGATGTAATGATATAATTATCTCATCCATATTATATAATTAAATATTCTTTATTTCATCTATTTTATCCCACCTATGAAGAAACTAATTTGTAGGTCTAAAAGTAATCTTTTAATAAGAGATTCATTCTTCATGGTTTCTACAATAGTACACAAGATGTTCATAATATTTTTAAACCTATTATGCATATCAGTTATATTTTCATGATCAATAATTTTTAATTCATTAAATTCATATCATTAAACATGAATGTTGGTTCTTTGTAAGTTTTTAGTTCTATTAAGAGTGAGTTTTGAAGTCCTCTAAATTCATATAGGTTTTTTATATGAGGATATATGACTATAAAAATTTCGAGTAAAAAAAAGGATAATTTATGAAATTTTAATTCAAAAAATATTATGTAGAATCCTTACCAACCAATGTTTCAAGTTCATATTTAAGAAATTCATAAGATCTTATCATGACAGTACAATATTCAATACCCATATTTTTCAAAAAACAAACTATTTTTTCCTTTCAATATAGATTATTATTTCCATTGAAATGAGGTTGTCTCAAAAGATTCCTAAGTTCAACCTTATGACTTTCTATAGTTGTAAATATATCTTTTCCTTATTCCTATTAAATTCAAAGATAAAAGTTATTTTATAAGGTTTATATAATCAAATAAAGCACAAAACATGTGGAATATCTAAATATATATATAATGCCAACTTTACGGTCACACTCTAGTTGATGAATTCAAAATATAGGGTAAATTATTAATCATAAAAAATTAATCTTTTAAAAAGAGTAATTAAATAATTTGGTAAATTAAAATTTATTAACAATTTACATTGTATTCAAGTAATCTAGAAAAAATAATATTAATAGAAAAATATTTTATATTATTTTTAATCCAAAAAATCCTACTTCTACTCTTGATACTCCATCTTAAGAGTATGCATATCGACTATAAACTAATACCATTTTCCGCTTTTTGAAAAACATAAAATTTTACAAAGGGATCATCCCAAACCAAGACTATTATAGGTTATATATCCAAACCGATTATTGTTTTTGGCATTATAACTAACATTTGAATTTTTGAG
This sequence comes from Viscum album, assembly GCA_963277665.1. Classification (NCBI taxonomy): domain Eukaryota; kingdom Viridiplantae; phylum Streptophyta; class Magnoliopsida; order Santalales; family Viscaceae; genus Viscum; species Viscum album. The sequence goes on from OY728162.1 coordinate 408,622,772, forward strand.
AGAGTATCCCCAAAACTAACATATTCTTTTTGGGAGCAGATAGAACATAGGATTTTCTACAAGGAAAATCCCCAGACCAATTATTTTTTATAGGATCAAGAACAACCTATGTTAGTGCCTTTTGGTTTGGTGGGAATAACAAATCAAACCTCATAATGGTGGGGGGTATAACCTATAAAATTGGAAACTATTATTTAGAAAATTAAATAATATTTAAAAGCAATGAACTAATTATATATTTTAAATATATTTGATGGTATAGGTGTTTTATTTTTGACCCTAAAAGAATTCATAGATGATGAATTTGGGATATTTAGCAGTTCCTTAGTGAAAAAATGAATGATAAAGTTCTAAAAGTGTCAATTGATGAAGTATAGTGTATGTAGTTCACTACATTATTTAATCATTTAATAGGAATATTAATAATGACTATAAAATCCACATTATTTTCCCTGATGATAAACCATCGTGTGTATTTTTCCATAAATGTCCTAGATACATATGAATAATAAAAACTGATTTGTAAAAAAAATTCCTTACAACAGAAAATGATAAAACAGTTACATTAATAATAAATATTTAACTAATTAAATGTTATAACTAGTGGATAATTATAATAAGTAACACATAATTAGTATCCTTTCATATTCAAACCATACTAAAATTCTGAATTTAATTTAGTAAATTTGATGAATAAATATAATTCATCCTTCTTTTATCAATGATTTTATTTAATTCTAAATAAGAAAAAACTAAATTAGATTTCATATAATCAAAACAATAAATATATTATTATAAAAAACTAATAACATTATTTTTATGAAATTACATTATAGGGAATAAGTAGAATGGTTCCACTCTACAAAATGTTCTTATAAATATAAGAATGTGAAGAGAGAAAAAAGGAGTTGAAGAATATGATAATAACATCACTTTAATCGCACTACTAGAAATCTAGGATTAATTTATGATATATAGTGAAGCATTAGTGAATTGTACATTTTTTACTCTAAAAAATTGAAAATGTAATTAAATATTACTAAAGAAAATTGAATGTTGATTAGAAATATTATCCAACGCATGACCTAGGGATGTTTTCATAAATCCCTACATTGATGTTTCTATTCATTATATCTAGGTTGAAAAGTATAACATATATACAGATCATAAGTACATGAATTCCAAATTTAGATAGAAGGATCTCAAAATGAGACAACAATAATAGTTGTATATAATCAAATATTATTACATCTAAGTCCATTTCCATCCACGTAGAATTTAAAAAGTGGCATACAAGCTATCTAAAAAAAATCATAAAACCCTATCTATCATAGAAATTTAAAGGATAGACATGTGAATTGAAATGTAAAGAAAAATATGTTACATTAGAAAAATTATTTCTCAATAATCAATTTAGTAGAAGAATAAGGAAGGTTAGAGGGAGGATATAGAGAAAAAAATAAGGAGGATGTAATAATAATGGAGAATCTTAATATTTTATTATTTATAGTAAAGGATATGTGGGATGTGGGACATAGTTATGCATACCACCAGAGCATGAGATGTAGATTGATATATTTAATGTTTCTCATATAACAATATTCTATCACCCTAGTGGAAATATTATGTATAATGATCTCTGCGATTACTACTTGTTTGACAATATAAAGAAGAATATTACTAAAAATCATCAATGGGATTGGTATTCCCAAAATTGAAGGAAGAATGAAAAGTGTTTAATATGTTGATACAACCCTTACCAATACATACAATGAAATGGGGAAACATTACTGGTATTTTTTCATAGTATTTCCAAATATAAGAAATAGAAAAAATGAAATATGGGATATAGTAGACTATATTACAAAGATTGATCACTTCAACCCCATAAAATAGAACTTATCACTTGATCAATTTTTAGGGATATAGACTAGAGATATGGGGATCCAGTATAGAATGACATTGTCTATTATATCTAATTGAGATCCAATGTTCACCTATATGTTTTATAAAATTCCTCATTATTCCTTGAACATAGTGCTGAAATTTATTATTTCCTATCAACCCTGGACTAATAGAAAATTTGAAATGAATATATAAACTCATGAGGATGTGTTGATATCTAACTCAATGGGCATCAAATGATTCAGGGATGGAAATATATCTCTAATCATGTTCTTATAAAGTAATAGATTCTATTCAATAATTTATATGACTTCTTATAAACCACAAAATGGGAAGAAATTTATAACTCCATAATGATGGGAATAAGATACAGAAAATATCAGTGAAAAACGTATAGCACATAGTCAATTGAAGATCTAAACTACCATTCATTGACAAGTATTAGAGTTTCAGGTTAGATATGAATTTTTCCATCACATATATCCTTAAAAGGGATCAGTGTGGTATAGGAAGAAGGGAAAACTATATTCTAGATACATCATCCCCATTTAATTTTTGGATCTCTTAAGATCTTTAGTATGTTTACATAAAATAAGACTAAACCTATATTAAGTGAATATCATGTTTACATTCCCATCTTAAGAGAGTATATTACATATCCATTATGTGTACTAAATCCATAAATGGTACAGCTAGACCATGATCGGAATTATGAGTAAAAAAATGTTTCTAGACTATAGAGACAAGATTTTATAAAATAATACAACTCACCTTGTCATGTCACGAACAAGGCCGGATCGTCATCCGACCCGACACCCAACCCGGTCCGCGACATGGCCCAAAGGGTGTTCCCGATCCCCACGGGCTGGCAACTAGTGCCGGGCATCAAAACAAACCAATTGGGAACGGTTTGGACCATGTAAAAGATAAGCAAACATAAACTGAACAAGCATATAAATAAAGGAAAACAAACTGAACGACGTGGCAGCAGAAAAAGGAATAAATAAAGAAATGTGACATACCTCAGGTGACCCCGTGGATCACCACAGTACGACAACCACTCACTTCCAAAAGCGATCCAAGACTGAAACCTGCAACTGAAAAGTAAAGTAGGCGTGAGCACCGAGATGCTCAGTAGGAATGCCAAAAACAACCACGTCCTATGCCTCTGCCTTTATTAAGAAATCCACAATGCCAGTTTGGAAATAAGATATAATAAAATAGTGTTTCTCCCTTTCAAATTCAAGTAACGAGTTTTCATTTTCAGGAAAATCCTTTTTACTCCCACTACATTTTCAAAATAGGTTTCAATCATGAATTAACATTTCAAAATGAAAAGAAACCAGTTTGGATTAAAATATGGTTTTCACAAACAAGGAATCAAGTATGAAATTGCTGAAAAGAAAGTTACATCATTAGCAGCATGACAAAAATGAGCACCATGGGTAATCCCTATAGGCATCTAAAACAAGTGGGAGCCTAAAGACCTCGTACCTCAGTGAAGCGTGGCTTAGAAGACCACGACCCTCAGAAAACGTGGCTTAGAAGGCCACGACCCTCAGAAAATTAATACGTTTAGTTAGTGTTCTCGCGTCAATCCTGCTAGACAAACCGGGACGAACCCCTGCCGTGTCATCTAGCATACTAGTCCTGGTCACCCACCTAGATACCCGGGTTTTCCCATTGTGCTCTATTTCAAATGGTGGTGAGTTTTCTTTATCAAACAATCAAACAAGTACATTACACTTTCTTTATCTAAAATTCATTCCACCTTTCACCACCACACTCCCTACTTAAGTGCATTCCCATCTCTTTACATCACACAATCACGCACAATCCTTTACACTAGGCACATATATCACAAACTGATCATAAACACTTGCATCACATTTTATTCTCATATTTAGGGGAATGACTCAAAAGGGGTTTTCTATTTTCGCAAACCAAATCTTAAAGTGAAAACGGGCCTTTCATAAAACATTCTTAAGATGCCAAACCTACTTAATTACATAAAGGGAACACTTTTTAAAATCAGTCGGCCAAAAGGCCAAACACCTTTGGAAATACACATTACTAATTCAAAACCACTTGAGAAATCAATTTTTCAATAAAAGTTCACTTAAGACCGATAGCATTAAAAATACATTTCAATTTCGAAATCAAAGGCATAATCATTCCTAGAGACCATAACCTGATTTCATAGCATGTGTATATAGCGTAAATGTAAAACATATTTGTTTTTAAAACAAGCAAGCAATTCTGAATCTCAAATTAAAGGCATAGGCATAGAGGACCTAACTCAATCATGTCATTATTGTCGACGACCACTCGAATTGACGCTTGGTGCACACAAACACATGCATTTATATATACACATATATACACATCCATAGGTGCATTGCACATATATATATATATATATATATATGTGCTTTATTTTATGCTTGTGCATGCGGGGTACCTCGACACCCGCGGCCCAAAACCATCGTAGCGGGGTCCTACGCACTCCACAAAACATGTAATAAATTAAAAGAACAGACTATGCAATACATCAAAATTAGTACCACAAAATTTACACAAACGAAACACACCCAAACTACATCATAGCGCCACTTCAAAAACACCCGCATGTCAAAATCATTGCAAAACATGAATCTCATAATTTATACAGATTAAATAAGCCATCTGCACCACTTATAAAACATTTTAGAAAGACATAACACAACATAAAACCACAACACACCCGAAAACCACTTCTAAGGCCAAAAGCATACCGAAAAAGACTCCAACGAAATAAAACACAGCCCTTGCATCATTTAATAAACTAAGTTCACAGTTCATAAAACACTATTAAATGACACATTGTGGGTTTTTATCAATAAACACACTCGATATCACAATACCTTTTACAAAACTAATAAATCAAAGCATAATAAATTTTTTTCAAAACAAACCTCGCACAAAACAAATTAATTTTAGTACATGGTAAATTAATTGGATAAGAAAATTATTTCAGCAAACAACATTTAATATAAAATCACCACTTTTAAACAAGACCACCTCAAATCCTTTCACTAAATCAAAACATTCCTTAAAAAAAATTAAACACACTACGAAACACATCTAAATCATATCAAACCTTAAGTGAAGCTTTATTCGCACCAAGAAAACTAATCAATGAGTATAATAAATTAATTAAATTCGAAAATTAATTCGTCTAACAAAACATATATTCAGAAACACATACCATCGGTATCGAAAAATCGCAAACGCGATGCGCAAACTCCGCCGCATGACAACCACACTATAAACAATGCAATTAACCCTAAAAACAATCAATTGGACCAATTACACCATAAAAAACGAATTGAAAACCCTAACCGCAACACCACAAAATTAAAAGGATGAAAAAAGAGGGACTTCGAACCTATGGTGAGGGGTCCGAGAGGTCTTCCGGAGGTCGAAGGGTGGTGCGCGGCCTGCTGGACAAGGTTTTTCTTGGTCAAGGAGGATCCGTCTGGTCCGGTGAGGAGGCTGGGTGGTGGGACTTCGGCTGGACAAGAAGGAGGATGGAAAGGGGGGATGCAGAGGTGGTCGGGAGGTGCGGCCGACAGTGGTTGGGTGCTGGCCGGGAGGAGGGGGAGTCGGAGGGAGGCCGACAGTGTAAAGGGGGAAGGGGACCAGAGATGGCAGGGGACCAGAGGTGCGGTGTGGCCGGAGCGGGAGGACGGGACGACGGCGAGGGCAGCGGCCGAAGCGGAAGGACGGGACGGTGGCGAGGGCGGCGGTCCAAGTAGAAGGAGGGGCGGTGAGGGCCGGACGGGAGGGAGGAGGGCGTCACGCCGCGAAGGGGAAACGCAGGGGGTGCGGTGTAGGGTTAGGAATGGGGGAAGAAGGGTAGCGCGATGGGATAGGGTGAGGGAGGAAGGAAAAAAAAGAGGAGAGAAAAAAAAGAGAAAAAGAAATAAAAAAAATAAATAAATGGGGGGAAAAATAATACATAAATAATTAAATAGATAATAAAATTAAACTTAAAAACAACCTAGAGTAACCTATACACAAATCACAAAAATAATGGTAATATTATTTTTGAGTTAATTATTTTATAATTGTAAGATTAATTTTAATATTAACGTCCAAATCAAAATAATAGCGGAAAAATAATAATTAAAATTATAACCTAATTAAAATAGTAACTTAATTAATATTAATACTAATAATAAAACTAAAATAATAAAGCCAACCAAATTAATATCATTTTTAATTGAAGTTAAACACTGCGCATGATCGCGTGCGTGGTCACGTGCATGGTCACACGCCCGATCACTAGAGCAGTACGCGCTCGGTTGTGTGCGTGCTCGCACGCCTAGTTGCGCGGCCATGTAAAAATAAATTTAATGAAATAGAACAGTCTCTTATTAAGAATGGGAACCGACACAGTCGCGGGCAGGGTCGCGTACCCCAATAATGACATATTTTATAATAAAACATTGTCTAAATGTGATTGGGCGCTACAAACGGTCGCGCGTACGGGTGCACACCCATATAAGATCCCAAAATAATTAAGTTAAAATAATGCATTGGTCGGGGTGTGACAATTCTCCCAACCACAAAAACTTTCTGACCCCAGAAAGTCACCAAGCCAAATAGGGAAACAAACTCGAGTTTGGAAATAAATGTGGCCAAAAAAATCACAACTCTTCATGACCTTTCACTCCATCAGTCACACCCGACCAACTCTAAGGGGAACTGAAAAGAAAAGAACCATTAGGAAACGAGGAGGGTTCTCCCCACCACAAGAACCCGACTAGCACAACCGACATTGAGACTCTTAGCATGATCTAACTCTGGAACTGTCAACTTGATCCAAGAGGAAACCGCTACACAAACCAAACCTTGAAGAAGGCACTTCAAGATTCATGGTGGGTCTTCCCACCATTTAAGGACTGACCAGCTTCAACCAGTGATCACAGACCAGTACGAGAAACCCAGCACAATCGACCCATGAACTCTCCGCCTAAACTAGACCCCCCCCCCCACCACCACATGGGGTCATCACCGAAAGACCCCAAACTGCGTAGCAGACCAACCCCTATTCATTATTTTCCAAGACGCAAGTGTCTCCAAAACGAGAACATCCTAAAACAAGAACGGGTCACCAAAGGATCTAGCCACATGAGAGAGATAATCATCTTGAGACTCACAGCCATAAAAAGACAACTCCAAATCTCATATTTGGGGAGGCCCAACTACTAAAATTTCTAAAAAGACGAGATCACCACACCTACTTACCACCAAATTGGGGTATTAAAAGAACAAAGACCACAACGAGAAAAGGAGACCTTTGCGCCTCTTAATGAAAAAAAACCTTCAAAGAAGGGAGAGATGCAACAGGGAAATTCAGTCCGTCCCCATTTAACCATGGGAGACAAAAATTAGACCAAGGTTCCCCACGCCCAACGATTCCTGAATGCGTGAAAGGCTTCGCTCCGAGACCTGTGGTTGGAGCTCTGATGTCTTGAAGCATCTGTTTCCCCACAGTCAGGAGCTGACATTCTCTTGTCGAGACCCCTCCTGACGAAGCCGCTAGCAGAACCTCTCTAAGTTTCCCAACCATCCACACCAACAGCAAGTCTTTAATGGATGATGATGACAAGGCGACTTAAAGTACCCAAACTGAGCACACTAGAAGCAAACAAGGGGGTGGTCCAACTAATAGGAGATGGAATTGACCAGAAGACTTGTCTGAGATAGGTTCCTCCAATTTTCTCTCACAGAATGGGGAACCATCCCAAACACCAAAGGGAACCAGTCCTTGAACAATAGACAAAGACCCCACACAAGAGAAACTTTAACTGATTCTGCGACATTACCTTTGAAGAAAAGGGAACCAACTTCTTGAGATGCCCAACGTAGGCCTTCACTATTCATTGGCATTGCTGGACACTCACGAGCCTTATCGCTTCCATCACCTTCGCTTCCACAAATATAAACCATCAAATGAACTCAAACAAACACGAACTCTCATAGCTTTGGGAGTTTCCAATAATATGAAAACACCAACGATTTCACCAAGCTAGTCTACTACCATAGAAAGATCACAATCACCATGGTAGCTGGACAACAACCGAAAAGAATTCAATTTCACCACTTTTCTAAGAGTCTGGGTAGAACCAAAAACTAGAAGAGGCTCAGTAGGAAATTCTGGGACTTTTCTGGGTAGCATAATCAAAACAAGAGGCACGAATCCGAATCAACAATCATCATAAATGAAAATTCCACACCATAATCACAAACAAAAGCTCAACTCAAATCACTATTCCAACCACAATTCAATATTACAAAACCAAGAACCCACGAAAAAGAATACCCAACACGAAAAGACAACGCCAAACAATTTCTCGCTCGCTTTTCTAAACATTTGAAAAACCTTTTTTTTGAAAACCATCTTTCATCAAACAGAACAACTTAAATATCCACTATTGATATCCCATGAAGTCTCAAACATACATATCCATGTGGTAGCTCAAGAACCCATCCACTCACATCACCAATTCCTCCACCTTCCACATGCGCACCTCAATGTATGTGATCACTCATAGGGATACCAAGGGTCAATCCAAGACACTTCTCATTTTCAAAACAGATAATTCAGCATAAAGCACACATTTCCAACCAATTTGAAAAAGTAACTTATCATTAAAGCAATACATTTCCAATTTTCAAAACGTTTTCCACTTCACGTTCCAAAAAGTGTAACTGAGATTCCAAAACAACTTCCGAAACACCTCCCATTTGGCATTTTGAAACCACACATTTATTAAAAGGAAACAATTTCCATTTCAAAACCACTTTTCCACTCTAACACCACATTCCCATTTGAAACCACCTTCACAAAAATCCATTTTCATTTTTAAGATCTACTCACACCAACCAAAATGAAGGTCAAACACAACTCACATCAAAACATCCAAAAATAAGGGACTAGTGGTTGCACCAACCCAAAAACATGGCTTAGCAGGCCATGCTCCAAGCAAGCATCAACCACAAGAAGCATCTTGAACCGTGCACTCAGACCATACATGGGTCGCTACTCCATGCAGGCTCGTCGCATAACACCGGATCACTTCCCTTGTCATCCCTCATCCACACCGACAAATCTAAAGAAGAAAATTCAAATCCCAAACTACCCCTGGCCACTCGAGTCTCAGGACGGGCAAGGGTTCATGACGTCCTTCCCACACCTACCTCTCGAGTCCCGACACACCTAATCGCCAAGCTACCTGACACCCCAATTAACAAAGGCACCTCTGATACCATTTTGTCACGAACCAGGCCGGATCGTCATCCGACCCGACACCTGACCCAGTCCGCGACATGGCCCGAAGGGCTTTCCCGATCCCCACGGGCTGGCAACTAGTGCCGGGCATCAAAACAAACCAGTTGGGAACGGTTTGGCCCATGAAAAAGATAAGAAAACATAAACTGAACAAGCATATAAATAAAGGAAAACAAACTGAACGACGTGGCAGCAGAAAAAGGAATAAATAAAGAAATGCGACATACCTCAGGTGACCTCGTGGATCACCACGGTACAACAACCACTCACTTCCAAAAGCGATCCAAGACTGTTACCAGCAACTGAAAAGTAAAGTAGGCGTGAGCACCGAGATGCTCAGTAGGAAAGCCAAATACAACCACGTCCTATGCCTCCGCCTTTATTAAGAAATCCACAATGCCAGTATGGAAATAAGATACAATAAAATAGTGTTTCTCCCTTTCAAATTCAAGTAATGAGTTTTCATTTTCAGGAAAAGCCTTTTTACTCCCACTACATTTTCAAAATAGGTTTCTAGCATGCATTAACATTTCAAAATGAAAAGAACCCAGTTTGGATTAAAATATGGTTTTCACAAACAAGGCATCAAGTATGAAAGAGCTGAAAAGAAAGTTACATCATTAGCATCATGAACAAAATGAGCACCATGGGTAATCCCTATAGGCATCTAAAACAAGTGGGAACCTAAAGACCTCGTACCTTAGTGAAGCGTGGCTTAGAAGACCACAACCCTCAGAAAACGTGGCTTAGAAGGCCACGACCCTCAGAAAATTCATATGTTTAGTTAGTGTTGTCGCGTCAATCCTTCTAGACAAACCGGGACGAACCCCTATCGTGTCATCTAGCGTACTAGTCCTGGTCACCCACCTAGATACCCGGGTTTTCCCATTGTGCTCTATTTCAAATAGTGGTGATTTTTCTTTATCAAACAATCAAACAAGTACATTACACTTTCTTTATCTAAAATTCATTCCACCTTTCACCACCGCACTCCCTACTTAAGTGAATTCCCCTCTCATTACATCACACAATCACGCACAAGCCTTTAAACTAGGAACATATATCACAAACTGCTCATAAACACTTACATCACATTTTATTCTCAAATTTTGGGGAATGACTCGAAAGGGGTTTTTGTATTTTCGCAAACCAAATCTTAAAGTGAAAACGGGCCTTTCATAAAACATTCTTAAGATGCCAAACCTACTTAATTACATAAAGGGAACACTTTTTAGAATCAGTCGGCCAAAAGGCCAAACACCTTTGTAAATACACATTACTAATTCAAAACCACTTGAGAAATCAATTTTTCAATAAAAGGTCACTTAAGACCGATAGCATTAAAAATACATTTCAATTTCCAAATCAAAGGCATAATCATTCCTAGCAACTGTAACCTGATTTCATAGCATGTGTATATAGCGTAAATGTAAAACATATTTTTTTTAAAACAAGAAAGCAATTATGAATCTCAAATTAAAGGCATAGGCATAGAGGACATACCTCAATCATGTCATTATTGCCGACGACCACTCGAATTGACGCTTGGCGCACACACACACATGCATTTATATATACATATATATACACACCCATAGGTGCATTACACGTATATATATATATGCTTTACTTTATGCATGTGCATGCGGGGTACCTCGACACCCGTGACCCAAAACCATCGTAGCGGGGTCCTGCGCACTCCAAAAAACATGTAATAAATTAAAAGAACAAATTATGCAATACATCAAAATTAGTACCACAAAATTTACACAAACGAAACACACCCAAACTACATTATAGCGCCACTTCCAAAACACCCGCACATCAAAATCATTGCAAAACATGAATCTCATAATTTATACAGATTAAATAAGCCATCTGCACCACTTATAAAACATTTTAAAAAGACATAACACAACATAAAACTACAACACACCCAAAAACCACTTCTAAGGCCAAAAGCATACCAAAACAGATTCCAACGAAATAAAATGCATCCCTTGCATCATTTAATAAACTAAGTGCACAGTTCATAAAACACCAGTAAATGACACATTGTGGGTTTTTATCAATAAACACACTCGATATCACAATACCTTTTACAAAACTAATAAATCCAAGCATACTAAATTTTCTTCAAAACAAACCTCGCCCAAAACAAATTAATTGTAGTACATGGTAAATTAATTGGACAAGAAAATTATTTCAGCAAACAACATTTAATATAAAATCACCACTTTTAAACAAGACCACCTCAAATCCTTTCACTAAATCAAAACATTCCTTAAAAAAAATTAAACACACTACGAAACACATCTAAATCATATCAAACCTTAAGTGAAGCTTTATTCGTACCAATAAAACTAATCAATGAGTATACTAAATTAATTAAATTCAAAAATTAATTTGTCGAACAAAACATATATTTGGAAACACATACCTTTAGTATCAAAACATCGCAAACGCGATGCACAAACTCCACCGCATGAAAACCACACCACAAACAATGCAATTAACCCTAAAAACAATCAATTGGACCAATTACACCATAAACAAATGAATTGAAAACCCTAACCGCAACACCACAAAATTAAAAGGATGAAAAAAAGAGGGACTTTGCACCAATGGCGAGGGTCCGAGAGGTCTTCCGGAGGTCGAAGGGTGGTGCGCGGCCTGCTGGACAAGGTTTTTCTTTGTCGAGGAGGATCCGGCTGGTCCGGCGAGGAGGCTGGGTGGTGGGACTTCGGCTGGACAAGAAGGAGGATGGCAAGGGGGGATGCGGAGGTGGTCGGGAGGTGCAGCCGACGGTGGTCGGGTGTCGGCCGGGAGGAGGGGGAGTCGGAGGGAGGCCTTCGGCGTGGAGGGGGCAGGGGACCGGAGACAGCAGGGGACCGGAGGTGCGGCGTGGCCGAAGCAGGAGGACAGGACGGCGGTGACGGCGGCCGAAGCGGAAGGACGGGACGGCGGTGAGGGCGGCGGTCGAAGCAGAAGGAGGCGCGGCGAGGGTCGGATGGGAGGGAGGCAGGCGTCGGGCCGCAAAGGGGAAACGCAGGGGGTGCAGCGTAGGGTTAGGGAAGGGGGAAGAAGGGTAGCACGATGGGATAGGGTGAGGGTGGGAGGAAAAAAAGAGGAGAGAAAAAAGAGAGAGAGAGAAATAAATAAAATAAATAAATAAATAAATTGGGGGAAAAAAATAATAAATAAATAAATAAATAGATAATAAAATGAAACTTAAAAACAACCTAGAGTAACCTATACAAAAATCACAAAAATAATGGTAATATTAATAGTGAGTTAATTATTTTATAATTGTAAGATTAATTTTAATATTAACGTCCAAATCAAAATATTAGCTGAAAAATAATAATTAAAATTATAACCTAATTAAAATAGTAACTTAATTAATATTAATACTACTAATAAAACTAAAATAATAAAGCCAACCAAATTAATATCATTTTTAATTGAAGTTAAACACTACGCATGATCGCGTGCGCGGTCGCGTACACGTTCACACGCCCGATCACTAGAGCAGTGCGCGCTCGGTTGCGTGCGCGGTCGCACGCCTAGTTGAGCGGCCATGTAAAAATAAATTTAATAAAATAGAACAGTCTATTATTAAGAATGGGAACCTACACAGTCACGGGCAGGGTCGCGCACCCCAATAATGACATATTTTATAATAAAACATTGTCTAAATGTGATTGGGCACTACAGACGGTCGCGCATACGGGCGCACACCCATATAAGATCCCAAAATAATTAAGTTAAAATAATGCATTGGTCGGGGTGTGACATGTCATTACACTTTAGAAAGACCATATGTATGAATAGACAACATGGGAACCTGAGGAAGCAGTTAAATAAAATAACACACCTCTATTTTCATTTTATTATGGAAATTGAAATGTGAAGGAGGAAATTTATTAAAGAAGAAGAAAATAATGATGAAAAATTTTATATATTTAATTTTATTTCTAAATAAATGTCATCTTTAGTAATTTATTATAAATCACATTCAACAAATAGTAAAAACCAACAAATTTTTTAATAATTTAGAAACTTAAATTTTGAGGATAAATATACCAAAAGAATTGATAATAATATAATGGTATAATATGAAACTAAAATAAAATAACTATAACATATGGATTTGGTTCACTTTAGTCTCATAAAATGACTAATCCCATTAAAATAATTGTAAAAAGAATCAAAACAATAGTAATTTTATTAGAATTGTTGAAAATAAATAATATAACCTTTAGAAAAATTAAATAAAATGTTGAATAGAGTTTTTTAAGGTATTTATAGAAGTATAAAATATATATGACCATTGGAAATATAACCATTATAATTTTAACCTAACTATTTGTAAATATATCCTATCTATTAGAATGTTAATAATGCTATTGGATTAGGATAACATTATTTTTGTATCTTATGAATTAGTAATATAAACAATTTAAATAATTTTATAATATCATAAATGTGTTAAACTTGATAAAAAAAATATTTTATATAATGAAATAGTTTTTTCATATTTGGAAAAAAACATATGGTTTTTTATTAAAATGCATTTTTATAATAAGTTTTCAAATATATAAATAATTAAAATTTTTAAAAAATGTTTTTATAACAATCTATAAATTTTTATATACATACTAATATAATTCTTCAAAATCATATGTAAATTTTAAGTTTATAAAATGTATTCGTGTCATTAAAATTATTATTTATTAATAAATAAATATTTTATTTACAAATTACTATTTTCATATTCCAAAAATAATTTTTGATAAAATGGCTTCCATTTTAAGAATCATCACATTGAAATTTTTTTATAGTGTGATTTTTGAATTTTTATAAATATTAAAATATGAAATTGTATAAAAATATAAATTATAAGTGTTATATTTTTTAATAGTTTGAATA